>JAAWXA010000003.1:34567267-34675776 GCA_038090715.1 Florisuga fusca
GGGGGGGGGGGAGTGTAGGAAACAGGTGCCAGCAATCTAGCAATTGCCAGGTACTGAGCATGAGCTTGTGCTCAGCCCACCTGTGCCCAGTCAGGGCTGGCCCCAGCTGCAAATGAGCAGCATTAGGGGGCCAATAAAAGGTGGGGCTTAAGGCACATGCTCAGCTCATTTCTGAGCTAGCAGCAGGAGAGGCTGGTTGAGTTCAGAACACCAGTACTGACCGAGATCAACCACTGCTGTACACCTACTTATCTCAGAGCTCTGTGCTCTTTAAGAAGTTCGTCCAGCAACAGAAACTGAGAATAGAAAAGGAGATGGTTGGTGCTTGGATTTATCTGAGTCTGAAGAAAGAGATGGAAAAGTGTTTATGCAATTAATTAATTGTTTATGGTTTGTTTTTCCTTAGCAACCAAATCAGTGACCAGAGTCTTGCCTGAATCAGCAATACATTTATTCAGGATTCCCTAAGTTAGTAATATTACGTACAAATCATAATTTCACAGAACTCCTTCAGGGAGCACCTCTGTGATTTTTGTAATGTTGAGATGAAATAGTGATCTGTAACCTATTCCAGAACAACTGACATTCTTCTGGTGCTTAAAGAGATGGGAGGGAAATGAGTTCCAAGTCTTTGAAATCAAGAAAGCTCAATAAACATAATGTCCTTTAGTCACTAAACATAAACTCTTAAAATTAATAAGTATAGCAAACTTTTCACCTTAAAAGAAAAAAACAAAAAATCCCAACCAAACAAAAAACTTGAAAAAAGTAATCTTCTATTCTATGTAATCTCTATGTCTGTAATATTGTTCAGAATCAAATACTGATAAGTAAAGTAAAAATTTAGTCTATATTACGTAACTCAAATTCTCCTGCTAGCTTCACTGGAAAAATAACTTCTTCCCAGATTTGAGATAAGCATTCATTTTCCATCAGTTAGTTGCTAATTTTTAAAGGGCTTTTTAGAAGTATGATTGAAAACTATGGCTGTAATTGGATGTTCGCAAAAAAAAAAAATTAGATTAAAATTCTGTTTCCTCTTTCCCAACTTTTCCATTGATATACAATGCAAGCTGAGCTGAAAAGCAAAAGATGGTCCTATTGAACCACCAGTAATGTGGGCAAATCTAAATTAAAACTTCAAAATGAGGCTTGAACAAATTAGGTAATGCCCAAGATCTCTTGGATCATCACTCCCTATCATTTAGGTGGGAGAGTTTATCAATCCACAGGATTACTCTAAGTGGCAGACTGGAGTAACTGACAGTAGCAAGTAGAAATGTTTGTCATTTTCCATCTTAAAGGACCTTTCCCAAATTCCATCATCTTTTAATCAGGACAGAGTGACCTTGCAAAGACATCAGCCAGTTCTCTCGGCATATTTATGTGTCAGGTCAATGAATCAGGAATATACCTTCACAGAGCATAGCTGATTACACAATTAGAATCAATCTAGAAAAGAACATTAATATTCTTAAAAAAAAAAAAAAAAAAAAAAAAAAAAAAACAAGAATCACATCATAAGATCTCTATGGCTAGTTCTGTGTCTGTGACTGTCATTTTTTTTGCTTTCCTATTGAGAACTACTTAAATAATCAATTCATATCATACTTGACTCTCTTTTTCTGTGCTAAGGTACTGTGAATTTCTAGAGAAAAGAAATACAAGTAGAAACAGAGAACTCAGAATTTTAACAGCACCTGAATTCCTCATAGTGAAATAAGTTTTTCTTTAATCCATTTTCTGATGTAATAGCTTCCTGGGTTCCAAATTCATTCACTCTTTCCAGAATAACTTCTAATAAGAAATTGCTGTTCAGAGCATGGCATTTTAATTTTATTTTTTAAACTGAAGACTTTTTTTCAGGAGATTGTATGCATTAGTGCAATGAATGAAAAACTCAGTCTTTGGAAAATGCATATGAATACTCAATATGAAACATAATAAGAATGTTAGGATTTCAAGGTCAGTTGATTAGTTTATTATTAAAAACAAATAACAGCACTTTATGTATGGAGAACATGTAATTTACTTTGAGAAAAAATCTGTATTACTTATATCAGAGACTTACCGTAAATGCCAGTGCTCAAGGATGATCGCTTATATCCTCACCTTCATGTCAGAGCTTTGAACCTACTGACAGAGAGAGAAACCCATTTTTTGTAAAAGATCTTCTTCTCAGTTTGATTGTTGTGTGAGCATTGCCTTAGGGGAAGGGTAGTGATTTTCCCCCTCTACTCCTCTTGTGAGAACCTAGATGGAGTATTCATTATGTACAGTTCTGGAGCCTCCAACACCAGATGGGCATGGAGCTTTTGGGATAAGTTTAGAGGAGGACCATGAAGATGACCAAAGGGTTGAAATACCTCTTCTATGAAGACAGGCTGAGAGAGTTGGGCTTTTTCAACCTGGAGAAGAGGAGGCTCTGGGAAGACTTTATCCTTCCCATCCCTGAAGTGGGCTCACAGGAAAGCTGAAGGGGCACTTTTTATAAAAGCATGTAGTGACAGGACAAAGATTAATGACTTTAAACTAGAAGAGAGTAGATTTAGGTTAGACATTATGAAGAACTTTCCTGTGAGAGTGGTAAAACAATCCAAAGTGTTGGATGCCCCATCCCTAAAAGTATTCAAGGACTATGACAAACCTGGTCTACCTCTTCCTTACATCTATTCCACTAGCTATGATATTTCTAAAACCCTTAGAGTGAGGGACTTTTCAATAAAAAAAAATCAAACCATGGCTCTTCTTTATTTGCTACGGCAAGTTGAAGGAATAGCTATTAATTCACATTCATGTGGTATTTTTTACTTTTTATCTAAGATAAATGGCAGTTTTCCCTTACGTTTCACCTCGTAGCTTAGAATAAGACAAGCAAATTAAGTAATGTTCCTGTATGTATCTTTCAAGTAATTTCACAGAAACTATTCAATGTATTAGTAGTAGTATAATTCAAAATGACACAAAGATTAAAGAGTAAAACTGAGAAGAAATAGATGGAGTTGTCATCAGATATACTTCCTGAAATTCCAAACATTTAGCAATAAGCCAGTGATAATTATAGCTGATTTCACTTTCTTTCCTCATTGATTCATGTTGAATGTTTGAATTCCTGAGACCAGCTATATAGCTTCTAATGTCACAAAAAAAACCCCCAAACATTCAGGTTGCACAGTAAAATCTTCCAGAAGTTAAGATTTCTAAAAGAGATGTCATAATCATCTGCAATCTAAGAAAATTCCTTCAAGTATTGTACATCAATATTGAAAAAAAACCAAACAACTCTTTTTAAAAACTTGATTTGTAATGCTTTCTCTTGGCTACAAGGAAAAGTAAATAGATAAATAAATACATTAACTTAGGACTTAAGCAAAATAAGAAAAAAGGTAATATATACAATATAGCGTAAAATATATTAAATAAACCATTTCTTAATTGGATTGAGTTTGGGAGATCTAACCGAATCTGAATTAAATGAGACATGTCCCTAAGGAAGTGTCAGGCTAAATTCCTTGAAAATGAGTGAGAACTTTAGAATAGCTACTGCTACATAAGATTCCTGCTGAGGACCCACAGTAATAATGGTTAGACTCTGAATGTAGAAATGTTTTGTGGGAAGTTTATTTACAACTGACAAAAAGGCTTGTTCAGTCCATAGGGATCAGGAAAAGGGGATGTAGCAGGGAGACTGATTGCAGACACAATCACCAGAGCTCAACAAGGGCAGAGAAATCAAGGGCAAATGTGGGTGATGTCTATCAATATTCCAACAGGGTTAGCAGAGAAGACTCTACCTGAGATATTCACATCCTATTAGTATCTTAAATGTTAGAGATAGTCATCAAGGTAGCTTTGCATTGCTGTTGCTCTTTGTTAATAGTGTTAGCCATCTGTCAGCTGCTATTCCATGTGACATTCAAAAGTGATCATAGAGTCCCTACTTCATTTCTCGTCAGTCTGAATGTTTTCTGGTTTATCAAGTCAGTTTTTGCAATTTTTACATGCTGCCAAAATTTTCTCCTTTATCCTTTTAACTTTTTCACCTGAAGGCTTATAGCTGGAATCGTCTTAAGAAATACTTTTACTCGGTCATATGGCTTTTACTATGGAATTATAAGGTAATCCAACAAGAAGTTATGAGTAGGACTTTATTTGGTTTATGACATGGGTGACTTTTATCTTATTGCAACAAAAGACATCACAGTACATAAGCAAGAAGCTTAATGACATGAGATATAACAGTCTGGAAGAATAGAAAAAGTCTTGGTAATTAAGATTGGATGGGTATACTTATAAAACCTATACCAGTCACTTCCTCACTTCCTTCTCCAGCTGTCTGGCCTTGAACTGTGCCACAGAATTTTTAGTTTAAAATGCTATGCATTAACTTGCCCTTACGAATGGTGTTTCAGCCCAGATTAATCACTGAATAACAATTTACTTTCCACGAAAATAGGACAATTTTCCAGGTTACTAAATTGTCTTCACTGGGTTGTGTGATCTTTTAGGTTCTGGAAATTGTGTTTGTCTGAACCCATATAGGTATGCACATGAAAAATTTTGAGATGTTTCTCTAGACTTCTTTTAAAATGAAAGATATAATCATGTTTATATCCTGAATATTCTCAGCTCGAGGTAAACAGAAAATAGGTCAGATGAAATTGCATAATTTTCCCACTGGCTATTAAAAGACTAGTGCAGTTCTCAGATGTCTGAAGTTAGATGGTATTAGTTTCCTACAGAGGACTGAATAATGCTTTCATGTTTTCATGATCCCATTGCAAAAAGTCTGTTATTTTTTTTGGTCTACCCACTATTTGCTGCAGCTGTGTTACAGCTAGCAGTAGATTAGCTCTTGTGTATTATTTATCTGAGATGCAGGTGTAGCTGAGAAGCTTCTTTTCTTGCAAATTCTGACCAAGAGTCAACTAGAATACATCTTCTCCAAACCAGAGTAATGCTGAAAGCACTGGAATATGACTCTCATTTTTATTGGTTGTTGGATAATTTGTGAAATATTAATTTAGTTTACAGGGGTGAGAAATATCTGCCAGACAAAATAAAAGTGAAAACTAAAACCAACCAGCCAACCAACCAACCCCAAAAAACCCCCAACAAACCAAACCCAAAAAACCTCATCATAAGTTACCACAGACATTAAAGAACCTCAGAATCCAATACTCTACATGGCAGGACAGATAGCATAGTGAATACATTTAAATCCTTTGTTGAAGCTTCTCAGAACAAATCTGAATAGTGACTTCTTAAAAAAAAAAAAAAAAAAAAAAAAAAAAAGTCCCATCTTCAGTGTCATTGGCTCCCTTCCTTCCATTCTACATGTTAAAATTTTTTGCCTTTGGAAAAAAATTTCCATGTCTTTAAAGGCTCATTTGCAATTTTCTGCAAGTCTAGAATTTCAAACAGTACCCAGTTTCCAACATAAGATCATTTAACTGGAAAAATAACAATAGGAATAATTATTACTAGGAATAAGGAATAGAAGATTCTTTTTTGTAAAGAGGGTAGTAATTTTTTGATATGGATTAATTCATGGAACAAGGCACATGAATATGTATCATTCCACCTTTAGTGAACTTCACCTTTCTTCACTGCAAGTTGTCTGACTTCAGTCACTAATAAAATGACCTCTTTAAAACAGATTTGTTACCACATAGGTGGCTGACATGGGTATTGTACCTGACCAACACTTTCTGGTTTTTATTTCATCCAGTGTAGTATTCTTTTATTCATATATGTCACGTAACTATTGAAAAAACAAATGATAACAGCAACAAAACAAAACAAAAAAAACCCAAAACAAAATGAAGGAAATTTAACTGCAACATTAACATTATTTAAAATGCCTGCATTGCATTCAGCATTGTTCTGAATACTAAGTTACATCTAGCTGCTCTGTAACAGGCGGATCAGACAAATGATCTGGCAGCACATGATGTTGTTAGTGCAGTCAGGCACTTAGCAACACTGACATCAAATGGTGGCATCTTTTGTTTTGAAACTGCATTTTATCCAGAATGAACTATCTTGCAAATTTATTGCAATAATAGAAAAAATCATGTGTCTTAGATTACACCTGGAAATACTATGTGCTCCAGGAAAAGCTAAAAAATAAACATCTCGTACTTTGTGAAAGATTTTGGTGCCACTAATGAGAGAGGGATTGTTTTACTAATCTCCACTTCTAATTACTTAGTATAAAATATCTGATGCTTCCAATTTTGGTTGGTTGTCTGGGGGTTTTATTTGTTTGTTTTTGGTTTTTTACCCAACTGTATCACTTGTATTATTAGAGTTAAAAAGGGAAGTAAGATTTAGCTTATTATCATACTAAGGTAATTGTCTGGGTCTTAACATGGGGTAAAGATGTTATAAAGTCACCTGGCACTCAACATTTTTCTTCATGTTGGCCTGTTCAGAATACATATTTAGAAAAAGTGGAACACAAATTGCTTGCTTTGAGTTTAGAGGTAGGAATAGTTAGATGGAAACACAATACTCATTATAAGCAGAGCAGATAAGATAAACTTTATAAAGTTTTTGTTTTGTATATGTTCCTTTATGTTTTCTGTAAAGCAGTAAAAACACTCAGGCTCATGGGGAAAATACAAATATTGTATGAACAAAGATGGGTTTTTCTCTACTTTTTTCTACTTTTTCAATGTCTGCCTTTCTAATGAAATAAACTATACATATGCTTGTGTGAGTTTTTTTCATGTAAGGTTTCAAGATACTGTTTTGGGTTGCTTTATTTGCTTGTAGAGTACTTCTCAACAATTTTAAGAATCCAAAATTTCAATAATTCCTTCATTCTCTTCTTAATATTCAGCAATTTTACTCAAACAATTTGGTGCCCAGGGAACTATTTACAACAGCAGTGAGCAGGAATAGAGATACTGTCAAAATCGTGGTTGTGACTGGGATGTCTTTTGAATATAAAAAAGTGGAAATAGTCACCTGTCCACATTGTTCTTTCTGCCTTTAGGATAGGATTCTTTCCAACACTGTTCTGGAGGTGAATCTGATAATTTGGATCCAAAGTAAGCGGTGGAATAGGACAACTTCTCTGAGAATGTGCAATGTAGGTCGATGTTAAACACCTTACACTATCATATTGACAGGAGATTTAGACCTTGTACTTCTCTGGCTGAGATCTTAAAAAATATTTTAGAAAGATAACTCTTTGCCATTTAAAAGAGAGACAGCAGTAAATGTGTATCCTTGGTAGGATGGCTCACATAATTTTGTTACATTTGTTCATTTTAAATTGTCAGGATTTTATAATGATTCTCAATTTAGCTTTTTTCTAGTTCTTCAAGATACATGAGCATCTAAGAACATAAATGCTGTATTATCCAGTAGCAATCCACCTTCTGATTTTAATTTTTTCTTTAAATAGAACTCTTAACAACTAAACAACAGAAACATGAAAAAAATATGCAAAGCCCAATGAAATGTAAATCTTGTGTCTATAGTCCTCCCAAGGAAACTTTGTTACTAGTTATTAATATGACTGTTTACTGCTTATATGCTTGCGGTATTCATATTATCTCCAACCTTGACTAAGCTTTAGAAAAAAGATCATGGCCCAGAAACATATGTGAAGATAGGGTGGATAGCTAAACATAGAAATACAGGTTAAATTGTATTCTTACTTACAGTTACATAAAATAATATATTACCTTTCCAGAAGATTTCTGTAGCTGTGAAATTGTTCTAGAAATAATATGAAAATGGAGTAAAAGTAGGTTTGCTGAATGAAGCAGTTTAGGCTGGATATCACAAGCTGCATCAGAATTTTCAGAACTGCATTAGAAGTTATATATAAGGGAAGGCAGAAATAGTTTTCCTACTGAATAAGTGATTGTGCACTATGATTTGGCAGTAAAGCTTGGACTTCATTTTCCAATATGTTGTCCTTAACACTGATGTACCTTGAAAGGTCTTACACTATTGCCAAGCAGAAATCAGATCATCCATAGAAAAAATAATGTAACTAGTTTCAAATATTTTAAAAACAAGTCTGTGATTATAATTGTTAAACTTCTGTACTGAAAGACAATTTAAAATGCCTGTTACTGATTTTAGGGCTGGGAAGAGTCAGGGAGGTTTTAAATACTCAAGAGTAAGCCTTTCCCTCTGCAATTCTTGGATGCCAAAAATTTATATCGACATGGAATAATGGCTCACTGTAGACCATTTCAAAGGTACTCAAGTTAGATTTGAATGAAGTAACCTGGGTAAAGGAAGTTGCACAGTTACAGCAATATGATATTCCATCCAGGATAAGAAAACCTCATTCAAGTGATCTCCATAGCCATATGTAATGAGAATTATAAAGAACATATTTCCTAGCTGATTGTGAAATCTCCAGTTAATTTGAAAATAGAAACTTGTATTACACATCTTTAAGCTCATTTATGATTTTTTTTATAGTAAACTTTATTGGTTTTATTATGCAGCAATTGAGTAATAAAGTGAATTATCTAGAATAAAATACTGGCTTGCTTTCAATTAACTTTTATACAAAAAGATATTTCTTGTATATTCCTTTAGAATTGCCAGCTGCAAAAGAGGGTATACTGTCAAATGTTTGCCTCAATTTATCTTGTAGACTTTTGTTTTCTTAAAGTATATCTTGCAGACAGCATAATATTCTTTTATGTGCATAGCTATCAAAAACTCTTTAAAAATCAGGTATTTCAGCAGCTGAAGACATCAGTTAGTACAAAGGAAACATATGTCACTTTCAGTCAAGTCTTATCTGCTTCTCAAATGGAAGAGAACTGGAGAATTCTCAGCACTGGAAAAGTCTTTCTTCCCTCATGATGTATCATTGTAGTTTGGGATAATAGTCCCAGTATGTCTCCTTTACTTCTATTGCAAGCTATAAAAATAGGAATATCATTTTTGTGACTCAATCCAATTCCTACCCTAAAATGTGCTGACTCTTCACTGTGACTTTCAAAGCAAGGAAGGAAGACTTTAAGGCTCTTATATTTAAAGCATGTTAAAGTAATGTACTGGCATTTAACATATGGTATGGTTACTTTAGCTCATAAATACATGAGATCTGCAATGTAACTATTATTTTAGCTTTACTACAATCAAACAGAATTTAATGTACATCACACATATTAATAGTATTTGAAGGCTTGATTTGGTTTTGGTTTTTTTGTTGCTTTTGGGTTTTTTTTCCCCTTTTGGGATAGTACTTGATGGGAGAAAAGAAGAGCAACACTGGTAATACAGTTATTACTTGAGGAATTTGTACTATACTGAGTCAAAGCTTCTGCATCACTTCATGAATTATATTGTCAGATCATGGATGAATCTGTTAATTGTGCTTGAAATTAAACAAATAATGAGTGTTAGATTGTGATTTCCTTTGAAATATGTTGCATTACTCCTGTTCCTTGCTATGTGGCATTCCTTTAACTACAAGAATTTTAAGTAGATCAAAAAATATGAATCATATTTGCTAGTAAAATTGCATAGCAGCCTCAACAAATGAAGCTTTTTTGATTCTTAAATCTGTTTGTTTTCTTAAACTGTTGTAAACTGTGGATCTATACAGATTAGGTCATTTTGAAGTGGAACTAATTTTTTAATTTGGACATACAGAATTCAAATAACGTTTAATTACGGATACATAATTACTTGTGAAGAAACACTGAATATTGACTAACAGATATTTTATAAATATTTAAGTGCATTTCCATGGCTATTTTATACACTCTGGTTATTAGTTTATATTGTGTGCCAGATTTTTTGCATTTTTTTTTCTATGTAAGCAAAGTATTGTTGGTACCATCTTTGCACTGATACATAGAATCATGCAAATTTTTAAATTGCTGTAGTATATAAATGTTCAGTCTAAGTTTACCATTTTTGTTCTAGCTGAAGATTGGCAAGGGGTCTGAAGAACTAAATGACGTGACGCATTATTACTTTCCTTTAAGAATTAGGATGTAAAAATGACAAATATTACAAATTTTTAACTATATTTCTGAAAAAGATGCCAGGTTCAGCTCACCAGACTTCAGACACCTAACCAAAGCACCTGAAATTGTGTCCCAGGAAGGACGTAATCAAAGAACACTCTGAGATTAACCCAGAGAGAACAGTTCACAACAGAGTTCACCTTAGTTCACACAGAGTTTTTAGAGAGAAATAAGCTGCTCTGACTAATACGTGGAGGGTGCAAAATTAGGTTCATGCCATGAATTAATTTTAGGATAAAAACCAAGTCCCTTCATTGACTAAAGGGATTATTTTGAGTGATTCCTAAATTCTTAGGAAAAATGTTTGTGAATATTTCATCAGTTGCCTCAGGATCCTACTAACGATCCAGTAAAGAAACAGAAATCTCAGGAGTCTATTTCAGTCTTATAAATTTTAAGATAATATGAGTGATCGTCTACAAATTAACATCCCTGTCCATTGTGATCTGTCTTAAATGAAGTACCTCACTTTTTGATGCATAAAGCTGGGCATAGCAAATCCTTTCCTAGCTGCTTAAGTTTCAAAAATCTGCCTGCAAATGCTTCAGAAATTTAGATGTGTCAGATCTAGGCCAAGTAAGCATACCTCAGGAACCAAGACCTGTAAGTCCAAGACCTTAAACATAAGGCATCCAATATGAATTGTAACTACGTTCCTCTAACACTATCATAATGCAATAATTAAAAAAGATTTTATGTATTTTAGTTCTCTAAAAATAAGACAATTCAGTAGTTCAATGGTATGCTTTGTATGCAAAGTATTTTATTTTCTGTAAGAAATTTTCTTTTTTTTTTTTAAAATGAGGAACGCTCTAAACTTTTTTTATACACCGTAAGTAGCTCATAAGCTTCATTTTCAGATATTAGGATAGGCTAGACTAGGACAATGACATCCTTATATGTATCTGTTCTACTGTTTCCATATATGTATCTAGAAGCTATATAACAGGTAAAGGGAGTTATTTTTTTTTAATCTCTGGTTCCACAGTTGATCATGTGGAACAGTTCCACAGTTCTTAATGTAATTGTGCATGAAATTATTTATAGATGAAGTTAATCTAACTTGGATTTTTGTAGTAGTTGTCTTACAGGTGCATTCAGTTGTGTAAATGAATAAATTATTTTAATTATGGTTATAAATAATAGTTGACATAAAACTGCATTTATTGGCACCTACAAAAATGGTGGTTTCAAAAAAAGGCCTTGTCTTAGCTAGTATCAAGATAATGGTCATAATGTAATATTTTTCTCCCAGATGATGCACATGCTAACCTAGATGCTACTAGACACTATAATAAATATTAAATTTGACCTAGTAAACATATTCTAGTATCAAGACAGATGATACAATAAGGCATATTTTTTTAATATTTTTCCATCTGTAGAGTGTTTTTTTAGAAACTTATCTAGAAACACATTATATAGTATAAAATCCATCATTTAAAATTCTTTTTAACTCAGAATTATCAAAGGTTTTTCTTGATATTTGAGAAATGTGCTACTATTTATAATAATATTTATTTTTATGTAGTTACTCTAGGTAATTACAATCACAGTCGAAGCTCCTGTGAGAATGATGCCTTTCGTTTGTTTATGGGAAATTCTGATGTAATGATAATATTAACAACAATAGTAGTATTAATGAACTTTTTCCTCTTTCACTGAGCACCACTCATTCTTCTTGAACTTTTTAATTCCATAGAATCATAGAATCATGGAATGGCCTAGGTTAGAAGGGACCTTAGAAACCATCTACTCCAACATCCCTGACACGGGCAGAGACACCTCTCAACTAGACAAGGTTGTTCAAAACCTCATCCAACCTGGCCTTAAACACCTCCAGGAAGGAGGCATCAATAACTTTTCTGGGCAACCTGTTCCAGAGTCTCACCACCCTAGTACTAGAAAACTTCTTTCTAAGATCTAGTCCAAATCTGTTCTCCTTCAGTTTAAACCCATTTGCCCTTATGAAAACTTGCTCTCCAGCCTCCCTGTAGGTTCTCTTCAGGTATTGGAGGGGAGCTGTAAGGTTCTCCCACAGCCATCTCTTCTTCAGGCTGAACAATCGCATCTCTTTCAGCCTCTCCTCATGGCAGAGTTGCTCCAGCTCCTGCATCATCTGTGTAGCCCTCCTTTGGACTCTTTACAACAGATCCATGTCCTTCTTATGATCAGAACAGCAGAACTGCATGCAATATTCAAGGTGAGGTCTCACAAGAGCAGAGTAGAGGGGGAGAATCACATCTCTTCATCTGCTGGCCATGCTTGTTTTGATGCATCCTAGGATACAGTTGTCCTTCTGAGCTACGTGAACATATTGCTGCCTCATGTTGAGTCTCATCAATCAATACTCCCAAGTCCTTCTCTTCAGGGATACTCTCAACCCATTTTGTAATTGTGCCTGGGACTGGCCCAGCTCATATGCAGGACCTTGCACTTGGACTTGTTGAAACTCATGAAGTTTGCACTAGTCCATTTTCCAAGCCTGTTAAGTTCCCTCTGGATGGCATCCCTTCCCTCAACTGAATCCACCACACCACACAGTTTGGTGTCATCAGCAAACTTACTGAGAGTGCACTCAATGCAATTGTCCATGTCACTGACAAAAATGTTAAACAGCACTGGACCCAAAACAAACCCTTGAGGAACTCCACTTGTCACTGGTGTCCAATTGGACATCAAACTGTTGATTACAATTCTGAGAGCAACCTTCTAGACCGATCTTTATCTATTGAGTCATCCATCTATCCAATCCATGACACTCCGTCCTAGAGACAAGATGTTATGTGGGACAGTGTCAAATGCCTTGCACAAGTCCAGATAGATGACATTAATTGCTCTTCCCATATCTACCAGAGATTTACCTCTGTCATAGAAGGCCACTGAATTTGTCAGGCACGATTTGCCCTTAGCGAAGCCATGTTGGCTGTCTCTGACTACTAACAGTAATGTAACAGAAAGAATTTGTAAATTCTTTATATTAGTATTTTTAAATTATTATTCTCTAGCATGGTTGTTATTAATCATGTCAAAACATTAAAATCTTTAGCCTTTTTTTTCACTAAGGAAAACATTTTTATGTTTTATCTTTAAAGGAAGCATTTCGTACTCAGTTTATCTCTGACAGATTCCCACTCTGCTATAAAGTTCTTACAGAATTAGTATAGATTAACATTTCAGTTTAAATTTAACGTAATGAAAAGAAATTTAAGGACTACTTTTTACATGTTTTGCCAAGTGCAAATACTTATATAATACAAAGCTGTCATTGTTATGACTCATGATGCAGTATGATGAATTTGACCCTGGACATAAGAGAGAAAGCCTGGAGGATAGAAGACTCAACACTGTTCAATGAAGACAGAGTTACAGATCAGTTATTCAAATTATATATTTACAAGTCCATGGCCCAAGAGTGTTGAGAGAGATGGCTGATATTATTACCCTACCACTCTCCATCATTTTTGAAAGATCATGGCTTACAATCTCTCTAGGTCCTTTTGAATGTCAGCACAGCCTTCTGGGATGTCAGCCACTCCACCCAGTTTTGTGTCATCAGCAAACTTGCTGCTAGTACACTCTATTCCCTCATCAAGGTCATCAATAAATATATTGAATAGTACAGGTCCCAGTACAGACACTTGAGGGACTCAACTAGAAACAGACTCCATCCCACTGACTACAACTCTCTGGCCTCTATCCTTCGTCCAGCTCCCAATCCACCTCACTACCCAATCATCCAGGCCACACTTCTTCAGTTTAGATCCGGGGATGCTGTGGGAGACGGAGCCTTCCTGAAATCGAGATAAAATATGTCTACTACTCTGCCATCATCCATCCACCTAATTACATCCTCATAGAAGGCTATCAGGTTGGTCAGACATGACTTCTCCTTAGTAAAGCCATGTTGACTGCTCCTGATAAGCCACTTGTCCTTGATGTGCCTGGAGACAGAATGAGTTGTTCCATCACCTTTCTAGGGATGGAGGTGATGCCAACCAGTCTGTACTTACCAGGTCCTCTTTCTTGCCTTTATCAATGACTGGAGTGACATTTGCTTTCCTCCAGTCTTCAGGCACCTTTCCTGTTCCCAATGACTTACCAAAGATGATGGAGAGTGGCCTAGAAATGACATCTGCCAGTTCCCTCGGCACCCATGGGTGCATCCCATCAGGACCCATGAATTTATGGATGTTCAGACTCATTAACTGATCCTTAACCCAGCCCTCATCAACCAAACAAACTCATCCTTTACCCTGACTTCCTCAGCAGCCCTAGGGATCTGGGGCTCCTGAGGACATCCTCCAGCAGTATACACAGAGGCAAAGAAGGCATTCAGCAATTCCGCCTTCTCTGTATCCTCTGTCACCAGGGCACCCACTTCATTCAGCAGTGGGCCAGCCCTTCCTTCCACAATTATAGGTTTTCTTCTTCCATTTGAGTTTACCTAGCAGTTCCCTGTTCAGTCATACTAGTCTCCTAGTTCCCTTTCTTGATTTCCTTCCCACTGGAATGCATCAGTCCTGAGCTCTGAAGATGGTCCTTGAATATTAACCAACCATCCTGGGCCCCCCTACCCTCCGGTACCCTCTCCCATAGGATTTCCTCCAGCAGTTGTTTAAAGAGGGCAAAGTTGGTCTTTCTGAAGTTCAGGCTTCTGATTCTGCTTAGATTCCTGCTTCTATCACATAAGATCCTGAGCTCCACCATCTCGTGGTCACTGCACCCAAGGTTGCCTTCAACCTTCACCGCTTCAGCCAGGCTGTCTTTTTTGGTTAGAACAAGATCCAGCAGTGCTTTACTCCTAATTGGCTCCCCCACCATTTGCATCAAGAAGTTATAATCAAGTCCAGAAACCTCCTGGACTGTGAATGGCTGATTGAGTAGGCCTCCCGGCAAATATCTAGTTAGTTAAAATCTCCCATGATTCACTCACTGGAAGCTGTTAAACAAATCACGATATCCATGTGTAGGCATAGATTATTTTCCTTTTGTTTTATCTTCTTTTTTTTCTCTTTTTTCTTTCCTTTAAAAGTTGGGAAAACAGCATTTGAGAAATATTTAAACTACTGTTTAAACTACTCAGCATTACAGGTGAAGCATGCTTTGGGTCTATTTTTTTTCCAAGAAATAATCAAATGTTTTTATGAATATTTTTAAGCTGAGGGGGTTTGATCTGTTAAAAGTCTTTGATTATTATCAAAGAATTTGTCAGCACTGAGTTTACATTAGCTCTCCAAATGTGTAGACGCCATTTCTAATAAAACTCTTGGATTGGTTTTGTTAGATATCTGTTTTTATTTCAACTTGATTTTTTTTGCTCAGTGTCCTAATACTAACTGCTGGCAACTTCAAATAACAAAAGCTAAGGTGACATGATTAATTCAAAAAGAACTTGCTTACAACTAAAATAAATTCAATTTAGAGGATGTCCCATTCATGGATGAAGTTAAGCTTGTGTATATGCTGATGCTTACTCGAGAGATCACTTCACTGCCAACAGCATAAAATACCTGAATTATACCTTCTTAAACTGGGGCAGTGTTGCTTGCATTATATACCCACTGTAAGATGCCCTGGTGAGGAAGTCATGCTGTCTTCATTTTTCAAGGATAACATTTGAATTTCTAAGCTGACCACCAGCTGTTGTACTTTCTGCAAGGATGGTTAGCACAGGAGGGTATAAAACTGCTGGGAAATCCAATTTGCAGTGAGGAAGTACAAGATATCATAGGGTGTGTTTAATGACACCCTTGCTTGTTTTACATATACATTAAAGTAATTCACCTAAAATTGTTGTTACTAATTTTTTTATGATTAAAATGAATTATGCTGGCTGAAAGGGCATCTCTTCTTCTGCCATCTGTATCTTAACTGAGTGTGCTATTATTTTAACTCTGTTTCTAATCCTGTACCTTCTTGAGGTTTCTGTCACTAGCCAATAGACATAAGCTGGACTACCAATGGTATTAATGCTACATGGCATTTATCCAACCACATGATTATGTGGTTGTTGTTTTTTTTTTTACCAAGTAAAAAAAAAAAAAAAAAAAAAAAAAAATTACCAAGTAATTCTTACCAAATTACTTTTGTATTAGAAAGTAGAACAGGTCAACAGTATGATAATGAAGTGCTAGAGCTTTGCATGTTGGTTGTGATTTTTTGTTGAGTTTGGATTTTCATCTTATCTACCTTTTAACTTTTTCTCATGCCTCTACTTACCTTCAGATAAATAGAGATAACAATTATTTTTTACTGCCTGACACAGAGGTTATTTTTTAAGAAAAGCATGCATTGCTTGAATCCAAGGTCAAAGTCTTAGAAGATTCCTTCTGAGAAGGAAGAAATTTGTTGTTATTATTATTTTTAATGTATGCTTTTTAGATAACTACCTTTTGTTTATTGTGAATAACCTTATAAATTATCAGGAAGACAAGGGATATCAAAATGCTCAATCCTATTCTGTTTTTTCCCTTTTCTATCAGCATTTTCTGTTGTTCCTGTCTTGGGACAGCAGGAGCTTTATCTGCTCACTAGTCAAAGGTTCTAATTATCTGCTCAATTAAGAGTTAAAATACATATATATGTTTATTTATTTTTGCTTTTTTTTCCCCCTTGCTTCCAAATCTCAGTATGGCACCACTGTAAAATCTGCATTTTAATAAAAATAAAGATATGGTTAATATTTACAAGTTGGGAAGAATTTTGTCAGTAAAGGGTGACAAGGTAAATTTAATCAATTTCAAACAGTTTGTGAGTACTAAGAGTCTTATAACAAGAAACAGCAATCATAATGCATTATGTGAAACTCCAAAAGCTTAAATTAAACTTTCTCATTCAGTATTTCTGTTATGATACTTGAGTGTCTGACTAAAGTAAAAAAAAAACCAAAAAACAAAACTTTTTTTGAACTCTTGCTGCTTTAGATGCCATTTGCCAAATCTATGTGTATACAAGACCTATAAAATATCACATTCCATTAGCAAATTCTCACAAAATACATTCATTTAACCTTAATGAACAGTGTTTTGTTAGTAACTAGGAAATGATGCAAGAAGCTTTGAATAAGTTTCAAAAGTGTAGGAGGTAATTGAGCATATCTTGTTATTTTGAGGTATGTTTTATGTTCTACAGAGCCTTTTATTCACCAGCATCATACAGAAGATGTTCTCAGATACGAGTGATTTTACTTAAGTAGATTGGCAACAAAAATCTGCACAATATATCTTATTTATGTACTTAGATTTGACTCATTTGTTCAGTTCATAAAAAAATCACCTTGCCTACATTTTATTATAGTGAGGTTATTGTCAAAGAGGAGCCCTAATGGCAATAATTTATTTTTGTGTAATGAAATACAATTCAAGAGAAAATTATTGCACGGCCTGAAAGCAAGAATTCTACTTCCTGACAAAATACCGAGATGAAGAGAGTACATCTTTTTCTGGAATGAAACAATAATCTTCCTTGTTGAAAATAAACATATTGATCTACTTCTTCAGGGGAAATAACTTTCTGACAGTAATCTTATTCAGTATTGATAAGAAGTAAGGTTCTGATGTTTTGGTCCTCACAGGAACTCTTGACATCCTATATAAGCACTCTGAAATACAAACTAAATAGATGTGTACCTTATTAATATCACATAATCTGGATAACTCACCTCCCTAAGTTGCTTTGAAGGATCTTGTTCTGTAAGGCTTCCTTCTGAAGTTTCTCGAAGTAGTCTGGACCATATCATATAAACTTAATGAGGCATAAGTCAAGTTCTGAGTGCCTGTTTCTTCACAGTGGGGGTTTAGGTTTTTTCCTTTCCTTCCTGTGTGTATGGGAGTGAATCATGTTTTCCTGTCCTCTCTTTACATGAAGAAATTATTGTTGGGGTTCATAGTAAAATGCAGAAGCAATTCTTGGTGTGTTAGTTTAGATATAGCTTTTGCTTTCTTTGATACAGATACTAGGCTTAGAGTTTAACTTTCTTAAGAAGTGGAAATGACCATAAAGTTTTGTTCAGCCTTTGACTAGAAAATCCATTGGCTTTGGGATCCATTGGGATCTGAGAAATATTTCCACAGTTCTGACAGAGAGAACCAATACAGTTGTCTCTGTCTTCACAGAGAGAAACAATACTATGTAAAAAAATGTCTTCCAGAATTTAGAAAACGTTATTCCTGAGAAGACCATTAATGGAAAGCTTTCTGAATATAAATCAGCCCTGAACATACGATACCCTTTCTGTTTTATTTGTTTTCCAAGTTTAAGATGGAAACAAACCTTGTGTTTGAATGAAAGTTAAGATTTTTAATGTTGGTGTAAAGGAAATATACAATTCAAGAATATTTTAATAAGCCTGTCCTCCAATCACACCCTTGTTATATTTTGAATACCCAAAACAATTAACATTTTTTAAAAAATAAATTTAAAAAAGAGAAAAATTATCAAGTACTGACTAAGTGATTACAAATAATTCAAGCTGTTTGACAATTTTTCTAGGTTATTTAAAAGATATTAAGCCTTTTGAGTTTGACTGTGACTCTTTGAAATAAATAATTTTAACAACTGCAGTCTTTAGCAAACTTGCTTCCTAATTATAAATCTCTAAATGTCCTTGTAACTAAAAACTTTGAGGGTAAAGAAGAGGTTTAAACCATATTGATCTACATGTCACTGTTAATTATGTTAAATTCAAAGGAAGATGGGAGGACTGTTCATCTTTCTGAATAGAATATAGATGGATCACAGATGTCACCTCTGAATATTTCTTTAGGTTCTGACGCTTGAGCTTGAGCCTGTTTAACTTCACCACTCACCCTATTCTTGTGATCAGAATGTAAAAATAAAAAAAAGGATGATGATAAAATCCTTAGTAATACATTCATTAATCTAGAGGTTATTTCTTTCTCTTACAATCCCCTCAAGCACTGCTTCTATCTGAATTTTAAGCATGATGAACTTGGATTGTGACCTAAGTAACACATTTTAAATTCAGTTTAGTGTGAATAATTCATAGTGTTCATGTGCAAAATAATACAGATAATGCTTAGCGTCATAGACCGTTTTTCTTCATAAATACATTGAGATTGCATAAATCTTAGTTGTGTTCTCTAATACCAAAACAGAAGAGCAGCCAATTCTAATTCCTGAGCTTCTCAGATATTTAGCCAGAACAAATCTTCAGTGAACGTTGCCTTGGTGTTGTGGATGTGTTTGATCATTTACCTTTTAAGGTTGCATGTCAGGTTTAGTTGTATATATTAATTATTCTGATCATCTGGAATAACTATTAGAAAAACTATGACATGGTAAAAATGAAAATTTCTTATGCTCATGAAATATCATGGGAATGATGTTATGTAAAAAATTGTATACAGAGTTTTCCCAATGTCACTGGAAGCTGTACCAGTGGCACCAGGTTGATGCTGAAGAACAAAAAGTTTTGCTTGTGGTTATACAGTATGCATTTTTAAAAAAATAATGTCTTTATCAGATAAACCCATCTCTCTCAGTGAAGCCATATTACATAAAAAGTGAGCCAGGGCATACCTGTGAAGTAATATAAAACTAATTCTAAAGGTGTTTTTTTGTAAGCGTACGTGTAAGAAAAAAGCGCCTTCTCCATTAAGGTTATCTGATCAAGGACCTCGTCAAAATGAGGTAATAAGGAAAAAGAGGTAGCAAAACATACAGAGTTAAAAATCTGATAAAGGAGACTGTACCAAGGAGAAAAAAAACTTGGTCAGATGTATAACTTGAAAAGTGCATGTGGAGTGTGAGAAAGTTCTTAGCAATGCCATCTGCCAAAAGACCATGTAAAAATGGCATGATATGGGGAAATGGGAGGCAACAAACAAAGCATACAAAGACACAAACCTGACAAGCAACAACAGAGACAGTGAAACCTTGTCAGTTGCATGAATTCACGGGCCATCAACAGACTCTGAGAATCACTTCAGAAGGAGCTGGTGTGGATTTTACAGACTATAAGGATGAGAGCCTGGGGCTCCAGTATTTTGATTTGATTGGAGTGTGCAAACTGATGAGGCAATGTGAAAGGGAAATGGGGAGCAGGTTAAGACACAGGTAGGGGAGGGTAGAAAGAAAGGGGTATAAAAAGTGACAGTTGTGTGTAAAATGGGGCAAGTCAGTGTGCTTGCCTGATCACTGCAGTCTGATGTGTCTTCTTCTATCCTCTTATTAAACCTGTTATGTCTCTGCCTTATCTCACTCTCTATCCTGTGTGTGTGTGCTGCAAGAACTCAGTGCCAGCTGCTGATGACACCTGAGTGAATGTGGGTCAAGATGTTCACTGAGGCACATCATAGAATCATAGAATCATAGAATCATAGAATCATAGAATCATAGGGGTTGGAAGGGACCTCGAAAGATCATCTAGTCCAACCCCCCCTGCCAGAGCAGGGCCACCTAGAGCACATCGCACAGGAACGTGTCCAGGCGGGTTTTGAATGTCTCCAGTGAAGGAGACTCCACAACCCCCCTGGGCAGCCTGTTCCAGGGCTCTGTCACCCTTACAGTAAAAAATTTTTTTCGAATATTCAATTTGAACCTCCTATGCTCCAATTTGTACCCATTACCCCTTGTCCTATCGCTGGTCACCACTGAGAAAAGCCTAACTCCATCTCCCTGACACTCACCCCTTACATATTTGAAAACATTGATGAGGTCACCCCTCAGTCTCCTTTTCGCCAAACTAAAGAGACCCAGCTCCCTCAGCCTTTCCTCATAAGGGAGATGTTCCACTCCCTTAATCATCTTAGTGGCTCTGCGCTGGACTCTTTCAAGCAGTTCCCTGTCCTTCTGGAACTGAGGGGCCCAGAACTGGACACAATACTCCAGGTGCGGCCTCACCAATGCAGAATAGAGGGGGAGGAGAACCTCTCTTGACCTACTAACCACACCCTTTCTAATGCACCCCAGGATGCCATTGGCCTTCTTGGCCACAAGGGCACATTGCTGGCTCATGGTCATCCTCTTGTCTACCAGGACCCCCAGGTCTCTTTCACCTACACTGCTCTCCAGCAGGTCAGCCCCCAACCTATACTGGGACATTGTGTTGTTCTTCCCCAGATGCAAAACTCTACACTTCGCCTTGTTAAATTTCATCAAGTTTCTCCCTGCCCAACTCTCCAGCCTGTCTAAATCTCTCTGAATGGCAGCACAGCCTTCTGGTGTGTCAGCCACTCCTCCCAGCTTAGTGTCATCAGCAAACTTGCTGAGGGTACATTCTATACCCTCATCCAAGTCGTTGATGAAGATATTGAACAACACCGGTCCCAGTACCGACCCCTGAGGGACTCCACTAGTCACACATCTCCAACCAGATTCTGCCCCATTGACTACAACTCTCTGACTCCTTCCTTTCAACCAGTTCCTGATCCACCTCACTACCTGATCACCAAACCCATACTTGATCAACTTATCTACAAGGATGCTGTGAGAGACGGTGTCAAATGCTTTACTGAAATCAAGATAAACCACATCTACCGCTCTTCCATCATCTATCCACCTAGTAATTTCCTCATAGAAGGCTATGAGGTTAGTCAAACATGATTTACCCTTGATAAAACCATGCTGACTGCTCTTGATGATCCCCATGTCCTTGATATGCCTGGAGATAGTTGTTCCATCACCTTTCCAGGGATGGAGGTGAGGCTGACCGGTCTATAGTTACCCGGGTCCTCCTTCTTGCCCTTCTTGTAGACTGGAGTGACATTTGCTATCCTCCAGTCCTCAGGCACCTCTCCTGTTACCCATGACTTGCTGAAGATGATGGAGAGTGGCCTAGCAATGACCTCTGCCAGCTCCCTCAGCACCCTTGGATGCATTCCATCTGGACCCATCGACTTATGGATGTCCAGATTACTCAGCTGATCCCTAACCCAATCCTCATCTACTATGTCAAACTCCTCATCTATCTTGACTACTTCTGGGGCTAAATGAATCTGGGGCTCATGCGGAAACCCTGCAGGAGTAAAGACAGAGGCAAAGAAGGCGTTCAGCACCTCTGCCTTCTTTATATCCTCTGTCACCAGGGCTCCCAGCTCATTCCATAGCTGTCTCTTATACATGGGCCAATATTGCCTCTAGTGTTAGTTTTGCTAGCTATGTATTTGAAAAAGCCCTTTCTATTATCCTTAACCTGACTTGCAAGGTTAAGTTCCAAGGAGGCCTTAGCTTTCCTAATTGCCTCCCTACATCCTCTGACAACAGTCCTATATTCCTCCGAAGTGACCAGCCCCCCCTTCCATGATCTGTAGATTTTCCTTTTCCACTTAAGTTTTCCCAGCAGTTCCTTTTTTAACCATGCTGGTCTCCTAGCTCCCTTACTAGATTTCCTAACCATAGGGACGCTCTGATCCTGTGCTTGCAAATAGTGGTCCTTGAATATTGACCAGCTATCTTGAGCCCCTTTATCTTCTAACACCCTGTCCCATGGGATTTCTCTTAACAGTTGATTGAGGAGGCCAAAGTTTGCCCTGCGGAAGTCTAGGGCTCTGGTCCTACTGGGTATTCTGTTCCTTCCACACAGGATCCTGAACTCTACCATCTCATGATCACTGCAGCCAAGGCTGCCATTGACCACCACTGCTTCAACAAGGCCCTCCTTGTTGGTTAGTACAAGATCCAGCAGCGCTCCTCTTCTAGTCGGCTTGTCCACCATTTGCATTAAGAAGTTATCATCAATGCACTGGAGGAACCTCCTAGACTGTGAAAGGCTGGCTGTGTGAGTCAACCAGCAGATATCAGGGTAGTTAAAATCTCCCATGAGGACTAGGGACTGAAGTTGTGAGGCTGCTTTCAGCTGCCTGTAGAAGGCCTCATCAACATCCTCGCCTTGATCAGGAGGTCTGTAGTAGACCCCCACAGCTGTATCACCTGCACCAGCCTGCCCCTTAATTCTTACCCACAAACTTTCAACTTGCCCCTCATCAGCCCCTGCACAAAATTCAACACATTCTAGTTGCTCTCTCACATAAAGAGCAACTCCACCACCTCGCTTACCCGCCCTGTCTTTCCGAAAAAGCACATAACCATCCATGGCCACATTCCAGTCATGTGACCTATCCCACCATGTCTCTGTTATCGCTACCAGATCATAACCCTTAGCCCGTACACTGACCTCTAACTCTCTAACTCTCTAACATCATCCTACTGCAGCTGATTCTCAGCACAAAATAGAAACATATTTTCACATTTTCATGTTTGTTCCTACAGGGACTGGAAGCAAATATTGGTGGTGTAAAACTCTCTGAGCTGTTTCCTACCACTCCTGGACAATTGTGTCCAACCATTTTTTTTTAATTCTGCAGTTTCACTTCCCTACCCATTCAAAAAAGTCTGAAGATGGCAGAGCTGTCAAAAATTAAGGCATACTGTCATAACCATTTTGTACAAGCTTGTCAAGAGTACTATTAGTCATTATTTAGTGATTAACAGTTCTCACATGAGAAAATACTTTTTGACCTCACCCGGAAACAAGACAGTGCACCTATTTAGAGTAATTGCATGTCAGTTGCGGTAATTTTTCCAGCTGATACCGTGCTTTATGAGCATATGTGGATTATATCTTGAGGTATGAGAAATATTTGTTCCTTACTCCTTTCCTTTTCTAGTTGTTGTTGGTTTATGTTGTGTGTTTGATTTGTGGTGGTTTTTTATTTTGTTTTTTTATTTGGGTTTGATGTTTTTTTGCTTGTTTGCTTGTTTTTGTTTTATTATTGAGAGTGTGGGAAGGTGATTATAGATCAGAATGAAGTGGCGTTTGGGAGGATAAAAGTCAAGGGAAGCACGATCCCTCTTTTTTACACCAGAAATGTCAATCTTATTTAAATAGTAATGATTTTTTGAAAGTAAAATAAAACATTAGTGCAAACACAAAAAAATAATGAAAATATTAGATTCAATCAACCATGCACAAAGCATAAACCAGCCTGAAACATTAAAGGTAAGAAATCAAAAACCTATTGTGAAAACAAAATTATTTCACAGTGACTTATGGCAACTTTCTACTTTTCTCCCTCTTAAAAACTCAATAACATCTAAATTAGGAAACAGGTACAAGTATGAACAGTCTCTATTTTTACACAGTCTGACTATTTCTCCACTTCATAATGGAAGAATAATTGTCCCATCAGACTTCTTAAAAGTTGAATAATTGTAAAAACAGAGAATGACAAAGTACAAAAATGAAAAAGTTCATAAAGTATGATAAGTCTAAATAAAGAAAAATGAAATTATCAATGCCTGAATTTAACAAAATCAACATTCTTTACTATTCAGATAATGTGAAGTGAAGGATTTCTTACTTTTTTATTTTCTGCTATGGTTCTTGCTGCAGAACAAAGTATTTCAAACACAGTAACTGATTATGAAATGGTATGGTATTTTATGGTATAGTATGGTATGGTATGGTATGGTATAGTATAATGGGAAAAAGGAGAAGAAAAAGAAGCAAACTTTACCTTCTTTATCCTTGTTGGGAAAAAAACAAAACAAAACAAAACAATCCACAAAAAACAAACAAAAAAACCACCAAAAAACCACACAAAAAAGGATATCTGCATGTAGAACAAGTGTTATTTCATTAAGATTGACCCTTACCTATAATTTCCTGTTTACTCCTTCAGGTGCATCTTTTTTTCTGTCTTCAGATTCATGCTTCCTGCTGTGCTCTCTGAAGTGATTCTCCCCAAGTACTGATTCTGTCTTCATCATTCCAGGAAAAAGAATACGCATTTTTCTGCTCCACCAGAATTAATTAAATTTTATCAAGCTTGAGAGGTACCAAATTTCTAGTAATTGTGTTTGGGTTTGGGGTTTTTTTTTCTCATTAGGCACTTACAAGTAAGGGAAAACATAACCCATTATGTTTATGTAATGTGGCTCAGAAAACATAAGCTCCCTACTATTAGGTCATGAAAACTTAAATATGATAGCACATGTTCTTGTGTGTGTTCAAAAAATTCTCCCAGATGACAACTGACAGTTCACAGAACAATGCAGTTAAGGTTTTAATGTTCAGTATTTCTAATTTCCTTATTTTGTTAGTTTCACAGTATTTCACTTGAATTAAACCTCTATTTTAATTCTTTTTAAAGGCAGAGAACATAAATGTCCTTTGAGTTTTTCTCTGTTCTTCCCTTCATCCTGAACTTGGACTTGAACTTGGTAAAGTATCTTTACCAACCTTAATGATTCTGTGACTCTAAATTAGTAATAAAATCCTCTCATATATTTATACATAAAGAAATTGATATTAGTTTGTTTAAACTGTTTAATGGTAAACTGTTAGTGTAGTGTTTATTCAGTGTCTGAGTCTACAAAGAAGTAATTAAAAATTTTTGATCACAAGAACAGCAAAAACCCCAAAACTAAAACAAAAAAGCATGAAAAGACAGGAGTGGAATTACACAGCTCTTTGTAACTGCACATTCAGTGGTTCAAATTTTTTTCTAGCAAAAACATCAGCAAAACATTTTTTATCAGTTCTTTGGTCTGCTATGCATTTAGAACCACTCTGTGTGCTTACAGGCTTTTAGCAGGTCATTTTGGCTTTTTGTTTTTTTGTTTGTTCATTTCAGTGATGTGAAGACAAAATAAACCACAAAAATCTTTAAAAGGAAATAATTTGAAGTCTTAAAGAGTGTGCAATGGAGCAGAAACATCTTTTGACATTTACCAGGGTTAAAGACAAAAAACATTTTAAAAAAGAGATTAGTTTATCATCCCGTCTGTAGGTATTTCAATTATGAAAGGTAGAACCAGCTGCTATTTTGTACCAGATCTGAAAGAGGAATGTTAATATTGAGATATAATAATTTCATATTCCTTCAGTATCTCTCTACGGTCTCAAATAAACTATATGGATTATAAGCCTTCACTGTTAAGACTATTATTGCTTTCACTTTGCACTGATAAAAAGATATGGTATCTTCTTCATTACCAATAAGAACTGAAGGCATGGATATAATGCAGTATGTGTCATTGCCCTGTGTATATCATGCTTTTTGCTCTTTTTTTTTTAAAGAAGTTTTGTACTTACAACCAGTTTTAAGTGGATTTTATTGAGAAGTGGAAATTTCTGTCAATCAGTTTTACAGAATTTGTCAGAGAAGCCAAAGAGAAGATGTGAAAAATCAGTGATTTCCTCCTTCTTTAATAAAAATTATAGGCTTCCTAAAGACCACCTAGTTGCACAGAGACTATGTAATGAACCTCACATATGTGACATGAAAAATCCCAAGAGAATACAGGGTACCCTTGTATCTCACTCTATAGCCATAAATCCCACTACCAAAGAGAATATTCTGGGAGAATACATTTCAGTTGTTTATAGTGAGTGTTGTTTCATTCTTGGTATTAATTTTTTTTTTTTTTTTTTTTTTTTTTTTTTTTGAGTCAGAGTAAGAGAATCCATCTACATTTATAAGCTAGATGTTCAAGTAGACACAAGCTCAAAAAGCAACGCATAAATATTTATTTTTGTTGTCATCCAACTTCTGGATGCTCAGTAAAGCTCTTTGTAGAGTTCATTTAGGTAATTTGTGATGATCTTTGACATTATGTTGGCAGTTATCAAGTAACATACAGAGTCTTGGGACTCTCCAGTCATCTATGTAACAAAAGAGAAATATTAGCAAGCTTCAGATTAACATCTG
Source organism: Florisuga fusca (assembly GCA_038090715.1). NCBI lineage: Eukaryota > Metazoa > Chordata > Aves > Apodiformes > Trochilidae > Florisuga > Florisuga fusca. The sequence continues at coordinate 34,593,966 of JAAWXA010000003.1, forward strand.
GGAGGGGAGAGATAACTTTGTGCATTATTCTACATTTGTCTACTATAAATCTAACAATTACAGGATGAAAATTCTTGCCTATACTAAAGACTGGTACTTATGTAAGGACAAAGCAATTAAGATCCTGAGAAGCCTAGCTACTTAAGAGCATTAACCCTAGTTTGCAGAAGAGGAAAAATCATGTAGGATAGTACACAGGAACTTGGTTTTGAGCTTTTTGGTTTGTGTTGAGGGATTTTTTTCCTAATGGTAAAATAAAGCAATAAACCTTGTAATGCATTAACCTGTTAGATTAAAAGATGAATAAGATGGGGTTTTGATCAATAATTACTTATGAGGTCAAGGTGTATTAATTCCAAGCACTGTGTAATATTTGCAAAATTGAGTTCTGGCAACATTCTCACCTTTTTGATGTTGTTAGTGAAAAGGTGATGAAAATGCAATATTAAGCCAATGAAAAGGCATTGAGAGGCATTATAGATTAGATGTTATGAGTTCTGTTTACTAAGACAGAATATATAAACTAGATGGAATGTGAGAAAAAAACTTCCATTTTTAATTATTTTCTCCAAGGTTCATATTCTGACATCTGCCATTCATCTTAATCCTGAGGAAAAAAAGAACAGGTATTAGAAATAATTTTTTTCCACTAACCTTTGCCTGGTTTTGCTTTCACTTGAAGATTTTATAAACTTCTAATGAATGCAGTTGAACAGGGAAGAAATTCAGATTTGCCTCAGAATTATTCTGTTCCCATAGAGAGGGAAAGATGGGAAGAAAAACTTTGGTTGGAAAGTTCCAAAGATAGGTAAGAAAGGAGTTTCCTTTCATTCTACATGGTGAGAAAGCTGTTTTCTAGGAAAGCCAAAGAATTTAGCAGGCTTCACACATCTACTAATAAATTAGAGCTCACTGATAACAGCCGGAAGCATTAGAACTGGAATCTAATGGTAAATCAGGTAAATCAGGCACCTCATCTGAACTATGATGATTGTATATCAAATTTGAAGAGGAGATTGGTATCAGCCTATACAGTCTTCTGTATCCACAAAGAACATCATATTTTTTGAATGCTGAGCTAAAGGCAGCTGTGGAGCTAGAAGTTAAAATCTGAATGGTGTTAGTCTATCCATGATAGGAATCTGAAACATGGATCATAGCATTGTTTTAATAGTCTACTTACTCCCTAAGGAGCCTGCATCACATACCTGTGCTCCTACTATTTCACTGTGCTCTGTGCAACATCATCAGATACAGATACTCAAGCCATGCTCAGAATGAACATTAAGGAAATTAAATCTGAACATGTAAAAACAACAAGAACAACAAAGCCCAAGGTGGAAATTGTGAATGCTGTTGTCCCATTTTAACTCTCCAAATAACTCTCCAAATGGTGTTTGTCTGATTTTTTTTGAAATTCCGGTAGGATATCTAGGCAAAATGGGCCATACCCAAAACTGAGAGTTTCATGACACTCTTAGCAGGTTAATTCTGTACACCCATTTCTTTTCTGAAAGGCTAAAAGTCATCACTTTTAATCTGTGTTTGTGAGGAAAGACAGGCTTGAGACTAAGACATGTTACAGGTAATATAAATCCTTGTAAATCTTAGAAGCCTTCAATCTCTTGGAGAAAAAAATCAAGGATAGTAGGGAAAGGAGGCGTTCATATGGGTAAAAGAGTATTGCAAGTTTGTGCATACATTAAGACTCACTAATGATAAGGTTTTATTATTTCCTTTTCCAGAAACACTACATTCCAGAAATAATTTGTATCTTATTAACGGCTGATCAAAATAATGTTGCTGCTGGTGCACAGTTCTTTATTGCATTGGCCCCAAAAATACATTTTTTAAAAAGTGGATAAGGAACAAAAAAGTTGCAACATATTTGTTGTATTTCATTTTAAAAATCTTTACTAGATGGAGAACAATTTTCTACCATTTTCATTTTTGCTTTGTTAGGAGGTTTGTTTTTCTCTAGATTTTTATTTGGATATCTTTCCTTTTGCAGATTTCTGGGAGGCAAATTATGTAAGAACACTTCAACATAATGAAGATTCCTGTTAATTTGTAGTTACTCACAGGAATGAAATAACTTGCAAGCAGTATTTTGTTTGTAAATACTGAGTGCTTTTTCTCTATGAATCCAAAATATTTTTATAAGAATATAGTAATCTTAGGCTATTCTCTTAGAGTACATAAAAAAAGAGTGATGTAAGAAATAGGCATATTCCTTTCATTCTTCTCTTCCGCTCATTTGAATCTGAAAGCAATATTTGCTGGTTTTATTTTTAGTTTACTGATGATTGCAAGCAACATCTCCAACATCAGGTGCCTGTTTATGACAAGCTTCATCAGATTATTGTGGCTCTTGCACAGAACACATCTTTGACAACAATACCATGGTTTTAATTAATTCAATTTAATTTCCTGTATGAGATCATTCTGATATCTGCAGGTAAACCATTGAAAGCTTTAATAGGGCATTTGAATACCCCTTAACTAACAGTAAAATGACAGTAATACAGTGGCAGATTACAAAATTTTAAGGTCAATGATAAGACATATTGACTTCAAAATCACTTGAAGAATGTTTGTATTGTAACAGTAATCCATATGCTTATAATTTTATTTTAGGCTTTGATATTATACTTTATCAGTTCTAATTTCTTCTGAATATAAGGTATGAAAACAAAAATAATGTTTAAGTTTTTTTTAATATGCCAATTTGAAGCCAGATTAAGGGCCCTGCTTAGATCCATTGCAACTGTTCATGATGAAGGATGCAGGAAAGGCTGCATGTAACTTCCCCAGAGTTACGTCAAAAACAAACAAGAGCTAAGATTATATGAAGGGTTTCCTTTCACAGTACAGCTTGAACTGAAGAGTGTCCAGTGCTAGGGTTGGGACAGCATCAGCAAGAATAACCACTCAGCTTTCAGAGAGACATGAGGATTCTTGAGATGTTTCAATTATTTTTATCTTGGACATTCCACCAGCTGCCTTTTTTCACTCTTAGAGAATTCAATTTAATTCTCTCCTCATTTCTGCCTAATAAGAATGCTGCTTAATTTTGCAGTGCAAGCTTTTCTCCAGACCATTTTTCTCTATGTAACATCATTGTCATTCTAATTTCGGCCATCTCAGCTGCTATTGTATTCACACTGATCCATTCAAACTTTAGCTAAAATAATTTTTTTCTTTTGCATTCAGGACTTCACAGAGTTCAGGCTTTTGTTCTGCATCTTTCCCCCCCCCTCCCTATTTTTGTTATCTTCTGTTATTCCCATTCTGTCCTCCTGCCTCCTCTGCACCGTAATTGCGCATTGCTAATCATAATCTGTGCCTTCCCAAAATTTCAGGAGGCCTTAGAGAATGCATCCTCCTATCATTTCTACTTTGCTTTTTCCATGAATTTCTTCTTCTGTAAACAGGACACTCATTTAGATTCTTGTTGCACACAGGAACTACGACCCAGAACATAAGAAAAATAAAAATCTGTGAATGTAAAAGGTCTGCAACAAATTTTCCACTATTTTCTGAAAAGGTCAATAACACATAGGCCAAATAGTGAAGTACAAATCAGATGGGAAATGGGTGGATTTGTTCTCTAGAACCACCGTGGAAATAATAATTCTTTTGTATAACTTTTAAAGAAGTACACTTTTCAAATCTGTGCCAATACATGACTGAATAAAGTAGCACTTTCATATGTGAAAACTATGTGTTATGTGAACAAGGTAATCTTTTACTGAATCAGAATTATAGGTCTAAAGCTTGTTGACTGTCCTAATAACCTGGTACACTAAGGCACTTCTACTGGTAAAAATTCTGTTATGCTTAATGAAAATTCCTAAACAGATTCTAGCCTTTAAGCAAGACATTGTGTTGTTTAGAAAAATCACCTTCAGTGTTAGGTAGATGATGCTTAAATGTGTATTTCTTGCTGCATGCAATATAATTGAATACATAATTTTGTAAGAAGTTTCTTTTTGTTTTTTGTTTGTGTTTTTTTTTTTTTAAGTAGGTATAAATATTCTGGTCTGCCTAGTTTGTGTCTAAATTTTGTTTGCATACAACAGAAGATATCCTAAGGATAACTATCTTATATAGGAAGGTGAATTACATTAAGTGTTATCAATTTATACAAAGAGGTCTATTTATTTTTCTAGCACACTGAAAAATAAAATCTAAAGCTAAGCAACTAGATGAAACTCTGTTTAAACAGTTAAGCTTTGGGAAGTGAAACACATTTTTACATATGCTTAGTAATATGATCTGTTTCATCACAGGATAAGGGTCAAAAACCAAATTGGTTGCTGTAGTTTGCTTGTATCTCTGTATTTGACAGAGGCATTCTGGAAGGGAAAAAATAATTTATTTTATTCTTTTCCTCATAATTGTATATAAGATAAGTAAGGTGAACTATAAGCATTTTAACGTTGATGTTTATAGATTTCTGGAAAAACAAATTTTAAAAAATTTGATCTATAACATACATTACTAGAAAAAACAAAAAAATTATTTCTACTCTATATTGTCTATATAGTCAACAGAAAGGGGAAAGAATGTCAGGTGAATAGGATACTCCCACTGGTATTTTTAAATGCCTCCATTGACTGAGTAGTATCGTTCAATGGAAACTTTTCAAAGTAATATAATTTCAAATGATAGTTTTCATGAAGGTTAAAAGCTTAAATTAGATTAGATATCACTTCTTCATTCAACTTGTTTTTTGTAGCTTTTACATTACTTTATACATAGCAACATCACTAAATATTTTCATTCTATCTTGCTAGATCCTGCGGAAACTAAGATGATCACATCTGTGGAATGCAGATATCAGTGTATTCTATGTCACACAGTGCAAGAACTTTAAGGTATTGGAGTACTGAATCTTAAAACAAACGTGAATCATTTTTCATGTTAGCACCTGCATAATTTTCTTCTGGCACATTTTTCCAAAGGTGTTTAGGTATGAACAGTGTGAATAATTAAAAAGGGTAAGAAAAATATATGAAATATATGTCAGTTGGGAGTTATTTTGCATTATCATATAGATGATAGCAGGAATTCTAACAAATCATATGATTCAGTATATCCTTGAACCACTTATGATATATCAATATTTAGACAAATGCATCTAAACTTAGCATTGAAGTTTCTTCACAAACAGAATTTTTCAGGATATATTAGTTCACATGAAATCCATCAGGTATCTAAGAAACAGTTACAATTCAGCTAAATGTTGAGAAGCTTCCCTGGAAATAAAATATAGATATACCAGGGTACTGTGAGAACCTGGAGTTTAAAAGTTGCACTTCAGACTTTCATGGCAATATTAACTTGCACATCTAATTTTTAATAGAATTTACAACACTATCACTAGGACATAATAAGAAAATATTTCCTGAGGTACAACACATCAAAGCAGACACTTTGATCTGAAGCCACACAGGCCATTTTCATTTGTCACAAAGCACACATCTGCATAGACTGTGAGGGTGACAACAGGATGTTATATGAAATACAACATGAGATCCAGATACTGAGGCTAGGATTGACCTTAACCCAGCTTTGTCTATTTAAAATGAATTATCTAGTCCAAGCTATTTTACAAGATAACTTAAAAATCAGTGAAATTGAGTTGCCTGACTTCAAATGCATTCAGTTTCCCAATGGAATGACCTCTCTTTAGTAGCTACAAAAGGGCCTAGATCAGTATAGTTCAGAATCCTTACTTTGCATTTCTTTTTCTGTTGTTTGTAATAGTTCTGTCTCAGAACTATTACATCTACATGTTTAGGTCAGACTGTAGAACAATTGTGCAAATGTCCTACAGTCTGAGTGATTTGAAATGGTGTCTTTTATTTTTGGGTAACCTACAATATAGCAGTTGCAGGTAATTTTTCCAAAGTCCAGAATAATAAGTCAAGTTTTAAAGTCTTGGAGTTAATAATAAAAGCATAAAGAAGCTGTAAGTGTTGCCAGTTTGCTCAAAGGAAGGAGTTTTTCATTCTTGCTTGTGACAGCAGCTTCTTAGTAATAAGGTAATACTCCACTACACAGTATTTGTCACAATCATAGTTTATGTCCAGCTTCTCATATGGTAACAAATTATAATGCAGCATGAACTATATTGAAGGGCTAAGGCCAGAACAGAACAGGAAAATGACTCAAAACAGCTAGTCATTCATGACCTGAAGGCAGTGATCTAGGTCAAAGTGATATAAAGATTACAGGCAGTTTAAAAAGTCAAATTTAAATGTACATATATACATATATATATACAGGATCTATTGAATTATGAACTCTTAACAAAAAAAAAAAAAAGAAAACCCAACCCAAACAAATACCCTCAACACATAAAAAGCATTACAAAAACAAAGAAAAACAACAGAAACAACGTTGTATTTTAAATTTCAAGGTAATTATGGGATTAAACAAAAGTGTTTGTAGATGAGGAAAAAAAAGGGTGAGATGATCCCCAACACCAGATAAAAGTATTCAAAATCATTCAGTAGTCTGAATAAAACATTAATTGAACTAGTATAGAGAGAAAACACAAAACAAAATTTTGAATGAGGGGCAGTTCTTAAGGATGAAAAAGAGATCTATCATCTGGAGCAGTCTAGAACCCTATATAAATCAGCGTCAAATGTATACAGCTCTTCATCTAAGTAACTTAAAAATGAAAAAACAAACAAACAAACAAACCCAAGACATTATAGCCACAACGACCTAAAAAGTGTGTCATCATAGAACCATAGAATGGTTTGTATTGAAAGGAACCTTAAAGATCATTTAGTTTCAACCCTCCTGTCATAATCAGAAACACCTCTTTCACTAGACCTGGTTGTTCAAAGCCCCATCCAGAATGGCCATGAAAACCTCAGGGAGGTGTCATCCACAACCTTCCTGGGCAACCTCTTCCAGTGTCTCATCTCCCTTATGGAAAAGAATTTCTTCCTCATGTCTCATTTAAATCTACCCTCTTCCAGTTTAAAGCCATTACCCTTTGTCTTATTGCTGTATTTCCCAGAAAAAAAACCCTCCCCAGGTGTCCTGTAGGCCTCTTCAGGTACTGTAAGGCTTCTAGAAGCTCTCCTTGGAGCCATATCTTCTCCAGGCTGAATAACCCCAACTCTCTCAGCCTGTCTTCATAAGAGAGGTGCTCCAGCTCCCTGATCATCTTCATGGTCCTCCTCTAGACTTGCTCCAAGAGCTCCATGTCCTTTTTGTGTTGGGGGACCCAGAACTGGGAACAGTAGTCCAGATGGGGTCTCACAAGAGCAGAGCAAAAGGGGACAATCGCATGCCTTGACCTGCTGGCCATGCTTCTTCTGGTGCAGCCCAGGATACAGATGCACACATTGCCTGCTCACGTTGAGCTTCTCATTGGCCAACATACCCAAGTCCTTCTCCTCAGGGCTGCTCTCAATCCACTCTCTGCAAATCTTCTGAGCTTAAGATTGCCCCCGCCCATGTGCAGGACCTTGGACTTAGCCTTATTGAACTTCATGAGGTTGGCATGGGCTCACCTCTCAAGGCTCTCAAGGTCTCTCTGGATGGCACCACTTCCCTCCAGCATATAAAGCACACCATGCAGCTTGGTCTCATCAGTGACATTGCTGAGGGTGCACTCAATTCCATTGCCCATGTCTCTGACAAAGATGTTAAACAGTCCCAGTACCAACCCTTGAGGAATACTACTCATCACTGATCTCCATCTGGACACTGAGCCTTCTACCACTACTCTTTTCGTGTATCAACCAGCCAATTCTTTATCCACCAAATGCTCTATCAATCAAATCCCTACCTTTCTAATTTAGCGACCAGGATGTCCTGTGAGACAGTACCACACTCTTCACAAAAATGCAGATAGATCACAGAATCACAGAATTATTGAGGCTGGAAAAGACCTCTGAGATCATTAAGTCCAGCCTATCACCTAAAACTACCACATCAGCTAGACCATGGCACAAAGTACCACATCCAGCCTTTCCTTAAACACTTCCAGGTATGATGACTCCATCGCTTCCCTAGGCAGTCCATTCCAAGGTCTGTATAGACAGATAACATCAGCTGCTCTTCCCTTGCCCACTGACAGTGTGACACCATTGTAAAAGGCCACCAAATTTTTCAGGCATGATTTGCCTTTGGTGAAGCCAAAGGCTGGTTGCCACCAGCCACCTTGTCATCTTCCATCTTCTTTAGCAAAGCCTTCAGTATGATCTGCTCCGTGTTCTTGCCAGGTCAGAGGTGAGACTGAATTGCCTGTAGTTCTGTGGGTCTCTCTTGTTATCTCTCCCCAAGCAGAGCTCCATGGACTCTGTCTAGTCTTTGATATAGAGGGAAACATCCCCTCCTCTTCTGCCCTGACTGTCCTTCCTAAAGCTTATACCCATCCATTCCAAAGCTCCAGACATAGGAGTCATCCTACCACATCTCGGTTAGGTACAATTCAAAAATCTTCCTTCACCTGCTCACCATAATGAGTCTTTTAGCCCCATTGGAAATAACCCCTTTGGTCTGCAATGAAATTTGGGGAGAGCTGCTTTGATTGACCCCTCCCAGATAGTGTAATGCTTGTTGCAACCATCCCAGCACTCTTCTCAGTGGCCCTAAGGGCAGCCAGGTCAGGGAGCTCCCTTTTCCCTGATGAGGTGACTGTGATTCCACTGTTTTCTGTGGGCTCTGGTTTTTTTTTTTTTTTTTAATGTGATTACCCTTCATCCACACATCTCAGAAACCACCACTGTCATTGTAGAGTTCTGAGGAAGTATTCTGGCCCCCTGTACACCCCATCTACACTGACTTCTGGGAAAAGTGCTGTAGGTTTGTTAATGACCTCAGTTTGCCATGGAAATGTATGTTCTAATAGACATTTCAGACATTGCCAAAGTGACTGTGATATAAAATAACACTCCACTGAAAACATTCTTGATACATAGATGTCCTAGTAGAAAAAGGGACTTTTCCTTAAACTGTGTATTTTTCTGAAGGATTTGCTTGTAATTCATGGTTCACAGACTATTTATTGAACTGGTTGATGCAGTTTATATCAAAACACTCATTTAAAATAGAAGTTACTTAATGCATATAGAAGATTATTCTATCACTAATTCATCTTTCTGAGTGTTTCACTCAAGAACTAGCACAATTCTAGCACAAAACCAACAAAAATATTTTACTGAAACTGATAGTGTGTGCAGTGCATACACAATTATGATTTTCAGTTTTAGAAAGCAGTTTAATATACAGTCCAAGTAAGTATTACTTTCAGAGACACAGAAATGCTGTTTGCAGTAAATGAAAAGGAAGATTTTCATGCTCCATTGAAAAGTTTAATAAACCAGCAATACTGGAAATATTGCAGAATATTTTTTTATTTGGGGGTATTCACAAGATTATTCTTTTTGAACAGCAGAAACAATAAATGGCAGTAGACGTGGTGGTCTGGGTTTTTTATTTTTTTTAATGAGGGCCTGAAAATTGTTTAGGTGAAAATTCAGCTGCATTTGTTACCAAGAACAAATATAGTCATAGCAAGATAAGAATTCAGTTTGCCTCTGAAACATGATTGTAGTTTATTTTCGGCTTTTGTCCGACATCATTCTGAAGATTTGATTGTCTACCTGTAACGTCAAAAATTGCCTTGAAGATGCTTTCCACTGGATTTAAGTTGTAGGCTCATGATTACATAGTTTGGATATCTGTTTTGAGTCAAAACTTCAAAAGAGCTCGTGTTCCTTGAAGTTACCTCTGAAGCCCTGAAGGTACAAAAGAATAAGGTGAAGAATAACTTCTTGCAGGAGAGAAGATGACCATTTTCCCTCCACTTTTGAGAGAACACAAAAATACAAAACAAACAAAGGGACTGATAATTAACACTGGTGAACTCTAGAAAAAGACAAATGTTTCCAGGTTGTTATGATTGGAAGGGTTATTTCAGGTATTTAAGTTATTATGAATGTAATATCTCTTCTTTAAAAATGTGTAAGACAATGAAGTGATGACTTGGGGAATCTTTAGTCACAAAGAAGACTCCAGTTTTTAGCTGAGTGTATAAAACCTTGAAATATATTATGACATCAATATACACAAATAATTTACACCACAAAATATGCCAAATATCAAAGAATAATAATGTGATACATTGTAGGGGTGAGGATGTGTTCTTTTTTTTTTTTTTTATTTTGACTGGTTTGTCAGTTACATCATTAAAAATATTGTTTTCACTTCTTAAAAATTTTTATGCAATATTAATTTAAAAATTTCAAAATCAAGCATAAAAAGTTTAGTATTTTCGTGTATATGTACAAGAAAGAAAAGAAATCACCTTGTCATGAACATACATGTAATAGTAAATGTATGTAGGAACTCATTAGCCTAGCAAGCATAGGCGNCATCTTCAAATGTGATGGAAGACATCACAAATGTAATGGAAGATGGTTTCCTTAGTGTGCATTTTTCTGATACCAGCAGATGGAAACCATTTTATTTCAGTTAACTTCTAAGCTTTAAAATGACACCTTCATTAACATGATAATTATATTACTCCTCCTAAGGTTGATGTTCAGACAATTTGGTTGCAGAAGTGAATTCTATCTTATCCACCACCAGAGCTCATCACAAACTTAAATAAATATAGGAAAAGCATAAGCATTATAATTTTAAGCTGTATCATTGCATTTGTTTACCTGTCAATTATTCCAGCAAACAAAGAAATTAACAAAACCATCAATGTTTTCTTAAATTGGACAATTGTCCACTTGAATTCCAATTTTTCTACTGTTGTATATATGTTGGTGATTTCTGGCATTATACTTATATTTCTCAAAAAATTCTACATAACACACAACCTTTCTTCCAGATAAACCTTCTGTTTTCCTCTTTGAATAAAGCCACATATGGGAAATTAGAGTGTCATGGAATGTTATAACATTTGTGATAAAATATAAGATCAAAATATGGAACTTCTCAATAGATTAGTACTTTACTTATTTTTGTTTATTTCTGCATGGAAGGACAGAAGACTGGACATCAAAATTGGTGTTCTTGCAGGCATTTTATTTTTTTCTTTTGAGCAGGTTTTTAAGCAATAATGTTGAATGCTCTTTTCATATCAACAGTAAAAGCATAGAAGTATAAAATACTATTTTTCAAAAAATAAGAAAACCTCTCAGGACTTCACCTTACTAGAAATCAATTACTTCAAAGGAGGAAAAGAGTAGTAAAAAGGAAAACAAAATGGAAAAAAAATCAAAAATCGAAACAAACCAGAAAAAAAAAATCAGAACAAAATGGAAAAAAAATTAAAAATCACAACAAAAATACAACATCAAAAAAACCCAACAAAAAAACAACAACAACAACAACAACAAAAAAAAACAAACAAAGAAACAAAACCAGTGCCTAAGGTCATACAAAGGAAAACATGATTGTCCTATCAGTCTGAGGAGGTCATTTGTGGACTGCAGAACCTTAATTCCTTTAAAATGTTCAGAGTAATTTTATCTGTGCTGAAATAGCTCTTTGTTGTTCCTTGCTTTTCAAGCTGTGGCTCTTTGTGTGCAAACACTTGCAGAGGACCAGTCAATTTCCTGAAGAAAAGAAATCTGCTCCTTCCTTACCTGTTCCCTGGCAACCAGAAGCTAAATCCCATTTTTTTCCATCCCCTGCAACTGCCCTATAGAGAAATGGCTTTTTATGAGTGCAGCTTTACCAGTTTTCATGCTCATCTTCAAGAGCTATCAAGTTTATGGGATTTAACTAAGATGTTCTTCCAGGAAACTAAGAAGCTATAGGTCTTCTCACTAAAGAGTGGTACTACATCCCCACTGTGAAGCAAAATGACTGAAAAGGATGATGAAATAATACAGCTTTTAGTGTCTTGTTTTTTTAATTTTGCCTGTTTACACAGACACACTATTCAGATTAGTTATTTCAGATTCTTAAATATCAACCACAGAACTAGGTATAATGTCAACAGTTTATAAAATCTTATGTGCAGATTTGCAGAAATCTACAATTGTTACTGATTCTTTCAACCAGTGTGGCTGTCTGCATGTTTGTGTGGCAAAATTGACCACAATTGTCCCAAATAGCTGTGCTTATCTTGGATCATTTTTTGAATAAGAAAGTAGGCTAATGTAGAACACATCTCTTCCTGGTAATGAGCAGGGGAGGATAAACCACTTGCTTATCTAAGCTAAGAGCCAGTCCAGATGTTGGAAGATTTTACAGCTCAGTAATTCATGCCACTGCTTGGATTAGACAAAGGTCCTGTAGCCAGATAATTGTGCCAACAATAGCCAGAGGCAAACATTGCTGGAGTTGTGTTGGTTTTACTTTCTTTCCCCTTCTCCTAATAATAGCACCATTAATCTGCTCAGAGCCAATGAGGACATAAGACATGACCCAGCCACCCTTGTCAAGAAGTGTAAGATAGTGTTTAGAATACTCTGGTTTTGAGGAAAAGAATCTCAGATATTTCTGAACAGGTCAATTGGCTTGGATCTCTCTTCTCAGGCAGGGAAGCCTCTTCAGTAAGAAGTTGTGCTTCTGCTGCTTTTGGATGATACACAGGTGAATTGTTACTATAATTTCACTAATTATTTAGATAGCTTTGAAATATTTAGTGCTAATGCATCAGATGTATTTATCAATGACAATTGCAAACTCATTATAACTGTTGTCTTAATAAATTCTCTGTCTTTTGAGCTTTGTGAAACTTTCTCACTGCAAGTCCTTTGTGGGGCTCTAAGAAGGCAAACATTTATTCCAATAGGTGGCTGTACACATATAATCTTTTAAAAATAAACCATTGACCAAGTCTGGGACTAGGATCGGATCCAGCTGCATTTAAATTCCCATCTGAGATGGAGTTTAGAAAGCAAGAGGGTCCTTCCTGAACTTCATTATTCTACAGGATGGCCTTCCCCAGACACCTTGCAGACTCATACCCTTTTTACAAGAAAATGTGTTCAGATTTTCTTCCTTCAATCATTCATAATTCTATTCTGCTATTGAGACAAGACACACAATGAGGTTTGTTCCTATCCTGATGAAGGACCCTTCACTTGATCTTCTTGAACCTCATGAGGTTCACATGGTCCTTCTAGCTGACCCTCTAGATCTCATCCCTCTGTCATGTCGACTGCACCAGTCAGCTTGGTGTCATCCACAAACTTGCTGAGGGTGCCCTAGATCCCACTGCTTGTATCACTGATGAAGACATTAAACAACACTGGTCCCAGTACAGACCCCAGTACAGACACCACTTGTTACTCGTCTCCATCTGGACATCAAGCCATCTACCACTACCCTCTGGATGCGACCTTACAGACAATTCTTTATCCACCAAGTAGTCCACCCATAAAATCAGTATCTTTCCAACTTAGAGAGAGGATCATGTCAAAGACCTTACAGAAGTCCAGATAGATGACATTCATTGTTCTTCCCTTGTCTGCTGATGTAGTCACCCCATTGTAGAAAGACAGACACTTGGTCGGGCAGGACCTGCCCATAGTAAAGCCATGCTGGCTATCTTGAATCACCTACATGTGCTTTATCAGAATTTCTAGGCAGATCTGCATTATGATCTTCTCAGGCACAGAGGTGATGTTGATAGGTTGGTAGTTCCCAGGGTCCTTCTTTCTACCCTTTTTTGGTAATTATACCATTACAATGGGTGTAATGTTTCCTTTCTTTCAATCACCAGGGACTTCACTCTTCCATGGCATCTCAACTATCATGGAAAGTGGCTTGGCAACTGCATCAGCTGATTCCCTCAGGACTCTGGCATGCATCTCATCAGGTCCCATAGACTCCCATGTTCAGGTTCCTCAGATGGTTGTGAACCTTGTCTTCATTATAGTGGGAGGGACTTTGTCTTCCTGGTCCCAATCTTGTGGTCCTTCAACTCACAAGGTGTGATGAAAGAGTTTGCCAGTGAAGATTGAGGCAACAAAGGTGTTGAGATCCTCATCCTTCTCCTTTTCTGTTGTTACTGGCTTGTCTGTTCTTGCTCATCAGGGAAGGGGTGCTTTGTTTAACCTTCCTTTTCTGATTAAAATACCTGTAGAAGCCCTTCTTGTTATTCTTTGCATCCCTAGCCAAGTTCAGTGCCTTGGCCTTGCTGATCTCATCCTTAAACAACTGGGCAACATCCTTATACACTTCCAAAATACCTGACCCTTCTAGAACTGCCTGTGCATGTTTTGCTTGTCCTTTAATTTGTCCATCAGGTCTCAACTCAGCCATGCTGGTATCTTTCCATCCTTGCTCGACTTCTTACACCTGGGGACTGAGGGCTCTTGTGTTCTATGGAAAGTGTCCTTAAAGATCTGCCAGCTCAGTTCTGCTCCCTTGTCTCTGAGGACACTTTCCCAGGAGGTCTAATTGACTGACTCCTTGAAGAGCTGGAATTTTCCTTTCATAAAATTCATATTCCTGACTATTCTCCTCATCTGACTCATGTCCCTTAGGACTGTAAACTCCACCAGTGCATTATCACTGCAGCCCAGGCTGCCTCCAGTCTTGATATCTCTAATTAGCTTGCTTGCATTGGTGATCATTAAGTCCAGTGTTGCATCTCCTTAACTAGGGCCATTTATTTCCTGTCTTAAGAAGTTATCATTGAGGCACTCTAGGAGTCTCCATGTTTGCCTACAGCTCTCCACCCTAAATCCAAAACATTGCTAATTATAAAGTAGTGCACATCAGTCAAAAAGGACATTTCAGTACTTTGTTATTTTTAGATGAAACAGTGAGATAAATTGGAAGATTACAATTCTATTATTTTTCATGGACTGGAAAAATATAGCACAGAAATAATTTAATTTGACATGAGTCTATTTGAATCTCTCCTGTAAATTGTCACAGATAAATTTAGGGTAGGATTGATGAAAGAACAGAACTAGACAACACAGTGATATATCATGGACTCCTTTACTAAGGAGGATAATTGTCTTATCCTCTCCATATATGCTTACACACCAAGTGTAATAGCCTTCATATGGAATTCTGCATTTTATTCCTATCAAAGTCAGAGGCATAATTTAGATTTCAGAAAAGGCAGAATTAGTACACACGCTGAAAATTCCAGTCTTAACATTGGTACAGAAAATCTTGCAATATGTATATAATATGCATTATTTAAAACCTTAAATATTCTGTGTAACTGAAGTCTGCACACCTGTAATTACTTTTCATAATTCTACTTTTTGTAATTACTTTTCACTCACATCTGTATTATGTGATATTAGAACATACCTTGTTCTACGAAAATTTGTGAATTTGTTTTTTTACTCTCACTGTTACACTTAAAAAGAATATTACATTACCAGATGTCAATGCCAAATAGAAATGCTTTATTCTGTGATGTTTTTTATGCTCTGCTACGTTTTGGTTGAATATATGTCATTCTATACATTGCACATAATTCAAGCCTAGTAGTATTTACCTAACACTCCTGGTAGTAGTTTGCAAACACAAAATCAAATATTGTAGGTGGAAACAGCTACTGCTCATCTTAAAAAATGAAAAATAGACTTTCTGCATATCTACCTCTGCAAAGTATAAATTATATCCCAGAGGCTAAGCCACATTAAAGTCCGTAATGTTGACATTTCATTCTGGTAAATATCCAGACTTCACATTCTGTGCTGGTAATGATCCAGCAGTCTCTTGGTAAATGAGGCAAAAAAGCTGCTTCATATTCTTCCACATCAAAAAGTGAAAAAATACAATCTTCTCTGCATCTAGAAGAACAGCTATTTGTAAATTATATTGACTGTTAAAAAAACAGTTTGGGATTTTAGCTGCAACTACTAGGTTCAACTTGGGTCTAACCAGTTGGCACTCATAAGGCAAAGTGCTAAGGAGTTTGAAAAGAAAAAAAAAAACAACAAAGAAATCCAAAATAATTTATTTTTAATTGTTGCATAATTGAAAAGATAAAGTTTTTTAAAAATTTACAATAAAATCCACTATAATATTAGTATGTTCTTCCGAAAGAGATTACATACAAACTTAAATTTTTGTAGAAAAACAAAACAAGCCAGGAAATACTGTCCCATTTCGATGATCTCTAGCAGTCCTTTTAGCCAATCTCCCTGCCCAAGAAGCTTTGTAGAATTGACTACCCAGCACCACGTCTAGATGGCTTTTGAATATCTTCAAGAAGGAAGACTCCACAACACCTCTGAGCAATCTGTGTCTGTATACGTGGTCACCCTCACAGGGAAAACAGTTTTTCCTGGTATTCAGATGGAACCTTCTGTGTTTAACTTTGTGCCCATTGCCTCTGGTTCTATTGCTGTGAAACACTGAAAAGAGCCTGTCTTTGTCCTCTTTGTGCCCTCCCTTCAGATATTTATATACATTTGATAAGATCCTCCCTCAGCCTTCTCTTTTCCTGGATAAGCAATCCCAGATGTCTCAATTTCTTCTCATAGAAGCATTGTTCCAGACCCCCAGTCATCTTAGAAGTAACTTTTTTTTAGACTCTCTCTGGTATGCCTGTGTCTCTTCCATGCTGGGAGGCCCAAAACTGGTCACAATATTGCAGGTGTGGCCTCAGTAGTGCTACAACAGCATAAACCAGAACCCTCATCCTGCTGGTGTAAGTTCTCCTAATGTATCCCACAATTCTGTTAGCCCTCTTTGATGCAAGGGCACATTGCTGCCTCATGTACAACTTGATGTCCACTAAGACCTCCATCTCCTTTTATGAAAAGATTTTTCCAACCAGTAAGCCACCCTAATATCTTTTTGCATGTCATTATTCCTTAATGAGGGCAGAACCTTGCTCTTCCCATTGCTGAACTGTATGAGTTTTCTGTCATGTAGTTTCTGTCTCTCTCTCCTGGCTCTCCTCGTAACAGTTCTTCTCTGCAAAGGAGCTCACAGCAGATTCAGTCAGATAAACTACTCATTGAAGGATGCACTCAGAGTCATGTCAGAAAGCATGTACATTTTCTGGTTCAGAAGCCAAATTATCTTAATTAGATTTTTAATGAAAAATCTAATGTGGAGTGTCCACAGCCTCTCTGGACATTTTGTGTCTGTGCCTGACCACTCCCAATGAAAGACCTTTTCCTTTATATAAAGAAGTTCAAATTTTCTATATTCCAACTTGTGTTTCTCACCTCCTGTCCTCCCACTGTGCATATCAAAACTGTCAGGCTCTGTATCCTCTATAACTACCATTCCTCTTTGGCAGTCACAGAACCAGAGAAACACAGAATGGCAGGGGTTGGAAGCAAACTCTTGGATCACCTAGTGCAACTTCCCTGCTAAAGCAGGTTCACCTACAGAAGGTTGCACAGGATTGAATCCAGGCCAGCTTCTTATGTGAAAGTATGTAACACATTAGAGCTGTTTCCAACTTGTCCAGTTTAGAACACTCTTTGGGTCAGGGGGGGGCCTCTTGGGTTAGGTTACACTATTTGGGTTAGGTTATCCTACCAGGAGTCAGAAAATAGATTGGGTGATGAGGTAATCTAAGGAAGTCATTAGGTTTTGTGGTTCGTCTAGAATCTCTCAACAGGCCATGATTGTATCTCTTTATTTGTTCTTCAGATGTCTTATATTGGAAAGTCATTAAACTATATATATTCCTTAATCAGATGCTCCTTGTGTTTTTTCACTGCTTTTCAGTAGTTTTCTACCATCCCTCTGGTAAACAAGGTACTTCATTAGCACATTCCTGCCTTATCACCCACATTAACTTCACCACTTCCCACAAGGGTGGACTGAAAAGTTGCTTACATGATCTTGCTTACATAAAGGTACTTACATGTGGACAATTTTATTTTTTTTTGTTTTTAACTTATAAGTATCCTGGGACTGGGTACAATACTTAAACATACAAAAGT
Organism: Florisuga fusca; assembly: GCA_038090715.1. Lineage (NCBI taxonomy): Eukaryota > Metazoa > Chordata > Aves > Apodiformes > Trochilidae > Florisuga > Florisuga fusca. The sequence goes on from JAAWXA010000003.1 coordinate 34,611,851, forward strand.
AGTGCAATTTGGTTGTCTTGGCTTACATTTGGTGTCCCATAAGGAAGTAAGTTTCTTGTAGACCCTGTGTCTTCTCTACTGGAGCTGTGTTTGTGTTTCAGACACATATTGCATGCCTGATGGCACTGGATAAACAAGATCAGGCAGCTCAATATGTATGACTTGGATATTTTGATGCTTAGATACTAAACATCTGGGCTTACACAGTTAATGGGAAGAGAGAATTACCTTACTGCAATGTGGAGAGTCATTCATTATTCTTGACCCCATAGGATGTACTGGAGGAGATTATCAATCATATTCAAATGAGAGTCAATAAGAAACACTGGTACTCAGAATATATGAACAACGTGAACAACATCAGAATTGGTGATGTGCAGAAACATTTTAAAGTTTATTACCAAGTTTTCTGAGAACAGAGTTGTGATGGAGAATCAGGATAAAAATTCAAACTTTGTCGACTGAAAGAACTTGATAAAGAAGCTAGAGAATGGAGTTCAGACCTGCCTCATAATGAAGGAACAAGACTGCATTGATTCACTTCCATCGACTTGCCAAAGGCATAAACAAAATACTTAAATGTGATGGTGCTGTTTTCTATCCTTCCTGATGAAACTGAAACTTTGTGCCAATTGGAGAGGGGATAATAATATGTACAATACCTGTGATATAGTCTGCAAGCCACATTCAGATCTCCTCATAGAAAAAAAGAGGAATATGGAAACCACAAATATACGGTCGTGTTAAGCGTGAGCCTTTCTTTGCCAAGAAGTCACCCTGGTGGACAGAAGTCTCAGGTTTGGGCATATCTTTATTTTATACAGGCAATACTTCAGTGATATTTAATAGAAAAGAAATCTCAAGTTCTTCCAGGATGAATCCTTTGGGAGACAACGAATTTCAAGAATACAGACTACTATAAATAAATGTTATAATTTAAGATTAATTGAAAATTTAGGAGTGTTTGTGAGAAAAATACAAAGCATTTGTTGCCTTTTGCCTTTTTTTTTACCTTTTGAAGTTAGAAGTTAATTTTTCCCTAGAACTGACTGAGTCCAGATAAGTGAAATACAGTAAAATAGATTTTACACTTTCTTATGACTAATGTAAAAATCAACATATGGATGAAATAGGCTGTATTATTTAAGGTTACTGTTCCTTAATTGCCCACTAATTAATTGATTTTTGTACAGTTCTGTAGAGTTGCAATGCTGATTCACTATCATTGCATACAATTATGATGATGTATTCATACTGAAATACAAATATGCCACAGACTGATCAAACACGCAATACCAGATGCAGCAAGACCTATGAAACATACTGGTCACTGAAAGAGTCCTATTCTTCTATTTGCAATTAAGTATCCATTTTTATCTCCAGGTAAGTGGCTATCAATTTAAAATCTTGACTGTCACATTAGATTGGAAATGGAGTTATTTAACACTTGCTATCTATTGTCTGATAAGTCAAGCTAAAATATTTAGTCATAGCTGACTAACTGAGAATTCAAGAATCTCTCCTAACATATTTGAATCTTATAATTGAAAATGTTCCCTGTGTTTAGGATTCAGTCTTTCTTCAGAGAAGGTTCTGAAAAGAATTCAGTTTTCCATATAAAAATCTCCACAATTCCTTCATGATTTAGTATTTTATTTAGACATAGAGTTTCCTGAAAAGTATCCTTAATTAATGTTCTGTTAATATTTTAGTAATTATTTTAAGCAGTGGACCATGATTCTTTTGGAATGTTGAGAAGCAGAACTGGCATTTGCATTTGAAGTGTGAGTCCAAAACCATTTATGGGTATCTACTGCACTGGATAAAAACCAAATAGGTTAGTATGAAAGAAAAGACTGCGAAAGCACTTGTTTCTTCCTTTAATTTATTTGAACAAGATTAGTATAAAATAGTTCATATTAGTGTCAAGCTCAGACTTTTATTTGGTTACTTTCTGCATTAATTAGATGGTTTTGTAATTTGAATTTATTGATTCGTTGATTCGGTCTTTAACATGAGCTTATTTTGACTTTAATACTATTTCATCTTTAATTAACTCAATAAAGTTATGGTAAACTACAGCAACTAAATGTTTCCTCTGATACGCTTTGCCATCAGATCTACTTAAATAAAGTCCTTAAATAATAAGTCCTTAAATAATTAAATAATAAGTTACTTTACTTCTCTATCTTGTTGCATTGAAGCCTGGACTGTGAGTCCTAATGGAAGTTCAGAGGTAACTACGACATCCTAAAGCCATTTTATTTGATTTCCAGATAAGCTTCTAAGTATTAGTCTACAAGGTTTTGTGTTGCATCAATCCCACACAATACTGTACTCAGAAATCCTTGAGTCCTCTAAGGGAACATGTAGCCCTTCACAAAGTACGTAAGCTTTGTTCACAGAGAAAGGGGACTGTGTTTGAGACTGCAATCAGAACAGCCAGAATGTGCATCAAGGAATTGCCTCTATTAGACCCTTGTTAATTGTGTAGATAATAATTTTATGCTAAAAAGCATTTGCCTGTGTCAAAACTGGACTTTTACCCATCAAGTACTGAACCAAGTTTTAATTATCAAGATATTATTTAAGAGACAAGCCCCTTCTTTAAAATATATTAATCCAGTGAAGGTATACTTCTTGGACCACTACCCCCTTCTGTTCTCCTGTGTGGCACAAAGAACATTGCCAGTGGAGACCTGGAGAATATCAAGAGTGATTTAATAGAGGCAAAAGTTGAGTGCATGGGCGCCCAAACAGTTTCATCAAGTGAAAGACATATGTTGATTCATATTATAACAGCTTAAACTAAGCTGGGGAGCCAGAGAGATACTGATGGTAATAAGTTTTGCTACAGTTTAACAGGGACCGTTGGGGTGGGGAGAAAAATCTGTTGATTAAAAATAGCTTTGATATATTTTTTAAAAAGTAGAGAAATGCTGGATCAAGAAACAGTTTCATATTTTCAGTGTGTTCACATCAGTTGCTCTTTGATTATATGACTCTTCTTTAAAAGCTTTAAGTTGGTGAATTACTCAGAGCAGTGTAGTTGTTAAACTAATAACCAAAGGACTAAAAAAAATTAACCTCTCAAAAAAATATAGTTAGTTCATGAAACAATTATTCAGAAAGGGAAACAGTTCTTGTAGTTTTAATAATTAAAGGTTGGGAGCAACGTTTTCATCACTCAACATTCTGAAACTCCAGATGTAAACAGAAATGTACTCCTGTCTCTTGAGAAATCTCAAGGTGAAAACGTGGAACAAGTTGGGAGCAGTTCCTTCAAGAATTATGCAGTAATTGAATATATTCCTCTGTCATCACAGTTTTGGAAACAGACGCATTCCACACATACCCATTTTGAGGATTTGTATTTCTTTCTGGTAGGTCCAGCAACAGGTAGATATCTCATATTTTTTTTGTTTCAGCATTAGAAGGAAGGACACAGAATAGCTCTATGTCACTGCTATGTTTAGCTGTTTCACAACTGTGATTATTAAACCTTCTTCACCTGAAGCATACCATTCTATGCTACTTTATTGCAGTTACATACTCCTTGTTCTTAACCTTTGTTGGTTGAAATAAGATTGTCCACTATATCATCTTTCTTTTTGTCAACTTCCTTCAAACTCTAAAGTTGTGAAGCACAGCTTTGATATCTCCAAGGATTTCCAAATTCTTAAATTTCAGGGCTTTTGTCATAGTATTGAATTACTTCTTCACTGTGTTAGTCTTTCTTCTTCATGTTTGTTTATTCTGTTTAATAAGATGTGAAAGTTTTTACATGTTCTCTAAAATGCAAAAAACTAAATGAGCAATGGTTCACTATATAGTGGCTCCAATACTATCAAGATTTTGCATATCTTTTTAATAATAGTGATAAAACTTGAAAGCCAACTTGAATAAATTGATACAGGGCTTCCTGGTTGAACTATAGGTTATCTGCTTGAAAGTATAAAATACATTGCTATAAAAGCCATACAGGCCTTTTGGTATTTCATTCATTAAAGAATCAAAATGCAACACTTCAGTAAGCTCAGCTCAGTTGCTGAGGCATATACTTTAAGAAAAGAAAATCTATTTCATATAATTTCATATAGCAGCATTCAAACATGGTTATCAAAAATTTTAAATGTTTGTTCTGATGTGATTGAACAATAGCAATTTATCTCCTGGCTCACCATACAGAAAGATAAATAATTTGTCTCTGTCACTGTATATTGTTCTAGGGAGTACTGTTTGCTTTACTTTTCGGAACTGATAGTACTGGTTTATTTATCATTATGTATATTGTTCTAGAGAGTACTGTTTGCTTTACTTTTGGGAACTGATAGTACTGGTTTATTTATCATTATGTGGATAAGTGCTGGGGTACCCATGGTACCTTAATTTTTATTTATTTATTTATTTATTTTTAAAATCCAGTGCACTAGCCTCAGGCTGGTCATTTTCAAAAAATATAGTTTAATGTGACACTTTTTTTAAATCCATTTGTGAATTATAACTGCTATTAAGTGTTCTGTTCTGAGGCTATGAGCCACTTCCTGGTAAGAACACCTGGGCACATATAACAGTTATGTGGGAAGACAAACGCCATAACCTCAAATGTCTCCCTTTTCTCCTTTTTTTCCTCATATTTTACTACTTAGCACAACATCATATAGTATGGGATAATGTCTATGTCTTTTGGGGTCAGATGTCCCAGATGTTTCTCCTCCTAGGTTCTTATGGAACCCCAAACTACTCATTGGAGTCATTCTGACTCTGAGAGAGTCAGAAATATGAAAGGCTTGGACCCTATTCAAACACTGTTCAGCAATAATAAAAACACTGTTGTGTTATCAACGCTATTTTAGTAACATATCGAGAAAAACACCACCATACGGGCTGCAGTGAAGTAAATTTACTTCTTAAACATACGTACTGCCTCAGCTCACTCAAAAATAGGCATGAAAGCTGAGACTCAGATGTACAATCATAAGCATGTAGTGACATTAAAATGCCTGAGCTCATCATCAGTGACCTTCTATATGCTGTTCAGAATGATGAATGTCTCTCTGAGACTTTCAGCTAGTGCTGTAGACTATATATCAAAGCACCTTTGATACTATATAATATCTGAAATTTGAGCAGGTATATGTTAGGCAATTTAATCCCAGTACAAAGGTACCCATTTTAGTAGGCTGATCAAAAGGTGTTTTTAGAACACTCTAGTAACACAGCAGAAAGTTTAGTTACTCCTTTCTTACTTCCTAGGCATCCTTCTACCTCCTTACTTCATTGATTCATTTTAAGTGCCCTGGAGACCCAGTTACACATAGCTGAGAGTTTTAAGTTATAAGAAGAATACAGTTGTGTTAATGAAAAAACCCTCTCTATAACTTGAATTTATTAGTAGTAGAAACTTTATAATGATGGATATATTTTTTAAATAATTCTTTTTAAAAAGTGGTTGGCTTCATAAATCATAATCTTAAAATCATAGGGCTTTATGCTGATTTATAATTTATGTTTCCTTACAGAAATAATGAGACTTGTTTCAAGTTGGGTTTTGTTTTTGTTTTTTTCTGTGGGAAGAAGAGTGTTAAACTTATAATCATAGAATCATAGAATCACAGAATCATAGAATGGGTAGGGCTGAAAGGCACCCTAAAGATCATTTAGTTCCAACTCCCATCATGGGCATGGACACCTCTCACTAGATCAGGTTGCTCAAGGGCCCAGCCAACCTGACCTTGAACACTTCCTGGGAGGGGGCAGCCACAACTTCCCTGGGCAACGTGTTCAAGTGTCTCACTATGCCCACAGGAAAGAAATTTTTGCTGTGTACTGTGCATGGTACCACAGTACTCCAGGTGGTGTCTCACAAGAGCAGAGAGCGAGAATCACTGCCCCCGAACAGCTGTCTATGATTCTTTTGATGCAGCCCAGGACACTGTTGGTTTTTTTGGGGCCACAAATGCACATTGGCAGCTCATGTTAAGTTTCTGGTCCACTATCATCCTTGAGTCCTTCTCCTCAGGGCTGTCCTAGTCCTCAGTCCTTTCTCCTCCCAACCTCTATTCACCACACAGTTTGGTGTTATCAGAAAACTTTCTGAGAGTGTGTTCGATTCCACTGCCCATGTCACCAACAAAGATGTTAAACAGCTCTGGTCCGAGTACTGACCCTTGAGGAACACGACTCATACAAGGCCCATTTGGACACTGGGCCATAAATTTATACACAGTCAAAATGATACTATGTCATATGCTCAGCTGCAGTGCATAAAATGTTCAGACAATACAATTTTAATTTTAGTGTCTTTTATAATTTGTCAGAGTTTTAATGGCGTAACACAAAAAGAGACCTTGAATACAAGAGGGAAATTTTTGACTATGAGGATAGTCAGACACTGGAATGGTCTCTCAGGGAAAGTGGTGGATTCCCCCACTTCAGAAAGTCTTAAGTCTCAGCTCAAAGGGGTGCTGAGACATATTATATAAAAAATAATATTAGAAGGTCTGGACCAGATGATCCTTGAGGTCCCTTCAACCCTGACATTTTATGCTTCTATGATTCTATGAATTGACTGATAATTCAGTGGGATATAATATTCTATAGCATAATATCATAGAAGAAAAACATACCGAACCCCTCATTTGCAATAATTTTTCAAATAAAAAAAAATGTTTTGCATCAAGTCAATACTGAGAGCATTTTATTTCAGCTTAAGAATTATGTTTTTAATTCAATTAGAGCTGAATTATACACAGTGAAAGAGCAAAGAAAGCGAGATCATCTTTCGTCAACGAATTCACTTTTATTATGAGAAGTGGAGAAACATTCAAAGAATATAGATAGGAATCAGATAATTTGAACATTTTAAATAATTAAGGATTCATATCAAGAACCCTTGCTATTAATCTGATTAAGAAAAAAAACAAAACCAAAGACACTACTGAAATAAGATGGCAAGATATTTCAGTGAACAGTATCTTAATATAACATGAGTTGTTTTTCTTTCCACCTCCTAGAAGATGAACAGTTTACAGATGGAGAAAGTATGATGGTTCAAGCTAGGCTTTGGATCTTGGACTTCTTGTACTAGATGTATATGACTGAGTAATGAATCATCAGGTCTACTACTCTAGATGATAAAATACATGGATATGGACTCAGATACAAATGTCACCAGCTGTTACATGTTAGAAGCCTCAGTAGGAATGTGGAAAATTATGGTAAACTAAATAAAAAAGAAAATAAATAAATATATCAGCAGTTGAAATTAAAATAGTACAAAGAAATTCTCTGCTCCTGCATGGGATATTCAGAAGTCTAATTTAAATCTCTAGGAGTACCTGAGGTATTCAGAAGTTTCATTCTACAAGATGTGATACTAAGGAAAGGCTTCTGATGAGAGCTGTCTCTGAAATCCAATTATTCTCTCAGATGTGGTAGGTTTCTACGGTAGGAACATGAGTAGCAAGAACAAAGCTAGCCCATGACAGGACTACTGCTTGTCCTCCCTTTCTCCTTTCATTTCCCAATGCACACTCCTGGGTAAATCCTCTTGTGTCTTATCTGGAGCTGTTGGTCTGTGGAGCAAGTGAAAGAGAAAGTTTGTGTTGTGGGTTGACACTGACCATCAGTTAAGTAGCCAGAAAAATGTTTACCCCTTTCTTACCTCCAGTGGGATGAGGGAGGAAATGGTAAGAAAATAAATGAGAAAACTCATGGGCTGGGATAAAGACAATTCAAGAAGTGAAGAAAAAGGAAAAAAAAAATAAATAAAAGAGCAAAGAAGTTATGCAAAGGTAATTACTCACTGCCTCCCACAAGCATGCTTCTACCCAGCCAATGCCTCAGTAACAGTTACCTTGGAAGATAAAGTCTCCATCCTTCAAGTTAGATATCTAATGCTGCTTGATATTTCAATGGTTATTCTCCTCGACGTCCATCTGTCAATCAGGAAGTTTGTGTGTCTTCTGTGTCCTAACTTTCATCCTCCTGAAGTTATCTCATTTATCACTGTAAGGTACATATGGCAAAAAAGGAAGAAAAGAAAGACTAGATAAGAAGATATGCTGTATTCCATTGTTAATTACCAGAAAAATTGTTTCCTGTAAGCTGTTATAAGCCCTTGTGAAATATTGTTTTTCCCCGTGTGCAGTCTCCCCCCAAAATTTTCAAGGTGGGCTTCTGTTCAGAAATAAACTGACCAAAATTTAGATGTTTACATGTAAGGAATTTTTTAATATTTTACTGTCATATGACATGTCTCTAGAATATCAAAGATACTTACACAGGTCTAGCAGAGATGGCACAGGGCAGAAAAAATAGCCAAAAAACTGTGCAGCAGGGGTGACAAGTGAAGGTAAAGCAGAATATTCAGAAGTGTTTAAAACAGCATTGGATATCTACTCAAATATCACTACAGTCCCTACATTTGAGAAATTTATTCTAGGATCATTTTGATTGCCCACCCATAGATGTCCAATGGGGATTCATAGGGCAAATCAAGTGATCCTAGATCTCTATTAGATTGGAGAAATTTACTAGACTCCTTAGAACTTTATGAGCTTCATCTCATCCTATTGTCTTAATTTCCTCTGGTATTTCCTTCTTAACAGTTCTCACACGCTTCTATGAAAGAAGATATATGGTATGATTGTATACTACTAGGCAACTGGTTGTACAAAAATTACTTTATAATTGGGTATTTTTTTAGCATTTAGAAATGGAGGATTTTGTTTGTTCTTTATTAACTTAGAGGTACTCTAAGGTACTTAGAGTAAGTATTTTTAGTAGAATATCTTGAGTCATGGAGTCTACACACACTGTAGGCTTTGTTGGAAATGAATGAATAAACTGAAATGCAACATACCATCTATCAAACTCAGCCTTAACCCTAACTTGTTTATTTAACCTCCTTTTGACTAAATCATTGCACCTCACTCTTAATTTTAAAGAACATTTTCTAAATGTTAGAAGAAAGGCAACAGTGAGGACTGTTTTTTTAATACTTGCTTGTTGCAGATGGCATTGCCTCTGTCCAAATAGCCGTCCTTGGCAGAAAACATTAAATACCTCACTATCTATATATGCTACATAATTGACATTTGTCCTGTCTTGGGGTAGTATAGAACTAATTTTCTGTCTTGTAATTTTACTTTCAGCCAAGTCTCTTGTAAATAGCTGTACTTGCTAAAATTAACAGCAAGTTTCTCAGTCAGCATCTTCTTCTAGAACTGATAACACTCGATGTTTATAGTTGCAGGTAGAGAAGGGGAGGAACATTCCTGAGGACCAGTCTTCAATGGTTCTGTCAGTCCCAGAGACACCTTGACTGGTAAGATGTGTGGAGGTTCTTTCAGGTGGGCCAGTCTGAACTGAATGAGACACCTGGAGGTCCTTCCAGGTGGGCCAGTCTGAACTGAATGAGACACCTGGCCTCCTGCTGAAACTGACTGACTTATGCTAATGACAGCTCTCCTCCTGGGGAGGAGTTTCCACTCTCCTTATGGAACAAAGGAGCAGCACTGGAATGGTGGGAATTTGCAGACATATAAGCAAGACTGAGGTCTTAAGACACACAGCACTGACCCACCACCACCTTGCATTGGGCTCTGTCCACAACTGGAACAACATCTTGAACAAGAAACTTGATGGATAGCTGGACCCCTGGTGGTGACTTTCTCTAACTGTCTCTCATTCTCTTCTTTCTTTCCAACTTTCTTACTCTTTTCTTTCCCATCTCCTTCTTTCTCTCCCTCTCTCTATTTTCCTTGTATCTTCTCTTTTCCTCTCTCTCTTTTTCCTGGCAACATAATTGCCATACCTTCACCAGGTTCTATCATTTTGCTTGTGTTAATTTTATGCTTTCACCTGACCCCTAGTGGATGGAATTTGTTCTCATGGATTAAAAAAAAAAAAAAGAAAAAAAAAAGAATTAATGTTACTTTGAACCATTACATTAACGCTGTGTACTTTAGTCTCCAGCCAGTCAGTCTCTACCTTATTTTTTCTCCTTTCTCTATAAGAGTGGGGAGGGGCATTTATAGAGAGCATTTGCCATTCATTTAATTGCTGGCCCAGTGTTAAAGCGTGAAAATGTAATTCTGGTTGTATGCTTCTGTAATTGTTTTAGCTATCAGAAGTTAAATATAGGGTGCAGGGAATGATTGTGGTGATGAAATGATTTCTATTTTTCAAGTATGTTGGTAAGGGAAATAGAAGATGTGACTGTTATCTCTCTCCAAAAATGGAGCTGATTGGACTCTTAGAAAATGGATGTACAGTCAATTGGATATAGGTGAAGTTCATTTCTTGAGTTAACCTAGTGTATGGGAACACTCTGTGTATTAATATTTCTGTTCAGAGGATTTCACAGATTATTTCAAGTCCCACTATCTGTGATGTGGTTGGAAATATTGTAGAGTAAAACTGGCAGTAGCATTCTGTATACTATTTTTGTCTTCACCAATAAAGACTTGTATTCTTGCCAAAAAGTTTTGTGGAGTTTTAGACTCTTCTCGGTCTTATTTCTTTATCATGTGTTAGTCAGGGGACACCACTTATGCAAGATAATTAATTAAAAATTAAAGTACTAAAAAAACTGAGACTGACAAACATGAATCATAATTGTCAGACTCTAAAATATCTCAATGCTACATTAACAACTACTTTTTTCTATTAAGTTTCTACAGTCATGACTTTGAAATAACATTAAATATTAATATATATGTGATGTAAATATTCTATTAATTTTTATTTATTAGTTTTAAGTGGAAAATAGCTATTGAATTATGGAATATTAAGTATTCAATTAAGCAATTGACCTTTCAGCATAGATTTACAATAACTGCTGTGCTTATCTGTTTTATCTACAGTGATAAAGCATTCAGAATAATTCATATTTCACTTCTAAGCAATTTAGTGAATATTTTTTTCCCACATATCATTAATTAATTCTGATGAATACTGTGGAATGAATTCTAAGTAGAGGTTGAATTAGAACAGAGTAAGTATGAAAAGTTGTAAAAAAATATTATGCACATTTGATGATTTTTTGCTGAAAATCCTTAGACATCTCATTATATTATTGAGAGCTCTGCTTTAAAATAAACAATTAAATATAAGTTTCCAGAAAAATGCATATTTTCTTTCCAAAAGTTTTGTTTTCTTTTTGTACTTCCACAGAATTTTTCATAGCCAGGTTATCATTTCATAGGATGTCACCTTTTGGTAATGAATAACCAAGCATATTTGCAGCAAAATGGCATAAGGTTATCCAAAGCTTTCAGCCTTTAAGGCAAACCAGTCTCAAGTGGACTAAAAAAAGTATTGAAATAAATATACATCATGCTGGTCACACATACGTAAAATTCTTGTGCACTGCTTTGAGACACCTGCCCGAACACATCATAGGGGAGTTTTTGATGCTGCAGGAATGCCTTGGTTTTTTTTTCTTTGGCAGGACAGTCTCCCTGATACTCTGCAAGTACTGTTACAGATGCTGCTCCTGGGGCTGTTGGTCAACAGCCAGCTGAAAGCCAGTGCTGTGCCCAGGTGGTCAAGAACATCAACAGCATTCTGGCTTGGATCAGAAACAGTGTGGTCAGTAGGACTAAGAAAGTGACTGTCCCCCTGCATTAAACACTGGTGAGGCTGCACCTTGAATATTGAGTTCTGATTTAGGTCTCTCACTATAGGAAGGACACCAAGGTACTGGGATGCATCCAAAGAAGGGCAGTAAACCTAGTCAAAGGTTTGGAGAATAACTTCTATGAGGAGCATCTGAGGAAACTGGGGTCATTTAGCCTGGAGAAAAAGAGGCTGAGGGGAGAACTTATTGCTCTCTACCATTACCCAGAAGGAGGCTGTAGTGAAGTGCATACTGGTCTCTTTTTCCACATAACAAGCTATAGGACAAGAGGAGATGACTTTGTTACACCAGGGGAGGTTTAGATTGGATATTAGGAAAAACTCCTTTACTGAAAGGGTAGTCAGGCACTGGAACAGGTTGCCCTGAGAAGTGGTTGAATCACCATCTCTAGAGGTATTTAAAAGACATATAGATGTGGTGTTTAAGAACATGGTTTAGTGACAGACTCAGCTGTGCTAGCTTAGCAGTTGGCCTTGATCTTTAAGGTCTTTTCCAACAATAGTGATTCTATCATGCTGGGATGAATGACCAGGGCAATAGAGATGAGTGCTTGGTGCAGTACTGCCAGACCAAGATGCGAATCTTGGTGTGCTCCAATCCTGTGCTGCCTGTACATTTTCTGTTGTGTTTCTGAATCTTGCTGGGTAGTTTCATTGGGTCTGAAGATGAAGATGCATTTCTCATCTTCCAAGTCCTGTGTGGAGCAGCTGAGAGAACTGGGATTGTTCAGTTTGGAAGAGGAGGCAGAGGGGAGACTTAATCGCTCTCTACAACTACCTGAAAGGAGGCTGCAGGGAGCTGTGTGCTGGCCTCTTCTCCCAAGTAAGTAATGACAGCACTATAGGAAACAGCCTGAAGTTTCACCAGGGGAGGCTTGGACTAAATATGAGGAAGAATTTCTTTACTGAGAGAGTAGTTGGAAAGTGGAATAAGCTACCCAGGGATGTGGTGGAGTCACCATCCCTGGAGATATTAAAAAAACAACGTGTACATGTGGCACTCCACGACATGGTGTAGTGGGCATGGTGTATATTTCTGGATTGACAGTTCAGCGCTGTGATTGTAGAGGTTTTTTCCAACCATGACAGTTCTATGATTCTATGATTCTTTTGCTGTACATAGCATCAAGTACCTCAGAAATATCCCTGGCCTCTTGAAATATTCACTTTACCTTTCTCCACTCAGATGTAATAAAGAAACATTAGCAAATGCAGCACTGCCTTGGAATTTGGTTTGGCTTTTCATATCCACTGAGATATCATAACATTTCTTGGCAGATGCTGTTTTATCAAATAACAGAAAAGATTCTTATTAGCCCAGAAATCTTCTATTAGCAGAAGAGCTAGAGGTGTCTATCAGGAAACTTTCCATTGTGTAGAATGTGTTTTTTTCTTTGACAAGCTCTGGAAAGATAACTTCAGAGAATTATTAGCATTTTTTTTTCCATTCTTCAAATTTGCCAGTGGTCTACTCTGATTTTCTCTGATTTCATCCCAACAGTGCGGGGGCTCTGTAAGATGCACTTGTATCTGCAAGACTCAGGGGGAAAAAAAAATCAAAGAAATGCTTCAGGCATATATCAGTGTGAAGCTGCTGAAGTCAAGCAGGATAAAAGTGCTGTGGAGTAAATATACATTGTGTACCTGTGTACCCTTGGGAAATATGACATATTGCACCTGTAGCAGTATATAAAAGCATAGAGTGACATTTTTAGCATCACTCTAAAATACTAAAGCAGCATCTGACTGACCATGAGATAGAAAAGTAAGTAGTATTCCTCAGAAGCATTTAAAAATTCTTGCGATGATGCTAGGGTTAAGAGTCTTCTACTTCCAATTTCTGAAAGATATCAGTGTACTTGGTATAGATATTCCATGATGACTAGTCTCTAAGTTTTTTTCTGTGATTCAATCAATTCTGAATCATTCATAAGAAATGAGTTTTTCCTTCTGAGATGCTTCATATGGTGTTAGAACATCTTTCAAACCTGTTCACTTCATACCATAAATTATTACTTCTATGTTTCCCAGGGAGATATCCTTGGTAGGAAAGACCAAGGAACAGTTCTTTTAGGCTTTAAGAGAATAGTTTCTCCAAAGAATTTCTAGTATGAGATAGTTTTCCGTGATATTCAAGAAAGACCAACATATATGTCATCATCTTCTGTAGAGCAATTTTTATCTTCATCTGTGTTAGCATGGTGTCTTTCATTCTCTAATCTCCAAATAGCAAACCATGAACTCTCTCTGTAAAAACAGAAGTCAAGAAAAAGTATTACATGTTAAAGATAGTGTTGTTGATTATCTCAGACTTGGAAAAATTTGATCCCACCAGTCTGTGCTATGTTTTCAAACACAAAAGCTCCAACTGCCTATAAGTGCCAAGTATTTCTTTCAAGTATCAAATGGTGTAACTACAATTCATCCATTTTTGTTTGCTTGCTTTGTTTTTGTGCAGGATGTTTTGTGTGTTTTGTTTCTGGTTTTTTGTGTGTGGGTTGTATTTTGGTTTTTTTTTGTTGTTGTTGTTGTTTTGTTTTGGGTTTTGGTTGGTTGGATGGTTTAGTTTGGTTTTTTGGTCATGAAAGTGGTTAAATACAGGAACAGGATATCCAGAGATGTGGAACCTCTTTCCTTGTAATTTTCAAGATCTTTCTGAAGAAACCCCTAAAAAATATGACAATTTTGGATCTGCTTTGAGCAATGCTGTGGACCATATGACACATAGATGGTCATTACAACATATTAAAACACATCATTTTACGAAGAACATAAGACAGAGCATATCAGATTCATTACATTTATGAGGTACACTTCTGTTTGTGTGGAATGAACATGTCTTGAAAGTCTCACTCCGGTTTAACTTGTCTCTGATAAACATTGCCCCTCTTTATGAGTTCAGTATGTTTTTCATCTCCTGGAAGAAAACACTTTTTGTTATAAATTCAACTGAAATGAACTTCCCAGTTCTTGAAAATCCAAAGGTAACTTTCCTTCTATTTGAATTTGCATTCCTTCCATCTATTATTATTCCGTTTGCTTCTATTTGCATTTGAAGATAATGTGATGTGAAACATTTTACCCTTCCATTCTTCTTCCCTTCTCCTTCAGTTTCAAAGGACATAGGGGAATGCTGAAGTATGCAAAGCCTTCATCATCTCAGTCTTTACTGACCATCAGGAATCCTAGGCCTCTGGGACCAGAGAGAAAGTCTTGAAAAAAGGAGACTCACTGCTAATGAATCAGAAAATCATAGAATCTGCTGAGTCGGAAGGGACTCATCAGGATCATCAAGTCCAACTCCTGTTCCTGTGTAGAGCACTCCAAGAATCACACCATTTGCCTGTGAGTACCATTTAAACGTTTCTTGAACTCAGGTGGGCTTGGTGCTGTGACCACTTCCCTGAGGAGCTGTTCCACTCCTGTGAAGGAGCAGGTTTGGTAACATTTAAACAAGGCAGACATATGCAAGTCTATAGAGGCTGACAGGATGCACTTAATGGTCCTGAGGGAACAGGCTGATGTCTGTGAATCCTCTCGACTGCCTTTGAAAGTTCATAGTGATTGGAGGATGTTCTTGAGAACTGAAACAAATAAAATGCCATTTTTTCTTCAGGAGGGACAATAAGGCGAATTCAGGAAACTGCAGGCCAGGTGAAAGAATGACAGTGATCCAAAGTAGTCAGCATGGATTTATGAAGGAGAAATGCCTGAGCACCTAAGAGACTACTGCAATGAAATTACTTGTTTGGTGGACAAGGGGAAAGCAGTGGCTGTTGTCTGTTTTGATTTAGTAAGGCTTTTGACACTATTTCCCATAACATGCTCTTTCTTAAGCTGTCAAAATATGGGTTACATAAATGGACAGTAAGGTGGGTTGAAAAATGGATGAATGGCTGTGCTCAGAGCATTGTAATCAGCATTTCTTTCAAAGTCTGGCTGGAGGTCAGTAACTGTTTTGGTTCCCCAGGGGTGAAAACTAGAGCCAATACTTTGTAACATCTTCATTAATGACCTGCATGATACCAAAGAGTGCATCTTCAGCAAGTTTTCATTCAATACCAAAGCCAGAGGACTGGATCATACACCAAAAGGAGCTACATTTTTACAATAATCTGTTGAATTTTAAAATCTTTAAAAAAAGACACTGAACTGCAGAGTCTTTTCCCTATGGAATAATACCCACTGACACTAGTACATAACTGGCTGTACTAGTACATAGCTGGGACAGCTAGCTGGAAAGCAGCTTTGAACAGAAAGACTCAGAGGTCCTGATAGACAATAAATTAAAGATGATCCATAATTCCTCTTATGGCAAAGAAGTGCAAAGCCATGCTGGGCTGCACTGAAAGGAGCATTGCCAGCAGTTTGAGGGATTTGATCCTTTCCCTCTACTCAGCAATGGTAAGTCCACATCTGGAGCAAATTGTGCAGATCTGGATACCCCATTTTAAGAAAGACATGAACTATCCACTTCAGGGTGCATTCCTGTATTGCCTCACTAAAAGGCTGTCTTGTCTTATACCAGAATGACATTGGATTCTATAAAAATGTAATGTGGTCAGTGTTAAGCAGTAGTATTAAACAGCTCATGTAAGGGTGAACAAGGACCTCAGGAACCTGCATTAAAAAGCATCATCAATACCAGGTAGGAAGAGGGAGATGCATTCTCACATTCTCTCCACAAGATAACTCCCTCAGAACAGCAAGGACCTCAGTGACAGTATGTGTTGAGTCCCTGGGACAGGGCTTTGGTAGGGGGGGAGGGACTGAAGGGATGAATTTTCTGAGAAGCTGCTACAAGCTCCCCCTGATCCAAATGTGGACTTGCCTCTGTCCAAGACAAAGCCCATGAGCAATAGTGATAGCACCTTTGCTATTAATATATTTAAGAAGGGAAAAAGGAAATCACCAAAAGATCTGCAGGACACAGGAGAGCATGAGGTGAGAGCAATACCTGAGCAGAGATAGAAAAGTCAGTGAGGAAGGAGGGGAAGGAGATGTGCTGAGATTCCCCTGCAGCCTGGGGTGAATTGGCAGGCTGTCTGCTGCAACTCATAAAGAAGCACAGTGGAACAGCCCATGAAAAAGCATGGTGGGGCAGATGTAGGCCTGCAGCCATGGAGCATGCCAGAGGAGATGACTGTTCCCAAAGAAAGCTGTGATTCTGGGCATCCAGTGGTGGAGTAGTCTGTTCCTAAAGGACTGCACTACATGGGAGAGGCTCATGTTGGAAGAGTTTGTGAAGGATTCTCTCCCAATGGAGGAACCTCATACTGGATCAAGAGAAGAGTCTGAGGACTCCTCCCCACTGAAGAGAAAGGTGGGGCAGAAAGCAATGTGTGATGATCTGACCACAGATCCCATTACTTGTTCTCCTGTGCCACTGAGGAGGAGGTAGTGAAATTTGGAACAAAATAATTTGGGTCAGAGAAGAAGGGAAGGGTGGGGTAAGGTGCTTTTAAGATCTGGTTTTGTTTTTCATTGTCCTGTTCTGATTTGTGACAAACTTAATAGATTCTTTTTCTCCAAGTTGAGTCTGTTTTGCCACTGACCATAACTGGTGAGTGAACCCTTCCGGTCCTTGTCTCAACCCAGTAGATTTTTGTTATATTTTCTCTTCCTCATCCCACCATGGAAGGAGGAGTGAGCAAGTGACCTCATGTTGCATAGTTGCTAGCTGGGCCTACACCACAGCCCAGGGCAATCACAAAGCCATTATTTGTTTTACCGTGTTCCCAAGCTTGGCAAAGAGATAAACAGTGGATCCAGGAAACTCAGTGACTTGCACAGGATCTTGCCACTTAATAACTACTATGGCTATAGCACACTTAACACAACCTGTTGTCTTGTGCCCCACATTGGGCACCAAAAAAGGACTGCTGGGTTGGCCTTGGCTGAATGCCAGGTTTCCATTTAACTGCTTTATGATTCCCTTGCTCAGCAGGAAAAAGGAAGGGGAAAAATAAGATGGAAAATACCTCATGGGTCACGATAAAGGCAATTTAATAAAGCAAAGCAAAGGACATCCACAGAAGCAAACGAAAACAAAGTGTTTATTCTCTATGCCCCATCAGCAGGTGATGTCCAGACATCTCCCACAGTGTCTAAGATAGCACTGGAAGTCCATTTCTCACCCACAAAATCAAAATCCCTTTCTTAACAGCCCTGCTATTCAGAAAAATACATTGTAAATACATTCACTATAGTCCAGCTTTTTAATCTAAAAATTTTGAATTAAAAAAAAAATAAATTACAAAGTGCCAGCACATTA
This sequence comes from Florisuga fusca, assembly GCA_038090715.1. Classification (NCBI taxonomy): domain Eukaryota; kingdom Metazoa; phylum Chordata; class Aves; order Apodiformes; family Trochilidae; genus Florisuga; species Florisuga fusca. The sequence continues at coordinate 34,629,771 of JAAWXA010000003.1, forward strand.
AGCTTTAGAACCAAACTGAGGGATAATTCTTTCTTTAATATCCTCAATAATAAAATTTTACAAGCCTCTAGAGGATTCATGATCATGTCACAGACTACAGAAAAAGGTTAAGCAAACATAATTTCTTAAAGTTAATACTAGAATAGTTGGAACATTTCAGATCATTGCTCTTTTGAGTAATACTCAAACTAGAACAACACAAAAATAGAAAAAAACCCCTTAGATATTCTATAATTTTTTTTTGCAAAATAATACTAAACCAGCATCCTAAATGTTAATACCAAATATGTTCATTATACTAATGATGCCTTTTCATTATGACGTATTTTCTATGCTGAAACTGTACATTTATACTGATTTTCTGTTTCAGCAATATTAAGCTACTGCTTAACAATCAGATTCTAAGGAAAGTTGGTTTTATCAAAATAAGTTTATCGATTAAAGCAATAATATATGGAGTCTCACGGTAATAAATTTTAAATAATATGCAAGTTAAAACTGAAGGAAGACTATAAAAGAAAAAAAAATTAAAAAGCAAACAAACAAACAAACAACCTGCTTGAAATTTTGGCATTTTGGTATCATGTAGTGAATAGTTAGCCAGAGATAAGGAAATAAGTAAGGGAAATCAAGAAATCACTACATACTACTGACAAAAAAAATTAAAAATCACTGAGAATTTGAAAGTTGAAGCTGGAATTGATCCATTAGTACAGCCAATCTGCTCAGAGCAAGGTCAACTAGAGCAGGAAATGGAAGGCTATGGTCTCAAATACCTCCAAGAACTGAAATACACTGGAATATGACCCTAATGACTTAAGAGAATTCTAGATTTTATTCAATAAGCCATGCAAAGTTCTGGTTTTTCAGGAGTGTGAACAGTGTGAATCATCCTGTGGCTATATGAAAGGAACCTTACTTCCCCAGCCTCAGTGCAGACACATGTGCAGAGCAACCCAGCCCAGCTGATGTGTGCCAGGCTCTGCTACAGCTGTCAGGACCCTCCAGCTGACACTTCAAGCAACCTCCTGTCCCATCATGTGCATATCATACATACTGCTTATTTTCAGACAGCTTAATGCAACTGGTCCAGGACCCACTGTTCACTGCATGTTGGTTCTCTCACCTGGAGCAAAAACAAGATGTTTTTCAAAGACAGTAATTATGGTAAGGAAAATAAACTATAACTTCAGTGGACAAGGAGTACATACTTACACTTCAATGATACAAAATTTTCAGTTGAGGCAGAGAGAAAGATCTGCTTTTTCCCCTTTTGATGTTTTCAGAAATATATATAAAAAAAATTCAGGTGAGTGGTCTCAATTTGATGACATATACATTGTCATCACACAAAGCTCTATAAGCATAAATCAGAAATTTCACTGCAGGTATATGTATTCACAAAAAGATATATATTAATTCTTACTGAAAGAGACATGAACTACATTAATATATCTATTTTTATCTTAAAATTTGTGATTTCTTCCAGTTTTTCTACAGAAGACTGCTCACAAAATTTTAAAGGAGGTTCTTAAGTCTTCCATGTAATATAGATAATAAGTAACAGTAAAAAAAAAGCCCACAGTATTACTAAGAACATGAAGAATATGGAAACTGATATGGATGGGTGGACACTCTTTATCCAATAGATGGCGTTAACCTTTGATACCCATATGTCTGCTGCCTTGCTCACCTTCATTCATTCACTTTGCTAAGGGGTTCAGAAGCAAGCTGAAGAAAAACACGAGGTTAGTCGTGTCACTATGTCACTATACAACTCTTCATTGTTACTCTTAATATTTACCTGTGTAGGAAACAGGTGCCAGCAATCCACCAATTGCCAGGCAGTGAGCACGAGCTTGTGCTCAGCCCACCTGTGCCCAGTCAGGGCTGGCCCCAGCTGCAAGTAAGCAGCATTAGGGGGCCAATAAAAGGTGGTGCTTGGGGCACATGCTCAGCTCATTCCTGAGCTAGGAGCAGAGGAGACTGGTCTGGTTCAGAACACACGACTGACCGAGATCAACCACTGCTCTACCTCGACTTATCTCAGAGCTCTGCGCTCTTCAAAAAGTTCGTCCAGCTACATCTGGTGGAGAATGCGGGCAAAGACCTTGGTCTAGCCGCTCCCCGGACGAACTTGAAGAAGAGAGAACTAACTTTCATCAAGGGACAGCCCAAGGAGTCAGGTAAGAAGATTTTCTACTTTCCCCTCCGCATCATCAGTCCACCTAGGAAAATGGGTCTGTCCTCGAGCACTCAGAAGCCAGCAGCATGCGCGAGGGAGCAGGAACGCTCTTCCCCCCCATCTGCAGAAGCTGCTTGGGACCTTTGGGTGGAGGTTAACCGCTTACTGGGAACCATCCACACCGAAGAGACAAGCAAGGGCATTATCGGCCTAGAAGATACATGGGGGCTGGTAATCAAAGCCCTAACAGATATAAAAGTTGACTCTTATACACTGTTATTGCTGCCATCGCAGAGCTTCCACCACGGCCTGACAATGACACCGCATCGCTGCCACCAAAAGCGGAATCCGGCGATGTCGCTCCTCCCCCTGAGAGTGGTAAAAGTTTGAACACCTTTCTGGGACTCAGCAACGGCAAGCCTGCCATTAAGGGCATGACAGGACGGTCGCATCGTTCCATAGCGGAATTCTTGTCTGACATTGGTCCGGAGGAGGAAGAAGAAGCTCCTGCTCCGAGCACCGATAGCGCCGGGAAGGTGCCGACAGCCTGCAGCCCTGAGGTAGGTGCTTCCAGTTGCTGGAAACCACCTCCACTGCCTCTCCCAAAGAAAAAGAATGAGAATGGGAAAGCTGCGGCCACTCCATCGGCTGCACCCACTGGCCTGGAGGGCGAAATAAAAGCCCTCCTGGAGCAGACAAACCAGGCCGTAAAGAGTCTAGAAAAACGTATGACGGACATGGAACAACGTTCGTCCTTCCGCAATTATCGAGACCCACCCACCCTCCCTGATGATGATGATGATGATGAGGATGTCCTGACCCCACCGCGGACACGCAAAGACGCCCCAGGCATTAAAGGTGCTGGCAAAGGCCGACCCGGACGGTGGTCTGGCATTATTCGCGATGCCATACTCGAGGGGGATTGGGAACCCAGCACCGTCGCTTGCCCTGTCCTCCAAGACAACAACGGGCAGCCTCTTTTTGAACAACATGCCTGGAAGACTTTACAGCAGGCTAGGAAGACCCTGAAGGAGGGAGGGTTGAAAACCGAAAGTGGCAAAGCTGTTTTGGATTGGCTTTTCACCGCCGACACCAACTGCCCTCATGACTGCCGCAACCTGGCCAGGTACCTGCTCACCCCCTCCCAGCAGATTATCTGGTTGAAAGAGTGGGAGCGCCTGGCCCAGATAGAAGCGAACCGCCCTAGAGCAGCTGGAGACCCATTAACAGGGGTCACGGCTGAGATGCTCACGGGCTCGGGACGCTATGCGGACGTCCAAGTCCAGCTGCAGTTCCCGGCTGCAATCCACCATGCTGCGGCGATCCTGGCACGCCAGGCTTTCTATACGGTCCCAGAGCCTAGGCCAGTCCCCTCGTTCTCGGTTACCAAGCAGGGGATGAACGAGCCCTACCAGCATTTCGTAGACCGGCTTTGGCAGTCTGTCATGGCTCAAACTGAGCTGGGAAATGAGCAGAAGGAGGCCATGTTCAAGCTCCTGGCATTTGAACATGCAAATCCGAAAATGAAGGCGCTCTTTTCCACACTACCGAAGACAGCTGAAGTCTCAGAAATGCTGGAAGTCGCTGCCAGGGCCACCCAAACGCAGCAACACCAAGGCATGGCTAGTGCTTTCGCCGCCGCCCTGGAGCCCACTCACAAGCTCCTTGCGGCGGTTGCACAGAAGCTGGACAGAAGGGGAAATCGACCAAGGAAATCTGCCCCTTACTGTTCACGTTGCGGGTCTAGAGGTCACCGACGAGGAGCCTGCACCTGTCTCGGTGTGGTGTGACCGATGCCAGATGGATAACCATAACAATCTGGCATGCAGGTCCACAAAAAACGGACGGCGCAGCGCGCAAGGCCCCCGCGCCAAGACACAAGTAGCCGGGCCAGCGCTGTACGCCAACTCCCCGCCCCAGCCACAAGGGGAAGCCTGGGCATCGATGTGCCCGCAGCAATAGATGTCACCCTCGCGACGACTCAAGTGCACCGGATACCGACCGGGGTTTATGGACCGATATGCCAAGAAAATAGCGGGGTTGGAGCCTTGCTACTGGGACGTTCTTCCGCCGGCGTTGCAGGACTTATTGTGCTCCCAGGGGTAATCGATGCGGATTATACGGGGGAAATCATGATTATGTGTTTTACATTGAACCCTCCCCTGATAATCAAAGCAGGTACCCGGGTAGCGCAGTTGGTCCTTCTCCCGAAGATGAACCTGGGAAAGAACGCCCATATGGCACGAGGGAATCAGGGCTTCGGATCATCTGGAAACACTCTGGTCACCCTAGTGCAACAGATGAAGACGAGGCCCATTATAGTGGTACAATTGGCTGCCGGGAAAGAGGTTAAGACTCTGTCCATGATGATGGACACCGGCGCCGATGTCACTATAATCAATCGTAAGGTGTGGCCTCGACACTGGAGGCTCAGCACTGCCCTCGATGCCGTTCAAGGAATAGGTGGTGGCTCCATCCCCCTTCAAGCCCTTGACCCCGTACAGCTGAAATTTCCGGAAGGACAAACAGTAACTGTAAGACCCTATGTACTACCTCTACCGGGACAACTAGGAGGGCTGGTTGGAAGGGAAGTGATGAGCCAGCTAGGCGCCGTCCTCTCTATTCCCGAACCCACCCAACCCCCTCAGCTTTTTCAATGCGGGCCACTGCAGACCTGCCGCCAACTCCCAGGCTACGCTGGAAAACAGACAGCCCTGTCTGGGTGGAGCAGCTGTCCCCTACCCAAAGAGCGGCTAAAAATCGCTAACCGACTGGTGCAGGAACAGCTGCAGGCGGGACACATCCAACCGTCCGTCAGCCCGTGGAACACTCCCATCTTTCGTCATTCCGAAGAAGTCGGGAAAGTGGCGATTGTTACATGATTTACGTAAGGTCAATAGCCAGATGTGGCCCATGGGTGCCCTTCAGCCCGGGCTGCCTTTACTCACCATGCTGCCCAGAGGCTGGAACTTGCTGGTCATTGACCTCAAGGATTGTTTCTTCACCGTTCCCCTGCATCCCGAAGATACAGCTCGCTTTGCTTTCACTATTCCATCAATCAATAAGAGTGAACCTGCAAAGCGCTATGAATGGGTAGTGTTGCCACAAGGGATGAGGAACTCTCCAACGATGTGCCAGTTATATGTGGCATGGGCACTCTCGCCAATCAGAAAAGCAATGCCGGACACCTTGATATATCACTATATGGATGACATCCTGTTTTGCCAGAAAGCACCGTTCCCTGACAACATTAGCCAGATCCTGACCGATCGGCTAAAGGCAAAAGGACTGACTGTAGCTCCTGAAAAAATCCAAACAAAGTCACCCTGGAGCTACTTAGGGTGGAAAGTCACCTATGCCATGGTGAGACCACAGAAACTGGAGGTGATTCATTCGATCAAAACATTGAATGACGCCCAAAAGCTAGTGGGCGAACTCCAGTGGGTCAGACCCATCGTAGGTCTCACCAATGAGGACATCCACCCCTTCCTGTCATTGTTGCGGGGAACACAACCAGGTGCATTAGTGGATTGGACCGCTAGCCATACGAACGCATTAAAACGGGTCGTCCACAAACTGGCAACCGGCTTTGCAGACCGGCGAGATGCCACTCATCCCATTGGAATCTGGATTTGCAACCACCCTTCATTTCCGTTTGCACTAATGATGCAAGATTTCAACTGGCGAAGGACACCTGGGGAACACCATCACAACGACCGAATTTGTGACGGGGACTCTCGAAGACCAGAGTCCATAGCGATCTTGGAGTGGCTGTTTCCTCCTCACACGGCCCAGAAAGGAATTTGGCAGAGAACGGAGATAACAGCATTCTTGATACGAAAGGGACGCCAACGCTGCCTTGACGTGGATGGTCGGGAACCGGATTGGATCAGCATTCCGATCAAAACAATCGATTTTGATTGGATGCTGCAGCACTCTATGGCACTACAACTTGCCTTATTTGCCTATCCGGGAGACATCCGACATGAAGGCCCAAAACACCAACTCTTGCAAGCCATCAGTCAGTTCCAGTGGATAGAACGGCCGGTTGTCTCAGAACGTCCAGTGCCTGGCATCACCGTGTTCACTGATGCCGGAAAAAGGTCGAAAATGGCCGCCTGCGTATGGCAGGATAAGGGTCAGTGGAAACAACATCTGATTCCAGGCACTGAGAAGGACACCCTGCAGACTCTGGAACTGCTGGCTATTGTCTGGGCCTTGACACGATGGCACCGCGTCCCCCTCAACATCGTCTCCGACTCGCAATATGCGGTCGGAGTTGCCAACCGTATCGAGGATGCTCTTATCAAGCCGGTCCAGAACACACGGCTACTGGAACTCTTCCTTGCGTTGCAGCGTGCGCTGAAAATCCGCGCACAGCCATGCTGCATCCTGCACATCCGTAGCCATAAAACATCACTGGGCCTAGGGGAAGGAAATGCAAGGGCTGACTCCTTGGTCAGCCTGGGACTACAAACTCCCGTAAGCCAATTCGCAAAAGCCCAAAATAGCCATTCCCTGTTCCACCAGAATGCCAGGGCACTGAAGCGCATGTTTGCCATCTCTTGGGAAGAGGCAAAAGGGATTGTGAAAGCTTGTCCCCAATGCGCTCAGTTTGGCCCTGCCTTGGGAATGGGTGTTAATCCACGCGGGCTACAAGCTGGAGAAATCTGGCAGATGGACGTCACCCACGTCCCAGAATTTGGACGCCTTAAGTACGTCCACGTCACGATCGATACATTCTCAGGCATGCTTTGGGCGACAGCTCAGACGGGGGAAAAGGCATTGCATGTGGTCCGCCATCTGACGAACTGCTTTGCTGTTATGGGGGTCCCCCAAGTAGTAAAAACTGACAATGCGCCCGCCTACATAGGCGGGAAGGTCAAGCAGTTTCTTGCTACTTGGGGAGTAAAACACGTTACCGGAATCCCTCATTCGTCTACAGGTCAGGCGATTGTAGAAAGAGCGAATCGCACCCTGAAGACGTACTTGCAAAAGCAAAAAGACAGCAAAGACATGGACCCACAAATGCGGCTGGGCAAGGCGCTCTTTACGCTAAATTTCCTAAGCCTAAGCCGCGATTCCCAGCAGCCCCCCGTCTTACTACACTACTCGTCGCAGAAGATCATCCGCATGCCTGAAATTCAAATCACTTATAAGGATCCGTCGACCGGTCAGTGGGCTGGGCCCAAGCCATTGCTGTTTACTGGAAGAGGCTATAGCTGTGTTTCCACAGACTCTGGGCCTCTTTGGGTACCCAGCAAGTGGACACGCCCTGCCCCGACCAGACCCTCACCAACCGGCTCAACATCTGCTCCTGGTGACAAGGCACCACGCAGTTAGATCATTGCGTATCCTTTTGTTCTCCCCCCTACTCAAAAAACTACAAAAAAACTACAAAAAACTACAAAAAAAAAAAAAAAAAAAAAGTGTGTATGTNGTGTTAACCCACCAGGGGTTGCTGTACACTGTGCAATGGACCATGCACCAGCTGGGAATTACTGGAACCATATGCTGGGTGCAATTCTATCCAAAATGCCTATTGCAATCAAATTAGCCTGTTGCATGTTTCTCTATAGTTAGCCAGACAGTGGAATTCATGATCTTCTGTGACCTTGTAGTCTAAAAAAATTCTGAAAAAATTAAAAATTTTGATTACAGTGCCTGGTTTTGTAATATAAATATGGATAAGTCTTCTTTTAATCAAGAAAACTCCTTCTTTATAAGAACTGATCAAAACGTTATTGGGTGGAAAAAATATGAAGACATAAGGAATTATTCAGAAACAGCAACTGAGAAACTGCTAACATTGTCATATTTCGAGAAACAAAATACTGTCTCAGTAATTGTGTCTGAACAAACATTTCTGATTAGAAACTGTTGGTATTTGCTGATGATTCAGGCTCTTGTTTTTCTGAGAACTTAGTATATGTTCTTCCAGGAGTTATCAGAAATACAACTGTCTTGAAATATGATTTTCACCTTTCTGAACTGTGGTCCTTTTTCTGAAAATTGTCTTCTTAGTAGTACCACAGCTCCCAAAATTAAGAAAATATAAAATATGTACTTTTTAATACCCGAGAGGAAATATTTTGTCAGAAATGCTGGAGTTTTAGATATCTGAGAAGTAGTCTTTTTAGAAAAAAAGTAATGTAAAACCATGCACAGCAGTTCTAGTGTCTCAGCAGGAGCTGTTGTAGAAATATTTCAGTGATCTGCAACTGTTGCAGTCTATAGTTTTTTAATCTATTATGGCATATAGTTAACCTTGATAATGCAACAAAGTACCAAAAATTGCTATCATTATGTATTTTGTTGTTTATTATAAGTAAAATACATAAGGTATTAACAATTGTCCATCAGATCAGGAAAATACTGAAATCATCATAAGACTACATTCAAAACATAAACCATTTGCAAAGAGAACCAAGAAAACACAGACTAAAAGATGAAGCACGAACACACATCATACTCAATTCACACAAATAGAGTTCAACTTGCAAATTTAAATCAATGCAATGTTGTTATTTTCAATTAATTAATCCCCATTTGTCTCAGATTCTATTAATTACCAACTATAAGGCAAACTATTCCTAAAGATCTTGATTCACTGATTCGTTGAATGTTATAGCTTTTGTGTAGTTTCAGACCAGTTGATGTAACACTCTGAAAATATGAAATATGTATCTCAAATCAGTATTTTTTTTCTGCTCTTTTAAAAATATACCAAACATATTCTCAATTAACAGATTTTTACCTCAAACTTAACCAGCTTCTTTTTTGTATCATGCCTGACAGGCACCTAAAGATAAGACTGCTAATCAGGTCACCTCCTGGTACATGGTCAAGACAAAGATAATAAATTTAGCAAGGTAACAAGGACTGAAAGATCACAATAATTAAAAGAGAAGTTCTTGGGATGGCAAAATCGGTGTGTCATTGTTAGCAAGTCTGTGTGCCAGAACCCCTTTTTGCTGTACAAAAACTCCAAGAGAAAAGGAGAAGATGCAGCTCTGTCTTCCCCTCCTTCTCTCACCACTTCAGCTTCAGCTCTGGGACAGCAACAGGGGAGGAAAGGAAAAGTGGAGAACTTCAGCCAAGCAGGAACGGCGGCTCCTACACATCCCCCTCCACCACCTCCAAACAGAGGCCAGGGCCGGCAGACGGTGCTAAAACTTAATTGCTCTCTTCTTTTCTTTCCTTTTCTTAACAACTCTCTCCTCAGAGTGACTTATTTTTGTAAAATCTCTCCTCTTGTAAACTTGTTACTTTTTCTTTTAAAGGTGGCGTTATTGTCTCCTTTCCCTAAAATAAATCTTTGTAATTTGCTTAAAAAAAAGCAATCAAGCTGTTACTGAATCATTCAGTGAAACTTTATTTTACATGTTAGTTCCTAACAGGTATAGTTTACAGAACAGCTCTCAGTAAGAGAAGAAAAGGAAACCAAGACACAAAGATGTGGCAAAACCACAGCTTCAGCATATCTTTATTATTCTCATGTATCACTAAACTTATTTTTTTAAATTCTCCCCTTTTTTTAAAGTTTTTTTAAGAATTTTTTTTAAGGTTTTGAAGCCGTAAATACAGCAAAGGACCAAAGGCAAAGTCACATATTTCTCCTTAGTAATTCAAGATACTAAACAGACACATTACAGCTTAACATAGATGACCATTAAAAGTAAGAAATCTAGTATTGCAGCTTCTGTTTTTCCTATTTGCCACATTTAGAATTCTGTATAATTCCCTTTTCCACAACATCATTACTTTGCTGAAACTGTATTGAAGGAAACTTTTGTTATTTGTTGGTTTCAGTGGGTGTGGTCTGACATACCTTTTACAGTGACAAACAACTGCAGTGATGGAGAATTTTGGGACCCAATCTGTCAGCCTATTGAAGCACATTGTAGGTTTATGAGATACAGTTCAAACAATATTTATATAAGGTTTTCCACGCTTGATATTTTAACATAAATTCAAAAAAAAAAGAAAAAAAAAAAAGCATTTTGAAATACGTATGGTGAACTCTGTATTTTTGTTGTCTTGGGTTAGTGCATGTAATCCCTATCCTTGTCTTGAGTACTGAGCCTTTAGGTGAATTTTATCCTCCCTATTCCACAGTAGGGGCGGGGAGTGAGTGAGCAAAAGTCTGGTTGTTGCTGGCTGGGCCAAAACTGTAATGTTTGTGAAGTCTGATAGCTGTAATAGATACATGAAATACCTGAATTGCAGTTCCAGAACTCTTAAGTGTACATTAGCAAGTATATTTTGTATTATGCATCCTTAGTCCTGGAGGAAGAATGCCTATTTATTAGAGACTAGGTACAACAAAAATACTCCCACAATACTTCTCCATAGCACCCCATTAAAAACAAGCAAGCAGATAACTGTAACAAAAAGGTAAACAAGTAAAAACAAAATAAAAATGACTAAATCATATGATCATGCACTTCTTAAAAATGTTATTAGCATCTTGCCTATCTATATTAATCAATGTATTAAAACAAAGAGATCATTTGCAGGATACCTATAAAACTTCCAAAAGACATTTAGACCTCAGGTTCATTTTTAGGTTTCTAAATCACATGTAGTTTTCATTGTGGAACTTGAATGTAGTTTTCTAGATGTAGTCTTTAAATTTATTCACATGACTAATACAAGCACTGGCTCAGTTAATTGCCTACATGGAATGCAATTAAGAACAGCAAATAATACAAGCAGACATCTGTATTTCTATTTATTCAAATGTATGTGTATACATGATTGGATATGCACATATGCTGTAGGCCTCTCTGCATGTTAGGGTACACCTGTACGGTATGTTTGTATATGCATGGGTATATATATACATACACAGAATCACAAAATTGCAGAATCAGAAAACAGTTGAGTTTGTAAGAGATCTGTGAAGGTCATCTAGTGCAACCCTTTGCTCAAGCAGGATCACTGAGAGCCAATTGAGTAGAACCATGTTCTGATGGCTTTTGAATTGTGTGGTTCTGACCTCACTGGTTTGAATTGTCTCAGAGGAGCAATTTTAAAATAAATAGCCCTGGCTTGTGTGGAGGACTTGTCTGGACTTGTCTGACCAGAATTGGGCCCAGGGGATGACACCTTGGATGTGATAAGATCGTCTGGGCGGGGACTACTCCTCTGAGCTCCAGCCTGTGATGCCGGGTGATCCTCCAGGCATGACTGAGCCACCTTGATGGTACTTGCGAAGTACCTGGCTAAGGGTGGCTCCAGGACGAAAATAAGGCCTGATGACTCGGAGGAGACTAACCCCCCCCCCCTTTTTCTGAAGGCCAAGCTTCAATGATGCCCGTGGAGGCAGGATTATGTCCCTGGCTAAAGTGGCTGGAACAAAAGGAGGTATGGCTTCTGGAAGAAGATAAGACTTGATGACTACACCCTTCTGCTACCCTCCAAGTGTCCTGTCTTCCAATGAACCTGGGTGATTGACAGGTTCCCCTTCGAAACAAAAGGAACTCAGGGATATAAATATGGCTGTCCATGCATGGGTTTTGTTGTCTCTTGACCCACTGACATTTCTGCACCGGACCCTGTCCAGGGTCAGCACCATCCTGAAGAACCTTCACTGGACAGCTGGAGCCCCTTGGTGGTGACTCTTTCTCTCTCTCATTTTTCCCATTTTCTTACCCTTTTTCTACACTTTTCTTTCTCATTCTTTCTTACCAATTCCTTACCACTTTTCTCTCTCTGTCTTATACCTTCTTTTCCTCTCTCCCTCTTTTACTTGTTCTCTATATTATTGCCTGTGTTAATTGTTAAATAAAATCTGCTTGCACTCAACCTTTCTACAGTTGGACTTTGTTTCGCATATCCAAAACAAAAATAAATTTTAATGTTACCTCAGACCGTAACATGAATATATTACAGGAGGGAGACTCCACAACGACCCAGTGTTACCTGCCTCAGTGCTCAGTCACCTTCACAGTGAAAAAAAATGTCTCCCCATGATCAGAGGGAACTTTGTTTCAGGTTGTGTCTATTGCCTCTAGTCTTGTTAATGGGCACCCCTGAAAAAAGCTTGGCTTCCTCTCAGCTTGCTATCCACCAAGCCCCCACTCCTTGACTGCAAAGCTGCTTTACAGCTGGGAGAACCCCTGCATGTGCATGTGCATGGAATTATTCTCTCCCAGGAGGAGAACCTTGTAGTGAGCAACACACCTAGGTGATACATTTATGTGTAGTCAGATGATGAGGGCAGACACAACCATGAGCTAGGTGATCCTTTTCTTTAGGTCATATGATAAAAAATGTTTACCATTATCATATAAAGTGAAATATCATAAAACCAGCCAAATAAAAGCTTATGGGAATGAGTGTGATCCTTTGGTATGAGAAATCATTGCCAGAGAAACATGCTGAAGAAGAGAAAATTGTTAAATGTATGATGAAACATACCACTGAATTATAAAAGAAGTGTATGAAAAAACTTTCCAAGGACTGCTCTATTAGTAAGGTGAGGAGCCAAAGGGATGATATTTCTCAAGGATATCAGTAACTGCAAAGCTGATGGAGAAGTGAATCAAGGTAGAAGGAGAAGCAAAAAGCTGTAGTATCTCAAGAATCCCGTAACTCAAGTAATTTCTAAACAGCTGAGAGGTGGGAGAAGCTGCTTATTTGAGCTAACAAAGGCTTCAGAATTATATACCAAGTGAACAGAAACAAAACTTCAAGAGAGCTCTTCCAACACTTAAAAGCAACTGATGTGCTCATACAACTTCTAACTGTAGAGATGGGAATAGAATCCCAATTACTATTGCAACTCTGTAACTAGGAATGAATGATTTGCATGTGAATGGCTACGTGTGGTTTTGCCTGCGTTAATTTATATAAACAGAACAGAAAGACTTTCAGAAAGACTGAAATATTTTTGCTGTATTGTTTCATACTACACTACAACATGATGTTTTATTTTTTGCAACAAATAACTTGATCACATGGAGGACATAATACACATAGGTAGCTTTGCAAAACCAGCTGGTCAGTTGTGTTTTGGGATGGGATGAATCATGCTGTGAAGTGCACCTATGTGCCTTTATTAATTATGTAAGGAAACACTTTTACTTAATCTAGGTGCTTAATATTCAGACAGTTACATTCAAGTGTTTTGAATCCTATCCCAAGTGTGTGAGTACACAAAAAGTGTTTTAAGTGTCTACTGTGATACACTTTCAAGCAGGATTAAAGTTTGTCATGGTTTAGATTTAGTCTTTTGCCAGCTGGCAACAACCAGGCCACCTCTCATTCATCCTCAACCCCTGGTGTGGGAATAGGAGGAGAAAATACACCAAAGGCACATTAATCAAGAAAAGGATCGGGAGGTTTGCATTCCCCAACTATGCTCATGGGCAAAAATCCCAGAGAGACTGGACTTGGGAAGGAAAAAACAAAACAAAACCTAATTAAATTAACAGAAGAAAGAGAAAACATGTATAGATCTTAATACATTAACCCCACCTCTCCCTGCTTTCCAGGCCTGAATTGCTTTACTCCTGCCACCCCCTCAGTGACAAAGGGGGATATGGAGAGGGTATTCATGGTTAGTTCATGTTTTTTCTTCCACTCCTTCCTCATCAGGTGAAGGATTCCTCACAGCCTCCCTCCACTCCAATGTGCAGTCATTTTCATGAAAGTCTCCTTCATGACCCCCTCTGACATGAGTACTTCCCACAAGGTCCGGTCCCTCAGGCACAGACTGCTCCAGCACAGGCTGCCCAGAGGGCACAGTCTGCTTTGGGAAAAGAGTCACAGCCCCTGGCACAGTCCTCCATGGCTGCAGATCCACATCTGCCCCTCTCCGTAATCCTGCAGTGCCTGCAGCTTCACCTCTGCCCACCTGTGACACTCCCTGTCAGAAGCTCCATGTCTGCCCACCATGATCTTTCTCCTTGAAGGAGACAAGGGACTCCTCCACTTGTCTCCTTCAGGGACTGCTCCACCCTCTGCTCCTCCATGGGCTGCATGGGGACAGCTGTGATCTCACCATGGGCTGCAGGGAAATCTCTGCTCAAGCACCTTCTCCTCCTCCTTCCTCACTGCCCTTGGTGGCTTTTCTCTGGCATTAGTCTCTCACCTCCTCTTCTCCTCTGTTCTTCATGTCTTTATTTATTTATTTTTTTATTTGTTGCAGTTTTGTTTTCTCTTTCTTGAATACTTTGCTCACAAAGGCTCAGTTTGGTTCCTGTGTCTGGTTGACCTTTGCCAGAGGCAGGGTCTGAACTGGAACTGAAGGACCTTTCAGCAGCTTCTCACAGGAGCCAACCCTGTGGCCCCCGCTTCCTCCAAAGCAACACCACACTAAGCCAAGATCAGGCTGAAGGAATATTTTAAGGAATTTTAGATGCCTGCTTTATCAGGCATCTAAAGATTAGAGTTCCAGACTGTACCTAATATTTCCTTTTGGATATTGTGTTACTCCCTCTCTGTGATATAAGAAATGTAGATTCTTATAGTATTAGGTCTTCTGTATTTTGGTATTTTGCTGAATGTTACACTGTTCAGCTACACAGCATGGTACAACAGCTTGCAATGCACCTGTTCTCTTACAGTAAGTTTGTGGTGCTGATATTTCCTTCCTGCCACTCATAATAAATCCGTTTCAATTGATACATTGATTTATATCAGTTGGGATCTGTTTAACAACTAATTTGCTTTTTGTTTGAAAGAATTTCACATGCCTTGTGGGGTATTTAGAACTTGAATCATAAAATTTGTGTCAAAGCATCAAGTTATTTGATTTCAATTTTTTCAAGAACAGTTTAAGACATGGTCGCTTTTACAGTACGTGCTTACTATTTGCAGCATATCCTTCAGTCTGAATACATCTGAAAAGGTGATTTCCTAAGGTTTATTTAGTTAATCACTTCACAATATTTTATTTGAGTGTCATCTACATAAATCGCAGAGTTCTATCTCTGAATTTGTCACCTCCACCTCTCCTGAATAAAGAAATCATACATTTTTTGTGATATATAGTTATGAACTATAAAAATAATACATATTTCATATCCATTTCATTATCAGATATTCTAGTTGTTTTTTATTTACATATTTTATGTATTTGTTGTCACAAACATTTACATTGCTGTCCAATTCAAGCTACAGTGGCGATTATAATGTGAGCTCCTTGGGCAAAATGGGTACAAGGCATGAATGTAAAAAATGTATTTTGCCCTAGAGAACACAGTGGGAAAAGACAGAGCTAATACTGCCATTTAGCCATCTACATTCTGTCTCTGGTTCTGCAACTATTGCCAAGCACATTTCCATTCTTATTACCAATGGCTACAGCTTTACATTTTTTTAACTATCAGTCATTTTCTTATTTTTATACAACAATTTAACTGCTTCAGTCTGGTTTCCTGTAGCAGCTGCCCCCAGTACCTTCTTTGAATGCCCGGCTTGATTCAAAACAGAGCCTAAGAGTTAGTTTCTACTTCTTGTCCCTTGTCTTAAAATATTTTGGGTGTTTTTTTTTTTTTCCTGAGTAGTTACAAAGGCATTTAACTTCCGTTTGCACAGATCTGAGCAAGAGAACATGATATTCCAGTTTGATCACTTCTCACATTTTAAAAAGTAAGGAAAAAATCGTCTTTACAGATTGTTTGCTTTTCATCATACTAGAGGGAAGGAAAACGTAATACACCCACAAGCATATGCACATACACTGTCACCTTGGAGATTTGGTATTGTAAATAGGAGAGTAGTTATATCCAGAGAATAGACTTGGCTAGGGCCAGTTTGACATTTGAAGTGTACATATTTGATGTGAATTTTACTGTTACTAAATGGGTTATATGAATTCATGTATCATCACCCTTTCCACTGAAAATGAATGAAGGGAACCATACGGCCCTTTCACATCCAACAAGAGAAATGCAGATTGAAATAAAGTGTGGGAAACTTTCCCTTTTTTTTTTTTTTTTTGCATCACATTTTCCTTACAGGGTTTTGAGCTAGAATGGAGCACACTAGTGCTTCACTGTCACCAATGTGTTACAAATTGCTTTCCTTTCAATTATTAAAAGGGAGAGAATTATCAGTAGGATAATGACAAAGTTGCAAAACTACACTTCAGAAATAGGAGGCAAATGAGAGGAAGGGGAAGAAGTAGAGCTGAAGGGGTGAAGAAGCAGAAAAAGCAGTATGAGCACTAGTTGCTAGAGGCAGCAGTTCACCTGAATCACCCACATAAAACAGTCCAAAACTTGTGGAAAATTAGAAATGCCAGCAGGATTTCTTGCCAAAAAATCTCTCTGCATTCATCTAGTAAAATAAATTCCTCCTACTTCCCATCATACTGTGATATTCTTACATTATATTTGTGAGAGTGTATATTCTTTGGTTTCAGTCCATTAGCTAAGCCAAGAAACAGAGCTAGGCCTCCAGTTCCACGACAGAACCTGATTGCCTGTTTGTCCAAGGCCCTCCTCTGAACCTAGATGGGCTTACCTTCAGTAGGACCAAGGGAATAGCAGAAATCTCAGTCAGTTTGTGCTGTTTAGAGTAACACAACTCCCTTCCCTTCCCTTCCCTTCCCTTCCCTTCCCTTCCCTTCCCTTCCCTTCCCTTCCCTTCCCTTCCCTTCCCTTCCCTTCCCTTCCCTTCCCTTCCCTTCCCTTCCCTTCCCTTCCCTTCCCTTCCCTTCCCTTCCCTTCCCTTCCCTTCCCTTCCCTTCCCTTCCCTTCCCTTCCCTTCCCTTCCCTTCCCTTCCCTTCCCTTCCCTTCCCTTCCCTTCCCTTCCCTTCCCTTCCCTTCCCTTCCCTTCCCTTCCCTTCCCTTCCCTTCCCTTCCCTTCCCTTCCCTTCCCTTCCCTTCCCTTCCCTTCCCTTCCCTTCCCTTCCCTTCCCTTCCCTTCCCTTCCCTTCCCTTCCCTTCCCTTCCCTTCCCTTCCCTTCCCTTCCCTTCCCTTCCCTTCCCTTCCCTTCCCTTCCCTTCCCTTCCCTTCCCTTCCCTTCCCTTCCCTTCCCTTCCCTTCCCTTCCCTTCCCTTCCCTTCCCTTCCCTTCCCTTCCCTTCCCTTCCCTTCCCTTCCCTTCCCTTCCCTTCCCTTCCCTTCCCTTCCCTTCCCTTCCCTTCCCTTCCCTTCCCTTCCCTTCCCTTCCCTTCCCTTCCCTTCCCTTCCCTTCCCTTCCCTTCCCTTCCCTTCCCTTCCCTTCCCTTCCCTTCCCTTCCCTTCCCTTCCCTTCCCTTCCCTTCCCTTCCCTTCCCTTCCCTTCCCTTCCCTTCCCTTCCCTTCCCTTCCCTTCCCTTCCCTTCCCTTCCCTTCCCTTCCCTTCCCTTCCCTTCCCTTCCCTTCCCTTCCCTTCCCTTCCCTTCCCTTCCCTTCCCTTCCCTTCCCTTCCCTTCCCTTCCCTTCCCTTCCCTTCCCTTCCCTTCCCTTCCCTTCCCTTCCCTTCCCTTCCCTTCCCTTCCCTTCCCTTCCCTTCCCTTCCCTTCCCTTCCCTTCCCTTCCCTTCCCTTCCCTTCCCTTCCCTTCCCTTCCCTTCCCTTCCCTTCCCTTCCCTTCCCTTCCCTTCCCTTCCCTTCCCTTCCCTTCCCTTCCCTTCCCTTCCCTTCCCTTCCCTTCCCTTCCCTTCCCTTCCCTTCCCTTCCCTTCCCTTCCCTTCCCTTCCCTTCCCTTCCCTTCCCTTCCCTTCCCTTCCCTTCCCTTCCCTTCCCTTCCCTTCCCTTCCCTTCCCTTCCCTTCCCTTCCCTTCCCTTCCCTTCCCTTCCCTTCCCTTCCCTTCCCTTCCCTTCCCTTCCCTTCCCTTCCCTTCCCTTCCCTTCCCTTCCCTTCCCTTCCCTTCCCTTCCCTTCCCTTCCCTTCCCTTCCCTTCCCTTCCCTTCCCTTCCCTTCCCTTCCCTTCCCTTCCCTTCCCTTCCCTTCCCTTCCCTTCCCTTCCCTTCCCTTCCCTTCCCTTCCCTTCCCTTCCCTTCCCTTCCCTTCCCTTCCCTTCCCTTCCCTTCCCTTCCCTTCCCTTCCCTTCCCTTCCCTTCCCTTCCCTTCCCTTCCCTTCCCTTCCCTTCCCTTCCCTTCCCTTCCCTTCCCTTCCCTTCCCTTCCCTTCCCTTCCCTTCCCTTCCCTTCCCTTCCCTTCCCTTCCCTTCCCTTCCCTTCCCTTCCCTTCCCTTCCCTTCCCTTCCCTTCCCTTCCCTTCCCTTCCCTTCCCTTCCCTTCCCTTCCCTTCCCTTCCCTTCCCTTCCCTTCCCTTCCCTTCCCTTCCCTTCCCTTCCCTTCCCTTCCCTTCCCTTCCCTTCCCTTCCCTTCCCTTCCCTTCCCTTCCCTTCCCTTCCCTTCCCTTCCCTTCCCTTCCCTTCCCTTCCCTTCCCTTCCCTTCCCTTCCCTTCCCTTCCCTTCCCTTCCCTTCCCTTCCCTTCCCTTCCCTTCCCTTCCCTTCCCTTCCCTTCCCTTCCCTTCCCTTCCCTTCCCTTCCCTTCCCTTCCCTTCCCTTCCCTTCCCTTCCCTTCCCTTCCCTTCCCTTCCCTTCCCTTCCCTTCCCTTCCCTTCCCTTCCCTTCCCTTCCCTTCCCTTCCCTTCCCTTCCCTTCCCTTCCCTTCCCTTCCCTTCCCTTCCCTTCCCTTCCCTTCCCTTCCCTTCCCTTCCCTTCCCTTCCCTTCCCTTCCCTTCCCTTCCCTTCCCTTCCCTTCCCTTCCCTTCCCTTCCCTTCCCTTCCCTTCCCTTCCCTTCCCTTCCCTTCCCTTCCCTTCCCTTCCCTTCCCTTCCCTTCCCTTCCCTTCCCTTCCCTTCCCTTCCCTTCCCTTCCCTTCCCTTCCCTTCCCTTCCCTTCCCTTCCCTTCCCTTCCCTTCCCTTCCCTTCCCTTCCCTTCCCTTCCCTTCCCTTCCCTTCCCTTCCCTTCCCTTCCCTTCCCTTCCCTTCCCTTCCCTTCCCTTCCCTTCCCTTCCCTTCCCTTCCCTTCCCTTCCCTTCCCTTCCCTTCCCTTCCCTTCCCTTCCCTTCCCTTCCCTTCCCTTCCCTTCCCTTCCCTTCCCTTCCCTTCCCTTCCCTTCCCTTCCCTTCCCTTCCCTTCCCTTCCCTTCCCTTCCCTTCCCTTCCCTTCCCTTCCCTTCCCTTCCCTTCCCTTCCCTTCCCTTCCCTTCCCTTCCCTTCCCTTCCCTTCCCTTCCCTTCCCTTCCCTTCCCTTCCCTTCCCTTCCCTTCCCTTCCCTTCCCTTCCCTTCCCTTCCCTTCCCTTCCCTTCCCTTCCCTTCCCTTCCCTTCCCTTCCCTTCCCTTCCCTTCCCTTCCCTTCCCTTCCCTTCCCTTCCCTTCCCTTCCCTTCCCTTCCCTTCCCTTCCCTTCCCTTCCCTTCCCTTCCCTTCCCTTCCCTTCCCTTCCCTTCCCTTCCCTTCCCTTCCCTTCCCTTCCCTTCCCTTCCCTTCCCTTCCCTTCCCTTCCCTTCCCTTCCCTTCCCTTCCCTTCCCTTCCCTTCCCTTCCCTTCCCTTCCCTTCCCTTCCCTTCCCTTCCCTTCCCTTCCCTTCCCTTCCCTTCCCTTCCCTTCCCTTCCCTTCCCTTCCCTTCCCTTCCCTTCCCTTCCCTTCCCTTCCCTTCCCTTCCCTTCCCTTCCCTTCCCTTCCCTTCCCTTCCCTTCCCTTCCCTTCCCTTCCCTTCCCTTCCCTTCCCTTCCCTTCCCTTCCCTTCCCTTCCCTTCCCTTCCCTTCCCTTCCCTTCCCTTCCCTTCCCTTCCCTTCCCTTCCCTTCCCTTCCCTTCCCTTCCCTTCCCTTCCCTTCCCTTCCCTTCCCTTCCCTTCCCTTCCCTTCCCTTCCCTTCCCTTCCCTTCCCTTCCCTTCCCTTCCCTTCCCTTCCCTTCCCTTCCCTTCCCTTCCCTTCCCTTCCCTTCCCTTCCCTTCCCTTCCCTTCCCTTCCCTTCCCTTCCCTTCCCTTCCCTTCCCTTCCCTTCCCTTCCCTTCCCTTCCCTTCCCTTCCCTTCCCTTCCCTTCCCTTCCCTTCCCTTCCCTTCCCTTCCCTTCCCTTCCCTTCCCTTCCCTTCCCTTCCCTTCCCTTCCCTTCCCTTCCCTTCCCTTCCCTTCCCTTCCCTTCCCTTCCCTTCCCTTCCCTTCCCTTCCCTTCCCTTCCCTTCCCTTCCCTTCCCTTCCCTTCCCTTCCCTTCCCTTCCCTTCCCTTCCCTTCCCTTCCCTTCCCTTCCCTTCCCTTCCCTTCCCTTCCCTTCCCTTCCCTTCCCTTCCCTTCCCTTCCCTTCCCTTCCCTTCCCTTCCCTTCCCTTCCCTTCCCTTCCCTTCCCTTCCCTTCCCTTCCCTTCCCTTCCCTTCCCTTCCCTTCCCTTCCCTTCCCTTCCCTTCCCTTCCCTTCCCTTCCCTTCCCTTCCCTTCCCTTCCCTTCCCTTCCCTTCCCTTCCCTTCCCTTCCCTTCCCTTCCCTTCCCTTCCCTTCCCTTCCCTTCCCTTCCCTTCCCTTCCCTTCCCTTCCCTTCCCTTCCCTTCCCTTCCCTTCCCTTCCCTTCCCTTCCCTTCCCTTCCCTTCCCTTCCCTTCCCTTCCCTTCCCTTCCCTTCCCTTCCCTTCCCTTCCCTTCCCTTCCCTTCCCTTCCCTTCCCTTCCCTTCCCTTCCCTTCCCTTCCCTTCCCTTCCCTTCCCTTCCCTTCCCTTCCCTTCCCTTCCCTTCCCTTCCCTTCCCTTCCCTTCCCTTCCCTTCCCTTCCCTTCCCTTCCCTTCCCTTCCCTTCCCTTCCCTTCCCTTCCCTTCCCTTCCCTTCCCTTCCCTTCCCTTCCCTTCCCTTCCCTTCCCTTCCCTTCCCTTCCCTTCCCTTCCCTTCCCTTCCCTTCCCTTCCCTTCCCTTCCCTTCCCTTCCCTTCCCTTCCCTTCCCTTCCCTTCCCTTCCCTTCCCTTCCCTTCCCTTCCCTTCCCTTCCCTTCCCTTCCCTTCCCTTCCCTTCCCTTCCCTTCCCTTCCCTTCCCTTCCCTTCCCTTCCCTTCCCTTCCCTTCCCTTCCCTTCCCTTCCCTTCCCTTCCCTTCCCTTCCCTTCCCTTCCCTTCCCTTCCCTTCCCTTCCCTTCCCTTCCCTTCCCTTCCCTTCCCTTCCCTTCCCTTCCCTTCCCTTCCCTTCCCTTCCCTTCCCTTCCCTTCCCTTCCCTTCCCTTCCCTTCCCTTCCCTTCCCTTCCCTTCCCTTCCCTTCCCTTCCCTTCCCTTCCCTTCCCTTCCCTTCCCTTCCCTTCCCTTCCCTTCCCTTCCCTTCCCTTCCCTTCCCTTCCCTTCCCTTCCCTTCCCTTCCCTTCCCTTCCCTTCCCTTCCCTTCCCTTCCCTTCCCTTCCCTTCCCTTCCCTTCCCTTCCCTTCCCTTCCCTTCCCTTCCCTTCCCTTCCCTTCCCTTCCCTTCCCTTCCCTTCCCTTCCCTTCCCTTCCCTTCCCTTCCCTTCCCTTCCCTTCCCTTCCCTTCCCTTCCCTTCCCTTCCCTTCCCTTCCCTTCCCTTCCCTTCCCTTCCCTTCCCTTCCCTTCCCTTCCCTTCCCTTCCCTTCCCTTCCCTTCCCTTCCCTTCCCTTCCCTTCCCTTCCCTTCCCTTCCCTTCCCTTCCCTTCCCTTCCCTTCCCTTCCCTTCCCTTCCCTTCCCTTCCCTTCCCTTCCCTTCCCTTCCCTTCCCTTCCCTTCCCTTCCCTTCCCTTCCCTTCCCTTCCCTTCCCTTCCCTTCCCTTCCCTTCCCTTCCCTTCCCTTCCCTTCCCTTCCCTTCCCTTCCCTTCCCTTCCCTTCCCTTCCCTTCCCTTCCCTTCCCTTCCCTTCCCTTCCCTTCCCTTCCCTTCCCTTCCCTTCCCTTCCCTTCCCTTCCCTTCCCTTCCCTTCCCTTCCCTTCCCTTCCCTTCCCTTCCCTTCCCTTCCCTTCCCTTCCCTTCCCTTCCCTTCCCTTCCCTTCCCTTCCCTTCCCTTCCCTTCCCTTCCCTTCCCTTCCCTTCCCTTCCCTTCCCTTCCCTTCCCTTCCCTTCCCTTCCCTTCCCTTCCCTTCCCTTCCCTTCCCTTCCCTTCCCTTCCCTTCCCTTCCCTTCCCTTCCCTTCCCTTCCCTTCCCTTCCCTTCCCTTCCCTTCCCTTCCCTTCCCTTCCCTTCCCTTCCCTTCCCTTCCCTTCCCTTCCCTTCCCTTCCCTTCCCTTCCCTTCCCTTCCCTTCCCTTCCCTTCCCTTCCCTTCCCTTCCCTTCCCTTCCCTTCCCTTCCCTTCCCTTCCCTTCCCTTCCCTTCCCTTCCCTTCCCTTCCCTTCCCTTCCCTTCCCTTCCCTTCCCTTCCCTTCCCTTCCCTTCCCTTCCCTTCCCTTCCCTTCCCTTCCCTTCCCTTCCCTTCCCTTCCCTTCCCTTCCCTTCCCTTCCCTTCCCTTCCCTTCCCTTCCCTTCCCTTCCCTTCCCTTCCCTTCCCTTCCCTTCCCTTCCCTTCCCTTCCCTTCCCTTCCCTTCCCTTCCCTTCCCTTCCCTTCCCTTCCCTTCCCTTCCCTTCCCTTCCCTTCCCTTCCCTTCCCTTCCCTTCCCTTCCCTTCCCTTCCCTTCCCTTCCCTTCCCTTCCCTTCCCTTCCCTTCCCTTCCCTTCCCTTCCCTTCCCTTCCCTTCCCTTCCCTTCCCTTCCCTTCCCTTCCCTTCCCTTCCCTTCCCTTCCCTTCCCTTCCCTTCCCTTCCCTTCCCTTCCCTTCCCTTCCCTTCCCTTCCCTTCCCTTCCCTTCCCTTCCCTTCCCTTCCCTTCCCTTCCCTTCCCTTCCCTTCCCTTCCCTTCCCTTCCCTTCCCTTCCCTTCCCTTCCCTTCCCTTCCCTTCCCTTCCCTTCCCTTCCCTTCCCTTCCCTTCCCTTCCCTTCCCTTCCCTTCCCTTCCCTTCCCTTCCCTTCCCTTCCCTTCCCTTCCCTTCCCTTCCCTTCCCTTCCCTTCCCTTCCCTTCCCTTCCCTTCCCTTCCCTTCCCTTCCCTTCCCTTCCCTTCCCTTCCCTTCCCTTCCCTTCCCTTCCCTTCCCTTCCCTTCCCTTCCCTTCCCTTCCCTTCCCTTCCCTTCCCTTCCCTTCCCTTCCCTTCCCTTCCCTTCCCTTCCCTTCCCTTCCCTTCCCTTCCCTTCCCTTCCCTTCCCTTCCCTTCCCTTCCCTTCCCTTCCCTTCCCTTCCCTTCCCTTCCCTTCCCTTCCCTTCCCTTCCCTTCCCTTCCCTTCCCTTCCCTTCCCTTCCCTTCCCTTCCCTTCCCTTCCCTTCCCTTCCCTTCCCTTCCCTTCCCTTCCCTTCCCTTCCCTTCCCTTCCCTTCCCTTCCCTTCCCTTCCCTTCCCTTCCCTTCCCTTCCCTTCCCTTCCCTTCCCTTCCCTTCCCTTCCCTTCCCTTCCCTTCCCTTCCCTTCCCTTCCCTTCCCTTCCCTTCCCTTCCCTTCCCTTCCCTTCCCTTCCCTTCCCTTCCCTTCCCTTCCCTTCCCTTCCCTTCCCTTCCCTTCCCTTCCCTTCCCTTCCCTTCCCTTCCCTTCCCTTCCCTTCCCTTCCCTTCCCTTCCCTTCCCTTCCCTTCCCTTCCCTTCCCTTCCCTTCCCTTCCCTTCCCTTCCCTTCCCTTCCCTTCCCTTCCCTTCCCTTCCCTTCCCTTCCCTTCCCTTCCCTTCCCTTCCCTTCCCTTCCCTTCCCTTCCCTTCCCTTCCCTTCCCTTCCCTTCCCTTCCCTTCCCTTCCCTTCCCTTCCCTTCCCTTCCCTTCCCTTCCCTTCCCTTCCCTTCCCTTCCCTTCCCTTCCCTTCCCTTCCCTTCCCTTCCCTTCCCTTCCCTTCCCTTCCCTTCCCTTCCCTTCCCTTCCCTTCCCTTCCCTTCCCTTCCCTTCCCTTCCCTTCCCTTCCCTTCCCTTCCCTTCCCTTCCCTTCCCTTCCCTTCCCTTCCCTTCCCTTCCCTTCCCTTCCCTTCCCTTCCCTTCCCTTCCCTTCCCTTCCCTTCCCTTCCCTTCCCTTCCCTTCCCTTCCCTTCCCTTCCCTTCCCTTCCCTTCCCTTCCCTTCCCTTCCCTTCCCTTCCCTTCCCTTCCCTTCCCTTCCCTTCCCTTCCCTTCCCTTCCCTTCCCTTCCCTTCCCTTCCCTTCCCTTCCCTTCCCTTCCCTTCCCTTCCCTTCCCTTCCCTTCCCTTCCCTTCCCTTCCCTTCCCTTCCCTTCCCTTCCCTTCCCTTCCCTTCCCTTCCCTTCCCTTCCCTTCCCTTCCCTTCCTCCTCCTCCTCCTCCTCCTCCTCCTCTTCCCTTCCCTTCCCTTCCCTTCCCTTCCCTTCCCATGATGAAAAGGTTCCAACAACCCCAGGTTGTGGATGAAACAACCCCAGACAACATTCTGTCAGTCAGAATGTTTCTATTGATACTTTGTGTACTGGGATCAAATTTTGCAATTTTATATAAGATTTCTGAATTCTGAGTTGGTGGCTTCACATTAAGTAGACCAGGAGTAGAATGTAGCACAGAGTTCAGACCAGAAAATAAAAAAAAATACCAAAGGGTTCAGAAATCTGGAAGAAAATGCAAGGACAATAGATCAGACTGAATACTTTGTGGAATAGCTATTTATGACATAGAGATTGACCAATCCTGAAATAATAAGATGAATGTTTTAGTTGTCCAAGAGACATTCTAGTGATGCCAGATGAAATCTGATGACACTTCCTAGTGCCAGGTGTCTGTCATGCATAGTGGAATGGCCAGCAACAGAATTTCTCTCTTATTTCCAAGCAATGAGTTGCTAATTGCACACTCTGCATCCTGTATTGAAGCTGATTGCCCATAGACAACAATATGCTGCAAATGTGTCGAAAAAGATGCAGACAGCAATTTTTGGAGGCTGGTGAGGTAGTGTTCTGATGAGCTGGAGAAGTGAGAAGAAATGTTCCAGAGAACGTTATCACTATGACACAAATGCCATGTATTATAGTTCAAAACCAGCAGCTGTGTCTGCAAGAACATCTCATTGATTGTATTCTGAGGGGGGTATACAGCCATTTTGAAATGTCTGCTGTGGCTGATCACCCTATGCAGAAAGATGCAGTACTTAACTGCAGATGCCAGGGTCTAATAATACTTTAAAACAGGTGATTGTACTTGGTCTAACAAAAAGATTTACATCTCAAAGAAGTACAGCAAAGGGAACTAACTAGTAAAAATACAGAGACTGGTGGTGCCACCTGTCTATAATTAAGCACCTTCTGAAGCCATTTGAGCTGCACTGGCTCATGCTGCCTGTTTCCTTACTGCCACTGTCAGATGTTCCCACATATGTTTTGTGTCATAATTGCCAGCCTCATATGGATGGTTCAAGCATTTGTGTGATTGTCACTATGTAACTATGTTTAGACAACTGAATTTGACTCTGAATTTCAAGAAAAACTGTATTTGACAATCCCTTAAGAAAAAAAAAAATCAAATATTAAATGTTTTCATATCTCCTGAGCCACTTCAGATACTCAGTTAATCATCACAGCTGGCATACTACAAAAATAAGAGGTTATTTTTCATTAATGCAAAATCAAGTAGATTTTCTACAAAAATATTTCCTGTCAGATGGGTCACAGGGAAAATCTCTAGTAATTCAGTTCGATAAATAGATTAAGAAATCTTTCTGATTAAATCTTAATGCAAATTGATTAAATTTTATTAGAAGTAGATTAACTGCTTTCATCTTTGTTACTATACGTATGTCTAATAACTGCAACTATGTAGTCTACTCTGGATTTTGTTCATTCTACTTTAATTAGACATGAATGATTTAAAAATAGCTGGAGAACAGGAAGTAACTTCTACTCTGGAGACAGGGTTTATATAAAAAGAACCTTAACAATGGAAAATTAATTGTTAAATTTTTCAATTTTCTGGAATAACCAAATAAAACCGTAGCTACAATAGAATATGCTTTGCTTGAGTATGTAATGGGTTGGGCCCTAGCACAGACTGCCAAATTGATCTTAGGAATCTCAGTCATTGGAAATGTATGGGAAAATTACCTTTAGTCAGGAAGAAATTTTGATTTGGTCTAACATTTGCTTGTTTGAAAGTTGGAAGCTTTAGCCTCTGGGTGTGTGTCGTGAAGGCATTCTCCACTGTGCATGCTGTCACTGAATCAAATTATTGTTTCACCTACACAAATTCTCAATTGCAACCTAGATTACTTCTAAGTGCTTTCTTATGCATAAAGTATTCTGATCACTGAAGGAGTCAGTAACTATAACAGTTGTATCAGCTTTGTAAATGCATGAATTGAGGCATCTCAGCAAGATGGCTCCTGATATTGAGCAAGAGAATCTGTTAATTGATGACAGGAGCCAGGGAAAAAAATGTGAAGCAGCTGGATGTTGCAGTTGTGACTGTTGCTCTCCTGTCTCTAATATTTTAATGGGAAAGGGAGATGGCATGTTGTGACAACTGCAAAGAGAATTACTAACTTTTTGTTTCCTGGGCTACTGAGCAAAATATGCTTGTTATCATTATACTTCCAGTTGGTTTTTTTCAAGATAAAATTACACAGATGTAGAACTCAGTAGCGTACTGTGTACATCTAGGTCAGGAGGGTCTTTGGGGTTTTTGTTTGTTTGTTTGGGTTTGGTGTTTGGTGGGGGTTTTTTTTCTTTATTTTGTTTGTTTTTTTTAAGAAGAGTTTAACTGAATTTTTCTCCTTTGGTGTGGGAGAGAATTGGGGGTCAGAGAAGAAAAAATAAAGATTTTTATCTGATCTTTTTATGGTAAGCTGATTGAGCCACAAATAAATTAACATATCCACCAAGTAGTTTCAAGCTTCACTTTTTTTTTTTTTTTTAATTGCTTATTAGAAGTGCACATATAGCAAAGAGAGTAGGTAACTTGCCCTTTTCTCTAAATTATTTCAATTCTGCCTTTGAGACTTGCTGCCCTATGTAGTTCAATGTTTCTTAATTTTATTCTGAGGACTCTGTATTCTATGTAAGATGTGAGAGAGCAGAGTATAAAACAAAAATTCCCAAGCAATAAAACAACAGTCCTATATACAAAGTATTCTAAATATGCAATAACTGATACTGGGGAAAATACTATTATGTATATATATATATTTTCAAAATTTCTATTTATTTTTCACAAACACTTAGAGTCATAGAATAATTTAAGTTGAAGGGACTTCTGAAACCCCTCTAGTCTAAACACCAGAGTTAAGTCATGAAAAGATGGATGATAAGGATGGACATCAACTATACAAGACAATCTTTTCCCATTTTAGGTTACCCTTGTGGTAATTTTTTCCCTTATTTTCTGGTGGGAATTTTCAGTGTTCGACCTTGTGTCTGTTACCACTCATTATCTCTGTGCAACTCTAAGATGTCTGCTTCCATCTTTTATGTATCCTTCCATTGTAGTTGTAAACAGGAAAATATTCCTTGAGATCTTAATTCTCCAGGCTGAACACACTGAGATCTCTTGGACATTTCTTATATAGAATCATAGATTCATCATGGTTGGAAAGGACCTTCAAGATAATCAAGTCCAACCATCAGTCATACACCACCCTAATCACTAAATCATCTCCCGAAATGCCACATCTACATGTTTTTTTAATACCTCCAGGGATGGCAATTCCACTACCTCCGTGGGCAACCTGTTCCAATGCTCCATGACTACTTCGGTGAAAAAATTTTCCTTAATACTTAATCTGAACCTCCCCTGGCACAACTTGAACCCATTACCTCTTATCCTATCACTAGTCACTAGGGAGAAGAGACTAACACATAGCACACTACAAGCCCCTTTCAGGTAGTTGTAGAGAGCAATAAAGTCTCCCCTTGACCACTTCTTCTCTAGGCTGAACAGCTTCAGCTCCTTCAGCTTCTCCTCATAAGACCTGTTCTGCCAACCCCTACTAAGCCTGGGTGCCCTTCTCTGCACCCTCTCCAGCACCTTGATGTCCTTCCTATGCTTTGGATGCCCAAAACTGCACCCAGTACTCGAGGTGTGGCCTCATCAAGGCCGAGTACATGTGTAAGATCTCATCTGACAGGGTCCAATTAAGCTGGTGGTGGGTCTGGGGGACACAGGCGGCCACAGCATGGACAGCCATATATACCCCTAAGTTCCTTTTTTCCAAAGGGCAGCTGTCAGTCAGATGCTGCAGAAGCCAAGGTCACTGGCATCAGCACATTCAAGGTGTTTTTCCCACCCTAGTCAGGGCTATGGCCTGGAGGGGACTTCTGTCCTGCTCGACCCAGCATTGCAGGCTGGCCCTCAGAAAAGGGGAGTAGTCTCCACCCAGCCATAGTTCTTATCTCTTTTTGGGTGTCACCTCCTGCTCAGCTCTGGCCAGGCCAGGTACATTAGAATCTTCCTCCACCCTAGCCAGGGCTATTCTCTTTAAAATTGTCCTTTTGAGGCAAATTCCAACAGTGAGATCAGCAGACCCTCACACCTCCCGTCACACAGCACTAGTCACTTTATCAAATCTTTTATCATAGAAAGCAATTAAACCAGTCAGGAATGGTTTACCCTTGCCTATTCCCAATCAGCTTTTTGTTCTTTACATGCTTTGAAATATCTTCCAGAAGGATTTCTCTATGACTTTCCTGGAACTTACCTGACTAGCTGTAATTACTTGGGTCCTCCATCCTCTTCTTGTAGATGAGTGTGATATCAGATTTATTTTTTTTCCTATTCAACACTTCTACATGTTCAAGTGGGCTAAGTGATCCCTGACTCTTTTCTTGCTCTACCATGTGGACTCCTCACTCCCACAGACTCCTAGACAGAACTGTCTGGCCTGATTGCAAGTCAGTAATGAGGGTCAGAGGGCCAGCTCTGACACAGAGGACCTTTAAAAAGACAACATAAACACAGCAGGAATCTGTAAATAGCAAGAGAAAGTAGTAGTTTAGCAGAACTGCTGAAGAAGGTAGAAATTACCAGGGCAACCAAATCATAAACACCCAAAAAGCTTATCAAGTCTTCTAAACCACAGACAGTAGGAAAAGGGTAAACAGAAATAAGCTCTGTATTCAGAAGTGAATGGGTTTAGTAAATGAGAAGAACTTGATAAGGGAAAAGGGAAATACAAGGTGAAGTAAACCAGTGATCGAGGCTATCCAGGGTATATGCAGACCGGCTTGGTGCCTAATCATGTCAGACTGGAGCTAGTAAATAAAACTATATTTGACTTTTTTTCCCTCCACCAAAACGTATGCCTTTTTGCCCTGTGCCCTGATTGAAATGCTGGGCTGGGTGTTTCCCTAATGCTTCAAGTGATCATCTGAAGAAGGTCATCTAAATATCCTGACTACTAAGAACAGCAGCCTTAAGTTATTTGAATTTCAAGAATAATAGATATAATTTTTCACAGCACACACAAAATTTATCACTGTTTTATAAAAAAAAAAAAAAAAAAAAAGTTAAGTGCTGCAGTTCTGCTGAACAACTACAGCAACTTGAAAAAATTCCTGCAAATAATGGAACAGCAGTAAGTCAGCTCTTTCTACCTGCTGAGACGTTCTTTTGCCAGAGATCTCATCACTTCACACTAGACAAATATTAACTCAAGTGCAGTTAGGTATTTGTAAAGTACCCCTATGAAAGTGAGCACAACAAGCATCTAAGATATCTTGCCAAACCACAGAGTTGGGAGATAATTCCTTTGACTTTCTCAGAGAAAGCAGGAACTATACAGGGAAAGGGATTCAGAAAGTGTATACAAAATTCTTATGGATATCTCAACATCTGGAAAAGTGTTTTATGAAACCAGAGAACAGAATTACTCTGGAATGAGTTTTCTCCAAACTATGAGGTTTTTTTGTAAATCTATGGGGAAAATTGAATAGCTCTTCTGTATGCAAAATAATATTTTGATTGTATTGAATACATAGTGGATGGCATTAAGGGCTTCTTCCCAACTACATGGCAGAAAAAGTCCATGAATGAAATATCTTGGCCCCACAGAGGGTTTTGCACCCATAATACAGTGCAGATTTGCAACCTTAGATCTGACTTCTGGGAAATCAGTGTGAAAAAAGCTGAAAGTAGCCTCAACCAAGGTTATATTCCAAGGCCCTCTGGAGCTGCTTCTAAGTTCTAGATCTTAGCCTTGGTCCCTGCCTGAGCTACACTGCAAGTACTTTTGTGCCTGGCTACATACCCCAGGCAATGACTACAGAAGACCCTGCATCAATAATTACTGCAGGAAAAAAATTAAAAGCACTTTCAAAATAGAAAACTGAGGCTTCGAGAAACCATTTAGAATATTTTCTGGCTCTGAAGCAGTTAAAACTACATTATTTTTCTAAATAGCAAAATTTTTCTAATTTTACTAAGTTTAATTTTTGTTCTGTTTCAGACTTAAAAAGAATTGTCAGTTTGAATGCTTGCCTATTTTTTGCATCTGAGTAACAGAAATTGCTTCTCCCTACAAAAAGTCATACTTCAGTAAATACTAGCTGATATTTATGCATTTCTCATTGCAAATTTCTCCTGTATAGATAATGCATAACTTCTCTAAGCAGTATCCACAGCCTTCATGATTCTTGTCACTATAAGTTTTCCTTAATGTCTAATTACAGTTCATAACTGTTATGGAAAACAAGATAATTTAAATAATCCTCAGCTGTGTATCTTCCATGCTGTATGACAGCTGCTCTGTCCTGGCAAGACTAATGGAGAAGAATCAATGAAGTATATTAGGGTCACAGACCTTCTACATTTAGGCCTATCACATTAAGTAATAAATATCACAGCGTAGAAAACTAAGTTATGAACCATTTCATCACAGGATGCCTGTGGCCTAGATGCCATAGACATAAATAAAAGTGTATTTGCTTGAATGTTTTTTGCATATTTCACCCATTGATTCAAACTTATGAATCACAGAGCTCATAAAGAGATATCTGCCCATGTATGGAACAAAGTAATGGCACATTGATCCAATGACATTTTTGAAACTACATTCACCATCACTAGTTAACCTGAGGTGTATGTTGTACAAAGATAATATGACAAGAAAAGTATTTATTCATAGCAGACTAACCTTACTACCACAAGCCATGGGAGATTATTATCTTCACTATGTAAGAATTATTTTTTCTGATAAATTGAAATTGTTGCTTATAGAATATAAATTGTTCTTATCACATCTGCGTTAGAGTGATCCTGGATAAAAAGCATCAACAGAAACCAGCATATGAATTCAGCATCAATTGAGAATGTGAACTCATGTTTTGAACAAGGTGGAATATGTAATGGAATATGTGTAAAAATTTTATTGCTAATAAAATCTGTGAAAAAATTGTTGCTTTCCCTATTTGTTGCATACATTGTGGAGACAAATAAATTAGACAAAACTCTGATTCTCCATTCTGTTTCAGCATGGTTGGCTTTGTCTCCTGTTACCACCTTCAATGAAGAACATATTGGAAAACAGAAAATATGATTTGGCTATATCTGGTAACTAACAGAAAAAAGACTAAAAACACATTGTGTCCTCCTCTGTCTTTTTAATTAGTTGATTTTCTTTTCTAGCATTCCCTTACCTGCCTTACTTTCAATTTTTTTGGTACCCTAACTTCAGTGATGATTTTAATACATTTTAAACTTAAACCTACCAGATCAATGTGGTAATTTTAAAATATATTTTAATTTTTTCTCCCTTTATCTTGTTTTGAAGTTTTTCTGTTTTTTACTTTTTAATCTTGTATACCTTGCTCAAGTCCTACATCATCATCATCCTTGTGTTTTCAAGTCTCTCTCAAGCTGCCTTCTTTTACTGCTATCATTGAAGTATTTGAGCTCTTTTCTGTTCCTATATCTTGGCCAAAGATCTGTAAATTTGTAGTTTTCCTTACCCTTATTATTATTATTTGCATATTTTTCCTGTTGGAACACTGTATATTCTCTATTTGAAGTATGGAGAAACCATACTGGGAAAACTACCTGATAAAATAAAATGCTTGTCTCTGAATGTTTTTTAGTATAAAATGACGATACTGGATTGAGGTCCTTTCATGATATCCTTTCTGTATTGTTTGTTCAGGCTTTTCTCCGCCCTATGAAAATATAGAATATAGTCTGTTGCCATGTTTCATTCCAGCTCAGTAATTTCCTGCACCTTATGGAAGTGGGATTATATAGAAAGAGTCTTTCACCCACATTCCACAGCTGTGCCTGGCTATGCATCCTATTTGATATAGGCCCCAACTCACAGGATGACAGCCTGTCCTGATCTTGGTCCTGTCGCATGACTGTGGACCTGCCACATGACTGTGGACCTGCCACAGATCAGAGGTCTGTGCCCAGCCCTTGTTACTCCCAGCAGTCATACACTTCTCTTATGTAGATACCACTAGACTGGATCCTTGGAGGTGATTTACTAGCTTGGCAACCTTCTTGTCACTCTTTTTTGCTACAAGGTTCCCTTGTATGACAGACCGCTTTCTCTACTCTGTGTCATAAAGAATAAATGAACTGTGGATAATGTCTGTTGCCATATTGCTACTTGTCACTGATTTAAATACATTCAGAAATTAGTTCTAGGTACTTATATATGACTCTTGAAAGACAAGAAGTTCTTCAGACTTAATATTTACATACTACAAATGTTTCAAAACTTATCCAGGAATGTAGTTAATGCAGTTCTGCAGGGCTAAGCTTAAGTATGTTTTGGGTGGAATTTTTCTCCAGATTTGGGTACCTCAGGATTAGTTACATTGGCTGCAGGTAGGCATGTAATATAATTTCAAATTTTCTTGCATGTCCATGTTGAGAAAGAAATGTATCTCTTATGTGTACTATAACGTCTAACAAAGATGGATATCACAGGCATGCAAGGACATCTCTGATGAAATACTGATATTTAGGTTCCTGAATCAAGCCACTTACTTGAGACCTAGATGTAATTTTAGTCTGAGTTCAAATGTCTGTGTGCATTGATAAAAATGGAAAATGAGACACCTAACTTTTTTAAAGATACCTCTATTGTAGGCTACATTTCAGTGTCTGATTTAAGAGCTGAATCTGAAACCTTTGATCAAGACAGACTTATAGATGAGTACTCAAAAAGATCTTTTTTTGTCTTTCTTCCCCTGAATATTAAAAACTTCATTGCAGTAAACATTGTTGTAGTGTACTATAAGACTAAAACTTTTAAGTAATTTAAATTCTAATGATGGGATATGGTATTAAAAGATACACATGAAGTGGCTCCAACATGTACGACAACATAAAAAACACGTGGAAAATCCAGAACTACTAAAAAAGTCAGAATGAGGAAAATAGGAATGTGAACTGTGAATTAGTCTGTGTGCTGAACGGGCACTGATATCTCATACTATCTAAAAATGAATGAAACTATTATTGCAGATTTGCAAATGCTCAGTAAAATATGTGGACTACCCTTTACACTGTAAGTATTGCTAAAGAGTGTGTACTACACTTTGCGTATTAGAGAAATGCAGATCAGAGAATAGTATATATTCATATTTGGCACTTTCTGAGTTAGTAACAGAGAAGTCATCAGCACAGGTTCTTTTTCAAGAAAAAAAAATACTACTTTAAGTATTTGCACTTTACAAAGTAGTCTTGCTGCAGGAAGCTGATTATTCTATTTCAGATCCCTCTGAGGGGGAACCTTCCGAGTAACGTCTAGACAAGAGCTGTGCTGCCAACAGTTCACAAAACAGAGATACAAAAAATATTACAGAGTTCTGGCTGAAGAACACCAAGGTTATACTTGAGTGATTCCTTTAGCAGCTCTTCAGTCAGCAACCTGAGAGCTCTGGTCCTTGTTATTCTCTCTAGGTTTTCTTTCCTGAGGGCTGTGTTTGGTTTATAGATTTCCTTATCCTTACAAAAAATATCCTAATAAATCAGGTGTTCTTATATTCTATGTATCTTTAAGTTGTTTTTGTACAGAAATGAAGTCATCTCAGAGAGTGTTGGACCTCATCAGAGATTGTTACAAAGATTGATATATAGGTCAAGCAAAAGCATGCAGGAGATCTAATCTGACAAAGAAAGAGTATGATAAGGTCCATGTGCCCAGACACATGACTGGAAACTTTTTTATACCACCATATATATAGACAAAGAATCAAAAAGGATCATCCAGTTCAGAAAGAGCCAAACACTTTTCCTGGTCATGACCACCTGTCACTGTCCAACCTAAACAATGATAGGCTATGAGGTTATTTGGAAGCCTAGAATGTCTGCTTATAACATTCCTTAAGACAGAATGGCCTTCCAAAACCCTTCAGGTAACATCAGAATGAAAAACATCTTCAGTCAACCCTCATTTCTGAATATAAGTTCGTGCAACAGTCTTGGTATTCTTAGTAGACTTGGTATTCTTGGTAGACTTAAGAGTACTATTATCTAGCTGCTGTAGTGATTTCAGAGGACCGTGAATCTTCCTGGAACATGGCAATGTAGATCTGGAGTGAGATTGCATGAGAACTGGTACTTTGACTCATATCCTCTCAGACTGTATTACATATGCTGACAGCACAGTTCTTTGTCTGGTGATAATAATGGCAATAATGTCATAATGACATTAGATATAGATATATAGATATACAAAGATTATTTTTCCAATATTTAGGGGTTGGGGTTTTTTTTGCTACAATATGTTCCAAATCCAGGGGATCTTTACAAATTTGTCTGTCATAATGCTTGTGACAAGGTCTATCTTTCCTAATTTTAGCCATTCTTACCTAATTCTGAGCTATTGACCACTATCAGAAAAATTTAGGATGAATTTCACATGTAAGTGACCTTAATGTAGTTAAAACATTCTGATGAATCACATCTTTTCTATTTCTGTGACATGGATTAATCACTGATTTATATCTCACGTGGTCTACTACTATAATCTGCTACATCACGATCTCTATCCAGCTGCTATTTTATATACCGACATAAAGTTTGTCTCCTTAGAACACAGATGTCTTTGTATTGAAACTCACTGATCTCAGACATTTTGCTTTGTATTTTGATTATTTTAAACTCTGAATATGTCCCCCGGTGATATTCATTATGTAACACAGAGAGACTAAGGATATTAAGACAGACATGGGATCAAAACAAGTTTGACTCTGCTATCCCAAAACATTTCCAACTGGCCTGTCTTGATGTAATCTGTATATATTGAAAACATATTCTCTATTTTATTATAAAAAAAATAATAAAGCAGTTAAATACTACTCAGTGCAAGAGAAATTCTTGCTGTATACTTGTTGCACCACTTCTGTCTTCCCAAATTGTCAACAAATAATTCTATAACTCCTCTTTAAGTATTTCTATGAATATTTCTGCTCTTGGTTTAGTTTTGTACCTTTATAATAATTTCCTAATTTCCTATTTCTTAATGCTTATGATAATATTGAGTGAAATGATCTCAATTTTTGTACCAGTCATCTTAAATTAAAACTAAATTCACCAGTCGCCTAGGTG
Organism: Florisuga fusca; assembly: GCA_038090715.1. Taxonomy (NCBI): domain Eukaryota; kingdom Metazoa; phylum Chordata; class Aves; order Apodiformes; family Trochilidae; genus Florisuga; species Florisuga fusca. The sequence continues at coordinate 34,665,302 of JAAWXA010000003.1, forward strand.
TTTTGAAAATAGCGTTATTGTATATTCCAACCTCTGATGTTTTTCTTTTACATTTGGCTACTGACAATCCCATACTTGTTCTTAAATATGAGTTTTATACTGTGTGGTATATAGAGATCAATTAATAGCATTGGGTGAACTAGAGAGCTTCTCAGTATATTGAAAATTATTTAGAATTTTTTGTTGCTGTTTTTGTTTGTTATGTGGCACAAATTCATCGCTTGGTGTTTTTGAAAGCAAGTCTGTAGAAAAAGTGAAACTGAAAATGCTATAGAATTTTCAAATTATGTTGTCCACCTTTTTGATTAACATTTTAACATCTTAGAATTCTTTCTAATGACTCAGTGTTTAATGAAGTGAGAGAGCTTGAAAGTTAAAGACTTTCATAATTTGTGAAAAAAAAGTATATAATTATCTTTTTCTAATTTCCTCTTCAGGAATATTGAGAGGAAAACACTTGAACAGATACTTTTCAGATCTTATTTCCACACTAGAAACTACAATTTACGAGAATAATAATTTCGTACAATACAGGTGAGATATGACCTGGGAAAATGTCTCAAGATTTTCTCCTTACCTCAGGAAAAGGTTCCTGTCAAGTTAAAGGCAAAGTGATCCATTTTCTCCCTTACTGTGTCCCATTACCAAGAAATTATAGTGGTTTATGCTGTACCAGCCTGACTGAAAGACAAATATTTTATAATGCTGCTAATGGTACCTAGTTAATGGAGGGTATGAAGCAGAAAATATGTTAATTACTCAAAAAATGGAGAAGAGATGCTTTAATATTATTAGCCTAAAAAGTCCTAAATGACTAAAAGCATTTGTCTGTAGAGTGCAGGAAGCATTATTAGGATTTTGGGCACTACTCAATGACCTACTTAAAATGACTTTTCCTCCTTTATTTTTCTCTCTTTACCTGGCTTGAAGTTTTAGAATCACTGTATTTTTCCCTTCCTTGTGTGAAGATTTTTACCATTCCTCTCAAGGGAAAAACTCTTGCTTAGCATGAATACTTGTATTACAGTCTTATCCTTATTTTAGACTTTTGTTGAGTATCATGTTTGACATTGGCATTGTCAAGGTTTAATACTGGACTGGCAATTAACCGAATGACAGAGGCTCCTTATTAATCCCCCTCCCTGATAAAGAAAGGAGAGAGAATAAGGGAGAAAGGCTTATAGACTGGAAACTCAACTACACAGCTTTAATGATAAAAAAAGTAAAAATTATTAAATATATACAAATACACAGAAGAATGATATCACGTTCCTCCTCCCTTTCTCCCAGTAACGTTCACATCACCACGGAGGCTGCAGGGCAGCCCTGGGAAAGTCCAGGCTGGACTCCTGGGGTCAGCAGCAGTCGGGAGCTGGAGGCAGGAACACACAGATTCAGGCTGGCACGGATCAGGACCACAGGCAGAGGAACGGACGGAAACCTCCCAGGATGCCAAAGCAAACAGGGAACAGGTGAAGAAGAGTGAAGGCAAAAAGCCAAGTGAAAGAAGAAGGCAGAAGGAGAAGGGTTTTGACCCTCATGATCCCTCACATTTACACTGAGTATGACACACATTGTATGGAATACCCTTTGGACAATTTTGGTCATTTATCTTGTCCACTCCTCCCTAAAGAAGGGTTGCAGATGTGACCTCTTTACTCCTTTTCTCTTTCCATGCCCAAGATGTTCCTCAGAACTGAGCAGTGTCCTTGGTTCTACACACCAGTCTCTGTCTGTAACTATAATCATTGAGCGTTATCAGTCCTAGAAACAGACACTGACTGAGAAACTTGCTGTTAATTTTAGCAAGTGCAGATATTTGCAAGTGACTTAGATGAAAGCAAAATTACAAGACAGAGGGAGCTTTATACTGGCCCAAACCAGGACAGGCATTTATTCTAATTATGATCAAATTTAAAAAGCTAATATTAAATTTAAGTTTCATTCATTTTAGGTTGTTTTGAGGTTTTTTACTATTTATAACATTTTTATTCTTATACAACATTTTTTCTATGTAATTTGTAACAAATATAAATTTATTTCCTAAATCTAGCAAACATAAAATATTGGCTTCTTTTATGTATGTCTAAAGGGAGCAAAATATTTTAATTGCATTAACTGATAAAAATGGGTAAAAACCTTCCTCTCATTTTTATAGAAGTCAAGCATGTGGTATTATCTTGTTAAATGTCATAGGTCCTCTCTGGAAGAAGCTGTATAAACTAAATGTGGTAGTTTTTTCTTATAACAGAATAAACACATGCTAGGCAGATAGTAAATATATATTTTTCTGTGGTACAGTGTATTGAATGTAATTGGGATAGGGTTAATTTTTTGCATAGTAGCTTGCATGAGGTTACATTTTGTATTTCTGATTAAATCAGAGTTGATAATACAGGGATGTTTTCATTACTGTTGATCAGATCTTACACTGCATCAAGTTTCTCATATAGCTTCGTACACAGCTTTTCTGCTTCTCACACTGCCCCACCAGTGAATAGGCCGGGGGTGCCCAAGAAATTTGGAGAGGGGCACAGGTGAGACAGCTGACCTCATCTGACCAAAGGGAAATTCTGTACTCTATGATGACATTTTCAGCTCAGGGAATAGAAAAGTGGAGGGACACTCAGACTTATGTCATTTGTCATTTCCCCTGAATACATAGGCAGCACAATTAAAACATTTTGCTACTTCTCTCTGTATTCTGTTTCTTCTCAATCTTCATAAACACCTCTAGTTCAGAGAGCTTTGAGGTTTGGTGGGTTTTTTTGGTGATTAAAATCACAAGATGACTTGATAAATTAAGACATTTATCTAAATAATAATGTCTTTTCTTGAGGGTGGGCAACTAATTCAGAAACTCCAGGAGATATTTTAGGATTCAGCTGTTTGGTATCAGTTTACTCCTGAAAGTTTGGAGGGCAGATCATGGTGGTTGTATCCTGACTTAGAGATACATTCCATTGACGTATATATATCCTTCAGAACACAGGGCATTGGCCGAGCCAGGGCAAAGAGCATAATATCCCCACAGTAGATGATTTAGGTTCACCAGTATCTGTAGCAAGTAAATTTAGTTACATATGTATCAGTGAAACAATCAGAAATTTTAGGGATATCTGTAAGGTAAGAGTTAAAGAACTCCTTTTGCTGCAATGGATATTTTTTTCAGGCTTTTCATGTTCATTTCAAATATATGAACATTTGTAACATAACACTGTTAAAAAAAGAGTGTTAAAAGTAATTTTTCACAGAATCACAAAATAATTGGCATTGGGAGGGTCATTTTGAGATTATCTGGCCAAACCCCTTGCTCAGGTGATTATCAGCTATATTAGGTTTCTCAGGACCTTGTTCTGATAGCTTTGAAGGATCTTCACAGATGGAGTTTTCAGTCTCTCTGGAAACCTATTTCAGTGTTTGATGATCCTTGGTTTAAGAAAGTACTTTATTGGGTTCAGATGCAATTTAATGTGTTTTGATTTGCACCAATGACATCATGTTCTTCCTCTGGGCTCTTCCAAATAAAGACTGTTTCCCTTTTCTTCATTCTCTTCAACTTGATATTTACACACATCAATGAAATCCCCCAAGTTTTTTCCAGTCTCTCTTCATATGAAAGTTACTTCTACCCCTTAATCATCACTGAGGCCCAGCATTAGACCTATCTAAATAAGTTCTTATCTTGGTTGCTCTAGATAGCCCCAAACTTGTGTTTGCCAGGAGCTCAAAGATAAGAGTTGGAGTTAATCTAATAAATCAACAAATAGATTTAACATCTTGCAGATAATTCTATTTGAAACAGAAAGCCACTATAAATCTTCAAAGATAGCACTAATGGGCTGTCTCTTAGTACTGAAGGCTAAAAGATGAGTTAAGGAATTTTGGACATGCTATAATCTGGAGATAACTGTACAGCAGACTGCAATGGAGACAATTAAAATAATCTGTTCTTGAAGTTATTAGGATGTAAAATACATAAATAAAATTAACAACAACAAAAGATTAAATATAATAGTAAAAGGGACAGTAGACATCATAAAATCTGGAATAGAAAGACTCAAGATCAAATCCATTCATTGTGGAGAAACAAAGTGTTTCATATGCTGCTTTATTCTGAGTTATCCAGTGAAAAATCTGGCACCAGACCTGAATGAATTTCTTTGTTTGTTTTAATATATGCAAGACCCACTCTGTCAGTAGTGTATGAAAGTAGTAGTCTATATGTATATCACCCCAGACTAATTCAGGGCTTTGTCATATGCTCATTACACACTGTTTAATAATAGATTTGTATTTGCTTGTTCTGAAACAACTCACTGATTTACAATAAAACTAAGACAACTCTATAGTACAGGAACAACTTGAATGCTAATTAACCATTTCAGATCACATCTCACCTTATCAAAAGGTTGAAATTTGCTGAATTGTTTCTTTTCTAATCTGAAATTTCTTACGTATTACTTTCTGGTATGGAAGTTTTTTTCCCTTTGCATGTTTTTTAAACTTATATGCTAGGATGTCATATTTCCCAATGACGTTTGTTTTGCAAGGAGCTTAGAAAAATAGGTTAATTCAACTTTATTAATTTGTTACAAAATTCCCAATGTTAGTAGTTTTAAAATATTTCTTGGGCTTTCTTTTGCTTGCACAAACATATCTGAGCAGAGTAAGGCACACTGGGTTTTCATTCACAGTTCATGTAACTGTCATTTCCTTGATGATGTATGGTGCCACAAATAAGATGAAAGAGAAAGTGAAAACTAAAAGGTTCAAATGTTCTTGTTGGGCAAAGAACAAGGAGATAGATTTTTTTAGTCTGCTGGGTTTTGCTATTGTTGTTTTCTAAAACACATGCTTCTCTTTACTAAGCATTTGCCTACTCTGCAACTGAACTCTTGATAGAGTCCCTCATCTGCCACCAATCTGTAAGTAATTAGAAGAGAGAAAATTATCACATCTCTCTCTTGTCAGTCCTGTCAGCCTAAACAGACAGGAGAAGTGATTATTACCATATTGGAAGTAGTAGACAAATAATGCACTAACATCAAAAATAGTAATGGGACATTTCTGCCTCTCCAAAATCCAAAACCCGAGTTATTTTACATTACCATTAAACTTTCAGCTTGCCACAGAAAAACAAAACAAAACAAAACCCCCAAAAAACAAGTAACCCAATCAAGACAGATACATCTGAGCCCTTTCACCTGAATAAATACCCTGCCTTACAGAGTATGAATAAGAACAACTGTGCTCCCAGTCTTTAGTTTGTGGACTGATAGTCTGTTTCTCATCTGGGCATGTCCTGAGTTAAGAAGGACAATCCTGGAGATGAATTTGAAGGTTTTCTGGCAAATCTCTTCTATTAATGTCTCTGAAGTTCCCAAATAATTCAGTAGGAGCAGAAGATAGGGTGTATTTTTCAGGGGGTTTTGTTACTGTTAGTATTTATAAAGATATTGAGATATGTTAAGGATAAAGTTCTTAGGCCAGGAACAGTCATGCATTTCATGGTCCAAGATCACTAAGTGGCTTGCATTCAAGCCTATTTCAGCTTTCTACTCAAGTGCATCTTGCTGCTTCTTACTTCTTGTGACAGATTATTCTCCTGCTCTTTTGAAAGTAGAAGGATGCACTTTTAACTTAGCTCATCATTGCCAGTGATGGTCATTTAGAGATGCAGGTGCAAACACAGAGTGTTTTTGTCTCGATAGGATAAACTACTTCCCTACAAAGAATGACAGTTCTCTCAAGATTTTCCAGAATCAAATACATTTCCAGATTTAAATTCAGCTGATCAGCTCCACTTCTGGATTGCTCAACATTTCTGAGGCCATTAGCAGTTCACCTACATCTCTAGGGTACAGAGGACTAGCAGAGAGATTATCATATTTCAATTTATTGCAATTAATTTCAAAATGGAATAGTGAATTTTTTAATAGCTACTAAACCTACATTTTACTGAAATGCAGACACATTTTTGAAGTACCTTTAGGTCTCTAAAGTAAAAAATTCAAAGCTACAATCATTCCAATTATTTTACAATTATATAATTCCTTCTTTAGAGGTAGAACAAGATGCCTGGTCTCCAAACACAAAACCAGAAAAAAGTATATAAACATATATAATTTTTTTTCATTGCTAGTGTACATTGCTTTACAGAACGTTATTAGGATATGGAAAAGATGAATTTTTTTAATTGTGCTTCATCTTCATATGTTGTGAAGTACAAGAAAAGATTTGCTAAATTCTGCATTACTGAAGAAATTCTTAAATATTTATCTAAGAGTCTTGGCAAATCACCCTCTGGAGGTGTCCATTTCTGTCTATTGATCATAAAGTCCATTCTGATTGTGATTTGTGTATCTCACTCAGTGACACACAAAGTAAGAGAGCTGAATGCCACCTCTCACCTTCATACTTTTTTGTTACATGTATATTTTAGCTTGCATACATGTACATTCTGCCAGAAACATTAAAAAAAAAAAAAAAAAAAAAAAAAAAAAAAAAAAAAAAAAAAAAACTAACTTACAGCTTAAACACAATATTCATGTCTTGATTCTTTGGTGATTATCTTACTACAGCTTCTGTTTCTAAGCATACATCAACATTCTGCAACCTGACATGGTCAGAGCAGATGCAGATTTCCTTTGCTCATGTTCCAAATTAGTCAGAAACTTATGCAACCCCATTAGTGTGTCATTGAGTCTACATTAATATGCCTTATTTCTTTGCACTTCAATATTTTTTTCCCTCTGGATACTACATTCAGAATAAAGGTTGGGAACTGATATCCCTGAAGATCTGAGATGAAATCTTGAAGTCTTTTGAATTTTTGTTTATATTATTATGGGTCTAGTTTACCCCTTTTCACTTAAAAAAACTATTTAGAAGTATATCTACTTGAGACAAATATGGGAAGTATGCTGAAATGGAGAGAGGGGTGTTAAAATGAAGAAAAATGTAGCACTCACAACTTTGGTTTCTTCTACAACATGTTATGTTCAAGGTAAACATACAATTATGTGAATTCAAGCCCAGACTTTATTCCTGTCATCCTGTGAAAATTTTCAATACTGTATGCAAAAGAGAAACATCAAATAAAACCAAGAATCAAACTGTTAAAGAGCCACATACACAAATAAAAAATAAAAAATAGAGAAAAGCAAAACAGAATCATAAATACAAAATAAGGTATAAATGTTTTGACCCTTAAGTACTAAGCTAGAGATGAACCAGAAAGATTTTTCATTCTGTAACCATAAAACAAAACTTGAATAGCAAACTTCCTGTTAGGTGACACTATATGCAGTCTATTTAATGACTGTTTTCAAAGAATCCCATATGCTTACAATATGAGAATTTTAAGGAATCTGTTCATGTTTTTCTGATTTATGAAAAAAATCTATAATATGATTTTTTTTCTTTGACCTTTACAGAAAAACTCAATGAATATAGATGCTAAAATGTAAGTTGTAATAAAGTATTGGCATAAAAAGAGATATTATTGATTCAACATTTTATTGTTGATAGAACAGATATTGGAATTCAGCAAGATTAGGAAATGCAAAAGTGAAATAATATGCATGTTAATTTTTGTTCATACAGCATACTGAATAAGAACTTAATTTATTACTTTTTAATTATTTTTTATAACTAAATAAATATATCATTTCAAGTACAGTAACTTACTAATGGACAGGTGCCACAAATAACAAACCCAGCTTGCATCCTAGTTCTGGTGTCTAAGAAGTAATTGAAATTAGAATCTCATAGCATGATTTATTATCCTTTCTTATTGTTTTATATGTGATTTTTTTTTTAAAATTTTTTTTTCCAAGAGGAAAGAAGGAAGCAGAAATAGAATTAGCATTCTTCAGGGCACCTTTAAGTAGAGTAATTCAGGAGACATTTCCATCTGCTCCTACAGATCCCTGCCTCAGGCAATACAAGCCTTTAACATTCTCCCTTTTCTTAAAAGAGAGATTGTCACGCATATAATAACCTTGTTTGTTCTGCTGATTTAATGTATTGTAATATTTATGTCATAATAAGATGGTCTTTAATGAAGAAAATGTGACTCTGTAATTATTGTTGCTTGGAAAAGTATTTCCAGAGAGCTATTTGTATATGCAAACATTTGGAAACATATGCTAAGGACGCAAGAAGTTCAGTTGCTACGGCTTCCAAAGTAATATTTACAGCATTTGCTGATTATATATAAGCACTTATTAAAAGAACCAAAATTATAGGAGATTTTACACTCTAATGTCAAGATTAAATGGTTAGAAGCTGAAGCAGAAAAATTTAAACTATTGAAAAAATTAGTCTTACAGTGAGAGTAAATAATAATTGAAACAGTAAAGATTGTAGTGAGCTTTTTTTACAATGTAATTGAATTCCCAGAGTCCTGGGGTGGGAGGGAGTAAGGCATCATGTTGGTCCATGCCTTAAAAACACATCTCAGATTTATCCGACTGATTTATCATCCAGTACTAATAGATAAAAAAAAAATGGCTCAAATTACAAACGTTAACATAAATCAACATCCTTTTCTTTTACTAATCAGTGTATCCACTGCTAATTCACAATTTGAAACACATTTTTCACATTGCTTTTTTATCTGAGGTTAGGACTGTGTATAAACACAGCCACATAGATCAGTGCCATGCAAGAGCAGATTACTTCTTGTTCTAATCTGGGCATAACCAAGTGGTACTGCATGAAAATTGCATAAAGTTTATATATCATACTGATTCAGTTTAATACTGGGCATACAAAATTCATAGGTTTGAATTAGTCTTTTTTATCAATAAGATGGGATGATCAAAACCAGTGAAATTTCAATTCTATGTTAGTTATGAGTAATTAAAAGAAAAAAAAAAATGTCATTTTTCTCAAGAATAATAGAATCATAGAATCAGAATGTTCTGGAAGGGACCTTAAAGATAATCTAGTCCCAAGCACCCTGGCATAGTCATGGGCATATCTGAGTACATCAAGTTTCTCAAAACTCCTTCCAACCTGGCCTTGAACACTTCCAGAGAGACTACATCCACATCTTCTCTGAGCAGTCTGGTCCAGTGTTTCACAACCCTCACACTAAATAATTTCTTCCTAGTACCTACCCTAAATCTACCCTCTTCCAGAAAGCCATTACCCCTTGTCCTGTCACTGCATCCCCTTGCAAAAAGTCCCTCCACAACTTCCTTGTAGGTAGCCTTCATGTACTAGAAGGCTGCTATAAGGTCTCCCCAGAGCATTCTCTTCTCCAGGTTGAACAACCCCAACTCTTTCAGACTGTCTTCATAGGAGAGGTCTGATCCAGCCCTCTGGTCATATTCATGGCCCTCCTCTGGACTCATTCTAATAGCTCCATGTCCTTCTGCTGTTGTGGCTTCCAGAGCTGGACACATTACTCCAGGTGTGATCTCATGATAGTGGAGTAGAGGGGGACAATCAACTTCTTTGACCAGATGACTGTTTCTTTTATGCAGCTCAGGGTATGCTTGGTTCTCTGAGCTGCAGATGCACATTGTCAGCTCATATTGAGCTTTTCATCAACAAAATTGCCCAAGTCCTTCTCCTCAGAGCTTCTCTCAATCCATTTTCTTCCTATCCTTTTATTTTGTGCTTGGGATTGCCCTGTCCCAGGTGGAGCACCTTGCACTCTGATGTAAACACTCTGAAAATACAAAACATGTCTCTCAAATCAGTATTTTTTTTCTGCTCTTTTAAAAATATACCAAACATATCTTCAATTAACAGATTTTTACCTCAAACTTAACTAGCTTCAGTTTTGTATCATGCCTGACAGGCACCTAAAGATAAGACTGCTAATCAGGTCACCTCCTGGTACACGGTCAAGAGAAAGGTAATAAATTTAGCAAGGTAACAAGGACTGAAAGATCACAATAATTAAAAGAGAAGTTCTTGGGATGGCAAAACCCGTGCGTCATCTTTAGCAAGTCTGTGTGCCAGTGATTTATGAAAAGACAGAACCCCTTTTTGCTGTATAAAAACTCCAAGAGAAAAGGAGAAGGTGTGTCTCTCTCTTCCCCCCCCCACCACCTCCAGCCAAAGGCCAGGGCCAGTGGACGGTGATAAAACTTAATTGCTCTCTTCTTTTCTTTCCTTTTCTTAACAACTCTCTCCCCAAAGTGACTAATTTGTGTAAATTCCCTCCTCTTGTAAACTTCTTTTTTCTTTTAAAGGTGGCGTTATTGTCTCCTTTCCCTAAAATAAATCTTTGTAATTTGCTTAAATTGTAAAGACTGTTATTTTTGTAAATTCGTGTGATGTCTATGAGTAGTGGCTGATTTTTCTTCACAATCAAAATATAAAATAATAGCTCGGATCGTAACACACTCAGACTTATTGAACTTCATGAGTTTAGCATGGACCCCCCCCCCTAGCCTATCAAGGTCCTTCTGGATAGCATCCCTTCCCTCCAGTGTGTTGCCCACACCACACAG
>JAAWXA010000003.1:34676387-34723976 GCA_038090715.1 Florisuga fusca
GGGGAAAAAAAAAGAAAAAAGCAAAAAAAGAAAAAAAAAGAAAAAAGAAAAAAAGAAAAAAACAAAAAAAAAAAAGAAAGAAAAAAAAAAAGGATACTTTTGGAAAAGATGCCATATTCAAGGTGCAAGATACTCCACATTGTCTGGTATTCATTGGTATTCAGGGTTCCTTTGCAGTATGAACTGGTGAACAGAGTTGACGAATAATCCAATATGACAACAGTGAGTAAAATCGAGATTAAAATAGAGATGCTCCTGTAGTGCTCAAAATTTTTCTGTCTTAAGATCTCTTCCCCACAGACAGATTTGGTTAAATCCATCTGGCAGTTTCCAAAGTTGTAATAGCAATGAGAAGTACAGAGATATACCAAAAGATTAAACGAAGTCATCAGTCTTGCTGGCTAAAAGTTGGTCATAAATATTCTTGACTAAAGCACAGTGCCAATCACTCATTTCCTTTGCTTGACCAATTTTGCAGCCAGAAAGCTAAACTAATTTCAGGATATATTTGACAAAAAAGGGCTCTTTCATACTTCTATTGCCAAAATATTGTAAAACAGTCTGACAATTGCAATTTTTCTGGCTATTGTTACTTTGTAATTTGATGACATGGAAGAAGATACATGAACATGTCAGTTGCTATTCAATGTAGCATTATTTTTTTTCTCAGTTTCCAATTAAACGTAACTGCAAAATATAATTCCTTCAAATATTTTATGAATCTGACTTGGTTAAAAGAAAATCTGTATTAAATGGCCCTAAATTACAGAATGGCATTATATACATTTAAATACTAAGCTTGTTTAAGCAGCACTGACTCATTAAATTATAACCATGCCTTAGAATTCTGTTTTAACTATCCTGACTGTATGCACCCTCTTTTTTTCTTGTTAATAATCCATGGTTCTTCTTACCTCTGCAGTGCTTTCTTAAAAACCCAAAGGTCTTTCCTGTTCAAACTGAAGATTCCTTTCAATTTTATAGTATTTGAAAAGAAAAGGAGAGAGAGATGCCTCAAAGAACCTCAAAATACACTGTATTTTCCTTTAGGAGGCAATTATTTTGTCTTTAAAGCTTTTAGCATACTGTCTGATTCTTTCCTATTGCACAATATTACTTGTGCAATATTTTTGTAAACATCATAAAACAGTACTGGTTAATTGTCACCATCTTAAAAATATTTGCTATTTGAGGTAGATCAAGATATATTTCTAGTTTAAGAGCTTGTGTCTGGTTATAATACCTATATGACAGTGATATATATGATGGTCATATTTTGAGTTATTATCAATTTTTTTGAGCACATTTAGAAAAATTAAAAAGCAAACAAACAAACAGAAATTCAGATAGTTATATTAAACATATTTAAACACTCCAGTTTCAGGAATGGAGTAACTCCAAGCTCCATTTTTAGTGAAACCTCATGGTCCCAGTGGATTCCCATATCTTGATTTCCATTTGGTAAGTTCATGAACCATAAACACAGATGCATTGAAAAGAATAATATCTATAATATTATAGAAAAAAATAGTGTCTCTAGTGTCTCTGACTAAACATTACCTGCAATGCCTAAACTAGGGATTAGGAAGTAGGAGCTAACCTATGAATGCCATCACACCTGAAGAACTGTCCAGAGGTGTCTTTGCATTAAAGCTGTAGTATCTTTAAGCTAAGATAGGTCTTAAAGTAGCTAATTTAGACTAGTTTAGACTCCTAATTTAACTAATCAAAGCCATGATTATGACAGGTAAACATACTATGACAGGGTGATTTTCTGAATCCTGTGAAAATTTGGACAAATATCAGTGAATGAAACAGTAAAAGCATTAACAATAAGGGCTCAGATGGGCTCTTTATATCATCACTCTTTTTTAGGAAATATTAGAATAACAGAGTATAAACTGTGATTTTCAGAAATGTAGCTACGTCTCTTATTTAATTGTACTAACATATACTTTCATGGTAAACTTCATGAAAAGGTGAGTCTTCATATTTATTCATTATGGTAGTCTAAAGGAACACAGTGTGATAGCATTTGTGTTACTTTAAAATCTATAGTGAGAATGTGATATTTCATTCATAACTCTATATTTTTATTGAATTTTTCTGAACTGGGGTTCTACATGGCTTTGCTTTTTCACGGCTATGGTAAACTCAAAGTGCTGTGCTTCTAAAGAAAGTTACTCCACAAATCCATAAAGCAAAAAGAGAGGAAAAAGAACTTAAAAATAAATAAATAAATAAATAAAGAAGAAGATTTAATGGGTGTAGGGTGTAACTTTAAATTCCATAAATGTCAGAGATCAACACTGTAGTTGGGCAAATGGTAGTTGGAGGGATGGTAATGTATCCGAGACAATGTTCCATCTCCAAAAGTCTGTATTATTTTTATATCCGTCTTTGGTATTTGAGGAGAGTGCAAGAATTCATTGCTCAAATGCTTTACTCTTTCTCTGGTGAGACCACAAAGAAAGCTTATGAGTGGATAATATCCTTAGAGCATCAATTTAATATACTACAGCATCAGTCCTCTCACTGATATCATGTGATACTCAATGTATAACTATGGCTGTTGACATAAGACCAGTATAAATCTTCAGCTCTCTTTTGCTTACTTAGCAAATGAAAATCCTATGCTGTCCATAGGGAATAGGTGTCTGGATGAAAAAACAGTGGGTTAAAGATAAGACAAAATATTGATACCCTGGAAGAAGCACTAGAGATATCACATAACTTATAAAAAAAATAAGCATATAGGTAATTTTAAAATTACAGAACATTTTTTTCTCTGATTCATGTTGTGCAGCAGGAGCCTATACTTTCAGAGAACTCAAGAAATAATTTTNAACTTAATTGCTCTCTTCTTTTCTTTCCTTTTCTTAACAACTCTCTCCCCAAAGTGACTAATTTGTGTAAATTCACTCCTCTTGTAAACTTGTTTCTTTTTCTTTTAAAGGTGGCGTTATTGTCTCCTTTCCCTAAAATAAATCTTTGTAATTTGCTTAAATCATAAAGCCTGTTATTTTTGTAAATTCATATGATGTCTATGAGTAGTGGCTGATTTTTCCTCATAATCAAAATATAAAATAATAGCTCGGATCGTAACATACTCAGACTTATTGAACTTCATGAGTTTAGCATGGACCTCCCCCTCTAGCCTATCAAGGTCCTTCTGGATAGCATCCCTTCCCTCCAGTGTGTTGCCCACACCACACAGCTTGGTGTCATCAGCAAATTTGCTGAGGATGCTCTCAATCTGAGAAAGATGCTAAACAGCTCCAGTCTCAGTACTAACTCTTGAGGAATGGCAGTCACCACTCTTCTTCACTTGGACCTTGAACCGTTGGCTGCAGCTCTTTGATTGTGATTACCCAACCAATTCCTTGTCCACCAAGTGCTCCATCCATCAAATCCATACCTTTCCAATTTAGAAAGGAGGATATTTTGTGAGACTCTGCAAAATCTAGGCAGTTTCTACATCATTTTCTCTTCCCTTATCTGCTAGATGTAACCCCATCATAAGAGGCCACCAAATTTGTCAGGCATGATTTGCCCTTGGTGAAGACATATTGACTGTAACCAACACCCTCCTTATTTACCATGTATTTTAACATAATTTCCAGGAGGATCTGCTCCATAATCTTGCTGGGCACAGCTGTAAGACTGTCTGGCCTGTATTTCCCCTAGTCTTCCTTTTTTCCATTGTTTTAAAAAATGAGGGTTTTATTTCCCCTTTTCTAGTCAGTGGGAACTTCATCAGATTACCATGATTTTTCAAATATGATGAAAAATGGCTTTGCAACTCCGACTGCAACTTCCCTCATCACCCATGGATGTATCTCACCCTGTCCCATGGACTTGTGTACCTTTCAGTTACTTAGATTTTCTCAAACCTGGTCTGCACCTACCTTGGGTGGTTCTTCATTTCCTCACTCCCTGCCTATGCCCTCTATAATTTGGGTGGTTTGGCGTGAGAAATTGCAGACAAAGACTCAGGCAAAAAAGTCATCAAATGCCTCAGTCTTCTCTCTGCCTCAGGAAACCAGACCTTCCTTCTTGCTGACATAAGGTTCTTGAACTCCACTATCTTGTGGTCACTGCAGCCAAAACTGCTCTTGAGCTTCACACTGTCCACCAACACATCCTTGTTAATGAGAACAATGAGAACTAAGTCTCAGCATCATACCTCTCCTCATCAGCTTCTCCTCCTGTCACTTGGAGAAGGAAGTTATCACCAAGGCATTCTAAGAACCTTCTGGATTGCCTATGCCCTGCTGTGTTGCACCTCCAACAGATATTAGATAAAAATATACATAAAACCATTTTGGTTTTATAAAGGTATGTATATATTTGAGAAAAAGGCAAGCAGAATGATTCTCTTTGACATAGGAAATGAAACAAATTTTAAATCATATATCAGTTCCCTTTGCTTTGAAACTGGCAAGAAAAATTTAATAAGAAACTACATCATGTAGAAGGAGGTGCTAGTGCTTTTCTAATTAGTATGAATAAAATACTTACCTTTATTTTTTTTTCCTGTATCATTTCAAATTTAGTTTTTGCCTTCCAATTTTACAAGCACTGCAAAAATTACTAAATAATACATATAAATATCTCTTACAGATATAGGCTAGAGTCCTGAAACAGCAAATCAGACATTTGGGTGGGCAATCAATTCCCACAACTCCAAAATAAACAAATCAAAATCTACCCTGAGTCAAAATTTTTCACGGATAATTGTAGGTTTCATGCTGTTCCCAACTAGCTTTCTCTAAGGGGGAAATTCAATAAAGTTAATGAAATCAGGCTGTTAACACAGTGTTCATAACATAATTTTTGCTTTCAAATGTGGATATGATTGAGTCTTTATCCTGAGCTTTCAGTTTGGTACAGATGTATGCAAACAAAATCAGAACACTGACCATAAGATGAAGGTTTAAATTGTTTCCTTATCAATGAAAAAATAAAGCTCACTGGTGTGACTGAGATTACAAAATACCTACACATCAAAGCCAAAAAGAACCTATCCTATAAAAATCAACTACTTCTAGAGATTTTGTTGTTGTTCTTTGTTTGCTTGATTTTTTTAGTCCCAAAACCAGAGAAAAGATTTCACTAAATTCACTGGAATTCGTACATTGAGGAGCAATTTTGCTCTGAACATTACCCATCTGACTATTATTATTCATAGTACTAGCTAACAATTTTTAACTGGTATATTTAACAAAAAATATTCTGTTATTAACCACGGGGAAAGAGAGCGTGAACAGGCATACAATTTTTTTTTTCATATCTTTATTAATTTACAGGGGAGGGGTAGAGAAAAACCAAAACCAAGTAATTAAAATAAATAAAAACCAAGACAAAACAATCCATAAACTTCTTTGCACCTACGTAAACCTACTGTATCCCTAAGCACATAAAACCTACTGTACTTTGATCAACTAAGTTTTTCTTTTGAACTGCAGGCTGTAAATTTAGATGGTGATTTAATTCAGGAGGAATGTAGCTGATATTCCCTTTTTACTTTGCCAATTAAATATCTTGCTTATTGTTTATTTGGGAGTAGAAACTACTGGTTTTTGCAGGAAAGTGAAAGTGGTACATGATTTATGAAGACACAAAAACATTACATTGAAACAGGTAAGTACTATTTTTGCACTTCTATTCAGTTTTCCTCTTGCCACTGCCTTTTCATATCTATCTCATCTCTGTTTATAGAGCCTTCTCTGTCTTCTTACTTTTTCCATAGCACTCTCTTATCACCAAATTTACACAACAGTATGGGGACTTCAGAGCTGAAAAAAGTTCATTTCTATCCATGTTAAACATTCATTATCAAAGAAAAAAAAAAGGGGAAAAAAAAAAGAAAAAAAAGAAACAAAGAAAAAAAAAAAAAAAAAAAAAAAAAAAAAAAAAAAAAAAAAAAAAAAAAAAAAAAAAAAAAAGAAAAGAAAAAAAAAAAGGATACTTTTGGAAAAGATGCCATATTCAAGGTGCAAGATACTCCACATTGTCTGGTATTCATTGGTATTCAGGGTTCCTTTGCAGTATGAACTGGTGAACAGAGTTGACGAATAATCCAATATGACAACAGTGAGTAAAATCGAGATTAAAATAGAGATGCTCCTGTAGTGCTCAAAATTTTTCTGTCTTAAGATCTCTTCCCCACAGACAGATTTGGTTAAATCCATCTGGCAGTTTCCAAAGTTGTAGTAGCAATGAGAAGTACAGAGATATACCAAAAGATTAAATGAAGTCATCAGTCTTGCTGGCTAAAAGTTGGTCATAAATATTCTTGACTAAAGCACAGTGCCAATCACTCATTTCCTTTGCTTGACCAATTTTGCAGCCAGAAAGCTAAACTAATTTCAGGATATATTTGACAAAAAAGGGCTCTTTCATACTTCTATTGCCAAAATATTGTAAAACAGTCTGACAATTGCAATTTTTCTGGCTATTGTTACTTTGTAATTTGATGACATGGAAGAAGATACATGAACATGTCAGTTGCTATTCAATGTAGCATTATTTTTTTTCTCAGTTTCCAATTAAACGTAACTGCAAAATATAATTCCTTCAAATATTTTATGAATCTGACTTGGTTAAAAGAAAATCTGTATTAAATGGCCCTAAATTACAGAATGGCATTATATACATTTAAATACTAAGCTTGTTTAAGCAGCACTGACTCATTAAATTATAACCATGCCTTAGAATTCTGTTTTAACTATCCTGACTGTATGCACCCTCTTTTTTTCTTGTTAATAATCCATGGTTCTTCTTACCTCTGCAGTGCTTTCTTAAAAACCCAAAGGTCTTTCCTGTTCAAACTGAAGATTCCTTTCAATTTTATAGTATTTGAAAAGAAAAGGAGAGAGAGATGCCTCAAAGAACCTCCTAATACACTGTATTTTCCTTTAGGAGGCAATTATTTTGTCTTTAAAGCTTTTAGCATACTGTCTGATTCTTTCCTATTGCACAATATTACTTGTGCAATATTTTTGTAAACATCATAAAACAGTACTGGTTAATTGTCACCATCTTAAAAATATTTGCTATTTGAGGTAGATCAAGATATATTTCTAGTTTAAGAGCTTGTGTCTGGTTATAATACCTATATGACAGTGATATATATGATGGTCATATTTTGAGTTATTATCAATTTTTTTGAGCACATTTAGAAAAATTAAAAAGCAAACAAACAAACAGAAATTCAGATAGTTATATTAAACATATTTAAACACTCCAGTTTCAGGAATGGAGTAACTCCAAGCTCCATATTTAGTGAAACCTCATGGTCCCAGTGGATTCCCATATCTTGATTTCCATTGGGTGAGTCCATGGAACATAAACACAGATGCATTGAAAAGAATAATATCTATAATATTATAGAAAAAAATAGTGTCTCTAGTGTCTCTGACTAAACATTACCTGCAATGCCTAAACTAGGGATTAGGCAGTAGGAGCTAACCTATGAATGCCATCACACCTGAAGAACTGTCCAGAGGTGTCTTTGCATTAAAGCTGTAGTATCTTTAAGCTAAGATAGGTCTTAAAGTAGCTAATTTAGACTAGTTTAGACTCCTAATTTAACTAATCAAAGCCATGATTATGAGACGTAAGCATACTATGACAGGGTGGTTTTCTGAATCCTGTGAAAATTTGGACAAATATCAATGAACGAAACAGTAAAAGCATTAACAATAAGGGCTCAGATGGGCTCTTTATATCATCACTCTTTTTTAGGAAATATTAGAATAACAGAGTATAAACTGTGATTTTCAGAAATGTAGCTACGTCTCTTATTTAATTGTACTAACATATACTTTCATGGTAAACTTCATGAAAAGGTGAGTCTTCATATTTATTCATTATGGAAGTCTAAAGGAACACAATGTGATAGCATTTGTGTTACTTTATAATCTATAGTGAGAATGTGATATTTCATTCATAACTCTATATTTTTATTGAATTTTTCTGAACTGGGGTTCTACATGGCTTTGCTTTTTCACGGCTATGGTAAACTCAAAGTGCTGTGCTTCTAAAGAAAATTACTCCACAAATCCATAAAGCAAAAAGAGAGGAAAAAGAATTTAAAAATAAATAAACAAATAAATAAGAAGATTTAATGGGTGTAGTGTGTAACTTTAAATTCTGTAAATATCAGAGATCAACACTGTAGTTGGGCAAATGGTAGTTGGAGGGATGGTAATGTATCCGAGACAATGTTCCATCTCCGAAAGTCTGTATTATTTTTATATCCGTCTTTGGTATTTGGCAATGAGGAGAGTGCAAGAATTCATTGCTCAAATGCTTTACTCTTTCTCTGGTGAGACCACAAAGAAAGCTTATGAGTGGATAATATCCTTAGAGCATCAATTTAATATACTACAGCATCAGTCCTCTCACTGATATCATGTGATACTCAATGTATAACTATGGCTGTTGACATAAGACCAGTATAAATCTTCAGCTCTCTTTTGCTTACTTAGCAAATGAAAATCCTATGCTGTCCATAGGGAATAGGTGTCTGGATGAAAAAACTGTAGGTTAAAGATAAGACAAAATATTGATACCCTGGAAGAAGCACTAGAGATATCACATAAGTTATAAAAAAAATAAGCATATAGGTAATTTTAAAATTACAGAACATTTTTTTCTCTGATTCATGTTGTGCAGCAGGAGCCTATACTTTCAGAGAACTCAAGAAATAATTTTATTTTATTTTTTAACTTGAAGTCTTCTCCTGTCCAAAACATTCTATCTAGGGATGAGAGGAAAGTTGCTAGGAATTTTTTACTGTAATTTAGAATTCCTCTCCTTTGTTTCTAGCCAACTCATCCTCTGCTGTATTGTGATGAAACCTAGATTTGTACCTTTGATACAACTCATCTTTCTGTGTTATCTTTCCTCATGAGTATTAATTACTGAAATTTTCAGCTTGGCAGTCGGTTTAAAAGCCTGCTTCACCACCTTTTTTGTAATGCCTTTTCATATGCCTTTGTCATAATATGGTCTGTTCAAATACTTAAATAGGATATTGAAAATAATCTATAATATTCGCTTTACTCTACCTGATCCCCCTTCTCCTGCTCTCACTCATCCTTTTTGCCTGTGGGATTGCCTGCTATACCGAGGTCACAGCTCTAAAAGATAATGCTGGAGGCCAGCTTTGGGCTGCACAGCTGGGTTTGCATCTCTCTTCACGTTACCTGAGGGCACAGTAACAGAAACATAACACATGTTTTTCAACATTCAGTGAAGCCATTAGCATCTTTTTGTAGTGTTTTGGAAAGAGGCTATCCTACTGTTAAAGTACTGTGTTCTGGCTTGGTGAATTTATAAATGTGATTACCTTTTAAGTTGAAGCCCTTGTCTCCAGAAGCTATCTACCATCCTGGAATGTGTTGAAATATTCTCTACAGCTATAACATAGTAGGACCATTGCAGAATTTGTCTAATTTATGTAATTGACAGTTCTCTATCATGCTGAAAGGACAGTGGCATTTTGCTCTGGTAAAGAACCTTAAAATGTGATCCAAAGCAATCTTCTTCAATGAGCTAAAATCTTATGAATGTCAGACACTTGTTGAGGATTCCCTGATAGTTCGATATGAATACCTTTTTTGAAGCTAAATTTCTACACCAGCATATTTAAACTCTATGTACAAATTTTATGACAAAACATTATTCTCTAAAAGGTAATTTTCATTTCATGTTTTCTTAAATGTCAATGAGGATTGTTCAGTTGAGGAAATATAATGTTCTTTTCAGATAAGTTTTCTAAATCCTTTTCTCATGTTCAGTAAATGCTGGAAAACTAGTTAATTTGTTGAATTAATAAAATGCTTCTCTTAAAAGAGAAAAATAATACAGGTTATATTTCAGATTTTTCATTATTATTACTTTTACTATAATATTTGTGTTTATGATTTAAAAAAATTATAGTTACGAAAACGTAATTGCATACATATAATTGTTAACCTAGATATCTAAGTCTGAGCTAGCCTTCATAGGATTACTACATAGACATTCATACTTTGATAGCATAGTTCGCTTCTCTGTTTTATATAACTCTCTTAACCGGAGGTTGCCTTGCGTTACTGTAATAGTGTTTTGGGAGTAGAGGGGTGTTGGGGTGGGAAACCATGTGGAACTGTGCAAGAGTGATGCCTCTCTCATTTGGAATAAGGAGGCTTTCAGACTTAGTAGCTCAGGCCTAGAATTAATGGTGGGATTTGATTCCAAAAATTATTTTTCCAAGTGATTTTTATTGGTCCAATAAAATTTATTGGAAATGCTGGAGAAAAGACACCAAAGCGAGGAAAATCATATCTGTTTGGCTGTGACCAGTGTATTCTACTTGATCTTGTATAAATATTAGCCTCTCCTCTCCTCTCCTCTCCTTTCCTGATATGTTCATATTGTCTCCATATGTTTATAAAACATAACAGTATTCCCTGTCTCAAACTTTGTTTTGCAAGTTTAAGTCAGTAAAGCTCTTTAATCTATCCTCAACATAATACACTACCTCTTCCTCTATATGTATTTGTAGATACTCTTGGCCTTTGTCTGACTTTGAATATCTGTTTTTCTTTTTTAATTAATTTTTATTTTATATTTTTAATGTCCAAATTCTCAGTATCAAATTGTTCTGCATCTCTGATAATCTATGTCTCCTCAACACTGGAAGTTCCCCACACTATTATGTAATCTGCAAAGTCTGTAAAGACACATTTCCTTGTGCTTCAAGCCCACTAAATTGAAATATTTAGCAGGATTATAACAGTCTCTTAATCCTGATAAACACTCCTTTGATAAAAATCTTTAAACTTATATTGACATCCAACTCTTGGCAAGTCTTTTCTTCTAAATCTATTAAAACGCTGTAGCATATTGACTTAAACTACTGAACTATTTGGCTATCTCTTTGGTAACCCTTTTCCTTAGTACAGATAGAAGTTTCACTATTTTTTATAGTGTGCCTGTGCCTGGGAACATTTTGATAATAGCAATGGCAATGTGCCTGGGCTGGCAGATGGCCAGGCAATCTCTTCTGGTTCTGTGCTGCTTTACTGGACAGACCAAAACTCCGTTGTGAACTCAATTCAAAGGGACTGTGACCTGTGGATGAGTGGGAGCAGAACACCCTGAAGCATCTGTGGCCATCAAGAAGTCCATACCAGAGCAGTTACCTCTTGACCTGTCTGTGGCTGTGGTTGCCTGTGCTGCAGCAGATAATACATCTGAAGGGATTGTGGTCCAAGGTTAGGTCCATCCTGCATCAGTGACACCTTGAAGCATCAGTGGCTGTGCATAAGATCTTGCTGGAGCATCTTGTAGCATATGGTCCTGGATAAGCCCACAGCAGAGCAGGTACTTCTCTAGAGGCCTTGGGTAAGGCCATGATGAGGCAAGTTTACTCCTGCATGGGCTGTGCCCATGACTAAGGCTATGCTGCAGCAGATATATCTCTGCAGGCATTGTGGACCATGGGTAAGGCTGCACTGGAAGAGATGTCCCTCTAAGCAGCTGCTGCTGTGGATAACATCTTTAACAACAAGTATACACCCAAAGAAACTCTTGTTCATCGATAAATCTCCATTTGAAGAAGGTACAACCCTAAAGGTCTGTAGTTGTTGATTAAGTTCAAGATAGAGCAAGGGCAAGAGAAGGAGTTCATTTCAGCATTAAACCATAGGGATCAGTGATGGAGGTTGTAATTGAAATACCTTTAAATGGTTGTAACCTGGGATTTCAGTTGCATATTGTAAGAATTACTGCAACAGGAACCACCTGAACCAATGTAGGACAAACCTTACAGGAAGCAGTGAAAGTGCATCAGTGACCTGGCTGTGAGCTGGCTTTGGCGCCCAATAACCCCACAAAACATCACCTCTTCTGTCCTAGGTGATCACTAATACAAATGGAACCCAAAGCAATGGACTGAATGAACTCAGTGGACATTTTATGGGTATCAAAATACTGTGATATCAACTGACAAAAATACAGTGACTGTTCCCAGGCTCACAGTCTTGGAAGATGAATCCTCCAGACAATTAGAATTACTCCCAGATCAGACTCAGCAAGGGTATAAATGGAGACATGCCAGAGAACAGATTTGAGTTGATACTCCTCTGAGCTGTGGGTCTGCAGTCAGGGACTCTCCCTTTGAATCAAGATGCTACACAGGGTACCTTCCCTGGGATTGAGAGCCTTCAGCTTGTTACTGAGTGATTGGACATTTTGGGTCATCATGCCAACAGTTTTGTGAGACTTGGGTATAGTTAATCTGTTGTGTAGTAGTATTCCTGCCTGCAATCCAAACTTGTGCTTTACTTTTTCCTTGTTGGAACACTAAGTAATTTTGATTAGAATAAATCTCATATTGAACGCCCACTTTAACTATTTGTGCTTGCCTCCATGATACCACTTACTACTAAGACCTGACCAGTATTGGTATGCACAAGAATTATGTTGACCATGCGTGTGTAAAGCAGGAAACCAACCAGCCAAAGCAAACAGCAACTACTATTTATTAATATGTGGGTAAACAGGTGTATTTATATTTTTTATATATTTATATATTTTTTAAAAGGAAGAAGGAGATGTTTCCCTTTCTTTACACCCCTGTTTTAGCATTGCCTCATGTTCTCGAGCATACAGTTACCAGAGACATTTAAACCCTCTCATGAATATCTGAAATATTTTTTATTGGAAAAAAGAAAAAGAGAAATAAAGAACGATCGATATCTTGTGTCTGATGCCAAAGAAGAATGGAACTTGTTGGTCTGTTAGCTAATTTGATATTAAGATATTTGATATTTAGCTAATTTGATTCAATATTTAGCTAATTAGATATTAAGAAAAAAATCTTTACAGAGAGGGTGAGCAGACATTGGAATGGGCTGCCAAGAAAGGTAGTGTATTCTCTGTCCCTGGATATTTTTAAAAAGAAACTGGATGTGGCACTCAGTGCCATGATCTGGTAACCACAGTGGTACTGGATTAGGGGTTGGACTTGGACTTGATGATCTCAGAGGTCTTTTCCAACCTGCATGAAAAAAAAAAAAAAGTAAAGTAAAAAGTAGAAAGTAAAATTAAAGTAAAAAAAAAGTGGCTGGACATGACCTGCCGATGGGAGATAGAGAATAAAACTTCATGTGTTTTGCTTTTCTTCTGCAGGTGGCCTTTGCTTTTCTTTATATAATTGTCTTTATAAAAACCCATCAGTTTTTAATCTTTTTTTCTACCCCTTGGTCTGCTGATGGAGGTAGTGATAGACTTGCATGGTGGGCACCTGACATCTAGCCAAGGTTAGTCCAACACATGAAGTTGACTTCAATTTAGTGCATAGAGTGCCTTTGATCTCTGCCTGAGATCTCAGCATATCCATCTTTCTGTGATCCATGGGAACGCAGAAGCATGTATTTCACCTAACTCCTAACCATGGTCTCAGTATTACTGCATTACTGCTACTCATACCTTTCTCATCTCTCTCTCTCTCTCTTTTTTTTTTCCCTTCATTTTTAAAAAAACCTTTTATCCTAGTTTGAAAATGTCAGCTAAAATTTTCCACCACAATTTGAGCTTGGGAAGACAGTAGACACTGAAAATTGCAACTTGTGTAAATAAAGAATTTTTAATGCTAAACAGCTGAAAATAAGGTGTGGATTAAAAAAGTGGCTTTAAAAATTGAAATACTAATATTTAAAAATATTCTATACATAGTACTCTATATTTTTATATTTTCCCTCTTTCATTTGAAGTACATAATTTTTTAGTAGGAAAATAATGCACTGATAATTTTCTTTCAACTAGCTTATTTGAAAAAAAATAAAAAAAAGGGGTTTCAAAAGTTATTAATTTTCCAATAAAATGCATTCATCATGTCCCTGATCTTATCATATTGGTAGCTAAAAATAAATCTCCTTCATTGCTAAAACTGTTTGAATATTACCAGAAGTCAGGTGTTCAATGTAATCAAAACTGTGCTGTATTGATAGTCACAATTCTAGCCTCAAAGAGAATGTATGCGCTTTTTGTAGTGTGTCTCTTATCTAGGTTTCATACTTTTTAGGCTTTGATTTGGGGTAGATAAATATCACTTAAAAGTGCATTGACATTTAAATTGCAGGGACTTCTTAAGGATAGCCACAAATGTGGTTGAATCTCTTCATTGTTGAAGTAGGGTAAAAAAATTGTAAGAGATGGATACTCTTTTCTAAGCGAGTGAGATAAATTTCACTTTCTGGCAGTTTCTAAACTGTGTTTACCAATTGTGACTGAAATTATGGAGACAGATATCACTGGACCCAACCTTTCATTATTCCAAGGTCACTGAGTGAAGAAGTGGTGCACCACTTTTAAGCTTTCCTACTTTGTTTCAATTTACAAGATCTCAAGTTTCATTTCTCAAGGTCTGTGATGGACTTAAATGCTTCTGAAATCTTTTGGATACTCAGGGCTAACACATTAGAGATTTTAGTTTTCATCTGTATCTTACCTTTTCTTCTATTACTTTTCCAAGTATGACAATAAATCTTTTAGCAAATACATGGTCAGAAGGAATATCTATTCTTTTTCTAGAAATAAATTTGCCATTTCATTGTCCTTGCTTAAATGATTTATGTATATTAAGTATGGTATTAACTGTAACAGGCTGAAGCTAAGTTGTATTATTCCTGTCTGTGATTTTTACTTAGTAAGGTCAGATTAAAGACAAACCCATATAGAATAATAAAAACCAGTGGTTACTATATAAAACTTTATCAAATACAGTTAGATAGTGTTGCTATCATTCCAAGGGGAAAAAGGGATGAAAGGATTCCTTTGTGGGTATAGATATTGATTCATCTAGGAATATAAACCTCTACATTCTCTCTACCTGCAGGTTGGTTGTTTGTATCTTGCCAGCTTTCTTCCTTGCACTAGTAAATTTTCTAATCAGAAGACTAAAAGCACTGGTTGCAATATTGATAATGATATAATAATTGTGAAGCTTTTTTTCATGCCAGTAGTTCTATCTTTCAATGCATTTTAAGTTACAAAAAATATAACTTTCTAGAAAATTATAAAAGTGTTTTATGTGTTTCTGTGTATGTTTATGTATGTCTTTAATTTAACAACCTTCATTTGTTCTTTTTGGTAAACTACCCTAGTATCATTACTGCCAACAATTAGTCAGCACTTATTTGAATTGAATTAAAAAATTCCCTCTCATTTGTTCCTTTGCCAAAACGTTTACTAGCAAGGAACTGCATTTATGTTTCAATTCCCTCTGCAACACTAATGCTGTACTGTCTGAACAAAGTCAAAGGAAACTGTAGAGTGAATGTACACAGCAACATCAACCATAATCTTCTAATACATAAGAGCTTAGAGAAGCCATTGTTTCCTCTTAAATAATTCTAGATAGCATATTGGAAAGACAGAAACAGTTTAGTAATCTATGATCACCCACATTCTTAACTACAACAGGACTATAAATCTGTTACGGTTTAACACTGGCCCAGCAATTAAACTGAGTAACAGATGCTCTTTATTAATCTCCCTCTACTCCCTGATAAAGAAAGGAGAGAGAATAAGGGAGGAAGACTTATGTACTGGAAACTCTTAATGAAACAATAATGATAAATAAGTAAATTACTAAATATATACAAATATACAAATATACAGGAAAATTGATACCACATTTCTCCCTCCTTCCCCCCAGTAACTCTCACATCACCACCGAGGCTGCAGGGCAGCCCTGGGAAAGTCCAGGATGGACTTCTGGAGTCAGCAGCAGTCGGGAGCTGGAGGCAGGAACACACAGATTCAGGCTGGCAAGGATCAAGACCACAGGCAGACGAACGGATGGAATCCTCCCAGGATGCTGAAGCAAAAACAGGGAACAGGCGAAGAAGGGGAAGCAGGAAGGGCAGGAAGGGGTTTGACCCTTGTGATCCCTCAAATTTATACTGAGTATGACATGTATGGGATGGAATACTCTGTTTGGTGAATTCTGGCATCTATCTTGTCCAGTCCTCCCCAAAGGAGGGGTTCAGGTGGGACCTCTTTACTCCTTCTGGAGGGTAAAATGTTCCTCAGAGCTGAGCAGTGTCCTTGGCTCTGCACACCAGTCTCTGGCAGTAACTATAAACATCCAGTGTTATCAGTCCTAGAAGCAGACACTGTCTGAGAAAGTTGCTGTTAATTTTAGCAAGTGCAACTACTTACAAGAGACTTAGCTGAAAGCAAAATTGCAAGACAGAAAATCACCTTTATCCTGGCCAAACCAGGCTAGGACAAGATCCTAGCCAACTCTACCAAAAAAATTGTACAATAGAGTCATATATGTCATATAGAGATGGAACCTTTTATTGTTCCTTTTCTTTTCCCTTATGTAGACTTACTTGCACTCTAGATAGAGATTAACAACCTTTTCTAGTCACATATTTATCAATGATAAGTCTACCTACTTCATCCACTATCCTTCCTTCAGGGCTATATATGGGCTGGTAAACTAAAAACATTGAAAATAAATTTATAGAATGTTGTAAAGAGTTAATGTTCAGTGGAGTTCCTGATTCCAACATGTCTTAAGATGCAATAACCAAAAAGAAGAGAAATAAAACAAAAAAGCTGACAGTGAAAGATTTCAGTTTCCGCTATTAATTTGACACCTTCTCCCTAGCAGAGATACAGCACTCTCTGTGACTTATATTATTGGTTCTTGATTCTTCAGTCTCACAAAACACTTAACCCACCCCGACGTCCAAAGGGTGATTGGGCTCACCTCCATACTCACTGTTTCCTGCCTTTGTCTTAAAAGTGCTTTCCTAAGTACTGACATAATTTTTGTAGCATCAATTATAAATACTAATGCTTTAAAATAATAATAATAAAAAGTTTATTTTTAAGTATTTATTTCTCCTGAAATTGAAAAAATAATTTCTTAGCTGCTTAGCCATAAATCTGTACCTTCTGCTATACATTGATATTTGTGTTTTGACTTTTTCAGCAGCTATTACTGTGCCCCTGTTCTGACCTTACATTACAGAAGAAGAAAAAGAATCCCTTCAGCTTTGCCAATGTTTAATTCTTGCAGTTTATGATTATGTAATATTCATTCAACCTCTTTTTAAGAAACTATTAAGGAACTGATTTTCTCCTGATTAGTTTTAGGTATGTAGAAAATGTACAGTAGAGAAATAGAAATGTGATTTTAATTAACAGAAGTTCAAGTCACAAGAGAGACCAGACGAAAGAATAGAGAATGGCACTGAAATTTTTTTTCCTGGTATTTGCATTACAGTTAATGAAATATCTTATTTGATGACTGTTGTTTAAATATGTTGATGCCAATTGACATTTTCTTGTCATCAGGTGTTCTTCTCAACAACACTGATAAATTTAGCATTAGCTTATTTAGAGCAATAACCCAAGATAATTTCCCCAGTCAATTACTCAATTAGTATCTTCATTTAATTCATTAGTCATTTCATTAAAAGGGAAACTATGACTTTTTTCAATGTTATGCAAAATTCAATATGCTAAGAGTACCTACATTTTAGAAGTTAAGTATCTTAAATCAACATAAAATTTCAACTGTGCTACTCTTACATAAATTAGTTATAATTGCTAATCTGTACTCTGTGTGAGTTGCAATTTTACTTTTTATGTATAAAAGGATTTCAAACATTTGCCATAAGAATATTTTATTGTGACAACCATTTCTACCTCCAGCATCTTCCTTTTGGTTAAATACTTTCACTGAACCGTGGTGTAAATCAGCACCCTAAAATGCTGACTGATCAGCAGATATCTCTCTTCAAAAACCTAAAACCTATTTTTAAAATGCCAACTGGAAATGTTGTGACTCCCTTGACATATCTTTTCCCCCACAGAGCTGGAAACTGGAACTGAAAAAAACCCCTTGAGTTCCTGAAACCAAAATATCTTCACCTTATTCTAATGAGAGAAGTATATCTTTTAAAAGAGAAAGAAATATTTTAACATCTTGAGATGTTTGTACTTGATTGTAAGCAGCACAAGAAAGAGAGATTTTTTAGAAGGATAAAAAAGAAAAAGAAGATCTAAATGCAGGAGGGCCTGTAATTCATTCACTTGTCAACTGCTTACTCCTACTGCTAGCATCATGATCTTGATGCTTTTATCTAATTAACTCTTAATACTTCCATTTTATAGCAGGAAGAGAAGCCCTTCAGCTACAAGTACTTAGGAGCTAAGTTCCCCAGCTGTGACTATTTTATCATCTCCTAGGATATCTGGAGGTATCTGGCTTAGTGTCAAGTAGAAAATTCATTAATATTTGAAAATGTAGTTCTTTTCATACATGTGTGTATGAATGAAAAAGTGAACTAGTCTCTCTAGACAGAATAATTCTGCACTACTACTATAGTTTAATAAAGAATAACTCTTTTCTAGAAAAAGAAAATCTTTCCCAAAAGCAAATAAAAGGAGGTTTTTTTTAAAATTAATACACGTCACAAAAACAAACAAACAAACAAACACGCTTTTCACTAATTCTGTGATACCCCTTGTGGAAGTAATGGCTTTCTTACACAAGGAATTTTATCAGTCTTGATCAAAAATTAAAGGGAATACTTTGTGTTTTGCAAATTAGTGTTTAAGAAAAAAGTATGTCCTGATTTTTGGATGCTCTTTCTTGAATTGTGTTAGAATTAAAAGGGTTTTGTAACATGAAAACCTAACTAAAACAAGAAACAACAATAAAACTACAGAAGAGAACAACATTACTAAGTGTTTATCATTTTTTTGCCATTGTTCTGAAATAGTTTTTTTTTCTGGAGTTGCACTCTGTAGTATACTTCTTGAGGTGTTCACTGACGGAACAGTGTACTGCGTAAAGCCTAGAGGCAGCTGTTTCTATTGAGATAAATATTTTTAAGTGGGGATTTTTCTGAAGTTGTCTGAAATATGAAAAACATAAACAGAAAGAAAAAAAGCCACAATAAACAACAATAGGAATATTGTTAAGTATGATATCACTATAGATATCATAAGCTTGTATGTAGACAAGTATGCATTAATGTAGCTCATCCTGCAAGCTTTCATCCAGGGAGTCAATAATGACCGAAAACCTCAGGTCAGAAATAGCCTTCAGTTCACTCACTCTCACCTCAAACCTTTGATGAGGAGAGTGAACTGCTCTTTGTAAATTATTACACTGGCATGTACTGGTCTGGTTTGACTAACGAGAAACACATAATAAGCGACTAAAAATGTTCAAATTCTAAATAAATAAACCCTGAGGACAGATTATTTGCAAACTAACAAAATATAATTAATGTACACAGAAATATACAATACAGTGATATGACCTTTATTTTCTGTTGCTGGAAAAAAGAATCTTCCTGATCCAAACCAAAAGGCTAAACCAGATCAAAAAAAGGAAACATTTTGCTTCAGCTTCTGTTTTATATTGCTCAAATACAAGTTGCATTTTATCAGTTTTTTGTTCCTTGTTGCTCAGATTGTACAATATTGTACAGCTTCATTTTTCATTTTTCTACAGGGCTCTACTTAATTCGCTCATCCAAAACAGTTCAGTATAGGTCTCCAACAACATTTAGTGTTTGTATTAAAAATTCACTTTCTTGGTCACTTCTGTCACTTGAATAAACAACTAAGAATTTCTCATGGCAATCTTGTAAAAAAAGGAGATGAGAAATTGAATACATATTAGCACACTAAAATTCAAACCTTTTAAAAATACAGATATATGATTCAGTTTTAAACAGCTGAACTGTTTGTAGGCATGTTTACTAATGCCTGTGTGGATCATATGCTCCAAAGAAAATACATGAGAAAGCACCATCTGAAAACATTTGAATGTGAAAAATGCAACAGAGCAGATGTTGCTTGTCTGATATTCATATCTACACAATATAATCAAAGACAACCCTGTGAACGGCTTAATTCTGGATTGTTTATGGAAATGTTTTGAGTCTTGTTTTGAGTGATAGCAAAGCATATGCCAAAGGGCACTGGACTCTGAATAGAAAATTTCACATGTATAAAACATGTTTACATGAAGGCAAGCAGTCACATACACATTGCCCGTACAATTGTTCACATCAATCCTTTTCCTTCCTTACTTTTTTTAGAGATATGAAACAATTAACAGTACCGATGCTTAAAGCATCGCTATACTCTGGTATCTTTTGAAAGAGGTTCAGGAAAATCCATCCATTGCTCTGAACCAAATTTTCAAGATCAACTCCTGAGATCTACAGAAAAAACAACCAACCTTTTTAAAAGAAAAAAAAACAGATTCTAGGGTGCGAAATATGTGACAAATATGGCATCCATAGGGAACAGCATTATGAAATAGTCCAACTTAACCTATTCAAGAGTACAATAATATAGTACTACTAAAAATTAGACTGTCCTGACGTTTAAAAACAAATATGATTCATATTTATTCCCATTTCTTTTCTTTATTCATGAAATGATTATACACTCATGTAAAGCTGTTTAGATGTGTTCAATGTATCTCTTTTTCCTTTGTCACTTTCATTTAAATGTGTGGTTTCCTTGTGGAATAATGGCCACTTTATAGAAGTTATTGGCAATTACACTTGATCTGAATTCTACTACAATATAATGCATAAGTGTGGGTTTGCAGGGTGGTTAGGAATTTCTGTTCATCATATGTAAATTTCTTAAATGACTAGTAGGGAAGAACTCAAATCCTTAAAGCAACATTCTCATATGACGTTAGCGTCTGTTGTCTTGGTCTTAAATCTTTACTCTGAATTTCATATCAGATTTATGAATATTATTCGCTTTATTACCCCACTCTCTTTATAAGAAAAACATTGAAATATGTGGTTATTCACATACATAAAGACCATTTTTCTTTTCAGTTTTAGTACTGCATACTACTTTATTCTTATCTCTCTAGAACTGAATGCATCATATTTCATTAAAATCTAAGTTTGAGTGCTTCCTCAGAAAGTTTGCAGAAGACACCAAGTTCAGTGGGAGTATTTATCTGCTCAAGGGCAGGGAGCAGAAGGTTCTGCAAAGAGATCTGGACAGGATGGGCCAATGAGCCAAGACTCCCTCTCACAGGAGGGAGTGTTTCATGAATGCCTCTGACATGAGTCCCTCCTACAGGTGCAGTCCCTCAGGCACAGACTGCTCCAGCCTGGGCTCCACACAGAGTCATGGTCTGCTTCAGGAAAACAGTCACCTCCTCTGGCATGGGGAACTCCACAGCTACAGCTGTGGACAGTCCTGCACAAGCTGCTTCCTCATGCCTGTCCACCCGTGACACCTGAGGCATTACAAATCCACATTTATCCCACCGTCGTCCTTCAAGGACTGCTCCACCGTGCTTCTTCAGAGACTGCTCCACTGTGTTCCCCCATAGGCTGCAGGGGGACAGCTGCCATCTCATCCTGGGCTCAGTCAACTTCTCCCTGTCCTTCTCTGACCTCGATGTTTTTGGCATTTCTCTCTCATTTCAGTGTCTACTCTTCTCTGCAGGTCCTTTTCTATATTTTTACTGTTTCATTTTCCCTTTCTTGAATATGTTACTCACAGAGCCTCATCCCATATCTGCTTGGCCTTGGCCAGAGGCAGGGTAGGGATTGGAACCGGGAGAGCTTCCATTCAGACATTGAAATGGGCTGCCCAGGGAGGTGGTGGATTCTCCGTCCCTGGAGATATTTAAAAAGAGACTGGATGTGGCACTCAGTGCCATGGGCTGGAACCACAGCGGAAGTGGATTAAGGGTTGGACTTGATGATCTCAGAGGTCCTTTCCAACCCAGCTGATTTTGTGATTCTCCTTCAGCTTCTCACAGGAGCCACCCCTGTGGCTCACCAGTTTCCAAAACACCACTGCACTAACCCAGGACAGTGAGTTTGGGATTAACTACATTAAAGTACAAAAAGCTTTGAAAGAACAATCAATTATAAATTTTAGGTAGGTTATTTACAACATGTTTCTGTTTATAGTGAAAATTGCTGGCAAAAATAAATTCAGGAATCATATGCATGCACCAATAGAGACATAATTAAGGACAGTCTAAATACGCATGAAAGAGTTTTTAGTAATTTATGAGGTTCTAAACATAAATTTTACTTTTATACATACATCTATATGCACGCATATACAAATGGGTACATTTTTTGTGTGCGTGTGTAGATATCTATATACAGTTAATAAAGAATTACTATTTAGAAAAGGTCTCATATGAACTTAAAATACAGTCTTTCCTCTTTTTACTGTATGCAGTTATATAAAGTCTGAAATTCATCACCTTTCTCAGGTATAGATGCTGTGTACCTAACTGATTCTTACTTAATGCCTGTTAATGTTATCTGTGACTCCTGGATTTCCTAGAATATCGGGAGCAAATTTATTCCTTTCCAACCTTCTAAACACGAATGTGTTTATTTCCAACAGTGTCTTCAGTCCCTGGTGTAATGCTTTATAAATTGCATAAGATAGAGCAGCAACCAGTTATAACTGTAGAGGTCCAAAAGTTCAATGTGCATCTAGGATCTAGCTGTACTAAGCTCTCTTTGTAGTTAGCATTGGACACTGGAGTGTGACCAATCTAAGGATGAGCTAAATCATCATTCTGAGTTACCTGAGTTGTATATTTTCATTGTCTACAGAGAGAGTTATGTAACTAGTTCAGAGTCAAAAGACATTTTCTGATGTTTATATTAAAACAGAAAAATCTGCTTGCATTTGGGTTTTAGGATTTTTTTTTTAGATACATGTATAAAGGGAATATCAAAGAATATCATAATTTTTCAGGTCAAGCAACAGTTATATATCCTGTTTGTTATATATGTTATATAATAAAGCATACTTAATGGAAAATTCCTTTACAAGACAGCTAGATCATTCCATGCAGTCTTTCTCTTACTGTAAGGTGAGGGTGATCATATTTCTACATTAAATTATAGGACAGATAAGTTCACTAATGTCTTTAAGACATTCTGATCATACCATGACATCTTCTGTTAAAGTGTTCGTGAAGAAGGAAAATTTTATCTGCAGGGATGTAAAATCTATGGAATGGAGTTTCATTTTTTCTGTTGACTTCAGCAAGCAATTCACTGAACTACTGCTATTTAACTTTTTGGTCACCTCTGAACTGGTCAGACAGTTGGACTAATTGACCAACTGCAAATCCCTTTTAATGGATATTATTCTATTCTACCCTACCCCACCCTATCCTACCCTATCTTTGAAAATGGCACTGAAGTAACAAGCATTGTGTCTGTGATAGTTGAAAACTCTACTGCTTAGGAAAACATTCTACTGAATCACAAAGATGTGATATCTTTCTAACATACCTGTACCAATCTAAGAATTTTAATATATTTAAGGTAGATGTCAGTTCTTTCCCATTTTTGTCATCCAGACAAAGAAGAACTAAGAGGTCCAATTTTTTTTTTTTTTTTTTTTTCAGAACATAACATTGAAATATTACATTTTGTCTAGTTTAATTATATAGAGAGATATTTTTTCACTAAAATTGAAACCTTTTAAATGGGAATTAGAAATCATTGTCATCAGCTCACACTGCAGCTAAGCTTTAGTAAATGTTCTGTTGGAAATGTAGCAAGTTTATAGAGTGGATTAAGTAACAGAGTAAGGAAGTGGCTAGCTGAAGTTGTCAGATTTTAAGAACCAACCAATAAATCACTTTTCAATAATTCAAATTGCAGTGTAGCTGAACATGTAGGAAAAGAACAGTAAATGGACACAAAATTACTACAACTTTAGAAGATTTAACAGTCTTTTCCAAGGAATCACTGATGTGGTACCCATTAAATGCATAACAGAGCTAGCAGTTTGCTGCAAGATTCATGTCTAAGGCTTATGTATAAATTCCAAGGCACAGTCTGAGAACAAATGTGCCCTTCATTTATTCTTTGGTGATAGCTTTGTTTGATATCACTTCCTGATGCATTTTAAAAGAGCAACACAGTCATTATTAAGCTATGATTTCCAAAATGCTTGATGAAATAGACTGCAAATACACTGTATAGCAAGTTACATCAAACAGAAGGGCTAAAAATTTCTAGATTTCCATTACTTCTTTACACCATATTTCACAAAAAGTTCTGTATTGTGCTTTAGGTATCTCAGTACTTCAGCCTTAGTAATGTTGAGGGCCTGCTGTCTGCAAATCTCTGTAACCTTTCCCTGAAAATATTGGAGCACTTTCTTTGTTATTCACATGTGGCTATTCTCAGAGTCTCACCTCTGTAAACCAATTTCTCATGCTAAACATCTATCCCTGGTGTGAGACCTCTCTCTTCCCATCCTCCCTCTTTTTAGCCTTCATTTTATGTTGAAGAAAAACAAATGTAATATACAAGAAAGAAGGTAATAATTTAAATATTTGGTAATATTATCCTATACAGTATATCTGTAGACTTTTCAAGATTGATGAATGTGCAACATTTACATCTGATGATTGGTGTACTCCAATTCATGAATTGAAGGATTCATGAAAACTGCACAATACTAAGGGACAATTGTGAAAAAAAAAAAAATAAAAAATCAGAAATCTCTCTTCCTCACCATTGTACCACTGCTGCACTGTAGAGAGCTTCCAGAGGAGGATGCTCACCCTTTCTGCTTTTCCTGGCTGGATACTCAAAAGAGTTTTTCCCTTTCCCTTTACTTTTCCCCTTTTCCCTTTCTTTTCCCTTTCCCCCCTTGCCTCCCTCCTTTCTCTCTCTCTCTGTCTCCTCTACCTCTACCTCTTTTTTTTTTTTTTTTTTTTTTAACAAGAGTAACCTTAGTCATTTAATCACTAGAATCACATTCATGCAGCCAGCTATGCACCTGACTGATCTTTCAGCATGTGAAACTATCTCAGGATTCACTGTTCAGCAATATACATCTCATAAGAAGATCTTAATTTTCCAAACCTTTTAGCCTGCATTTTTCATCAGATATTAAAAATCAGTGGGTTTACCTTCTAAAATGCATTAAATTAACCAAAATATCTTAAGGGACTTTACTGATCTTAGCAGTATAAATACCATCTTTGTTATGATAAGATATGTTATCTATCATAAAAAATCTAAATCTGAGGAATTATATTTATTTATCTTTTTTCATTTTCTCTTTTCTTCATCATTCTTCCAAAAAGGGAGAAGTTGTATAAATTTTCCACACCTGATCCTTTCTTAGTAGTTCTAATAGCAACATCAGCCCTCAATATTCACTGAGATATGAGAAAAAAGAGTTGTGGGACTGCAGCTGCCTCTCTCTATGAGCCCTTGGCTACAAAGGAAAATGAAATATACCAGATCATTTGTTCTTAATTTAACAACTTAAGTAATTGTAAATCTGATAATATTCCTTCTCTGAAGCTTCTTCATTCAGTACCACCAAACTTCACGTTGTCACCATGATTTGTGTCAGATTCATTCATGTTTATTTTCTCCCATCATATTATCCAGACATTCAAAAGATTTATTGAACTTATTAAACACTTCACATTTACTTACATAATAGTTCCTCTAACATTTACAAATATCTCTGCTTTGTAGTTCCTTCCTCCTACTTGCTTTTTCTTTTTATCAACACAACCATTTTTATTAATATTATATTCTATAGTGGAGAAAGCTAATTTTGAAATTTCTCAGGTTTATTATTTTTACACTGTAATTCAAGAGACAGAGTATTTCTGAGATGTCAGATGAAGTTTATTTTAAAGTTGTAAGTTTTCACCTGAATCAATCTATTCATGCATTCATCTTGATTTGTGTTATTTGGTTGGTTGAAGTTTATTGTTTTTCTCAAGGTCATACACCTTTCTCTTCAAGGAAAAACACTTATAATTTGAACATCTCAGGATTTGTGTGTGTGTGTGTATTTGATAGGATAG
Source organism: Florisuga fusca (assembly GCA_038090715.1). Classification (NCBI taxonomy): domain Eukaryota; kingdom Metazoa; phylum Chordata; class Aves; order Apodiformes; family Trochilidae; genus Florisuga; species Florisuga fusca. The sequence goes on from JAAWXA010000003.1 coordinate 34,702,297, forward strand.
AGATTTTCAAATATTTAATTATTGTCATTATTTAATCTTCTCAATGTCAAGGTTTTTCCTACTAGACAAAGCAAAATTATTAATATACAGTATTCTGTTCAGATAAAATTGCATATATTCTATTGCCTAAGAATGCATCCAGTATATACATGCATGTCACCTGTGAATGTTTTAGAAAAATTCTCATACTTCAACCTTCAAGGGAGCTGAACACAGTAATGCCCTATATTTTTAAAAAAAACGCCCTTCACCTTGACACAGAATTTGATAAAAAATTATAATAAGGACAGTCAGGCTTTATTGTTCTCACATTCCACATAGATATTTTTAGTTCTACATTTCGAGTAATGCATCTCATATTAAATGTTTGTAGTGCTGACAACTGTGTCTGAGCTACTTATCTCAGGTTTCCTACATAGGTAATAAAGAAAAGACAAGCATCTTTTGGACACAACTGCTCTGATCAGCTTAAGAAATTTGCTCTGTGATGATGTAAACTGCATTCCAAATTAGTCTCTCAAGATTTCTTAATAGAAAGAATCTTAGCCTTCCTGGGCTTAGATGTAAATGTGTAAGATTTTCTTCATTTTCCAACATAAGTTTCATCCGACATGCCATAAAGCATCTAAGACATCCAGATAGGGATAACATATAGGATCTAGAACCTAAAACACTCACAAGATTTTCCAAAGTGGCAGCTACAAGTCAGGTGGGATATCTTACAGTATCACAATATTGGAATCTTAGGAATGGGCAACCGAACAAACCATATATAAGTTTAGGAAGTACTGAATGGTAGCCGAGGTGGTGTAATATTTGCTCCGTGGCCTCCAGAAGCGGTTCCAAGGATTGAGTTTCTCACAGGTTTGGTCCCACACCTGCAAACCTCATGCAGATGTCTCCAATGATGTATGGCACTTCAAATACCATTAGGCATTTATGAATGGTCAACTGAATGATGCTCTAGAAAACACAGTAATTGAATCTTAAAGAGTGTGCCAACTGTCTAAATTAGGTATTTATTTTAAAATGCAATAAACAACTGTCCAGACCTCAGTGACTTCATTTGCAAGATCACTTGCCATTAAAGGGAGCCTAGACAGCTAGTTTTGTTACTGGAACTGATATTTCAAGTCTGAATCTGGAGCTGAATCCTACTTTTACAGTTATGATCAATAGAGACACAAGGATACTCACAGTTATTCCTTATTTCTTGTGTACACTGTGTACACAGTCTTTCATATCTTGCCATTAATTATTTCCCTCTTCAAAGCAAAAAAAACAACAACACAAAAAACCAAAACCCAAACACCAAAACAAAACAAAAAACCCAAGCATAATTTATCTCCTTGTTTTAATCTAATTTAAGATTCTATTGCCTTTTGTTCTGTGTTTTTTTTCAGATTCTTCTCAACCCATTCTGCTGTGTTAGCAAGTCTTCTGAGTTTATTTTTAACGACCATATAAACACAGACAGATGGGACAAAATACAGTGAATTGGTATCAATATAGATGTACAAACAGAAAAATCTTTTTCTTCATAGTGTTAGAACTTCTTGATAATGCTTACTTTTTCAGAGTCCTAAGCAGATTTTTTTTTTAATTTTTTTCTGCACAAAAATTACAATAGATGTGACCAAGCAATTGATAGCTTTATCTGTCTGTGGAGATGTCACTGGGATGCACCATAGTTTTTTTAGGACAACACACAGCTCCTGCATATAGTATTTCCTAGTGCAGTGGGAAGATTTTTATGGTTTTTCCTTTTTTCCCCAATGAGGGAATATTCAATATGTTAAGGAATCACTAAGAAACATAATCAGATATCTGTTTTTCCCATTGAAAATAAACTGGATTTTACCAACACAGGAGTTTTTGAATAGCATTTTCTAACTTAACATATCATATATACTTATTGGTTTTTTCTCCCTTCTTTTTGGTTGCATTTGTACTGAGGTCAAAAGGATTTTCATTTGATACACTTTGAAATGACCACAGGCTTTTAGACAAGCATCTTCAGATCACAAGTTGGGAACATAATGTTGCCATATCAAGGTTTAATATGTGGCTCAGTCTGCTGTGACACATTAAATAAATTACTTTGCAATGAGGATAAAAATTGTTCCATAAAAAGTATATCATAATTTTTCCCTTTTTCTCCCCTTTTAGTTAAAGAGAAGAGACAATTTTTCATTTGTACATATATACACATACATTTTTGTTGATATATAAAATAGATAATTTTTAAAAAATGAGATTGATATTTCCATTTTCATCAGGAATTAAATCCTTTGTATTTTGATTTTCATTCTCTTCATCTGTTTTTTTCATGCAATAGTATTATATGAAATTAATATAAAAATGATGTGCATAAACAAACACATCAAATCTGAACTAAGATTCTTTTAGACAAAAGATTGTGAGAATTTTGCTTTTTCATGTCTCCATACAAAAATTACTTTGGTTTTGTGAAAGTAGCATAAATCCTCTTGTAATGGAAAAAAAATATGATTGAGTGGGTGATCATGGTCTTTTAAAACTGGGTATCTTGGATTCAATCTCCATGTTTTGGTGTACATGATATATAGGGAAAGATAAATGTCTTTTTTTGATGAAAGTTTTAAGCACAGGAGCTCACTGTACAGACCAGCATCATCAGATACATGTTCACCACTTGAGCAGCCTTAGGAATAGTGTCAGTGTTTCTAAACTCATTTATATGAGTATAAAACAGTCAACTTCAAAGACTGAACCTGAAGTTAAATTGTCAAAAAGCTGACATTTATATCAAAATGTTCTATTTTTCAATACTGTGTTAACTCTCATTAAATTTTATTCTAATTTAGCTTATTGTGATCTAAAAAGGTTCTTGTGAACTGATATTAGGATGGTTAAAAGTAAGATCCAATGTTTGTTTTGTAACTCAAAGAATTTTTAATATTAATTTTATGAAGAAAGTTACTATCATGGTTTCTGTATTTCTTTTAATAAGGATAGAAATTAAAACAAATAAATACAGTTATACTAGCAAATATTAACAGGAAAAGACTGAAACATGTAGGAGGACATGCACCAAAAGAATGAAATATGTTTAAAATTATTAAAAAAAGGTTTTGTCCTTTGAATTAATAATATTACGTGGCATTACACAGAACTAATAATTTAGGTAGTAGTATTATTATGTAGTAAACTAATTTAATAAGAAAAGGTAACACATTTTACTGTCCATTTTATTGTTTTGTTTAGTAGCTCTGTTTTGTTTCATCATTAATTGAAAGCATGTTCCTATTAATCCATTTTTATTTCAGTTTTTAATGAAAAAACATTTTGGTTTTCAAGGATGAATTCTGCTGCACTGTACTAAATAATAAAAGCTGTGATAGATTAAAAGATTGGGATTTTTCACTTGTAAAATGTGCTGTCACTCATATCTTACATGGGTAAAGCTTAATTCCAGTTGTTTAATCAGTAATTTAAATATAAGCTCATTTTTATTTAAGAGCAACATGCAATGTATTAACAATTATGCTAATTACTTAACTTTTTTTTCCCCCTCTAGTATCTTTCTTTTTAACAGTATATTAGAAATAAATCTTGTAAAAATTAGTTATAAATCCATGTGGAAATGGAATATAGGTGTCTAGTTTATAACCATAGGCCTATTACACATTTACTTCCATAAACTGTCTCAGCATAGTATTTCTAGATATTTTGCATACACTAAAAAAACTGCATCAGTTCTTAAGCCAGTCACTATTCTTCATTTGCAAGAAAAATAATAGCATTCAGTGTTAAATTTTCATCATGTCTTTAAAAAAGACACAATTTTAGTAAGTGCTTAGAAATGTTACTTTAAAAAAAAAATATCAGAAAATGTTGCTTCTTCTGGATATGAAAATACAACTCATAACCTGTTACAAGTTGCTGTCCCTTGAAGGCTTATAGGATATTTCTGGAGAGCTCTGACTGAATAAATTACTTTTTTGCATTACTTCAATTTTGAAATAGGTTGTAATTCTAATTTTAAAATGTAACAAACATCATGAGTGTCCTGGTTTGGGCCAGGATAAAACAAATTTTCTGTCAGCATTTTTAAATTGGGAAGGGCTGGAAAACAAATTACTAAAATTGATGTTTGACCATCCTAACAAAATTCAATCAAATTTATGAGGTTTACAACTTATAGAAAAAATTGTACTAACTCCTTTTTTTTCAGTACAATTTTTGCTGTGGAAGCCACTTGGAAAAAGGTGGGGATCTATTTCCTCCATGTTATTCATATCCATCTTTGTTTTCGGTAAAAAATGTTATAGACATTGCACACAGGTAATGGGAATTGAGGAACAATTCTGCATAATGATGCAATCCACTAAAGCTTTAAACTGTTTTGCTTTCTTGTCTAAAGGATACTTAACTTTGTAACCTCTGCTGAGTATCAGATTTTATTACTTGAATGTGCTGATCAGTATACACAGTTAATTTACAACTTTATTTTTCAAGAAAATAAATTTTTAATAAACTATTTCAAGTACTTACTAAATTGGTTTCCTTGTTGAAAAAGTACCTATCAGACAGTTTTATACATGGATCAATGTTTTAGATATTACATAAATTTTATGCAAGGGATATTTTGCTGACTTTTCTGATTAAGATTCTACTAGAAAAATAACAAACCCACCTACATACTGTATTTACTTTATTCTCATTACAGTAATGCAATCTCAGAAGTGCATGTGGGCAATCAGTTTCAGTATCCTTCAGAGGATTCATGATTGAGAAATAACTTATGACTGTACTTTTGTCTGTAGAAGTACTACAAAAACCCACCCTAAATCTCTAATATTACTATTTACTCAATTACATCTGATCCATCTAAAACCTTTCTCCAAGATATTGTGCCTTTGAAAGACCCCTGACTCTTTGAGTTAAAGAAACTGATTATATCAATAAAATAAACCATGTTTTGTCATTGCTGGCTACCCCTGACTGCTGGCTTTGGTGTGGTTTCTAGTTTGGCTTTTATTTTCCAGTTGTCCTGTTTTCATTGTTCAGCTAAACATTTAGAACTGTTTAAAAGCAAGCTAAACTTTTATATTTTAAGTACGTCTCCTTCAGAACTGGTCTGGAAGGGAAATTTAAAATTAATTTGTCATAGAAATCCATCTGCAATTCTCTCACCTACACTGAGATGTGTTAAAAAGAGTGTTTTTAAGGCAAAGCCTAACCATTCTGTGCTAATTCCTCAGTCAGTGGCTCCCTTACAAGCATGCCAGTCATCTAAGATCTGGAACATTCCTTCAGAAGTCATCCTCAAACTGCTTGTGGCTAGATGACTAAATGACTTATTCAAATGCTGCCTGCACAGAAGTAAATTTAGGTGAGATAAATCTGTGAGGCAAGGCATCACTGAAAAATATTTTGCAATACAACTAATTCTAGACATATTGACTGTATCTACACCAATCACTTTAAATTAATCATCTTACATTTCCAAGTTCTGTGATGGCCATCACTCATTTATGACCAAATTCAGTCCATTAAAGTTTTCCAGATAGTATAAAATATTTTAGTTTGTACTATTCACAGTATCCCTACAGAAAATTGCTGCCAGATTCCTAATTATCTGGTAGAGCAGATCAAATATATATTAGGAATTTTAAGTAGCTGTTACAGCAAATAGAATGAGAACTAGACACAAAACTAGAAAAGAATCTGTAATGGAACTGCAGAGTAGCTATTCTGCTATGAAACTATTACCTGAAATATTTTTTTCTGAATTGTTTTTAATGAGGCATCACGCTCCTAGTAAAATCTGGAATCCTGTGTACTCATTTCAATGACCTCTGGAGGCTTAGGACTTTGATCTTGGTGCCACTACTGTATTTTCAGAAAGCTTGAGTTCAAACATTCAATTGAAATTTTTAGTGCATTAGTGACCCTTATGTATACTTTCAAACCACTCAGACACTTTTTTTGGCTTTTGAGAAAAATTTAAAGTTCATATCCAGGCATATCTTTTCCTTCTTAATCTCTAAGAACAATAATGTTAAACCCTGAGAGAAAATGAATACAAAACAAAGGAAGAAAGGAATAAACCTTTTTGTTCTGAGAGACTGTGGCTATGTAAGAATAGAGTAATTGTACAAATCTCCTGAATGACCTTATGAACTTGGCTTTCTTTTTTGTACACAAGTTTCTCCTTCAGAAAACTTACCTTCTTGCAGAACTGAATGTCATTCACTCCTAATTAAAACCAAACAATTAAACGAAGCCAACCAACCAACCAAACCAAATACCTGAAAAATTTAGACATCAGAGACTATTAGATCCTAAAATCTTGTCATCTTATCATCCTTAGAAAAAAACCCAACAAATTGTTTGAACTTTTTATATCTTTCTAGTTTGAAAATCAAACTGTAACTCTTACAGTAATATGCCTTCTAGTTCTTATTGATCTAAGAAAGTACTACAGTAACTAAAATTAAAGATACTGGTATGTAAGAGGGAAAAAAAAAAAAAAAAATCTTGCTCCAAGATGATCCTTTACAACTGAGAAGGTTTTTCATTAGGCTTTGCTTACATAGTCCTCTCATCAACTCTTCAAGTAGCTTTAAATGTATTGAATAAACAGCATTAAAACAACAATTAGTATGTTGTTGAATAAAACACTTGCATAATATAGCAGCAATTCCTAATATAGAACATGAAGTTATAATGAAATAAAATTATTCATGGCATATTTCAAGCATAGAATGTTCAGGAGCACAGGACCATAGCTATGCTGAAATCTTACTTATGCTCTCAGTATTGACAGATCAGTGAAGGAGCAGTGGATGGGGAGTGTGAAGTACTCAGTGCAGAGGAAATTACATTGTTGCTATGCACATTTTAGGGGGAGAATCTTCAGATTTTGGGAGCTGAAGTTCCATCTGCAGTGAAGTGCCCTGAAGGACACCTGTCTTCTCTTTTGGTTTCAACTGAAAGGAATCTAATGAATGTACTCCAGAATCACACTGTGGGGTGAACTAAGGACTAGCTAGTGGGGAAGACTGGGAGGTTTTTTTTTCAGAAACACACAGCTGATTCAAATTAAAATTGAAAATTTTGCCCTGAGATTTTCCTCAAAACAAAGGCTGTCACTTCGAACCTGGTCTCTATACATTTAGATTCCAAATGGACTTTAGTGCAGAATTCAATTATTGTATCTGTTTTCGGTTTTTTTATTATTTTCTTTTAACCAATTCTCTTTTGCTAATTGCAAGTTTCAACTGCTGATTACAATAAAAAAAAAATATTTAGTTTAATAACAAGCTTCTTTATGGAAAGAAGAAAACAGAAAAATTGCAAATAAAATTAATTTGTCTTCAGATATAATTTTTTTTAAAAATGGCTTCAGTCTTGAATTGACCTAATCCAACTAGCTAGAAGAGGGCACTTCTCTTTCTAAATATATGACAAAGCTGGGAACCTTAAGAAAACAGATGTTTCTATATCACACAAGTTGCTTCCATGATATAGGCTTCTAATAATTTCACATTTCTGCTCTGTTAGGAATGTCAGACCTTCCCATATATATTTGAAATATCAGTATATCACCTAGTTTGCATCTGAACTATATAAATGTTCTGCAGTTCTACAAGGTGAAGACTTCAAACACTTATTGTAAGATACTGAAGTATTATTAATATATGTCTAACATATATCTGTTTCCTGTATTAAAACACTCAACTATTAATCAGTCAAATAAATATATTATAAATCAGTAGAACCTAAGTATTTTGCATTTCCTTAACTTGTGAAATTGTACACACCATCAGGCCCACAGCAACAAACTTTACATAATAAATAAAATTTTTATGACTCTAGAAATATTAGTACAAGTGAAAATGCAAACTCATATTGAATACTGTATTTTAAAAGAGCGTTCAAATTGTTTTACAGTTCAATGAGTAATAAACAATTATTTTTTTAAATTCTGTTACAAGGTTCACATGCTTAGAAAACAGACTGATTCATTGGAGTTGATATGAGCAGAAATAGCAGGAAAAGGTATACAAGTGGTAGGAAATGATGTGATTTGGGACTTACCTGTCAAGTAGTCTGATAAACACAATACAATAGGGCAATAATACTTTTTTCTGACAATAAATGGGCCTGAATTTTGCAGTCATAGTATCTAAGAGGCCTTACCTCATGTTGAGGAAGGAACACTGTGATGGAACAGTCTGGGTGTCGAAGTGACAGAAAACTGCAGTTCTTCTCCAATATCAATGGGAAATATCTGAAGGAACCAGAGTCCTTAGCATGACAAATAAAACTTTAAAAATAATTTCAAGTTTACCTTAAAAATCCTAAGAAGATTTCACAGTTAAGGTTATATGTTAGTGTGACCTTGTTAAAATAATGTTATCTTGTGATTTTTATATTAATACTTGTTCTTTTTTAATATAAATTTATATTTATTTTTGAGGTAAATGTATAAGAACATAAAGAGAGGGTTATTTGTTAAATAATGGAACTGTCAGATAATATGGATATGGACTCATCTATAGTCCTGGAAGGGCCCGTGGGCCTGGCTGACTTTGCATCCATCCTGAAGATTAAAACTGATTTTTTTTTATTTTTTTTTTCTTAAGAAAAATAAAATTACTCTTCTGATTTAGAAGATGATGACAAAATCTTGGTGTTCTTCTTACAAAGAAAATAGGTATAAAACATTTATCTCTGAACTCACTGTGTATTCTCCAATTCCAATTAAATTTAATGTGACAGTGTGAAAGTGTCAGTAACAGAGCTCTAGAACTGCTCAAGGTAGGTTTTGGGCTTTTTTCAAACCCTGTAGCAACTGAAGTTTCAATTACTGATCCAATATAAGATGACACAGCTGTCTACCACATGGCCAACATTTTTAATTATAGATGATAAGTGACAAGAGGCTCTATTCAACTACAGAAATGTTCTGTATAAATAACTGTTGAAAGAAAACATGCAGAGAAATAAAAAATTATTGTGTGAGATGAATTTTTGGACAACACAATTAATATTCATGGAGCTCCATATTTCTAATGAAAATAGATGGTAGTTTTTATAACATCAAATATTTGGCAACAACAAACATCTATCATGTATTTAATTTTCTTTTTCCAAATAAGTATTCCTTTTAGAGAAGATCCCATAGTTGGTCAATTTTTTATCTCTTCTTACATTTTTTCAAAGATATTTTACCTTTTCTACTTTTCTTCAGTGTACTATTTTAGACAAATAACTTTTGGTCTATTTTCTAACTCTGACGAGACAGAAAACACACTGAACTACTTTAGAATCATCTGTAAGATCATCCAGTTCAACCTTTAACCTCACACTACTAAGCTAGCCCTACCAGCCCCGTGTTAAAGCATGTTCCTGAGCACTGTATCTATGATTTTTAAACACAGTACCCTTGCAGTAAGTTAATGTACTACAGATCTCTTTCAAAAATAGACATCTAAATGTCATTGTAGTTCTGGAGCCATTAAATCTTTTCCTAAATTACCTACTAGTAAATCAAAGACATTTCCCACTCTGGAAAGTTTTAAGTCTCAGCTCCTTCTGGTGTTGGGGTTTCCAGAGCTGGACACAGTACTCCAGGTGAAAACTCATAGGATGGAGTAGAGGGAATTATTACCTCCATCCAGTTTTCTGGCTGGATTGTTTTGATGCAGCCCAGGGTACAGTTGGCTTTCTAAGCTGCAAACACACATTGATGGCTCATGTTGAGCTTCTCATCAACCCACACCCCCAAGCTGTGTGCAGAGCTATTCTTTTCCTTGAGACTTACATCCAGAATTACTTTTCCTTTAATAAAGTAATAGTGAAAGCTTCAACATGAACCCAGTGAAATTTTCTGGTGTTAATGTTTCATCCGTTTTGATTTTTGAACCGAATATAAACACAGCACTTGGGAAGTTAGAGGTCCCTTTGATGAGATTAGTGAAAAGACATATAAGATACAGTTAGCAATAGGGCTGTGACCTGCTAATACTAATGATAATGATATTGGGCTAGTAAATGAAAAAAATTCTCATGTAGCTATATCAGTATGTTTATTTTTTGATTAAAACCAATAAAATGTTAAATCTCGTCGACATATTTCTACTTTATGGGTGCAACAGGCTTTTGGTTTTAAATGTTGGGGGTTTAAATTGTGGAAAATAAAATTAACTGAAATCAATGAACTTTAAAAAAGATACCCTGTGGTATATTGAGCACTAATGAATTAGGACTAATGAAATATGCAGACACTGAATGAGGAACAGGGTCTAGAACAACCAGCCAACAACAACTGGCCACTGTGCACGTGTACACTCCCACTTCTCTGCCTGGTCAACTGAATGTCAGCCAGGGGATAGTGATTGTTCAACACCATGAACAGAAACTCAAGAAGCAGGTAGGTCTTCTCATGGTGGTCTGATATTTGAATGGAAGCTGTATGTATATATAGGTGGACTTCAAGTGTATGAGTCACATGATCTGTAAAATTATTTTATGAAAAATTAAAAATCAGATAAAGGCAATTCAATCAATCAAACCTGAGAAAAGAAAAATTAATTATGAGAAAAAGACAACTCAATTCAATGTATTGTGAACAGCTCATATCAGATCACAATCATGAGCACCACTTTGAAAAAAGTTACTCTTAGAAATATTTTTTAATGTTTTCTATTGCATTCATTTAACATCACTTTTAATTTTTTTGTGTTTTGTAAGTGCATTTGTTTAACTTTACTCTTAGAAAATATCTCACATTGGATTGAGTTGCCTTTATTTCATTGATGATTTTGTTATTTTTTTTGTCTCAACAGGGAGAATGTCATTGATTATCCCACAAGTGACAAAAAAGATCACTGAGAGTGAAAATGGTACAATTTTCTGAGCTATAGCTAAAACATTGTTGAGAGATTTCAGTGAGGTCTAATTTAACCAGTACTTCTATTTCTCAAATATATGTGGTAGTTCTTAACTTTAGTATTTTGAAAAAATGAAATGAAGGAAGAATATATGTATTTGCTGCACTGAGACTCAAACAGACAAATTATCTCCAATGATGATATTTTCCTGAAGAAGATGCATTTCATTAGGGACTGTTTAAAATCTGATAAGTACCAGCCATTTCAGGATGATGAAGCAGAAAACTGTACATCTTCCTTAAGATAATACTTTCCTTACCTCCTATATTCTGCATGGAGCAAGGCTTTGAAAAATCGATCATCAGAAGCAATTTCTCAGTGTTCCTCTTTAGGGCAGGGTTTAAATAAAAAATCAGTATAATTTCAGAAAAAAAAACCCAACAACCAACCAACCAACCAACCAAAACTCTCTCAAAATGGCTTACTGGTAATTTGCAAAGCTTCCGTAAATACAAGATCCAATTGGGGTTTATATAGTGAAATAATCCCTGTTATGCAAAAAAAAAACCCCAACATTTCCAATAACAGATCAAAATTTATTATCAACATAGTTAGCAACTTTAGCAATTAGGAAATATCTGCTCTATTAAAATGCAAAAATTTATAAAGGATTCCATTTGATTTAAAATCATATCGTAGTTACAAATATTATTCTAAAATATGTGTTAAAAGATTATATTCATTATTTAAGTTTAAATATACTATATAAAACCAAAACAACTCTGTGAAGTATAAAAAGGATTGCTGTATTGCAAATCAGGAAAATATTTGAAACTCACCTTAAATAAAAGTCTGTTTTCAAGCTCTATTTATCGAAGTAATACAGTTTAAAACCAGCTACAGTTATGGTAGATACTTTCTCTGTTAGAGTAGTGCATGAGGGGTAAATCTGGGGCTCACTGAGTTACTTCACACTTTTACTAAGGACATCAATGGAGAATGATTTTCCTTTTAATGTTGTATGCACATAGCTTAAAGAATCAGTAAAATGTCAACAAATACATAGGCATCTCTCATTCATAAGCATAGCTGGCATGCTCTGTTGTTTTGTTAATTCATGCAGTCTTACAATGACCTACATTTTTTGTATGTCTAAATGTGATACCATAATTCAAAAACATATTTTGGTTTTAATCTTTCCAATTTATGCACACAACACATTAGCATAAACTCTAATTATGGATATGCACATAATCACCGTAATAAAAATTTTCAAATCTCAGTGCTATAACATAAAGTGAAACTGCTTTTCCCTTAAATTAATCTGTTGAGTCAATATCTTTTGAGGTTACCCTGAAGAGATGTTATACAAAGGAGGGAATAGCTTTACCCCAGCATTGCCTGCAACTTTCTGATTAAGGTCCTTTTCTCGAAAATGAGTTCACATTCCACTCCCCTCCTAGATGAACAGGGCTTAGGCACAAGCTTCTGGTGCCTGAAGAAGTATAATAAATAAGAGATACTATTTAAAGAATAGCAGTTGTCACTGCCCTCAGGAGACTTTTCTGAATTCACTGAGATAGAGGGTTCTCCAGTTTCATCCTACCACTGCATGTGCTTGTGGTTTTCTATCTCCTGCTCTAGATGTCCCTACACTACTCTTTCATTAATACAAAAATGCACCACTGCCTAGGATTTCTGGATAACTAAAATACTCCTTGAAAGTATCTTACACCACAAATTGGTACTACCCAGACAACCAAACTTGAACTTTCTGATTCAAGTTCGTAAAATAAAATACTTTTAACATATCTAAAAGCTAAAATGGCCAAAGGTGTGCTTGTTTCTTTTTTAATTTTTTAATTTTAATTTTTTAATTCTTGTTGGAAATAAATTAAAATTCTGCTTTTTTTCTCAATGATTGTAGAAAACCTTTGTCACAATTAGTCAATATCATGTATAAAAAATATCATGTATATCATGTATAAACTTGAACAAATATATTACTAATAAGCCACATAGTGGGCATAAACACACTCCCAGGTTTACAGCTTTACATTACTTATGTCAACATAGATGCAGTAGTTCAATATTAACACAACAAAATTGAGTAGTCAGAAACAGACAATAAAGATTCTGGATTTCCTGCAACATTAAGTAGATTTAATTTAACATGCTTCATTTTACTCTCTTATTTTCTTCATTAAAAGCAAACCAGTAGGAAAAATTATTTATTAAATTTTTCAGCAAAGTTCCATTTACACAGAAGTTTAAAGACATGCTTATTCCACAAAATATTTATGCAAATAGTAATGCATCTCTATTATAGGGTGTCAATGTTATTTACTCTATGGATTTACTTTGTAGGGCAATATATTAATTAAGTCACATATAATGTATATCTGTTGCACTTTTATATTAACTTATACTATGTTAACTGCAGCAATATTTATCTGTCTGTTGAACTTGTTTCTAAAAAGGTTACTAAGTTCTCCTAATGTGTATGACATCTTCTTTACTCCCTTTTTTTAGTATTTTATATGCGGTAGTATGACTCCAGCTTTTTCTTATGGGAATTTACAATATGCATGTTAAGTCTTTAGAAAATTATGTTTATAAATTTATAGATAATTTATTATCTTTGAATTTGTTATCTTTGAATTTATAGCATATATTGCTCAAATTTGCATGGTATTAATGCGCTTTAGACAATCTTTGCCCAGGTATGTATGAAGGTGGTTCTGCTACTGAATTTCTGTTAAGCAGAACTAGGCTTTTCTACTGCCATTTTTTGTCTATTCTTTTCCTATGAAAAATTAATTAATGATAAATCTTTATAACTCTCTAGCTACTAAATTAAATGTTAGCCTTTCTCTTATTTCTCAAATATAGAGCTTGGTAAATCCACTGTGTTATATTAGGCTTCTTAATTGATTTTATTGTGTTAACTATAAAGAAAGCACTAGGATGAATACTTCAAGAATGAGTGTTATGATTGCACGCTCCCATTGAGAACTGAACAAAGGCAAAGTCAAGCTGTGATTTTTGCTTAAACAAGTTTTATGGCAGAGTTCATGGTACTGACATGAACATAAACTACTAAATCACTTCTTGTCTTTCCCTTTGCTCACTTCTTTAAGACAACATGTACTTATAGCTAGACATTCATCTTGGGATTCATGTCAGAGTAGTTCTACAGGAGGAAGGAGGGAGGTTTAGATGAGAAGCTGAGGACTACAAGATTACTTTTCTTTTGAGTTCTTGAGTTCTTTTGAGTTTTTGAGTAAAACATTTGAGTTTTACTTGACCCTAGACGTGGTAATATAAGAATTATTGCTGATCCTGACTCAGAGTGAAATGCTGTTGAATCGGTAGATGTAAAAAATAAAGTATTTCCTTTTCCCTTACATTTGACACAATATTCAGATCTGGGCTTTAAAACACAAACAAACAAAGACAAAAACTTAAATTAAAACAAAACAAAACAAACCCCAGCCAAACCACAGAGCTTAAAAAAAGAAAATCAAATAAATGTTGAATTTACTTCTGGAGAGAGGAAGAATTAAAGGGTGATGTGAAAACTAAAGAAGTGAGAAATTACAGTAAAACCCAAAGGTCAACAGAGCATTAACATGAAATCCTTTTTTGAGGATTAGAACTAGCTGGCTTCTAGAGATGCATTGCAAAATAAATATTGACTGAGGATTATTATTTTTTTTCTTCTAATGACCATAAGAATGTCATTCAAGTGACTGTCCATTAGGCATCTGGGACATGTTGCAATGTAAAAACTGAAATTAAAGATATTGACATGACAGTAGCTTTGTCAGTTATTTTACCATCCCTGATGGAAGCATGAAGATAAAAATGAAGCTTAGCAAAGACGTTTCTGTGGGTCTACAGACACCACTTCTGTGACTTTCTTAGCCAGAATAAAAGGTTTCCCAGAAAGAGTTATCTGCTTTTACCTGTTCAATGGAGGAAGATAACTGTTCTCTGCAATCATATTTTGTGTAATTTATCTCTGCTCAATATTGTCAAAAATTGTATTACAACACTTCACTATTACCTATGATGACAACTGGTAATTTTGTAATTTCTTCATTCAGTGCTCTTAATTTCTATAACTTGTATTATTTTGCTATAATCTGTGAGTTGTGTTATGCTTTCTATTTTCATGAGAAAACCACAATTAACATTAGCTTTCAAATGCACAAATACTGAAATTATAAGCAAGCTCTCATCACAGATGTCTTTTTCATCTAAGACCAGTGTAAAACATTGTATTTCAGATCTTCAATTTTTTTCTCTTCTTCATTTTATATGACATGCCCATTATCATAGAATCATAGAATCATAGAATGGGCTGGGCTGGAAGGGACCTCAGAGATCATCGAGTCCAACCCTTGATCCACTACCGCTGCAGTCACTAGACCATGGCACTGAGTGCCACATCCAGTCTCTTTTTAAATGTCTCCAGGGACGAAGAGTCCACTACCTCCCCTGGCAGCCCGTTCCAATGTCTGATCACCCTTTCTGTGAAAAAATTCTTTCTAATATCCAATCTGAACTTCCCCTGGCACAATTTAAGACCATGCCCTCTTCTCTTACTGAGAGTTGCCTGGGAAAAGAGACCAACCCCAACCTGGCTCCAACCTCCTTTCAGGTAGTTGTGGAGAGCAACTATTATACACTGTAAGTGAAACGTAAGTTTTCTTCCTGGAGTTCCTCATTCTTACGTTTTTGCCTTTATAATATGTTAATCTATAACAGTTGTCAGAGTAAAAAATAGCCATGCAGTGATGCTGATATATCTATATCATTCTAGATATCTTTCTGCTAACTGAAAGATAGCTCTTTCATGGAGCCATGGGACCTAATTTAAAATCAAAGTTTATTATTGGCAATACATACTTATTAGTTTACAAAAAATTTCAACAATCTTACTTCTTCCCTGTTTTAGTAGAAGAAAGCTTTTAAAAGGAGTAGAACATTACAAAAATGTTATTCCAAAATTTATAACTCAAACACTGACTGATCTTCTTCTTCAGGATAGAGTGAAACATGCTCTTAATTTTTGAAGCTAGCAAAAATTAGAGATATCTTTAAAGATATGTAACATTTCAATGACATTCTTAATTTGTTAGGCAATATTTCAGATTAAGTAAGAAAAAAGAAAAACAAGGGGAAATAGAACATGGTAAGATATAGCACTGTTATTTACAGACAATAAAGTATATGATAAATTACTGAATTATTAACTAACCTTGGTAAATCTACATGTGTATTCTAAGTTCAACATCTGTTCACAAATTTTTAAAGTCTGAGGATAACTACAGAAAATACAAATATGTAGATTTAGCAGTTAAGTCTCTAAGTTAAGATGACATTCAGAGTATAGTTTGAAATTTTCAGAGGCAAATCCCTTAGGAATGTCTGAATACCAAAGAATACATTTGAACAAATACATTCTTCAGCATCCAGAGCATGAATACAAATATATTTTTTGTATAATCTCCCCTCTAAAAAAATTATACTTAGGTACAGTTAATTATGTGGCTTGTATTTCTCATAAATTTTACTATTGTACAGAGAGCTCCAGTGCTTCGTTAGCAGCACCAAAAAATGCATTAGTATATTCCTATAACTAATAACAAGGAAAAGAAGGAAAACAAATTTTCCAGATTATTGGTTTGTAGCACAATTAGATGCAACTTTTGTAAACTATAACAGATATTTAGATACATTTATTCAGTGTATTTCCTATCATAGCACAATTCTTCTTGAGGCAAATAAAGAATTACATCAGAAAATTTTCCACCTCTTTTTTCTCCCTGTTTATAGTTTAAAATCCATTTTGCATATTTTTATCATCTTAAAAAAGTACATCTTTTTCCTTCCTTTCTTTCCAGAATATAGAGATATTAATTACTTTTTTATTTAAAACCAAAGACATTCAATCTCTTGAAATCTTATTTCCATATTCTGTTTTGCAGATGCACATCTTATTAATCCCACATAACTTTTACAGATTTAAGTTTTCATGAATTTAATAAATCAATAGAAAAGGTATATGAATGTGCAGCCTTTACTAGATGAAGGTAGAAAGAAGAAGAATTCAATATTTCCCATATCTGCTGAAAGTGCTGAAAACTTTTTTCTCCTCTAAGACTAAAAACTGCCACTACTGAAAGCTGCATAAACTTTTCCATTGATTTAATTTCTTCTGTACAATACAGTCTTCTCCATAGCCATTCAGTACTTTGTGGAACAAGGCAGAAGCCCCACACTGAAATTACTGAGATATTTCTGTGTGAATGAAGGTGGCTTTTGAGTGGAATCCAACCACTGTCTCTTTTCCTGTGACTGGTTAAATCAGTTTTGACCAACTAAAGTATCTGAAATGTAAAAAATTGAATTTGATATCTCATTGAGAACTCTTATAGAGTCATAATAATCAATAATAAGTGGAGAAATATTTGATAGGAAATCCACATACAGATAGGAACCACACAGGGAGACATGTAGTTAAAGACTTTTTTTTGCTTATCCATACTTGTGCTTTTTATTATTTCAAGCCTCAAAAAGGACACAATAATACTTACAAATGCCACTTCTTTATTTGCAAACAAATTATTTCTTATTAGCATATTTGATATTATCTTTCTTTCTTTAAAAATTCTTCAAAGGATCAAAATAGAAGAAAGAGCATTCCTATTTAAGAGTCCTTAGGGAATATATACTAGACAAAAAGTTATATGTTATATACACCAGACAGAGCAAGAAAAACAGATCAGCCAGATCAGTCTATCTGACCTTTGATGTTATAAAATAAATATATTACAGTAATTACTAAAAAATTTTCATCTGGAAATTAAAGAGGACATGTACTTCTCTGTTTCTATCCACTGACTGTAAAAGATTTTGAGGTTATTAGTTCAGCTGTAAAATAGGACTGGAGTTAACTTAGGAGATGTGAGTCCCAAGCTCAGTGAATAAGTGAAAACAAAAACATCTAAAAGAAATAAAAAACCACAACTATGAACAGCTTATGTTATGAAATGGCACTGTGCTCAGTAAGCAACACCAATAGTTACTTATTGTATTCAGGATCCCATCACAGTAATGGCAGTGGACATGAGTTTCAGAAGTGTATCCTCATAGGTACTTGAATGACTGGAGATGGATAAATCATGATTCTGAGTCAGATCTTCTTTCTGAGGGGGTTCCAGGATCATAAATAAGAATTCAATGCATTTTTAAAATTATGGTTTATTTTACACATCACTGAAAACCTGACTGATGTTCTCAAAACACAAACTGGCAGTGTTAAAAACTCTCATATTCTACATGTTACTGGTGTGTGTTGTTTTCCTGTTTTAATTTTTTAATGATAGAGAATGATGTATGTACAAACTGTCCATTACAGAATGGGATATATGGATTTGCTTCTCCACTCTTGCACACAAATGACTGAATCATAAATATTAATTAGTATCACTTAGAGTTTTAAGTATCTACAGAAAATTGTGAACCTTTATGGAGCTTTCTGTGTATGTTATATCACATATGGCTGTTACATATTGTTGTACTGAATTATTGGGTTGGTGGGCTTCAGTAAACTGAACTTATTTTACAAGTTCTCATAATTTTTTTCTCCATGTTCTTTTTTTCATCTTTGTCCCAAAATTCCACTAAATATTCTTTCTAGCAATTCATTATTGCCATCATACTTTGCTTCTAAGTTTTTTTAACCTCTTTCTTTAAGCAACTTTCCCCTAAAATATATTTAGATATTTTTCCATGGAATTGCTTTTTATATTTTATTAGCCTAAAAGCTCTCATAACATTATTGCCAGCAGAACAGGAAAACAGAATTTTTAACATAAATATCTCTGGGCATGCTGCTTCACTTCTAAGTTAGGAGTACATGTTATCTATTTAATCACTGCAGAGAAATAGGTGGTACTTCAATAAGTCTCAACATCAGAACTCTGGAACAGACTGTGATCTGATCACCCAGAATAGGAGACTTCTGGAAAACATAAAAGTTGCTTCTGTATCATGAACCTGGCCTTTTTTCGGAAAGAAAACTGGATACACACAATCTGGTACATATCTGTGTGTGTACTATGGGAATAAATCCACATTCTATAGATTAGAAGTCACTTAAAAAAAAAAATGAAAAACAACAACAACAACAACAAAACAACACACCTAAAAATAGATACCTAAAATTGATGGCATAAACATACTTGTGTCAAGGACGTCCTTCCAGGTACTCAGAGACACATAAATATTTTTATCAGTTTCATCTGTGATTCTGAGAAAGTTTATTGACCAAGCCAATCACTTTCAGTTGGTACAATACATGTAAAAGAAAACTGTACAACATAATGGAAGGCCGTACATGTGTACCTGAAAAGTCCTATTATATTCAAAATTTTTGTGGAAAAAAAGGGAACACATATTTTATTCAGACACAAGAATTTATCTGTAGCCTAACTAACATTTTAGAATTCTAACAAAAATACCACTCTCATTAATCTAACTATGATTATATCAATCCCTTTCCTTCAAATTTTTATTTTTTTCCCAATTTCCACTAATAATTCACTTTAAATTATTGTGCACTCAGACTTCCCAATATCTCACTCTGTTCTCCATCACGTGCTCACATTTCTAAGCATCTACATCAAGGGTCAAGGATCATTTTTGCTCCCATGGGATGCTGTGGCAGGTTGCCAGCATCCAGAATCTTTTGTGAAGAGCGGTATGGTGTCAGTAATGATGGTAGTTCAGTTTCTTTCTTCTTCAGTCTTCCATGTGGTGTTCTCTTGCATGTTTCCACAGAATCTGTTGCCAACACTTCTTTTTACCTGATGCAGAAATTTATTTTGGATTATTATTAAGTTGTATTAAACTTCTACCACGTGGTAGAATTCCTTGGTACAGTTGCATGAAGCTAAGCTGAAGTCGCAAGCAAGTTACAAGACAGTGATCAGATTGTTGGACAATGTGTTGTTGCAGGTAAATCTAAGTGGAAATAATCAAGACCGGGTAGGTAAGTTAGTAAAAGTTAGTAAAAGAAAGGCTAACAACCTTGAAAACACTGTTTGCTATGTTGCAGTACTACACTTGTGATTTATTTTGCATGTCATTTAAAACGTTTCAGAATTTAAGATCTCATCACTTGTGGATAATTTTTGCAATACAATACTTCTTCTGTTTCATTATTTTGATTTTGTTTCATTGTTCCTTACACACAGTGACCCTTTCACTCACCTATCTATCTCTGGATTGTAGTTACCTACCTTGGTATCAAAAATACAAATATTTCTTATATGTTGTAGGTTGTTTTTTTTTTTTTTCTCTGTGCAGTGTGTCTAAAATACTGTCAGAATTATTTTTCAGTTCAGCAGAATAGTGTTTTTTCAATGAAAAAAAGATATGTCTTGCATGTGTTGGGGATAGCCTCAGAAGCCAGCGTATATCTACGCATGCTAAATGAACTTATATAGTTTAGTGTTGTTATGTTATTGTATTTAAATTCTCCATAGTATAAAGCAGTAGAAATTAACAATATTCATACAAAATACACAGCTTATAAGCTGTCTCTTGAAGTTTGTATGAATATTGTTAATTTCTACTGCTTTATACTAAAAACCCCCATTAAATATGATGTTTTAAAATACAAATACATGCTTTTTCTTTTTTCCCCACAGGCTCTTAAATGCATCTTTTCTTCATAGTTACTTAGATGAAATGTTGAAGTATTGAGCTCCACGTATTCTTTTGCATCTGAGCATTCCTGACTGTAGTGGTTTAATTGGTTTATGCNATCATTCTAGATATCTTTCTGCTAACTGAAAGATAGCTCTTTCATGGAGCCATGGGACCTAATTTAAAATCAAAGTTTATTATTGGCAATACATACTTATTAGTTTACAAAAAATTTCAACAATCTTACTTCTTCCCTGTTTTAGTAGAAGAAAGCTTTTAAAAGGAGTAGAACATTACAAAAATGTTATTCCAAAATTTATAACTCAAACACTGACTGATCTTCTTCTTCAGGATAGAGTGAAACATGCTCTTAATTTTTGAAGCTAGCAAAAATTAGAGATATCTTTAAAGATATGTAACATTTCAATGACATTCTTAATTTGTTAGGCAATATTTCAGATTAAGTAAGAAAAAAGAAAAACAAGGGGAAATAGAACATGGTAAGATATAGCACTGTTATTTACAGACAATAAAGTATATGATAAATTACTGAATTATTAACTAACCTTGGTAAATCTACATGTGTATTCTAAGTTCAACATCTGTTCACAATTTTTTTAAGTCTGAGGATAACTACAGAAAATACAAATATGTAGATTTAGCAGTTAAGTCACTAAGTTAAGATGACATTCAGAGTATAGTTTGAAATTTTCAGAGGCAAATCCCTTAGGAATGTCTGAATACCAAAGAATACATTTGAACAAATACATTCTTCAGCACCCACAGCATGAATACGAATATATTTTTTGTATAATCTCCCCTCTAAAAAAACTATTCTTAGGTACAGTTAATTATGTGGTTTGTATTTCTCATAAATTTTACTAATGTACAGAGAGCTCCAGTGCTTCGCTAGCAGCACCAAAAAATGCATTAGTATATTCCTATAACTAATAACAAGGAAAAGAAAGAAAACAAATTTTCCAGATTATTGGTTTGTAGCACAATTCTTCTTGAGGCAAATAAAGAATTACATCAGAAAATTTTCCACCTCTTTTTTCTCCCTGTTTATAG
>JAAWXA010000003.1:34723997-34930344 GCA_038090715.1 Florisuga fusca
AACAGAATTTTTAACATAAATATCTCTGGGCATGCTGCTTCACTTCTAAGTTAGGAGTACATGTTATCTATTTAATCACTGCAGAGAAATAGGTGGTACTTCAATAAGTCTCAACATCAGAACTCTGGAACAGACTGTGATCTGATCACCCAGAATAGGAGACTTCTGGAAAACATAAAAGTTGCTTCTGTATCATGAACCTGGCCTTTTTTCGGAAAGAAAACTGGATACACACAATCTGGTACATATCTGTGTGTGTATTATGGGAATAAATCCACATTCTATAGATTAGAAGTCACTTAAAAAAAAAAATGAAAAACAACAACAACAACAACAAAACAACACACCTAAAAATAGATACCTAAAATTGATGGCATAAACATACTTGTGTCAAGGACGTCCTTCCAGGTACTCAGAGACACATAAATATTTTTATCAGTTTCATCTGTGATTCTGAGAAAGTTTATTGACCAAGCCAATCACTTTCAGTTGGTACAATACATGTAAAAGAAAACTGTACAACATAATGGAAGGCCGTACATGTGTACCTGAAAAGTCCTATTATATTCAAAATTTTTGTGGAAAAAAAGGGAACACATATTTTATTCAGACACAAGAATTTATCTGTAGCCTAACTAACATTTTAGAATTCTAACAAAAATACCACTCTCATTAATCTAACTATGATTATATCAATCCCTTTCCTTCAAATTTTTATTTTTTTCCCAATTTCCACTAATAATTCACTTTAAATTATTGTGCACTCAGACTTCCCAATATCTCACTCTGTTCTCCATCACGTGCTCACATTTCTAAGCATCTACATCAAGGGTCAAGGATCATTTTTGCTCCCATGGGATGCTGTGGCAGGTTGCCAGCATCCAGAATCTTTTGTGAAGAGCGGTATGGTGTCAGTAATGATGGTAGTTCAGTTTCTTTCTTCTTCAGTCTTCCATGTGGTGTTCTCTTGCATGTTTCCACAGAATCTGTTGCCAACACTTCTTTTTACCTGATGCAGAAATTTATTTTGGATTATTATTAAGTTGTATTAAACTTCTACCACGTGGTAGAATTCCTTGGTACAGTTGAAGCTAAGCTGAAGTCTCAAGCAAGTTACAAGACAGTGATCAGATTGTTGGACAATGTGCTGTTGCAGGTAAATCTAAGTGGAAATAATCAAGACCGGGTAGGTCTATAAGGGTCTGAAAAGCCACTAGTCATTCTATTGCTCAGTTAGTAAAAGAAAGTAGAAGTTAGTAAAAGTTAGTAAAAGAAAGGCTAACAACCTTGAAAACACTGTTTGCTATGTTGCAGTACTACACTTGTGATTTATTTTGCATGTCATTTAAAATGTTTCAGAATTTAAGATCTCATCACTTGTGGATAATTTCTGTAATACAATACTTCTTCTGTTTCATTATTTTGATTTTGTTTCATTGTTCCTTACACACAGTGACCCTTTCTCTGAAAGTAACCTTTTGTTTCCCTTCTGCCTGCAAATCCTTATTCTGTTTATCTCACTGAATTATTTCTGGATATCTAAGATCCTACAGATGTAATTTGTCTTCTCTAACCCAGCATTAAAAAAGTTAGTTTTCTGAAGCTGAGTTACTCATCCACAGATTCTCTTATAAGCTAGAGATAGACTATCAGCTTACCACTTATTATTTAAGACTCACCTATCTATCTCTGGATTGTAGTTACCTACCTTGGTATCAAAAATACAAATATTTCTTATATGTTGTAGGTTGTTTTTTTTTTTCTCTGTGCAGTGTGTCTAAAATACTGTCAGAATTATTTTTCAGTTCAGCAGAATAGTGTTTTTTCAATGAAAAAAAGATATGTCTTGCATGTGTTGGGGATAGCCTCAGAAGCCAGCGTATATCTACGCATGCTAAATGAACTTATATAGTTTAGTGTTGTTATGTTATTGTATTTAAATTCTCCATAGTATAAAGCAGTAGAAATTAACAATATTCATACAAAATACACAGCTTATAAGTAGATCTGTTGAAGTTTCTAATTCCTTTCAGAACTTTTGTCTAAAAACCCCCATTAAATATGATGTTTTAAAATACAAATACATGCTTTTTCTTTTTTCCCCACAGGCTCTTAAATGCATCTTTTCTTCATAGTTACTTAGATGAAATGTTGAAGTATTGAGCTCCACGTATTCTTTTGCATCTGAGCATTCCTGACTGTAGTGGTTTAATTGGTTTATGCTTGAGAGCAGGACTCAAATTTTCCATGTCAATACCTCTCTTTTTCAAAAGCTTTTAATAATTCACATTATTTTTTTCACTTGACAACTTTACATAGAAGTAATTTTTTTGTAATTTCGGTCTTGAATCAGCTTGTATCTTTAACCTAAATTTTCAATTGAGAATTAATATTAATTTATTTTAGTACAGAGGAGGCTCTTCAACAGCAATCAGGACTGGTCAACATTTATCTCATTAACTTCAGTGTAAGTACAATTATAACAATGGTGGCTGAGGCTGTGAAAACAGTACCTGTGAAGTTTTATTGTCTTTTTAAAAAATCTTTAGAATTAAGTCAGTGGTCTGTACAAAGATTGTTAAGAAGAAAAGAAGATAAAAATCTGAAAATATAAAATACAAAATTAAAGCTTTATGGGAAAATAGAAAGATATTTATATAGGAGCTGTGGTTTTGATTTTTTTGAGGGTTGGATTTTTTTTTATTATTTAAATAGCACAGTCTGTTATAAAGCCTCTGATAGTTGTGACAGCAATAATTCAGCAGTACTTCACACTTCCCTTTGGAGACAAATTCATCAAATAGTTACTGGAGGCATTCAGACACCCACAGTAAAAGTCACAACATTACTAACAGCGATATATAGCTTAATAATACCTTATTTTTCACTTTGAAAATTACCGTAATTTACAAGAAATATTTCAGCATAGGGAATTTTAATAGCACTGGTGAGTACAAATGCCAGCAGCAGTAGCTGTCTGAAAGCACTTGAGCAACAAAAAAGCTCACAACATACCATCTATGATATTTGACTTCATATCATATTATGCTATAAATTCTGTTTACACTAAATATGTGCAGAGTGACTTTGGGGTAAAAAGGGATATACTTGAGACTGCAATGGAATGTTTATTATAACTCAAAGATTTAGGATTTTAATTCAACTACCAGAATACTTCTAAATCAGACTTGAGATGATCTTCTTTTTCATCAACCTCCGTTTGGGAGATATAAAAATGCTTCCAGGTTTTGCCTGACTGCAGTTTATTTATGTATCAATTTATTTATTTACAATTTTTTATATAATGTTATATCATTTTAGTGAATATGAAGAACTGGTTTCCTTGTTGAATTGCATATAAACTGGAAATATGCACATAAAATTAGCCTTTGGTACTTTTGCTTGTTATCAAGAACAATAATCCAAATATATAGTATTTCTTTGAGTTGCACACTGAGCAAGCAGCTAGAGGGTGTAGTCAAGAGTTCATAAACAGGAGCTGGCACATTGAATTGCAAGACAGTGCTAGGTCAAGCCAGCAGATTACAACTCAACTTTTGTCCTAAAGGAAGGTATGCTTTTACCTTATGGACCTGCTTTTAAAGTAACAGAGCCTCATATTTCTCTTGTTTTGGAGTCTATGTGAAATTTTCAATACAGCCTACATTTTTGTTAAAATGATTGAGTCTGGGATTCCTCTTCCATGTCAACAGAATCACAGCTTGCTGGTCAAGGGAGGTGATTCTCCCCTTCTACTCCACTCTTATGAGAACACAGATGAAGTCCTGTGTCCAGTACTGGAGCCCCCAACACAGGAAGGACATGGAGCTCTTGGATCAAGTCTAG
This sequence comes from Florisuga fusca, assembly GCA_038090715.1. NCBI lineage: Eukaryota > Metazoa > Chordata > Aves > Apodiformes > Trochilidae > Florisuga > Florisuga fusca. The sequence goes on from JAAWXA010000003.1 coordinate 34,727,844, forward strand.
AGGAGGGTCAAGTCTGCTGGTTTCATAAAGGGCAAGGCCACCTTCTCTTCCTCTAGTAGTTCTTATGGTATACTTGGGTCTTCATCACTTTTTGTTCAATTGTGGTGGAAATTTACTTGCTGAAGACTACCCTCATCCCCCTCACACAGATGGGAACAGTACAGGCCAGAAATGAGGACCGCTGCATTTAAGGGCAGCATAGACTTACTCGAAATTAAAATAATACAATGCTAAAGTTAATGTGGTAATTCTTCAGCATCAATGAATAGAGACAGGTAAGGAATATTCTTTCTTCATGACTGAGTAAATCTTTCTGATATCACTCATCATTCACCTTGATTATTCTTTCTGAATTACTCTGTCAGTTGACTGTCTTATAAAAAGTCTCAAACCCTCCAGGTCATGTATCATCTGTCTTGTGTCTCCTTTCCTCTTCCCTTACTAGGTAATGAAAATTTACATGTATTTATCAAACACAAGTTCTGAATGCCATGGAAACATTTCAGATCCAGTAAAACTATTTCATGCCATTTATATTTTCCACTGGAAAGAACAGCATTGTGACTCATACACTGTGCCTGTGATTGATACGTAGCAGAGAGAAAACCCTGAATCACAGTTTTAAACCAAGAAAGAAATATTGAAAGTTCTAATGAAAGAATTGAAGACATGGACTCAAAGGCTGAAAAATAGAAGATAGTTCTAAGATAAATTGTCATTTTAAAGAAAAAAAAATAGATAATAAAATTACATGACTTTTCATCATAGAATTATCAAAATAAAGCTTTTCATCTTCACTAAGATGACAGTTCTATTAGAATGCAAACCAGAATGTAATGAAGTCATCAGTTTTCTGGATGGTAGATCCAGTCCATCTGTCCATAAATCTGTTTTTTGAGTTTGTTATTAAAGTCTTTTTCTTTCATGTGCTACCTCTTCAAAGGCCAAACCAAAGAAAAAATCTTCTCTCTCTGGCTCTCCAAAGTATTTGGCCTTGGGCAAAAAGCGAACAAAAAGACCTGAAGATAATCTGTAGCAAACACATAAAAAAGAGACAACACATAGTGAATAAAAAAACCCACAAACAAACAAGCAAACCCTGAAGCTGTTATTAATCTATACCTTGCACAGAAATCATAGGACACCAATTGTCTAACTTTTGGCAACTGTTTTGAAGATATTTCAACACTAGAGCAGTCTCTAAAGGAACATGAAGGAAAATATTAGGCTACATACTAAATTATAGTCTTGATTGTCAAGACTTCTGCTCAAGAGACGGAAAAGCTGTTCATATTGACATTCTTGGTCAGCATTTCTCAAAAAGAAAATATGTTTTCCTGATACCTAATTCTGTTGTAAGAAGTAGGGAAGCACATAAGCCTAAAGTGCTTCTGAGTTAATGTTAAGGTTTCATAATACTAATCAGTGGGTAAAAGATTTACAATAACAGCAATAGCAATATAATTTCTAGTGGGTTTGTAATACAAACTAAGTACATTTTATTGTAGTTCTAAGTAAAGAATTATTTTTGCAAGTTGAACGTGGTCACATAGCTCACTCTTGACAAAGCCACAGATTACTTATGCAGTTCACCTCAAATGAAGCATACATCAAGCATGCAGTATGAGATACTAAAGTTTCAGGATATTTTAGAAACAATCTTTGTGCATATGAAATTAATTATCCACCACATCATGAGTCTCAAAAAGACATCTTGTAACAGAAGTGCTTCAAAAAAATTACCTTGTAGTGCCTAGCTTTATCTACTCACCCCTATTTCCACCCCTGTTCCCCCCCCCACACACACCAGGCTGAACTGAAAACTTATAGTTGCAAATATGTAGTTCATATGCGACTCAGATGTAAAATTAATCTTTGAATGGGTTCTACCACAATGAATAATATACAGAGACACTCATAGGTGGCTAATAGAGCTGTCTCTCTCCCTTGACTTCTAATAATTCTCAAGCTTCTCTGCCAATTAACTCACTGGTGAGTGAAAAAGACTGATTTGTCCATTTGTGGAATGACTCTCCTTCAAAGAGTAGATTATCTCTGTGTTGACTACAAAGAAACACAAATGACAATTTAGGTTAGCTATGAGATGCTGAAGATGAGTGAAATGAATCCCAGTTCTGATAGTAATTGGTGAACATAAATAAAGAAAAAGACAACATCTACAAAGACACTAACTTAATTCCTAATATTTGTTATTGACTGTAAGGTCAGACTACTAAATCAATACTTATTTAATACCTTTTAAGGTTGAAATCTTTGATTCTTACCCAATTTGGTATTCTCTTGTTTTCAGAACAGAATATAGAATTGATAGTCCATATTCTTCTGTTTCTTTTGATAACCCTGATCCTCCAGATCTTGATTATTACCTCATTTCATAATTGAAGAATTGAAACAGGAATGGTGGAACTAATCTGTCCTAATCTAAGTGCCCAGAAGATTTATACTGGAGATTAATATTTCCTACACTCCCTGTCTGTATTGCGAACGAACAAAGGTATTTTCCAGAGCATAATTCAGCTCATCTCTCTCAGATCTTATTAAATACAGAGAAGGTCTGGGAGAACTAAGTTAGACTCATGAATTTAACTTTTTTATTATCTAAAAATTAGGTGACAGTAATCCCACTGGTCAAAAGGATACAGATTTTCCTCTCACCATTAATTGACTTCTCACTGTTTGAAAATGCTAATATTGCTGGCGTATGTCTCATTTGCCCAGAGAGTAAACAGAGGCAATTAATGACTAGTCTCCTAAATCCTTTAATTTGTTAATGCACTGTGATCCCTCAGACTTTTTTCTCCTCTGTTGCTAGCAATGTTCATGAATATGCTTTTTCTTTATGTTTATGTAACTTGATAATACTTTTAAAGAATGTTTATTGGATTAATGCATGCAATACACAATATATTACCTTTGAAGATTAGATAAGAGGCATCTAGTCAGCTTAAAATGATAGCACATCTGAAGAGCCACCTGTCCTTCCCTTCATCAGCTTTACCTTTGAGAAATATAATAATATGATGGCCCAATGTACAAATAAACCCAACTGTCTGAACCTGTGTCTATTTTGTTTGCTGAATGTTTAGTTCACAAATTATGCATAGATTAGGTTTAACACAATTTGCTCCATAAAAGAGAGCTGAAACATCTAATCTACTAGATGAAATTAATATCATGCTGCAAATCCTCTTATTCCTTAAAAACAACCTGGCTTTCAGAAAGACAAGTTAATTGGGTGAAACTTAATCTTGAAAGATCCAATGAGTGGCTACAAGCTTTCAGGACTGATCATGGAAAATTTATGCAATTAAACAGTTGTAAATAAGCTTTATAGTTTCCTTATGCACACCTTAAGAAGGAGCTGTCTGCTTAGGTAATTATCTGAAAAATATACAAAACATCTTTTGTTTATCTGTTATGATCCTCTGTGTTAGTCCCTAAATATAGGAAGGGTTTAAATTCAACATCTAGACAGAATAAACCCAAAACATTCATGAATCTGAGCTCACCTTAAAAATATACAGTGAAACTAAAGTACTTTTAAGCTAAACCCCTCTGACTGTCAAACTCGGTACTTCATTTATTCATCACTTCTTTCCTCCCTACTAATGATTAGTATACTTGGTGGCCTAACTGCTTATTTGAATTTTATCTTTTTGTGGGTATAAAACTAAATCTTGTGTGAAGAACTTCTCTCTGTATTTTCATCTTAGTATCAGAATATTCATTCAGGACTTCATCACTTGAATCTACAACAAGAATCTGGTACTGAAAATACGTGTGAAAAAATGGAAAAGGGAAGATGGGGAATGTCAGTTTCTTTAACATAAAGAATTTTTCTGTGGACTTTTGATCAATGATATTTTGTATGGTACTTTTTCTTGTAGGTTTTACATTGCTAGTGACTGTTGACCTCAGAACTGAAACAATCCTATGCAAATCATCAGTCGGCCTCCAAAAACTTTCCAAGACTTTTTCTTGTTCTATAGATAGGATATGTGTGAACAACTAGAAGGTGCAGGCCTTGATCTGTTTGCAAACCTTTTCTTCTGGTTGGATTTTACTAATTGGTCATTTTCAACCTCAATACACAAAACCTCTACCATCTGCTGAAAGCATAGCAGATGCTGGACTGATGCATGTAATACAGTCAAATTCCTCAGCTTGTAATTTGTTTACTTCTATTTCCTACCTTCTAAAGATGACTTAGAAGGACCTTTATATTCTGGTGAATCAGATACAGCTTCTTCAGACTCAGCTAGATGTCCAAGTTGTTCTCTAGCAAATCTAGTGACACTTTTTGTGTTGTGTTCCATCAACTGGCACAGTTCAAACTTCATCAGGACTTGAATTGTATTAGTCACATCAATTAGGCTTTTGTCTGCAAAATTATTCTATTTAAAATAAAATGTTTTACCCCTATATAATAAGATGAGGTAAGAAAATAAATTATGAGGTTGTTCATAATTCATTGCTTTATAAGATGCAAATAAGTTTATTAGGAAACTAAGGAAAGGAAATTCTTGTGTGGACTTTGAAAAATATCATTTAAGCAATATAGGTACCTATGATTTTCTAGGAAGAATGACGGGATGGATCTGAAAGCAAGACTATCAGTTGTGTCCCCATATATCCATCTTCAGTGAACGAATGCTGATTATGAGTGCAATATTATGCTGTATAAGAAGACCTTCATCTTAGGAACCTTAACCAAAAAGAAAACTACTTTTGAATGTATAAACATAATAACTATGGTGGGTTTTTTTTTTTTTTTTTTTTTCTCTTGTATTATTATTTTAGTTATCACAGATTTATGCTCATTTGTTACTAGGTATATGATAATTTTCATTGATGTGTGAAAATACACTGTGCAGTTGGAAACACCTCTTTGAGTCCTAAGTATAAAAAAGAATTACAAGTCTGTGTAAATAGTGTATCAAAACCCAACTTCCAATAGAATATAAGCCATCTAAAAGTTAGGGGGAAGCAAACCTCCTTTTTAATTTGCAAAAGCCCTTTATTGATTGAGGAGAGAATGAATTTTGTGTCATTCTGAAACAGTTCATGTAAGTTTTCAGTAAGCTTCTACCAAGTTTCAGTAAAATTCTTGACAAGGTGTTTGTCATTTAGGATGATCAGGAACTCTTCCTGATCTATATCTGCAAATACGTCTAAAAAAGCAGACACATGTAGGTTTGAATATCCTTCCAGAAGTATTACATACTAAAAAGTATTCCCTCTGTAGTTATAATGTGTAATGACTGACCATTTATGGGTAATAACGTTCACAAATTACACAGTAAAACTTGGTTAACGTTAAATGTCCAATATTTTTAATATTTTCAGTAGGGAATATATATATATTTAATACTTTGTTCTATTAAGTATCATCCTAGATAATGAACCAATTACCAGTTGTATTTTATCTCAGGGGTATAGTTATTGCAAGAGATTTAAAGAAGCCTGTTTGCTATGACAACTGCAGCTCAGGACTTTAATGTGGAAGATTATAAAGGAAGAGCTATTTATTTGAAATCGAGTTTGCTTTTGTGATTTCATAATTATTAGAAGAAGATGATATCAACTTCAATCTTCAAGATCCTTCAGAGGAGAATATTTATGTAAATCATCATTATGATGCACAAAAGTACTTGTAATATTGTTGAAATAAAGTTAATGATAATCCCTTTCTGTAAGGACAGATTTCCTAAAAAAATCTGCATATGTCACGAAATCAAAACAGAATTATGCAAACACTCTCACTCTTATGAGACCTCAAATTTGATTGAAAACCAAAATAAAACAGAATAAAACTGTTTTCAGATTTTCAGATATCATCCTCCTTATACTGTGGGTTATTGTATATTTTATTTGTATTGAACACATTATATTATATAAATCTTTTGCATTGAATATTATAGATGCATGACATTTTGTTTTTGTTTTGTTTTGTTTTTAAGATAGAAATGTTAGTATTTATATATTTTTATAAATATGTCTGTTTTATAGTAGAGTTTAAAAATATTTCATTGGTAAACACATTTTCTTTCTGATTGTTAATCACATAAGGCCAAACTTTTTTATTTAAAAGTAACTAAATTCTAAAATGAACAAAACAAATCTTAAAAAGACTCTTAGTAACTGTAGAATAGCCTTCTTTGGGGTCTTTTTGAATGTGGAAACAGTTAGGTTTACATGGATACACAAAGTTGAAAATATGTAAAGTAGAGAAAATATGGGTTACTTATATTTTAAAGTGACCTAAAAAATAGATATGAGAACAAAATAATAAGAAGAATAACAATATTTTACCTAATTTTACCTAATTTTACCTAATTACTTAGATGTAAAAATACCATTGACATTTTGGGAGCATTTGATAGTTTGAGAGCCACAGAAGATTTATATTGAAAATAAGTAAAGTTCTAATATGCACAGTGAGCGAATGTACTCATGAAAGAAGGAAAGAATAGGATGAGAAGGAGAATCAGTGATTGCCTCAGACATCTGACCAAAACTTCAGATGACTACAGTCTTTTTCTGGTACTCAGGAATGAACTCTTTCTATGTTTTCAGTGAATTTCCCACAGTATCTCAGATCTCATTGGAATTATGGAGGCATTTATTTCAGTCAGAGAAAAGTGAACGAGGAAGAATGAATAGGTAACCTTTAAAAAGGTTATACATTCATCTAAAAGCTATTTACACTGCCAATTTTACTTAGTCTGAACATGCCTCACCACCCTTGTCATGCTACACTCTTTGTAACTTCCCACTAAACTTTCCAGGATTTCTTGATCTGATAGCTACTGGTAGTCACTTGCTTAAGTATCTCCCACTTCCTTCCAGACAATAAAGCTCCTGTACAAATCTACCATAAAAGTAACAGATCAAGACAGTAGAAAGGTAAATGAAATCAGCCTAATGAAAATTAGTTTATCCTGAGTGTTTAAATCCTGAGTGTCACACACTTGAAAAAGATGGGTTTACAGCAATGTTTAGGCTGAGAGTACATAGGATCAAGCACGGTGAGGTGAACCAGGATCAGACACAGCCCTGGGCTGATCAGGCAGGACAATATTAATGAGGTTGGACTAAGGTCAGGCAGGGAAAACAGTCCACAGATTAGAATCAGTAGGACCAAGTACTGCTGCAGCGGAGCTTGAGATCACCCAAGACTGCAACACAGCTCAGATAGCAACTGAAGACCCAGGCTGAAATGTGGCTCCAGGGCCCACGTGAAAGGGTTCTAAGTGGAAACCACAGATAAGGCTGATCAACAATATTTAGGTTTATTGACGCCCTAAAGACAGCCTACATTTGTCTTTTGTCTCTAACTTGAATCCTAAAATCACGGAATTTCTCCACTGGTGTCCTACACACCTAGCAATATACAATTAATTATTGGAGTTTTTAAAAAATTATGTAGACCTACCCAAATCTCAGGAGGCAGAAAAGGAAAACATTAATTTTTTTCCATACTTTATCGGCAATCTGTTAAAGATGAAGCGCTGTCAAGAACTTTATTTCTATTAGTTCTGTTTAACTAGAAAGTTTCCTACCCTGGTATGACCCCAGGATTATTACCCATTAGTGATTTTTCAGGTATGCAGTGATGAAGCTGTAATAAAAAGTCTGAGGGTAATCAAGAGATTACCAGAGATTTCCAATCAAGTCCTTGAGAAAACTGGTTAAGTGATCAGGAACACAGGTAGTGCCCTCTACCCTTCCAGCTGCAAGGATAGCTGGAAGGGATCATTATTATAACGGAAGAAGCAGGGAGAGACAGTAGATCAATAATTGTCTGAAAGATAGGTGTCAACAATGGAACTCTGGGGTTTTTTGGTCATGGGTCAGTCTACATGTCACCAGACCTTCTGGCAACAGATGAGGTACACCTGTCTCAAACGGGGACAAGAATCGTTGCACAGGAATTAGCATTGCTGATTGAGAGAGATATATATATGTATTCATCTGTTTGTGATTTTACATAATATCTCAGAACAGTGGCAGCGGTTGTTAACTTGATTCTGTTTTGACAGTGAGTGTACCAATAGTAAGCATCAAAGTAGATCTTGCATAGATTATTTAAAATTGTAGTAAATTTTGTATAATCAAAATTACTTTGGCTGCATAAAAAGTCATTTACATAAGGCTCATAAAAGTGAAGGATAGAGCACCAGATGAAAACACACAGAAGCCATGTCATTTTAAGAAAAAAAAAAAAAATCAGGCACACTGAAACACTCACTGAAGGTTATGCATTTAGCTGGAATACCTTTTGCATTATTTAGATCAGCATAGTTAGATCAGTGGAGCAGTTTCATTATCCTACTGCTTTTACAGTGTCTTGGTAACAGTGATGGAATGCAAAAGAATCCAACAGTACAGAAACCATGAATTGCCTTTTATCACATGACTGTAACTTGCATTCTAAAATACAGAAAATGGAAATGTTTGAAACAACATATTGTGATGGTATATCAAATTATTATATATAATTATTTACATTAAGAGTGGAAAAAATAAGGGAAATGTAATTTTTTTTTCTTTTATTCAGAGAATAAATAGCACAGGGCTTGACGGGACCCTGCAAGGTTTTCTATCTCATAGAAATCATAGTCTCTCCAAAACAGGATAAGTTACATCTAAATGAGGTCAGTTACTTCTCGTGTTTAACTTTGTTTGACTTCTGAACTTGGAGATGGAGTTTGCTCTTGAGGCTGAATAAGATGTTTAGTTTTTTGAAATACTTGAGAATCAAAAGCATAGCCTAGGAAATCCTGATCAAAACATGACATATAATTGCTACTGAAATACAAAACCTGTTTTACAGATCATCATCATCAAAATATTTTTTTCAGCCACTTAAAAATATTCAACAACTCTAAATATTTATTAAATAAATAAAAAGGAGGACTGTTTTTTCTAGAGTAAAACCATATACAAGAGGAACACCTAGAACCATATTTGTGTATTTCTTAGTAATTGGTACCCAAACATTAATAGGTGAGACCTCACATTATCTGTCATGTCACTAAGATGTTTCCTCACCAAAAACAGTTTACTTCACTTGTTAGAAAAGCTGTTCAGTGCTTTCTGGAAAGTAGTCTAGGTTTTTTTGCTGTGTCATGCTATGCACTAATATGATCTAACGTGGAAGCATCTTTACGAATGTAAATGTAAAATAAAATGTCACAGATTAGGACAATACCACACAAAACCAACCTAAGAATTAGTCCTTGTTATTAACACTACCTAAAAAATGCATGGTAATTGTAATGCTCATTCTAACCTTGACTCAGACTCCGGTTTTAATGAAGACATTTAGCTTACTGGAGTATTATACATGTATAAACTTATAAGAGCTGATATAAATGGTGTTAATTTCAAAATTAAGGTTAAATTGAGACACTGATAGAATATACACTTCACATTATAATTTAACCATTATTACTTTAAGACAGTATAATATAGATACTCAATTAAATTTTTAAACAAACAAAAATCTTTTTAATCTCCAAATTTTAAAATGGATTTAAAGACAATTATTGTAGGTGTTCATATGTCAAGGCTGAGCAAAACACCACAACCACCTCATTTCATGGTGTCTATAGGGTTAAAACATCAAAATAAATTAGTGTTGGTGCATGAAAAAGCGATTTCTAAAGACCTCAGCTAAACATGTGGAATCGTTCCAACTTTGTTACTCCCATAAGCCAAGTTCTTAGGGAGTTTTTCAAATATCATTGTCCAGATTTTTGTATTTAACAGACTTATGATATGCAGGATTTTTAATTTGTTTTGTTTTTTTCATTTAGATACTATAAATTGCAAAACACAAACATAACCACTTATATGTCACCTGATAATATAAATGACAGTGAAAGTATAAATTTAACTACAGCATGGGTTAGTTCTGATGTTTGGTTAAATATGCGTTCCCCACTCCAAATAACACCATGATCCATGAACTAAGATTACAAAGGATGTGACAGAAAGTTTTATACCTTAATGTAGACAGTACTTAGTGATAATGCCATTGAAAGAATTTCTGAAGCCATTGGGAACCAGAAATGGGGTTACACATTGAGCTACTCGGAGTGAATTAAAATTCTGGACATAACGTTTTCAATAATGTGAATACAGAATAAAGGAAGTGCAACACTTAACATAAGCTTGTTTTGTCTCCTTGTTCCTTTATCTTCTTCATTCCATTGAAATGGTCACAGTTCTGGTGCAGTTACCCTTTTCTGTCATCCTATCATTTTTTTCACTCCTGTGTATCTGATCGCTCTCTGACTCTTTCAGCTGCATGTTAGCATTCACTGCATAACAAAGTGAGGTCAAGAGTGAAGAGAGTGTGCAATAAAACAAGTTACTGAAAGATTAAAATATTACTATATAGTATGCCATGTACTCTGTAATCATTTATATTCCATTGCTGGGACACCTGGAAGCAAACTAACAAAGTCACCAATGACTTAAGGTCAAGAATTAAATTGTGTCAATGGGCTGATGATATACACATAAAACCCCCATCATTTCGTGAAAGTTTGTGGTTGAGCTTTACTTAAATCTACACAAAATATATTCCATGTAATGTAACGTAATCTCTTTAAAGTGACTTTTCAGTCTTGATTTAGGCAGTGTGTTCATACCATTACTAAAACCAAAACAATCTCTGGTCACATTTCTAAGATATAAAATTATCTCATAAAACCCCTCTTACACCAGATAGACAAAATTACATATTTCAGTGCTATGTCTAAGTTGATATAATCTGAAATAGTGATGTGCATCACAGGAATAAATATATTTAAATACAAGGTATTTGACACAGTAAAATAATATTACCTTCCTTTGATATAGGACTAATGTGTGCACATGAAGAAGGAACAAGGAAAACAGTGTACCAAGGATATAGGATAATAATGTAGTCATTAGATAGAGGAAAGGTAAAAAAACATTAACAAGTATGAGCTGTAAGAAACAACTGACTATAAAGACAAGAAGAAATAGTATAAACAGCAACATCTATAGAGTGTGCTTAATATACATGCTGTTATGCATGTATAAGTATGTATCCATGTTCACATATATGTACATGCACATATGTACATGCTAGGTATCTGGTGTTAAGAAGATAGCCTAATCTGTTTGTCTGTATTCATATATGTTATATTTGTCTGTTTCGTCAGGAAGTATGGATGTTCTTAGTAAAGACATTATGTATTCTGTGATATAGGATCAAAGGCATCTCTCATTTTTCAGAAACATACTCAGAAAGAGTAGCGAGGATTCCTCAACCTAACTGTTGTGGGAGTTCAGCTGTGTGAAATGAAGATTAAGGCTAGCAACAGCTATATTAAAAAATCTGTTTTGTTCTTGTTTTTAATTCTGTCATACAGATCCTGCAATATTCAAGATTGTTTGTATAGAATGGTCTATTTCTGTTATAGCAACTGTTTTACTCCTTCCCACTCCCACTGCCATTCCCATGTCCTGGTTGAAAATGCAAAACTGCTTTTTGTCTTAGAAGCCATTAAAGCAATTTAAAAGTAAATCTGATATTTGACAAGCCATTGCACTTTAGCTTTTCCTCAAGAGTGGCATGAAATGCTGAATTGCTCAGAGTGAGTTAAAATTCTGGACACAGCATTTTCAGTAATGTGCAGCTTAGGCAGCATTTTCTTAGAAACTCATCTAAAAAAGAGTGAACCTTTTACGGTACTGATGGTTGCTGAAGAACAGCACAAGTGTCTGAAAACAGTGGGAAGTTTTTTACTTTTTACTAAATTGCCTGAACTGTAAAAAATTATGGTGAATATTTCTATATAATGGCTTTTAAAGTTGGTTTGTTTTTTTTTTAAGTAATGTTCAATTTCAGAAGGGTTTGATAAGAACCTTTTAGTTTAGAACTTTAATCCTTCACTATTGTGCAATAAAATCTAATGGTTTTGACTATCAGAGAGAGAAGAAAACTGGGACAAGTTCTTACATTCATAGAGAGATAAAAATGCTTCTATTGCTTTAAATATTTAAAATTCAATTCCTTCTTGCCTTGATTTTACTCTCTAAACATATGGAGATCTACTTCTTATTTCTAAAATTTTTTTACCCATTACACATTTAATCTATGGACCTTATTAAAAACAAAACAAAACAAAACAAAACAAAAAAATGGTGTGTGGGAAGACTGGGAAGACATTGTTAAGCTCTGCAGAAGTGTAAAACAGACAGTCTGAAAAAGAATCATAAATTTCTGTGTGACAGGTAGAATAGAGTTTGGAAATCACCATGGTGCAGATTGTATATTTCAGGTGAACTAGTCAATGAAATATCCTAAAACTACTCAAGTATTTTGATTTGATATGTTGTTATTGCAAAAAAGCAATAGACTAAAATTATTGGCTGCTGCCAAGCAAGCTGGCCAGACTTATATCTCTATTGTAGCTCTTCGCTAGCTGGACCAGCAATGAAAATAGGAAAGCATATATACTGTGCAATTACCTTTGTCCTTCTTGCTTTCCTTTGCTGCTCCTAAGAATCCTAGCATTACCTTACAATTTGTGAGCTGTTTCACAGCCAATGGCCATCTCTTAACTTTTTAATAACTATCCCTTCCACTACACACAACATCTCATTAAGGCAATCCTTGTTACATTTCCCTGTGGGCATGCAGAAATCTCAGACTGCAGTAATGACTGCTATTAATTAGGATAAAATTATGGTTATACATGTTACAAACTCTTAAAGCTCAGAAAGAATCCTTCAGTTGCCATTTTGCAAAGAACTGTCTCCTCACTTTCTTTGTTCACCACAACTGGAAAACATACTTGAAAATCGAAATCTTACTAACAAATGGTCTCTAAGGTCAATTCTCTAACACTAGTAGGACTTCACTATGCTTCTATGCAAAATATTTTTTTATAAAATTTTTATATTGTACTGTTTTTATTGATATGACTTCTATGGACCTAAATGTGTTGATTGTCATTAGATTTTTTATCCCATAAACCAGTGTAATTTCTGATGTTTGAATAACAAGATATTTTACAAGTACAAATTTGAATATTTCTTAATAATTTCTGGAATTACAATAAGGCTATGTGCTTTCCCCCTTCTAGTAATGTGAGACAGCATTATTTGGGCAACGATTAAATTAATAAACTGAGGAATGTGGAGGAGATGGGTGTGTTTCCTCCATTTTCCTCAAAATAATTCTTCAGTCTCTTAGTAGTCAAAAGCACCAGAGATTGATATATAGCAACAGTATAGCTTGATTGTGAAGGGATATTAGCAAATAAAACCTGAGTGAAACAGAAAGCTAGAACAAAGGAGCATGATGCAAAAGGGCTTCAGAGTGCTCAGTAACAAAGAATGTTTGAAAAGTTGCCAGAAGAACTTAGAAACTGTTACATAAATACCTCTGTCCTCACTGCAAGGCTAACACAGAAATGGCAGAAATACAATATGTAGGCCAGTGAATAAATTGTCCTTGGCTAACAGCTAACAGAATTTTTCTGAAGTGCTGTCTCAGAAAATAACAACATATGATGAAACTGTGCAATGCCAACAGAGTAAGTGTATACCAGGAGAAAATAATCAGTCTTCCAGTTAATATTTGCTCTGTACTTTCATTTATACTAATACTGCAATTTCTGAGATGCAGAAAATATTGTTGTGCAGATATTGTGCAGTATGTTTGCTTGTTTGTTGGGTTTTTTTGTTGTTGTTTTTTTTTTGTAATTTTTTTAATTGGGTTGGGAGGAGGAGGTTGAAGGCTGTGGAATTTTCTTCAGATATTCTTTTCTACTTATTCTTGTTAAACATAGTGATGCTTGATTTCATATTTTTCTTGATGGACGTTTTAACATGAATTTTTATTAGGGAATTTTTTTCTCTAAAAACCAGAAAAAAAGTAAAAAATGTGACTATAAAATGTCTCTTTATTAATTGTATGTTGCTCTCATATTTTTCAGGCTAAACAAATGAAAAGGACATGTGAAGGAAGACCCCTGATGGTTTGTGATGCCTTAGTGAGAGCTCACTTGCTAGCTTTGTTCTGAACTACTGCAGCTACCTTTCTCTAAAAGGAGTCTGTTATAGATGGGACTAGCACAAAATAGCATAAACATGATCCAATTCAGTGCCACAGGAGCAGATGGCTGGCCTTTTTATTTACCATTCCAGACACAGTCTAATGGCTTCATAAGAGAGAGACATTTCAAATGTTTTGGAATATGCAATTCCCTTAACTCCAGAATTTGCTTCATTGTATGTTTATCAGGTGTTCCAGAAAGTCCATGAAGCCTGAATGTCTCGTCAGCCCTTTGAGGTATCAGGAATTTTAGGTGGTGAAAAAGATGTCCTTTACAGTACGGAGAATTAAGAAGGATGTTGCAGCTTCCTGCTGCAAAAGAGAGTAGTGATAGATAACAAGGGAGGGAAAAAAAAAAAAAATGTTCTAAGCTTTATATCTCTTTTTTAGATCCTTTGCCATAGAAGCTTCCCTCACCTACTTTATTTGTGCTTCATAATAATTTAACGTTTGTCAGAGCTTCTATGCCAGAAGCTCTTAATCTTTTTAGACCATATTTAAGGGACAGCTTATTACTTTAGTGTTTTTTTTTCAGATGCAGACATAATCTCTGTAAACCTTAATATCAATTAGATTGTCATTTAAACTGTTTGTCTGCAGAACAGAGGAAATAGTATTGCTTAAAAAGGGGAGATGAGGAAAGGCTTTAAATACAGGTGTAAGGGAGGCATGTAAGGTGGCTCACGTCAGGGTTGAAGAAGCAGAATACAGCAGAGGTAGAAAAGGGTTGAGAAATGAAATTTATGCCATATGGTGGGCTACAGGACCAAGTACAGACCAATGCTGGCAGCCCACTGTGAGAGGGATAAAAATTACACCCATTTGGAACTTTCATGAAGTGTTATCCATAGCACTTGAAGGAAAGAAATAATCTTCACATTTCTTACTCAGTTTGGTTTTAGCCAGAGCTTATTTGGTTTTAAATTTTGAAAAGGATACATCATCTTAAATGTAAACTGAAAAATGTCCCAGATTAATGCAGCAAACTTTAATTTGGGGGCATCTATACCTGTAGGCATATGAAAACATTAAACTGTAAATGAAAAAATAATGACTTTTAATTAGAAAATATACCTTCTTATATCAATCTTATTATGCCTTTAAGACAAAATTTAAATCAATATATTAAGAGAGAGAAAATTTGCAATTTTTGATTGGATTATTTGCAGTGGTTTTAATTTAAAGAAAAAAAATGCTAAATTCTGCCTGTATCACCAGATGCGGTTGGGTTGTTTTTTTCAGGGGGGTTGTTGGTTTGTTTGGTTTTTGTTAAAATATAATTTTGATAAATAAGAAATAACCACCTAGATTTTAGTCTGCCAAAATCTGTGAAATATGCAATAAGTTTTTGTCACACTAGAACATTCATAATCTTCTATTCTATGTCAAAAATCACAATTAGCAAGAGACTTGAAACATCATATCATTGAAAATGTAAAAAAACAATGAATACTTAATGTCAAGACAACTTTTTGTAACAGTATCTTAGTGGAAAACAGCAGCATAGTGATGGCTTCCTTGTCTTAGCATCATAGAATGGGTAGGGTTGGAAGGGACTTTAAAGATCATCTGGTTCCAGTCCCCCTGCATGGCCAGGGACACCTCCCACTAGACCAGGTTGCTCAAGGCCCCATCCAACCTGGCCTTGAACTTGGCAGCCACAACTTCCTTGGGCAACAGGTCTCACCACCTGGTGGTGTCTCACCACCCTCACAGGAAAGAATTTCTTCCTAAGGTCTAACCTACATGTCTTCCTAATGTCTTCTCAAATAGAAACCACAGTCATTTATTTAGGGTCCCAGTTCACTATTGGACAATTACAAATAAAACACATTTATATGTCTCAGCCAATGTGATAATAATCATAGGCACTGAATAAAGATTTTTTCCTCAGAGCTGTTCTCATTTTCAGTTTTGAATGTCTTTCAAGTAAAACAATGACTACCTTTGAATTAAACAGTACAGTTATGTTCTTCAAACTATATAGTTGTATACCTGGTAGTTTTATGTCTTGTGTTTTTCTTAAATTTGTCATGAGTGTGTATGTATCTAATTTAAATTATATTTTTTTCTATTCCTCTAGTAAAATATTTTGAAGAATCATTTAACTCCTAATACTAAAGCAATGAAGAATGCAATCATAAAGTATTTGTGTTAAAATTATTTGACTTGAAATACCCAAAGAATCTAGAAGCTAAAAAAAATTAATGAAAACTTCTTTACTTCAGGAGTAACAAATAATATATGTTATCCAGAACAGGAATAGCTGAAGCAGATCAATCTAGTGATCCACAAAAATCTTGTATTTTTCTCCCATCAGTTTAAGGAATGTTGTGAAAACAAGACCTAAAATTAACCTTACTTTCCCTGAAAATATTTCCTGTTTGCAGAAGGTTTTGATTTAGGAGCTTCCTGTGTGGCAGCTGATTTAGGTTTACTCTTATTAGTTTCAAAAAAAGGCGTTACTTAACTATAAGCATAGAGTAGTAGGTCGAGCATGAACAATCTGTTAATCACTGAAAGATACAAACTATGGAGAAACTTCTCAAGAAAAGATAAAAAGAGAATAAAAGATGGATGAAACATTGACCTCATCACGGAAATTTTGGAGAAGGCTTAAAGGAGAAAATATGCATAAGTGGTGTGAACAACTATGAGCTAGAGCATGAGCTAGTGTTATGTGATCAATGGAAAGCACACATCTGCTAAAGGCAGCTGCAGACAAATCTTTCTTTCAAGGAAAGATTATCAATGACTGCTTAATGACCTATGTGAAACTGACACCCTGTGATAAGGGTGCATCACTACTGCCTGAGGAGTGGGATGTATTGATTCTGATCAGGAGACTGTTGCATATTGAGGAGTCACTGATCCATACAACAGATAATGTGAGTAGGAACACATCCAGTGTGGCTTTCAGGATTCATTGTGCTGCACAAAGCATTTCGCTCAAGAATAACCTTGGCCAGCTCATTGTAACAGAGAAATCAGCAGGAAGCTCCCACTTGAGACCAGTGATTATACACCCTGCATGACTTTTCCTTTATCAAAGGAAATAAAAGTTACAAGAGGTTCTCAGGGGAAAACCCATGAAGACTAGGTGCTTTCTTAAAACATGGTGGAGAGTTTTTGGAATAAAATGGACATGTGAGCAATTCTGACTACTTAGCATTAGCTAGAGTGAGCTAAGGGTCTTGAGGCCCAGCAGCAAGGTTACTAAAAGATTAGCTACGTGCAAAAGATAAGGAACTTGGCAGCAGAAAAGAAGAATAACAGGATGGGAAAGCATCTCATAGACAACACATAAAGAGTTGTATTTAACCAGTTAGTGCACTGTGGCATATGAAAATTGTTCTGTACCAATCAGCAATATGTTTATATTTTGTTATCAGGCTGACTGTGTATAAAAGGTCTACCTCTACTCTCAATGAACGGCAATACTTTGATTGTATTAATCTGCATGTTGTCCACTGTTCTCCCACAAAAAACAAAACAATAGAATAGCTAGAATGACCAAAAGGGAGAATTTCTTTCCACAGACAGAATCTGTACAGCATGATGTAGGAAAATCCATCTGGGCTCCATCCAGCACCGCACATTTGGAGAATATAACTGGATGTAGTCAGCTTATGAAACCAAGGCATACTGTGATCCGTAAACGAAGCCAGTTTGGGAATACATCCAAGCAATAAGAAACCTTCCAACAAATGAGGCCAAAAGTAGCACGGGCAAAATTCTTGGCCCTTTCTAAACTGGTGATGTGGTAAAAAAGTCCTCTATATCTCCTCAGAGATGTAATTGCCAAGAATGCATGGCAAAAGAACCCTAAAGAAATCCAAGTCCAGTCATTAGGATCTTTGAGCCACAGCTATTGGGAGTCAAAAGCTAACAAAAGCTAATGTGACAAAAAAGGAACATGAATTCTGATGACTGATAGTAACACTGCTTTTTGCCCAAATCAGCTGGGTCTATTACTCTGTGCAACCATTAAGTCAATATTTCTTCTGTAGTTTTTTCACCACAAACTAAAGAGCCTTGTCACATTCCAGAGGCTGGAAATGTGGAGATCCTTGTTGGATCCCACAAGGACAAAGTAAAGATAACACAGTACCAGGTTCAAGTACGCAATTTTATTGAACACAGGTAGAACTGGTAGGCATTAAAACTATAGTTATTAGCCCAGCCCTGTAGGCAGAGATAACCTCCCTCCCATCAAGCAGATTGACAGTCTCACCCAATTTAGTGTAATCTACAAATTTACTGAGGGTGCACTCTATCCCCTTGCCAAATCATCAATAAAGATGTCAAACAGGACATCCCCAGCACTTGGCCCTAGGGAACACCACTCGTGACAACCAACTGAATTTAACTCCATTCAGCACAACCCTTTGGACCCAGCCATCCAGTTTTAATCCATCAGAGTGTTATGTGTATCCAAGCCACAAGCAGATATATTCTCTAGGAGAATGCTGTGGGAAACCTTGTCAAAGGCCTTGCTTAAGCTGAGGTACAAAATATCTACAGCTCAGGTTAGTCAGGACCTGCCCTTCATGAACCTATGCTGACTGGGCCCGATCACCTTTTTTTTTCTGCATGTACTGGATAATGGCACTCAGGATGATCTTCTCCATCAGCTTCCCTGGTACTGAAGTCAGACTGATAGGCCTATAATTTCCCATATCATCCTTCTGTCCCTTCTTATGTATGGGGATTAAATTGGAAGTTTTCCAGTCTTCTGGTATCTCTCCAGTGAGACAGGACTTCTGATAAATGATGGAAAGTGTTTTAGTTAGTACCCCAGATGAATGAAAAGTCTAAACTTAAATTTTCTTAGATTCAAGAAGACACCTCTAAAATAATATTAATTTATATATTATTCTTCCATAAATATTCAGTTTCTCACTGTGAACATGTCTGTGATGTATATTTGAGATTTTGATCAATAGTTAATATAGAATCACAGAGACTCACAGGAAGTTAGGGATTAGTTAGGAGAGATCATCTAGTCAAATCCCCTGCCAGAGCTGGGTCATCTACAGCAGGACACAGAGGAAGGTGTCCAGGTGGGTTTTAAATCTCTCCAGAGATGGGGACTCCACAACCTCCCTGGGCTGTCACCTTCACAGTGAAAAAGGGTTTTTTTCTTATATTTATGTGGAACCTCCTATGTTCCAGCTTGCTCCTTTTGCTGTCATTGGACATAACTGAGAAGAGCCTGGCTCCTCCCTTTACATATTTGACATATTAATGAGGTCACCCCTCATTCTCTTCTCTTCTCTTCTCTTCTCTTCTCTTCTCTTCTCTTCTCTTCTCTTCTCTTCTCTTCTCTTCTCTTCTCTTCTCTTCTCCTCTCCTCTCCTCTCCTCTCCTCTCCTCTCCTCTCCTCTCCTCTCCTCTCCTCTCCTCTCCTCTCCTCTTCCTCTCCTCTTTCTCTCCTCTCCTCTTTCTCTCCTCTCCTCTTCCTCTCCTCTTCCTCTCCTCTCCTCTTCCTCTCCTCTCCTCTTCTCTCTTCTCCAAACTGAACAGACCCAGCTCCCTCATCCTTTCCCCATAAAGGAGATGTTCCACTCCCTTAATCATCCTGGCAGCTCTGTATTGGACTCTTTCAAGCAGTTCCCTGTCCTTCTAGAACAGAACTGGACACAATATGCCAGATGTGGCCTCACCAGGGCAGAGTAGAGGAGGAAGAGAATCTCTCTTGACCTACCAGCCATCCCCCTTCTAATGCGTCACAGGATGCCATTGGCCTTCTTGGCCACAGGGGCACATTGCTGGCTCGTGGTCACCCTTCAGTCCACCAGCAACCATGTCTCTTTCCTCTACACTGCTCTCCAAAGTGAGCAACTTGTATGGAAATAACAAGTCATCAGACAGATCATGAGAACATCCACCTAGGATGTTCATACACTTGAAGAAAGAGACCTATGATGTCATCTTCACCAGGTCCAGGTGTATCACATTTTTACAGGTGACTTTCTCCCTTTACTATAAATCCACAAGCTCAGATTTCCGCAATAAAGACATCTGCATTTAGAAAGATTAATCTGTGAGATTCTGCTACTGATCTCTCTTATTGGAATTTACCTCAAAAGACTATTTTAAAATGAATATGCCTGGCTTGGGTGGAAGAAGACATTTCAATTGTGCTTATGCTAATGAACCTGGCCTGGAGGGAGCAGAGGAGGGAAAGGGAGGGAGGGGGAGGAGGGTGAAATAGAAAAGAACTATTAAGAAAGGAACTAATAAAAGAACTGGAAATAGATAAGAACTAATGGCTGGGTGGGGACTATGCCCTTCTGTGACAAGTGACAAGTCAGGTGGAAGTCCCTTCCAGGCGAGCCTGTCTTCAATGGCTCTGGTGCTAATGGCCCTGGCTTCTGCAGCAGCTGACTGGCAGCTGCCCCTTTGGAACAAAGGAACTCAGGGATATATATGGCTGTCCATTCTGTGGCCACATGGCCATCCTCCTGACCCACCACCAGCTTCATTGGACCCTGTCCAGGATCAGAGCCAGACAGCTGCACCCCTGGTGGTGACTCTGGCTCTCTCTCATCCTTCTTTCCCAATACTCTTTTGTCTCACATTTCTCTCTCTCTCTCTCTTTCCTTGTATCTTCTCCTTTTTCCTCTCTCCCTCTTTTGCCTGGCAACATATCCCCTATAATTTCACAGGGTTCTATCATTTTGCTTGTGCCAGCTGTCAAATAAAAGTTTATGCTTGCACCTAACCCTTGATGGTTGGACTTTGTTCTTGCGGATAAAAGCAAAAAAAAATAAATAAATTTAATATTACTCCAGACCGTAACATAATCCTACCCCCATAGGCATACTATTGCAAAACATGCCTGAAGTGAATCTGCTTTATTCCTGTGTCTTTTTGTTCATGCCAACTCTCATGTCATTTCTGGTTAAAAATAAACAAGCAACTGACATGACAGCTCAAAGATGAAGTCCTTTATAAGCCAGCATTATCCTTACTACAAACAATTTTTAGATGAACTAAGAACTGATTTAATTCATGGCTTTTCTCATTGTTGTGTAGGAGCAAACATACATCATCATAATTTCTTCTTTCATTTTTATCACTCATTATCTGCTTATTAAAACCAAAACAAACAAACAAACAAAAAAACCTCAAAACAAACTGCAGACTCCAGTTTATCACTTGTATTACTTACTCACTTTTCAATCTGATTAGAATACAAATTCAAATACAATACAAAATAAAACTAGTCCATCATCTAAACTGCATGTCTTAATGTGCTAATGACCAATTTTATTTTTAATTGCATAGCTTCTTTTTGCTCTCCTTCTCCTACAGCATCCTACTGACTTTAACAGCTGAGCCTGAGTATATGACTTAACACATCTAAACACCTAATGAAAATCTCACATATTAAATTTTTAAGGTAAACATAAAAAAGATGAGTGCCTCAAAAACTGGTTCATCTGACTTTATAAGAGATACTTCTAACAAATGACACATCAACTTTTTAGGTACCTATTTCTTCATATTTTTAATAAAAAGGAAATAAAAACTCATGGTCAAACTTAAGTTTGAGATGTCTGGAGTCAGTCAGCTAAGATAAGTCTTGAATGCTGAAAGGGATTATGATTCTTTAATGCTTTTTGACCCCAATACCCTCACTTTGATGGAAGGGAGAAGGGACAGCTGATGAACAGATGTCAGGAAAAAGAGAGCTTGTGGGCTTCAGACACAAATAGTTTATGAAAGGGCAAGATTTTTATCTTGACTAAAAGAAGACACAGAATGTAAAGTGGTCAGTTCTGCTCTAGATTCTGCATGTGAAAGTGATAATTTGAAAATAATTATTTATGGTTTAACTGAGCAAGGAACAAGCGGAAAAATAAGAAACTTGAAATAAGAAACAGGACTTGGTTTAGGATTTTCTTCTTGATGACCTATATTTCATTCTGAAAAGAGAACACAAGCCAAAATGCAAATACAATTTTTTGAAACTGTTTTTCTCTATGTGTGAGAATATAAATATTGCATTCTTTTGTCGGCTGCTAATTGGATTTTCCTGTAACGTCTGCCTTGAATTAGAAGTACTTTTCTTAATTATAGATGTGTCAGTTTACAACTACAATTTTATGAGTAATTAAAATATTGTAGAAATGTCCATCATACCCTCTTCTTTTTGTAGTCAAGCTACAGCATACTAAGTTAATAAAACCTAGTTTTCATTACAAGCTGCATCCTACTGTGATTATAAAAGATCAGTCTTGAGACCTAATATGCTCAAAAGTTTCAACATCAGATTAAAAATAAACATGGAGATATACTTCTGATACTGATGGGAGTATTGTCTTTTCCAATTTGGAAGGATTATGCAGACTTTAAAATATACTCAGTTACCAACTTCATAAAAAAAGGATAAAACAAACCCATTAGTTCTAAAACTGTGAAATGTGTGATTTTGCCTAATACTAAAAGAAAACAGAAAAATTATAAAGATTATCCATCTTTTTTTTTTTTCTTTTTTCCCTTAGTGTAAACTAACATACCTTTTTGTTTTTGCCTTCAAATGTGTCTTTTTGCACAGATATATTTGTGTCATTCCCTGTATATTCTTTTGTCCTCTTTCATGCATAAATTCAGTAGGCAATGCATAAGTTTCTGCAGTTACTGTTTTTCTTTTCCTGTGTAGAAGTTCCTGTGTTCTGTAATTAGATTTATTTTAAAACCTTCAAGTAAGCCTATATTGTATAAGCAACACTTGGATTCAGTTCCAGAATTAGATACTTTAAGGTGAATCTGGGAGATGTGAAGAACCACATGTGAGTTAGGTATCCAGTCACCCACTACATATAGAGTGCAAGAAAGGTGTCAGTTTGATTGGTAAACTAGTGGAAGCACAATAGGGATTTAAGGTTTAGCCTTCTTAATCCATCTGAATTACTTATTACACCCAACTCATGTTTGTTTTGCATCTGTTTTTCTGTGCTTAGATATATTACATCCTCAAAAAATGAAAAAAGCACATCCTCCTCCTCCCTTTTTGCAGAATATATTCTATTATACATATTTACAATACATATTGTGGGGGTTTTTCCACCATCTTTACTGAGGGGCTCAGCTGTGCCCTGCAGTATGTTCATAGGTGTACTCTTCACTGGGTGAAAAACTGGTTGTGTGGGCAGGCCCAGAGAGTTGTGCTGAACAAAATTAAATCCAGTTGGACAGTCACCAGTGGTGTTGTCTAGGGTTCAGTTTTGGGGTCAGTCTTGTTCAGTACCTTTGTCAGCAATGTAGATGAGGGGATTGAGTGCATCTTCAGTAAGCCTGCAGACTACACCAAGTTGTATAGGAGTGTTGATCTGCTTGAGGATTGAAAAGCTCTGCAGGGGTACCTGGACAGGTTGGTTCAATGGCCCAAGAACAATTGTATGAGGTTCAGTAAGGCCAAGTGCCAGGTCCTGCACTTCCAGACAAAACACCATGTAACTCTACAGGCTTGAGGATGACTAACTAAAAGCTCCCAGGCAGAAAATGACCTGGAAGTGTTGGTTAACACCCAGCTGAATATGAGGCAGCAGTGTGCCCAGGTGGCAAAGGCCAACAGCATCCTGGGCTACATCAGAAATATTGTGGCCAGCAGGAACAGTGAAGTGATTTTCCCACGGGACTTGGTCAGCATTCTTGAGGCTGCACCTCAAGCACTGTCTGCAGTTCTGTCCCCCTCACTACAACGACATTGAGTTGCTGGAGTGTGTCCAGAGAAGGGCAATGAAGATGGTGAAGGTTCTGGAGAACAAGCCCACTGAGAAGAGGCTGCAGGAACTGTGATTGTTTAGTCTGAAGAAGATGGGGCTTAGGGGAGACCTTATTGTTCTCTACAACTACCTGAAGGGAAGCTGTAGGGAGGTGGGTGTTGGACTCCTCTCAAGTAAATAAAGATTACCAATAGAGGAAATGGCCTGAAGCTGCACCAGGGGAGGTTTAGACTAGACATTAGAAAAAATTATTTACTGAAAGAGTGGTGAGATGCTGGAACGGGCTGCCCTGGGGGGTGGTGGAATCACCATCCCCAGAGATATTTAAAAACCATGTGGATGAGACACTTCAGGACATGCTTTTGTGGGCATTGTGGGGTTTTTTTTTTCTGGGTTAACAGTTGGATTTGGTGATCTTGGTGGTCTTCTCCTACTTTGATGAATCTGTGACTGTCCCAAACATAAGACAGCTTCAGCTTCTCCTCGCAGAGGCCACCTCTGTGAAAATTGTTCTACCTACACTCAAAAAAGCATCACAATGGAATTTTAACCTGCTGTCTATTAAATAAGACCTAAGAAGAAATTCCCTGTGATTAGAGGACCAGGCAGCATACATTCTAATTAGAAAACACAAAAAGAGTCTTTTCACTTTCAGAAAGGAAAGAAATGTTTCCTTCATTGTATTCAGCACTGTAATAGCATTTGAAGTTACGTGAGTACATTTACAGAAAAATCTACAATTCACATTTACAAATTATATGATCTTTGATTCACATTAAAGCAAGGCCACAAGGCATATGTGAATAAATGCTACCTGGACTGAGGATGTGTTCTAACTAACAAAATATGCAAAATTCCTCACAATAGGTTATACTTACATAGTTTGAGTGTTCTTTAGTCTAAATTGTATTTGAGTACTATTAAAAAAAAGCAATGTGCATGGGTGTATCCCTGCTATCTTCTAATTTTTTTTTATTTGTTGCCTGAAAAGGGACTCAATAAAATTTTAAAATTTTAAAATTGTAGGAGTTTTTTGAGGATGTAGGATCTTATTCAAGTCCTGGAACCTAATGAATTCTCTCAGTATGCCTAATACAGGTGCTTTCTTCCATCTGCTCCTTCATATTTGGTTTTAGTTTCTGTGATGCACTTGCTGTGTTTTGACCTGTGAAAAAAAGAAAGGTCAAATTGTGCACATATTCAGGCTCAGAACTGTTGTAGTTTGTGCTGATCCTTAGCTTTGCTGGAAATGGATGTCCATTAGGCACCAATGTCAGTTACATCTTCCATGACCTCAACCTCCTGACATAAATGTGACCTCAGTGCTCATGGCTCAGTACAGCTGATTGTACATTGTGAACACTTGAACATGACCTTACTGTTGCAGGTGAAGAACAAGTGTCTCTACAGAGTAGCATAGTGTATTAAATTTTCCAGAAGAGTTAAGCCATAAAGAAATAACTATGACTAATGCTAGTCATCATGCATAGGGATGTATCTGAATCTGGTCAGATTATATAAAATATTTATCAGGCTGCTGCTATGTTATCTAATTTTTTTGCACTAGTATGGGATTCAGAAATAGACTCATATTGCAGATAAAATTTATTGTGTGAGGCTTTCTGCTAAAGGAAGCTGTACTACATCTGTAAGTTACTTTCACTGTTGCTTTGTGCAATTAATTTTCACTTGAATTAAGTATGGAAATGTACGCTGTTTATTTTTTTTCTCAAATTTCATAATGCAACTTCTTAGACACTTTGCATTTTAAAAACACATAAAATTTGACTGGATAGAGAGAGAACAGATTTTTAAGACGCCTCACAAGGAAGGTACTGTAGTAGCAATGTCCCTGTGTCTGAAACCATGAACAATTCAGGAAAATTTACATATTCTTCTAGTATCTCTGTCCCTTACAAGTCAGAATAATGATGTCTCATGATAAGCAACTTCATGTGCTGCTGATATGCAAGGAGAGAATCTTACATAGAATCATAGAATGGATAGGGTTGGAAGGGACCTTAAAGATCAACTGGTTCCAACCCCCCTGCATGGGCAGGGACACCTTCCGCTAGACCAGGTTGCTCAAGGCCCTATCCAACTTGGCCTTGAACACTTCCATGGAAGGGGACGTGCACAACTTCCTTGGGCTACCTGTTCCAGTGTCCTGTTCCACTCCCACAGGAAAGGATTTCTTCCTGATGACTGCCATAAATCTCCCCTCTTCAAGTTTTAAACCATTTCCCCTTATCCTCGTTCTACAAATCCATGCAAAAAGCCCTACCCATGTCTCTTGTAGGCCCCCTTCAGATATTGGAAATCTACTAAAAGGTCATTTTGGAGCCTCCTCCAGACTGAACAGCCACAACTTCCTCAGCCTGTCTTCATAGGGGAGGTGCTCCAGCCCTCTGATCATTTTAGTGTCTCTCCTCTGGACATGTTCCAGGAGCTCTATGTCTTTCTTATGTTGATGACTCCAGAACTGGACACAGTACTCCAGGTGGGGCCTCACAAGAGCAAACTAGAGGGAGAGAAGCACATATTGCCTGTCTTTATTCATCAGTGCTACTTAATTTAGTTCTGTGTCTTTCTCTCATCTGAGTCAAGGTAAATCAATACAATCAATCTGTGGGACTGTAGTAGTATATTGTGATGCAGAAGAAAGCCTCCATTGTCAAAATTATTTGCAGGAAATTATTTTATTTTAAAAGAAGCTAAGATAACATGAAGAAAAGGAGAAATAAATGAGAAATTTACCAATTATATTATTTGTGTATACTTTGTCCAAGAATAAATACAGTTAGAGAAAACAAACAAGAAACTTTATTTCCAAGGAATATCTGTAGAGTGGTGCAGAAAAATGAGGCATAGTGACATTCCACAATGTAGGGATAGCAAATAGATTAGGAAAAATAAAAGTTTAAAAAGATTTAAAAGTAGGTAGAACTGGCAAAAACCCCCACTTTGCAGTAAAGAAACAAAGTTGGAAATGCATTCACCTAGTGTAAACAGCTGCATAGTAGACATTTATATCTGAAGTAGTGAACTGGTTTTGGCTGTGATAAGAGTTAATTTTCTTAATAGTACCTTGTGTATTGCTATGTCTTGGATTTGTGATGAAAAGAATGTCAATAACATGCCAATGTTTTAGCTACTGAGGTTAATACAACAAATAGTCACTCAATGTAACACACAATATACCACCAAGACAACTCCATATTTCTCAGTGGTTCATAGAGGTTAATGGAGAATTAACAGAATATGTTTTGTAATCAGTGCACAAGTGATTAGCTCAACGCCACTCATTCTTAATAATGAAAGTTAATAATTATACTGATACTGAGAATACAAGGGCAGAACATCTCTTCTGAAGATTATTATGATTAAAGACTGGGTCCACTAAATCCTGTCAAAAGCTTTTTTGCTGAAGAGCAAAAGGAGATGAGCTAGTGTAAGATACAGCTTCTGCTTCACATAAGTACAGGAATTTTAAATGACATAAGGTTTCGTATTTAGCTTCCTTTATACATTTATATGTTAACATGAAAATTATTCCGTTGTCCTTTATGTCACTCTTTTAAAAATTACTACTAGTGACATCTATGTGTATACTTTTATCTTAGTCAAAACAGAGTTTTAATTTTTTGGTTTAATATCTTGCCTTGGGAGATTGAAGAATGGTTGTAATAACATTAATTGGAAAGAATGCACGATCTCTTTTAATTCTGGCATAGGATAGGATCAACACAACAATGAGGCACTAAAGTAAACATGTACCCTTCAGCTTTAAAACTTTATTGTATCTCCCTACAAAATTTTGAGAAATTGATATCCTGAAGTTACAGGGGAGTTTTGAAGGGAATTTGAACAAAGGTATTGGCTGAGAACTGCAGGAGGATCATGACTATATAAACTCTTGAGGTTCCATATGACCTCAGTTATTGAATGATCCTATGACAAGCACCATCAGTAGCATATTGTGAAGGAGAGTCATGGTGAGTACTGACAAAAAAACCTCTGCTGTGCACTAGGTTTTATTCAGTACATAAGGGCTGTTTCAAGGGTGGGAAATTCTTGGTTTGTTCTCTGTTCAGGAAAAACTAGAAAACCAAAGAAAGGAACTGGTGTAAGTATTTGAACTTACTTTTTTTCATAACAGTTTGACACTAATTTTCACCCCAAACACTAACAATTGACCACTTACCTCTTATTCTGCTGTCTCTTGACTCTGGGGTGCACAAAAGAGAAAGACGCCTGAAAGATATGGGTAGCCTGGATATTCATACTACTTCACAGTAACTGGTAGTTCATTATCTTCAGAGTTTTACTCCACCAGTCCTTCAGAGACACTAGAGTGAAAATGAGCTCATCCTATACACCCTCTGACCAGAAGAAAAACAAAAATAAGGTGATGTTGACAAGTATTTTTCTTGCTGGGATCCTGTTCACCCACTCATTGATGCTTGTGGCAATGGATAATTTGGCATCCCTAGAAAACTCTGCCTATCACTTCCCCTGTGACATTTTTTTTCCATTATATCTTTACCTCATTAAGTTATAAGTGATTTTGAGTTTCTCAGTAAATAATGTCTTGTTTTTCTTACATGTTTATGTCATATTTTTTAGCTAAATGTTAATTTTACTGTTGCCATTGCCCTGTACCTTCTTAGTAGTGGATCTTGGTAGAGATCATGGACTGCAAGGCTTTCATGGCACATCATGAGATGTCAGTGTACCTCAGATAGACTATATTATACTGGAAAGAAAAGGTACAGTTTTCTCTTGTGTAAGGTGCAAGGGAGAAAAAAATTAACTGCCTTTGGAGCAGGATGTGTGAGCTATTAGAAGCTAGAGAAATATGGTCTCCTATTCATAGGTAACTTCAGCCAAAATCTGAGGCATATAAACAAAGGATCTTTTCTCACAGGAATTGTAAAATGAAAGAGAATGGAAAGAGGATAGAAGTTTTTGTTTCATCAAGGGAGAAGTTTGATTTTCCTTGGCAAGAGTGGTAAAAAATTGCTTTCTGATCTTCAGGGCCTAATTATACGGAACTGCCTTCTTAACAATTGCAAAGTTGTTTTAGCCTCCCAGGGAGGAGACAGACAGACCAGCAGTTTCCCACCATCTCCTGAAGAACTGCAGAGCAAGCAAAGCTTTCTTCATTCTCTTTCTTACTTTCTCCTGCTTGGCATGCTGCAGCCATTTGACTAATACACTTTTCCCAGCTAACTGCTTGGTTGTGCAAGAAAGCTGTCTTTTCCTGCTGAGACAGCATTCTCAAATTCCACTATGTAGAAAAGGCTGAAAAGACAGAAATGCATGGAACAGAGTTATTATGTCTGTGCGGAAGACTGATAGATATAATTAAATTGTGAAGATGGAAAAGGAAGGGAGGGGGGGAAATTAGAAAGGCAGGTGGCAACTTGTTGCCTTTTTATTCACCCTATGACATTTGGCATTGATACACATTTCTCCAGTCCTATTTAGTCCACTCATGGATACCCATCATTTCTCTGTATCCCCTAAGAAAGAAGGTACAAAAATGTGGTAGATACAACTATCCAACTTGCTTTCATGTGTGGTCACCAAAAATAAAGAAAAAAAAAAAAAAAAATAATTCTTTCTTATTCTTGTCAGGATGAGTAGTCTCACTTTTATCATCACAGGAGTTGAGCAGAGAACAAGTACACATAACTGAGACTGTTAGGAATATGATTGTCTACAATTTTACAGAAACCATGTCACAGAATCATAGATTAATTTGGGTTGGAAGGTACATTTAAGGGTCATCTGGTCAAATGCCTGCTCACCAAGGATGGAGACTCCATGATCTTTCTGGGAAGCCAATCTAGTGTTTGACCATTCTCATGGTGAAAAAGTTTTTCCTGCTAATTGAGATTTCCATTGTTACAATTTCCTCTTTTCCTCCTTCTAGGAACCTCCAAAAAGCTACTAACTCCATCTTTTCTATAAAACAGACAAACAAGCATCTTCTATTATGTTGGGTTTTGGGTTTGTTGGTTGTTTTTGTTGGGTTTTTTTTTCAGGTTGAACAAAATTATTTTCCTGAGTCTCTCCTGGTACATCAAGTGCTTCACTCTCCATACTGGGCCTCCACGCTCTCTGGAAATGGCTGAATAATTTCCTGCAGATGGAAAACAGTGAAAACATTTTTTTACTTGTCTTGCACAACTTTTGTTTTACCTGTTAAACTGTCCTTAACAGCGGTTTCTTCAATTTCCTTCACATTCTTTCCTCAGTCCAGCTTGTGGGGAGTCAATGAGTAGTTGTGTGGGGCTTAACTGTTGGCTGGGATTAAATTATTACTTAATAAAAATAAATTTTACATGGGTGGGGCACTATTTCAGAGAAAGTTTAAATTATCAGACTGGAGCACCTGTTCTTCCAGTTGAAGCATTAGTTGCTAGAACGTTGAAGGTCTCTTCTGTATTGGAGCAGATCCCTGGAAAAATTTTTCATGGCTTGTTTCCCTCATATGTTTTGTGAAATACAGTACATGTAGAAAAATTTTGTAATTTTGTCTAAGAAAGATAATACAACATACATTAAAGGAATAGGACATAGCCTGCTGTTCATAATGAATAGGGCAGGAATTAATACAATAATATGCGGTACACGAGAACTAAATTACATACAAATCTTTAATAGCAAGAAGAGCTTAGCACTGGAATGTTCTTCTTTAAAAGACGGTTTTGAAAGGTTTGCTGTTTTTTTCTATTTCTTATTATTTTAAAAGTGCAGAAAAAAACTCAGTTAAAATGGCTTAGATATGTGTGATCCATCATTGGTTTAATAAAATAATAACCTTTCATGATTGCTTAGATGTTTGGTTCAACTTTTTTCTGAACATTTTTATGAGTAGGAAGAAATAAAGCTTTAGAAATGAACATCTATTTTCCTACACTGATTAGCTTACATTAAAAGACTGAAACCTTTTTAACCTAAGAACTTAGATCTGTTCTTACAATAAGTATATTAAACTTTGGATTATAAAAAAAGGATAGAGCAAACTCTACCACATCTTGCCCTGCATCTCCAAACCTTCTGTATAAAAAAAATTAAAATTTTGTGGGTTTTGTTCAAAATTATATACAATGGATGTAACTGTTTTTACAAATACTGTAGCTGATGTTAAAAATACATATGCTCTGACACTGTAAATATCCTCTTTCAAAAGCACAGTGCTGAATTCAATTAAGCACTTAGAAAGGAAAAACAAAGAGAATATCTGTTCTTTAAATTAAACATCTAATTGTGTGCTTTACAGTGAAATTTCTCTTTCAAACGGATGTCAAAACTTAAAAAAATATTACTCGTGCTTCCATTTTATTTGTGATACATTAATGTGATATACTCATTATTATAAACTCTAAACATTCAATACTCTGAGTCAGCCTTCCCAAGAACTGCTTTGCTCAGGATTTTTTACTTGAGACACAGAAAAAGACTACGACTGGTGAGAAATAAAAATAGGAAATAAAGTGTGGTTTTAAGCTTGCTCAGAGTAGTTTCAGAACTATAAATAGTTCTCAATGTCTGTTTTTGCTTCAAGTTCTACCCAGTCCTCAATAAGAGTGACTGGTGACAGGCTGCTCTTGGATGGCTGTCAGACCACTTGCCAATTTCAGTCACAAGATAACCAGACTTGACATGAGAAAATAAATTTAATTTCTTGAGAATTGATAACTAAGTAAGATAGGATTAAAAATAAAACTACACACATCTTCCCAAACTCACTTTCCTCCTCACCTTAATTTTACTTCTGACTCTTCCACCTCTTCCCTATCTCATGAGTAGTGCAGAGGGATGGAGAATGGGTGTTACGGTCAGTTCATAACATTTCATCTCTGCCACTCTTTCCTCCTCGTGCTCTTCCCTGCTCCAGCATGGGCTCACTGCCAAGGGCTGCAGCTTCCTTCAGGGCACATCCATCTGCTGCACCATGGTGTAGTCGCTGGGCAGCAGTGTGGTTATCTCCTCCACCATGGTCCTCCATGGGCTGCAGGGGGGACACTCTACATCACCATGATCTTCACCGTAGTTTTCAGGGTAATGTCTGCTCTGGTTCATGGAAGGACATCTTCCTCTACCTTCTTTACTGTCTTTGGTATCTCCAAGGATGTTTCTCTCACACTTTCTTACTCCTGTCTCAAACAGCTGCTGCACAGTGTCTTTTATCCTTTCTTAAATGTATCACCACAGTCACCACCAGAGCCACTAATGGACTTTGCTTTGGCCAGTGGCAAGTCTCTCTTGGAGGTGGCTGATACTGGCTCTCTCTTACATGGGGACAGCTTCTGGTTTCATATAGAAGCCACCCCTGCATCCTCCTGACCCTTGCTACTACAGCCTTGCCATGTAAACCCAGCAGAGAACAGCATTTCTGTCCATGCATTCCTGTATCTTATAGTAAGCAAGACTGAGTATATCGGATGACTTCCACTGTTCTATAGTGAAGTAAGCCTTTTCTTGGCAAGGTAAGCAGTTTCAGACTTCTCAGATATTTTTACATTCTGTTCTTAGAGGGATGAAACAGTGGTAAGAATGTCATCTTTTAATAGTGACTTTTAAGCCTGTTTTTAATACATATATGATGCAAGCTGCAAGGATTTTCTCAAGAAGAAAATAAACAAAATATTGAATCATAATACTATTTTATCACCACAACTATCAGAATTGTTTATGGATAAGGTTGCATTATTTCTATTCAGATCTTCCAAATTAGTCAAATTCAGGAAGGTTAGAATGAAGAAAATTACTGCAAAAAACAACAAAAATTACTAAAAAAAATTACTGCATTTTCATTAGATATCATATAAATAATAGCAAAAATTAATAACAAAAATTACTGCATTTTCATTAGATATAATTTTATTGTTCTTTCTTTTGGAAAATAAACTCAGTTAAGACATAAGAATGCTTAGAGAATAAAATTAATTTCCTCTCTATAAATCTTGTGTCCACATTTTATATATTTAGCACAGTGACATTTTTTAAATCTATGGTGAAAACACTGTCTCTGGACAGAAAAAGCCTTTGACCCATGGTTCATGTATAAAGCTAAGTTTCAGCTTGTAGACACAAATACACATCTAGTACAAAGTAACAAAAAAACTATATAAACATATTTAAATGTATTTATGAGGACTGCTTGAAGAACTATTCTAGTAATCCCCTTCAGGCAGAAAGCTTTCATTAGGTAAAGAACTTTGAATTAACAGTTAAATCAGCCTTTGCTTAGTCATGGTAAAGATGACTGTTAACCACAATAAAACTTTCTTTTCATTCCTTCTCAGTTGGCACCACATCCTGATACAGAATCCAGCAAGGAAACATTTTGGTAGTTTGACTTTATAAATATTTTCTCCTTCTAAAAATTATCATTAATAAAGGCTTAAATACATAAATCCAAAGGTAGAATAAAAACATTTGACCTAAGTATTCCTTAAATTTAACAGTTCATCTTCTCATCCTTAATGTAAAGTATTTTAAGTTTTATAAAAGCTACTATGAAAATACTGTAGTACTTCTTAGATTTTTGGATGGGAACTCAATTTGTATGGTTTTTTTCCAAGTGAATAATGGTGAGATTATTTGAAAGAGATAGTAAGATTTTCTTAACTCTGAACTATCAAAAACAGGCAAGTGAATATTTATGAGTGAATATTTAATTTCCCTGTCACCATTCATAAAGAAGTGGGAAATTCAAATTCCTGACTATCTAACAATTCTTTCATACCTTCATATTGTTAAATTTGATAATCCATAAATGATCATGAACAACTCAGTAACCTTTTTAAGAAGCAAGAAGCAAAATAGTGATTTTGGACAGATGGAGTGGGCCTAGAAGAATTTGTTGGTGCTCATTCCCAGGAACATGCTAATAGAAAGTGAGAGGGTAGCTTGTTACAGTAACTGATTACAAGTATTGGCAGATGCTGGAAATCAGTGGGAGGGCACTTAATGTGAGGCACGGGTACAGTAATGACAAGATAAAACAGGATCAGAGAGACTATAACGTTTCCACATGGTCTATGATATAAGAGGAGGAGAGTGGGAAGGATCCTGTGAGAAAATTGAGAAGACTCCTCTACTCATGAAGAGAGTGGAGAAATCTGTACAAAAAAAGCATTTATGCCCTATCCACGGTCTACTGATGTTGTAATTTTAATGATTTCATTTTGCCTAAACATAGAAAACGTATACATGTTGCTATATATATATATAGTAAAATATGTGTAGCAATATATAGATTATACTGCTCAAACAGAGAAGTTTTTGCTCAAATAAATTAAACTTTATATGAAGTAGAAAAGTTTCAGACAAACAAATAAAAATATTGAGGATAGATTCTTCATGTATGTCCTTATAAATCAGGGATTTAGAAGACCTGGAGTGAAATGCCTGACCTAGTCACTAAAACTGGCATTGGAACAGGATATTTACTTTTTTTTTTTATATTCCATATAAGTGCTCTTCTCAAAGAAATGTTGAATATAAAGAAAGTGGATATCACGTTTTAGTGTGTAACCTAGCTTGATAGGATTATTTTAACATTAACAAATGCTTAAGATTTCCACATTTGAGAGATGCAATAATTAGAGTCCATAGTAATCATTCCTGTCAGAACCTGTGTGTCCATATATAGGCCCAATGCAAAAATTTACATGCATCCAGAAAAAGCAATAAGATTCTGAGGTTTTGTCACAGTTTAACACTGGTCTGGCAACTAAACGAATGACAGATGCTCTCTATTAATTCCCCTCTCCTCCCTGATAAAGAAAGAAAAGAGAATAACTGGAAGAATAAGGGAGAGAGATTTAAAGGTTGGAAACTAAACTACACAGCTTTAATGAAACTCTAATGATTAAAAAGAAAAATTATTAAATATGTACAAATACACAGAAAAATGATACCACGTTCCTTCCCTCTTTGCCCCGATAACTCTCACGTCACCACCAAGGCTGCAGGGCAGCCCTGGGAAAGTCCAGACTGGACTCCTGGAATCAGAAGCAGTCAGGAGCTGGAGGCAGGAACACACAGATTCAGGCTGGCATGGATCAGGACCACAGGCAGACGAACAGATGGAATCCACTCAGGATGCTGAAGCAAACAGGAACGGGCAAAGAAGGACTAAAGGCAAGAGCAAAGGGTGAAGACAAAGAAATGGTTTGACCCACATGATCCTTCAAATTTATACTGAGTATGATGAATATGGGGTGACTCTGTTTGGTCAATTTTGGTGATTTATTTTGTCTGCTCCTCCCTAAAGAAGTATTGGAGGTATGACCTCTTTAGTTCTTTTCTCTTTCTGGAACATAAGATGTTCCTCAGAACCGAGCAGTGGCCTTGGTTCTGCATTCCATTCTCTAGCCATAACTATAAATATTGAGAGTTATCAGTCCTAAAGGCACAATCTGACTGAGAAACCTGCTGTCAATTTCAGCAAGTTCAGCTACTTATGAGACATTTGGCTGAATAGCAAAATCACAACACAGAAAATCAGCTCTATCCTGGCCCAAACCAGGAAAGGTTCTAATCAGAAATATTTCAGTGGGTTTTTTCTTTGTTTGTTTATTTTTGCTTACATTTTTTGTTTTGGTTTTATTGTTTGTTGTGTTTTGTTTTGTTTTTTTCTCATTAAAAACACTGTTTTAGTTGGGTTAGATGTATTTCATAAAATGATAGAATCTTGGACAGATATGGGTTGGAAGGGACCTTAAAGGTCATCTAGTTCCAAACCCATCCCATCAGCAGGGTCACCTGACACTATGCCAGGTTGCTATCACTACCTGCCCTTTTTTCTCTACAGGCTGAGCAACCTCAACTCTCTCAGCCTGTCTTCATAGAAGTGCTCCAGCTCTCTGTTATCATTTTGTCCCTCCTCTAGTCTTGCTCCAACAGCTCCATCTACATTGAGAGCCCCAGAACTGGATGCAATACTCCAGGTGGGGTGTCATAAGAGAGGCGTAGAGCAGGAAAACCACCTCCCTCATCTGCTGATCACACTTCTTTTGATCCACTCCAGGATAGGGTCGGCTTTTTGGGCTGCACATACATGCTGCTGGCTCATGTTGAGTATTTTTCAAGACTCTTCTCTGCCCAGCCTGTAACTGTGTTTGAGGTTGCCCTTAACAAGGTGGAGGACCTTGCACTTGGTCTTGTTGAACCTCATGAGGTTCACACTAGCCCATCTCTCAATCCTGTCATGGTCCCTCTGGATAGACTCTCTTCCCTCCAGTGTGTCGACCACACCACACAACTTAGTGTCATTGTCAGACTTGCTGAGGGTGCATTCAATTCCACTTTCTATGTCTCCAATCAAGATATTAAACAGCGCAGGTCCCAAACTCTGAGGAACACTATCACTCACCTCCTCTTGGATATCAAGCCAATGCCCACAACTCTTTGAGTGTAATTTGAGTAATACAGCCAATTACTTATCCACTGAGGGGTCCATCCACCAAATCCATATCTTTCACTTTCAAATTCAGAGGCCAGAACATCATGCAGGTCTGTGTCAAACGCTTTGCACAAGTCCAGGTAGATGGCATCATTTGTTCTTCCTGTATGCACCAGCACTGTAAACCTGCCACAGAAGGGAATCAGATTTGTCAGGCATAAGTGGCGCTTGGTGAAGCCAAGTACATTGTCAGCAGTCACCTCCTTATGTTTCATGTGCCTTAGCATAATTTCCAAAGGTGGATGTATGTCAAGTCCCATTTCTTTGTGCACGTTCTTCTTACTTAGATGGTCTCAAACCTGGTATTCCCCTAGTTCTTCATTCTCACAGTAAAGATTCCTAGACACATGAGTTTACTAATGATTTATTGTATTTCCTTGCTGAGTTCTAAGTTAGCAATTGCATTATTTTGTTAGAAAAAAATAATAGATTGACAGTTCTAAAACTACAAGACCACCTTTATTTTTTTCTTCAAATTTTTAATTTTAAAAAATACTCTTTCTTCTGTAGGGTCTCCTGGTTGAAATATTTACATACGTATGTATAGGAAGCTGCATTAATTATAGGTAGGAAGCTGCTGATTTTAAAATATATATATAAATATAAAAATCATTTCATACTCCTTAAAACATTCTATTGCCTGAATAGATTTATTTTAGCTATATGGATTGACATAGTAGAGAAAAATACATATTATTAATAAGAGTAGAAAAAAAAAGACTAGAAAAGTACCAAGTATGTTTTGAGTTTTCAGGAAGACTTCAAAATATAAATTTGATGATCTATTGCTCAAATACCAGTTCAACTGAGTGACACTTATTTCTTGGTTGCTTTGTAATAAGAAAGACCAGTGTTCTCAAGTTAGAAAATGTCTAATCTGTAGTCACAGAATCATAGAAAGTTAGGTGTTGGCAGGGATGTCAAAAGGTAATCGAGTCCAACCTCCTCTGCCAGAGCAAAGTCACTTACAGCAGGTCACAGAGGAACATGTCCAGGATGTCTCCAGGGAAGGAGACTCCACAACCTCCCTGGGCAGCTTGTTCCAGTGCTCTGTCATCCTCACAGTGAAAAAAAATCTTCATAATATTTATATGGAATCACCTATGCTCCAGCTTATAATTATTGCCCCTTGTCCTGTTGTTAGCCACCCCTGAGAAAAGCTTTACTACATCCTCCTGGCACTTGCCCCTTAAATATTTATAAACATTGATGAGGTCATCCCTCATTCTGCTCTTCTTCAAGCTGAAGAGACCCAGCTCCCTCAGCCTTTCCTCATAAGGGAGATGTTCCACTCCTTTAGTCATCTTTGTGGCTCTACACTGGACTCAAGCAGTTCCCTGTCCTTCTGGACCTGAGGGACCCAGAACTGGGCATAATATTCCAGATGCAACCTCACCAGGGCAGAGTAGAGGGAACCTCTCCGTGCCTATTAACCAACCCCCTTCTAATGCACCCCAGGATGCCATTGGCCTTCTTGGCCACAAGGGCACACTGTTGGCTCATGGTAATCCTTCCATCCACCAGCACCCCCAGGTCCCTTTCCCCTGTGCTGCTCTCCAACACCTCAGTCCCCAGCCTCTACTGGTACCTGGGGCTATTCTTTCTCATATGTAAGGCTTTACACGTGGACCTGGTGTAATACGTGGAATTTCTCCCAATAGTAACATGTGCTCAGCTATTTCCAGCCTACATGCACTCAAGAGATCATTTTGTGATCAGTAGAGCAGTAGAGCAGAGACATTATTTTGGCATGTCACAGAAGCTAAATAAGTTTGGGAAGACAAATGTGTTGGGATTTCTAGGGTTAAACTTTGTCTGGTACTGCTGTTATAAATCACTGGACAAGAAACCAACATACTTAGGATCATAGTTGTTCTACTCTACTACTAAGCATTTCTATCCATCAAAGAAATTGCAGGTCAGATAGAATTTAAGTAGTAATTTATTTACAAGTGTAGATAATGACAAATTCTTACTCACTGTGCTGTGCAAACTCAGCAGCAAAACTGAAAGACACTGTAAAACATTATATCACCTCAACTAATGTGACAATTTTGTAGTGCTTTATCATAAATTGAAAGCAATAAGATATAGCAAAAATCTTTCTTCACATTATAAATAACTTATTTTTGAACTTACAAGAATGAAACATATCATGATAATCACAAAATTTTCATGGTGGTAAAAGATCTCTAAGATCACCGTGTCCAACTGACAGCCCAGAAAAAACCCACAATGACCATTACAGCATGTCCTGACGTACCACATCTACATATCTTTTGAATACTTCCAGGGATGGTGATTCCACCACCACCTTGGGCAGCCCATTCCAGTGCCTGACCACTCTCTTAATAATGAAATTCTTCCTAATATCTAAACTAAAACTACCCTGAAGCAAGTTCAGGCCATTTCCTCTAGTCCTATTAATATTTATTTGGGAGAAGAAGTTGTATAATGTGATAAGGTCTCACCTCAGACTCCTCCAAACTAAACAGTTCCCTCAAACATTCCTCATGTGGCTTGTGTTCCATACCCTTCACCACCTTGGTTGCTTTTATCTGAGTGTGTGCTTCAGGAACTCAATGTACTTCTTGTAGTGAGAGTTACAAAACTGGAGACAGTACTTGAGTTGCAGACTCACCAGTGCCAAGTACAGGGGCATGATCTCGTCCCTTCTCCTGCTGTCCACACTATTCCTGATGCAGGCCAGGATGCTGTTGGCCTTCTTGACCATCAGGGAATACTGTTGGCTCATGTTCAGACAGATGTTGACCAGCACTCCCAGGTAATTTTCTACCGGGCAGCTTTCCAGCCACTCTTCCACAAGCCTGTAGCATTGCATGGGGTTGTTGTGGCTGAAGTGCAGGACCTAGCACTTGGACTTGTTCAGACTCATACAAATAGTCTCAGCCCATTGATCCTGCCTATCCATGTTCCCCTGCAGAGCCTTCCTTCCTTGAACAGATTAACACTCCCACCCAGTTTGGTATCATCTGCAGACTTACCAAGGAAGCATTCAATCCCCTCACCTAGATTTCTGTTAAAGATATTAAAAAAGACGAGCCCCAAAACTGAGCCCTGGGAGACAGCATCAGTGACTGGACACCAACCAGATTTAACTCTATTCAGCACAGCTCTGGAGCCCAGAATTCTAGCCATTTTTTTACCCAAGGAAGAGTCCACCTGTCTATGCTATGAGCTGCCAGCTTCTCCATTAGAAAACTGTGGGAGACAGTACCACAGTCTTTGGTACTGTGGTACTACATCCATAGCCTTTTCCTCATTCACTAGGTGAGTCACCTGGTCATGGAAGGAAATCACATTTGTCAAATAGGTCTTGCCTTTCCTGAACACATTCTGAGTTGAAAACTACAACACTTAAAGTCTGTTGTGTGTTGGCAGACTTAGATTACAGAATACTAGGTGTTTCTAGTGAGAAATTATTTTAGACTCATGTTTTAATAAATTTTTATTATTTTTTTCAAAATTGTCTATTTAGGCAAGGTGTGGAATGTATTGCATAAATGACTAAGCACATACTTAGGCCAGATTCTTTTTTTCTTTGCTAAATTAGACTCGTGTGTATTCTGCACATAGCCCCCAGAGACATCCATGTAAGTACACAAAGAGGATAACTTCCAAAATCTGACTACTCACTGAGCACTCCTGTCACCACACATCTCAGACAGTTCGTAGCCAGTCTTCCCTTGGACACTAAAATAGTACATAAGAACATAGGCCATCCATTGTCAGGTAGGCAGAGTAACTTCTGGATACCATAACAATTGGTTAAATTTAGATGTCTGCACTGTAAAAGTACAATTCTGAATTTAGATATCCTTTAGGATCCTTATATATTCAGTGGAGGGAATTAATTATCTTTACTGTAAAATCAATCTGAATGATTATTTGAATGAGGCACGTAATAAAATTTATTAGGTATCTGTTAGACATATCTACTGGTTTTAATATATTCAGTATCTCATTAATAACACTCATGGGCTAGTAAATTAATAGTAAGTTGCATGAGTTCAGAAGCACTTGCATGCATACAAGTCAACCTGCATACAAGAGTCTTGCAAGGTTTTGTGGGAGGTAAGAGCTTCTGCTTTATTCAGGTTATCTGATAAAGGAAATTTTCAGTGTAAAAGAGATAAGTAGGGGGATGGAGCAGTAAATAAAACTAACAGAGAACAAAACTTGGAAAAAGGAGGGTCAACAGAGACACTAGAAAGATCAGACGTCCATTTACTAAGTGATGGTCCATTAAGAAACTACAGGCACAGCTTTGGAGAAGGGCACATGGACAAGCAGTATGAAGGGGAAAAGAGGAACTGAGGATTTAAGATATTCAAGGGAGATCTGTAGGGATATGCAAAATTTACAAAAGAATGTGTAGGGCAAGTGGGTGGAGAGGAGCAATTTACAGCTTGGACATTCATGCCTGAGAAATCACTTGCTATTTTAGCACTATACTCATAGCTTCCAGGTCTCATTTCCTAAATAGTAATTTGGGTCTACATACAATGCACATTTTCTTAATGATTTCCAAACATGAAAACTTTTTCCAACACTTTTCCTTGTGAAATCAAATCCTCCACCCAAAATATAAAAGTACTTGACATGGGGTGGAGAGTGGGGTCCTGAGACAGAAATATGTAAACTGAAGTCAGTGTCTCTTAATTTCCACTTTATCCACTCCTTTGAACATGAACATTTAGATCTTCTAGGAGAATGCATTAACAGCTCTAATTCTATGGATATTAATTAGGATGTTAGTCTTGTAGTTGTTCTGTTTTGTTTTGTTTTGTTTTGTTTTGTTTTTTTAATAAAATAACAATTTAATAGGTAGGAGAGATGTGAATAGACAAACAATTATACAAGGATAATTTCAGTTATATGAGCAGGGATATCTTTAGTACCCTTGAGGATTTGTTTTTGCAACTACAAGTAAGCCCTAATTACAGGTTTTCTAAGTAAGAATTTTTCTGTTTGTTTCTTTCTGTGCTGCAGTTTTGGTGAAAAATTGTTGTTCTTTCAGCTCTAACTCACTGTGCGTTGGGGTGGCTTCCTACATATTAAGAAATTTAAATATCCCAGTTTCCTTTATTTATCAATTATTACCCTTAAGCTATTGTAAGAGGGGGAAAAATCTTAGCAGTATATCTTTATTATCATAGCTCAGAATACCTAAATCTATCTCAACCTCCCTGCATTTTTAAGTACTTAGTTTACTATTTGTCAACTATGTGACATAACTCCAGCTTTTTGCTGTACTGTGGGAGAAACATAATTCTTTCGTTCCCTGTTATGGTGGCTGGTATACTAGATAGTGCTCTTTTCTGAGTTAAAATTGAGCTTACTCTTGTGAACTAGTCCTAAACGATGGTACATTTTCAGTTAGAAAAAATAATTTTCTATATCTTCTATGCAGCATGGAATATATGCTGAATATATTGCTTCACGTTAATCTGACTTCTCAAGAAAAGGGAAACATTACCAAATCCTGTGTTTAAACATTGTGAAGGGTATTTGTTTTATCTAGAAACAGATCTGATTTGAAGACATTTTTAACATAGAAAGAATCATATAATGGTTTGAGTTCAAATGGACCTTAAAGGTCATCTAGTTCAACCTCCCTACCGTGGGCAGGAACATTGTCACTAGATCAGGTTTCTCAAATCCCCATCCAACCTGGCCTTGAATATTTCCAAATATGAGACATCTACAGTTTCTCTTGGAAATTCTTGACTGTGTCTGACCACTTTAATTGTGAAACATTTTTTCCTTATGCCCAGTCTAAACCTGCCCTCTTTTAGTTTAAAGCCATTGCCCGTTGCCCTATCAATATAGGACCTGAAAAAAAGTCTCCAGCCTTCTTATAAGTGGCTTTATATATTGAAAAGCTTCAGTTAGTTCTTCCTGGAGCCTTCTTTTCTCCACACTGAACAACTCCACGTCTCTCAGCCTTTCTTCACAGGAGGTGTTCCATCTCTTTGACATTTTTTGTGGTTCTACGCTCTCCCCTCTCTAACAGTTTGATGTCTTTCTTGTACTGGGGACCTCAGAGCTGCCTATAGTATGCATTATATCTCATTGTATATAGTTGGGTACTAAATGGATTTAATTCTTTAATTACAAATGCATACAACAGAAAAAAAGTTTAATAAAGTGACATTTGTGGTAAGGCAAAAAAATAAAGTAGATGAAGCCCTTTGCATGTATTTGGAGAGAATTTACTACAGACTCTGCAACGAGACACAAAACCTAAGCTATCTCTTTTGAGATAAATACTGAAGTTATCATAATGGAATTTTTACCTCAGGAAAAAAAAAAAAAGGTTGTCACTTAAATGCTAATTCTATGTTCTCCGAACTTTAATTTTTTATCCTCATTTTATAACTTGGTCTCATTTATATTGTAGAAAGCAATTTCAGTTATTAAATTCCACTGGCATCTAATTATGCTTTCTTCTTCTTTGACAGAAGGTACATGTATGGGTGCTGTAACACTAAGTGCCCTTTGAGGCATTTACTATAATGTACTTAAACAGCAAGATTGGAAAAGCATATAATATCACATAATATAAACATCAACAGTCCACTACACTATTTCTTTCACTTTCATGATTATTTAAAAATATTTTACTTATGATTAAATATTAGCCAATTTCATTCTTAAAAATGAAATATGAACATGGATTTACTTCACAATATACTCCTAGAACTTCTCTGTCTGAATAAGCCTACAAAAGACAGATGAAGTCAGACTGTATTTATTTGCATCTTTGCCATGAATTGAACAGGCTAAAGAAAATTAAAACTCTTCTGTG
Source organism: Florisuga fusca (assembly GCA_038090715.1). Classification (NCBI taxonomy): domain Eukaryota; kingdom Metazoa; phylum Chordata; class Aves; order Apodiformes; family Trochilidae; genus Florisuga; species Florisuga fusca. The sequence goes on from JAAWXA010000003.1 coordinate 34,771,025, forward strand.
TATGGTCTCCCTGCAAGAACATAGTCTGCTATCACTTTTTAAACCTCACAAAATTTATTTCAATCCAACATATTAATCAGGCTTTAGAGCACATTTTTATATATTCATTGGAAAAGACATAAGTCCTAAAAACTTAGGTAAAAAATATTTTTAATAAACTGCAAAAGGTCTGAAGACAAGAGAAAGAATATAATGCCATCTCATGACAGAAAGTACAGCAATTCATTTTGTGCTTATTATAAGAAACATTAAGCACATTTAATGACAATCTTCAGAACAAATTTATCTACCTGGCAACCATAGTATTTAGTAAGATGTCCAAAACTTTAGACACAACTCTCTGAAAAATGCATTTACTAATTAATATATAAATCATGTGAAGATACTACTTTCACTTGTAAACTAAGAAACAGCCTAAGTCCAAGAGTTATAGGAAAACAACTGGAAACATGAAGGTCAATCTTAAGGTCCTCTGACAAGACTTTTTATTAATCTTACATTGTCTAAGCGCCAAAGAAATCTCAGATCAGGAAATGACTATTTCTTATGGCTTAATTAAAATGTTTGTCTGTAGTTTCAGTGGACACCTCAGGTCTTACATGAGATAGATTTACATGGTTTAGATCAATTCTAGAATGCATTGGGTTGAAAGGGATGTTTAAAGGTCATCTAGTCTAATCCAACTTAGCTTTAATTGTTTAACTTAGTCATCTAATTAAAAAACTTGCCCAGCGTCTGCTACAAGTTAATGAAGAAACAGTTTTACATAGAGGTCAGAGATCATTCTTTATATACATAAGCCATAGAGAACAAATGTTAATTTTGAGAGGTGAACTGTAGAACTTACACTAGGTGCCTAATTTTTACAGATCTAGATGTAGACAAAGAAAATCCTACTGCTAAAGCATAGGAATCCACAGATGTGTGTTACATCTCTAAGGTTTATACACAAAAAGCTGAAAAGATTAATTCAAAAGTTTATCATAAAAGTCATTATGTCAGGCAGGAGTGTCCAAAAGCACTTGGAAAAAGTTTTGAGGAAAGAGCCAGAGTTGTTTGTGCACATGACACACACCAAGAAATACTAACACATTGGATTTCTGAATTGTTTCAGAATATCATAGAAGAAATTAAGACCTGGGTAGTGCTTTGCTGATCCTCCCTGTCATGGTTAAATCAACCAATGCTTTCTTGGGGTGTCCATTTTTCTATTCTAGGTCTAGTTTTAGTATTGCATACTTATGCACCCTGGACTTGAACTTATAAAAGAATTTAAAATTCAGAGAAAAAAGAGAAATTGCCTCAAACAGACATATACAATGGCTTACTTTATGTTGCAACTTAAATGTAAGTAGTAAACCTGATAAACTGGTAAATGATTTGTCTAGAAAAAAAGAAGCAAATCATGTTACTTTCATCCATCACAGAATGTTGTTAAATCACCACCTTTTCCTTGAATTTCCTTCAATTTTTCCATATCCTCTGTATTTTATATATCATGCAGAGAATTGAAAAGTAATTCAAACTCTATTGGGAATCATAACAGAAATCTTAAATCATTTATGTCTGTGCCTGAAGTTAGACTACATATAGATAACAGATCTTTGACACATACTGAAAGTTACATAAAAAAGTACACGAGCTCACTCTTTTTATTTCTGACCTTGACACTTTAATGTAATCATTCCATATTTACTATTTCTTTTAGAGTGCAGGTGTTAAGTGACTATTTAATTTTGCACTAATCTCAATTTAAAATACATGCCAAACCTTAAAACTCTCTTCTGATATGTCTAAATCTTCTAGATCCTTCTCCAAATATCTTAATCTGCAACTGAATTTTTTTCAAAAGCAAAAGGAAAATCAGCAACTTCGTTTGATTTTATTACTTGTCAGATTAGATTAAATCACATGCAGACTCTGAACATCATAGATTCAAAATGACCTTAGAATTATCCTATCAAAATTCTTAGGATCAAACCAGCTTAACCTTAACAGAAGTTATATCCAAATAAATGCAACCGAATCTCCACAGCTTAATTTTTATAAAGGGTACTGCACTACATCAAAGTAGATAGAAAAACTGCTGTGCTGATTGGGCACCACAGGAAAGCAAACTTATTAACATTTTAAAGCAATTAAATACACTCTTCGTTATTAGTAAAGTATGCAAACTCAGCACAAATAGTCAAAATATAAATATGTACTTTTAATAATAGACCCTTGTTACACTTTTGTAGTATCTTGGGCTCCTATTACTCTTGCATATTATTGGATGGTGATAAAAAAAGGACAATTGCAATGCCAAGAAAATATTAACAATGTAAATATTGTGTATTCATAGTGTAAGCAGAGGGTAAAAAGTCTCATAATAACAGAAATGCATCTGAAAACTGTATATTTATTTCCAGGAAATTTTTGTTATTGTGGTTGTAGTTTGTTCTCTAAGGGGATTTGAACAAGCAGCGGTGAAAAATATCACTTTGTTTTAGGAAGAAATTACTGTATTTAATGTATTAATCACCATACAGTAATAATAATGTTTCAGATAATATTTATAATTGTGTCTCATCACCAGATTATTCATTAGAACAAAATATTGCTTGTGTTGAAAAATTTTTTTTATTTTAGGTGAAGGTTTGGAACTGTTGAGGAGAAGGTATAAACTGTCCTTCATGCAATAAAAGCATTGTAAATCATAAAGCATGGGGTGAAAAAAAAGCAGTGGGTTTAAAAAGCATATGATACAGTTTAGTTACCAAAACATAGATTAATCAACCATCTTGATTAATCAGTTGGTTTCAACCTACTACTTCAGGAATACCCTAGTGTCTCATAGGTATAGTGCCATAACTTTCAGACTGGTACAATGTTTTCACAGTGGCATGTTTCAATAGTATTACTTAGCCAGACTTGGACTGAGTCCCTGGTGTCTCACCACAAAAGTCCCAGTCAATACTTTCAATACTGTCCTATACAGCCCAATGTAAAGAATATACTGGATTCAGATACTTTGCTATAGTTTTATTATACTATTTGACATAACCCTAGGTTATATGTTTCATAGTCTTTGTCACCCACAATTAACTTAATAAAATGCTAAGAGAAGGGTTATTTTCAGTTATGTAAATAGTAATTGCATTTTTCAGATATTTGGTATAAAAATATTTATACTATTTTCAGACATCTGATATATAAAAATACTTAGATAATACTGCAGAAGAAAGTTTTTTCCATCAATGTAGGTTATCTTACTCTAGATATTTCTGATTTAGACAAAAATATAGCAAAACTTGAAGTATATTTTATAGTTAAAACATTTCTTTCTTAAATATATGTGCTTAGAATAATTTTAGACACACTACGATCTCTGAGATATTTACACGGGCCAAGCAGATATCACACAGGACCTAAGGGAAATCCTACAAAATAACAGATGAAGGCCAAAGAGATGCCATAGGATATTTTAGATGACATTATGATTTTCATATTTCAGCGTTAAATAAAATTTTCATATCTCCAGATGTTTTTCAGTTGGGTTTTTCATGAATCATCAGGATAACTCTTATGTTGTGACACACATATGACTGTTTCATAGAACAGTTTGGGTTGGCAGGGACCTTGAAGATCACCTAGTTCAACTACCCTGCATGGGCACAGGCAACTCCCAACTCCTATCACTACATGCCTTTGTAAAACTCCCTCACCAGTTTTCCTCTGGGTTCCCTTCAGATATTGGAAGGCATCAGATACTATGAGGTCTTTCTGGAGTCTTTTCTTGTCCCGGCTGAACAACCCCAAGTCCCTCCTTCTTCATACTAGAGGTGCTCCAGCCCTATGATCATCTTTGTGGTCCTCCTCTGGACTTGCTCCAAGAGCTCCATATCCTTCCTGTGCTGTGGACTCCAGAAATGGACAGAATACCGTAGGTGGTGCCTCACAAGAGCAGAACAGAAGAATTACTTCACTCAATCTGCTTCTTTTGATGCATTTAAGGATACACTTAGCTTTCTGGAGCTTCAGGAAAAAGTGAGTAGGTTCAGGCATATCAGAATCATGGACCTGTCATGGTTGGAAAGAACTCTCTGACCACTGTGTCCAGCTGTCAACAATGCCCTCCCTTCAAAAATTAAAAAAAAAAAAAAAAAAAATAAAAAAATTAAAAATCACAGCTTGTTCCAACACCTGACTACTCTCTCAGTAAAGAAATTATTCCCAATATCTAGTTTAAACATCCCCTGGTGCCACTTCAAGCCATTTCCTCCAGTCCTATCATTATTTACTTAAGAGGCCAACACCCACCTCCCTACATTCTCCTTTCAGGTAGCTGTAGAGAGAGATAAAGCCTTCTCTCAGCCTCCTCTTCTCCAAACTAATAATCCCAGTTTCCTCAACTGCTTTTCATAGCTCACAGGACTTGTTCAGGAGATCCTTCACCAGCTTAGTTGGCCTTCTTTGAACTCTCTTCTGCAACTTGATGTGTTTCTTGTAGTGACGGGCCCTGAACTAAACACAGTACTCAGTGTAACAGAGAGACTTCTGGAATTGCACACTACCTTCCCTGGGAGAGGCTTGACAGACAAGACACATAATACCGAGGGTTCCCTATACATTCTCCACTTGACTGGAGAAGGTGACTTAGAGCAAATTCCTGTCTGGCACAGCAGATGTGTTTCATCTGTGACTACTCCACCTTCTCAGATACCCCTGCTTTAAATGAATAAATAAATGAATAAAGACAAGAACAACTATGTGATCTGAATCTGGGGAAATTACATCTCTGAACAGGTAAAACACCCATGTCTATCATTCTCTTGAATGTAAGTGTTGCCATCTTTGTATAGACTTTATGTTATTTTAAAAGGAATAAAAGCCATTTAGAGATCCGTGAAACTAGTTGTTTAACTTGAATAGTCTTGAAGAATTTTGTTCGATATGTAAATAATTCAAATGAAAAGCATTTTCTAATGCTAGATTTGAAAAACTGCAAAATAACTAGATAATATCTTATTATTCATCATACTCTAACACCAATGTAGATTATATAATCTAAAGGTTAATTATATCATTTAGAATTTCTGTTATGTCTTTCTGTGTTCTATATGCCAAAACATTCTTAATCACAAAAATGAAATATGCTACATATTTATCCAGAATCTCTACATACTGCCGTGTATTTCTCATTTTAGTTGAGACTTATAATTTACTTATTGATTCTAAGTAAATCAAAAGTTAAAAATAAATATAAAATAAATATAAACCTTTTCTCTTTCATGTCAGTTATTACAGGATTACTAAAAATTTTATTTTTAATTTTTTTAGTTGCATTTTATCCCAATATATTTATCTTAATCACAAAGTGAAATAAGAAGTTGAGAGCTTTTAGTTTTATGGCATGTGAAACATTCTGAAATAAGTGCCGACATACAAAGTCTGCAGTATCTCTAGTAACTGTCACACCACAGGCAATGAACAGGCTTATGTGCACCATTCACTGTTATACAAAGGATGATTAGATAGGCTTATATGTATGCATGTGTATTCCATGGCTGATGACATATAAGTAAAAGTGTGTTAGAGGGAAAATTAATAAATAGTAAAAGTTAGAAAATAAAACCTTTCTCTATGGCCAGCTGGGAAGGAAAGCAACACATCTCCCCTGACATGTATTTTCAGGTAACCTTTTGAGTGTACCAAGTTTCCCCTAAAAATATTTTTTCTTAATTTCTTCAGGACTTGCTCAGACTCTTAGCAACCATTACTATGCTCTCAAAAAATCATTATGCTACTGGCTGGTGCACACTTGATCAGGTGCAGCTGCTGAACATTCAGGCTTCATTTGAGTCTATCACTGAGTAATACTGGATGTCTTATAGACTATTATCTACTAATATTTTCCACTAAGCTCTATTTTTCTCTTGTGCAAATTAACAAATAAAAGCTGCAAAGGAAGATGTGAAAGAGAAAGGGAAGGAAGGTAATTCACACATCAATAGTGATTGTTTTCATAGAGTAACTTGACAAAACAGACACTAGTGATCCTTAACAGAGTTGGAGGTTGCAGGTGCAAGGCAATGAAAATCAGAGCATTTGGGAAGTCAAGGATAGTAGCACTGCTACTACAGCCTTGGAGAAGGAAAATGAAAAGTCAGAAAGTTACAAGTGGAAGGAAATCTGCAAAGAAAACAAATTAATATCAGGTTGTATAGATCAAATGCAATACTTGTAAACAGCCAGGAAGAGATTGAAGTAATCTCAGAATGGTAAAAACTTAAAGTTTAACTTAAATAAGTTAATTCTGAGCAAAACAGAAGGAAATACTTCTAAAGCAGTTTCAATTAAGTAGAAGGAAAAAAGAATTATTTATTTTCCAAGAGATCCCCAAAGCATGGAAGTCGAGCAGCAGTTAATGACAATGGGAGTCATCTACATGACTTTATAAGCTACAGTTACAAGTTTCTACATGAGTTAGATATTCTAAGATGCTTTCACATTTAACAGAGAGAAATACACATATATGTGTGTATATATATATTTATATATATTTAGAGTACTGCTTAAGGATTAAAGGTATCATACCTTTCCTGTACTTGCTAGCAGAGGTGAGTTGGTAGAGAATTTGAAGACAGAAGATAACTTAGTAAGAAGATAACTTTAGTAAGAATTGTAGAGTTTATGAACCTTAAAATGATAAGGAATATTAGTCAACATAATACACTGGTCTTCCAGGGAAATTTTAAATAAACTGCCGGGAGGCAGTTTTAAATAAATTCAGGAACCAGAAATAGTAATTGCATGGGAGTTAAGTGTAAGGTTAAAAAAACCCCAAAACTTTAAGGAGATATCTGTTACATAAGCAATATCTGAAGAAATGTACATTATCTAAATGCATAAAAAGTATATACATAAAATAATTCAAAATAGAGAAAAAACAATTTCAAGCAGTGAAAAGAAAGATAAAATATTGGGAATAAACAAAAATAGCATAACCCTGGGAGGAAATAAAAAAAAATTTGCAGGAAATAGGAAAATATAAGGAACAGCTATATAAATACATTCTAGTTTTCTACACAACTTGCTCCATACATGCATCTACACAGATGTTGACAGCTATCTCCCATGCTGTCCCCTCATGACAACTTCTTTCTTTGGAATCACAAATAATCTAAAATTCAGTAATTTCTAGAATATGACAGAGTAATGTCTCACACATTCATCAAGCTGAGAAAAATTTTATACCTTTTGCAGAGACACATTTCAATATTCCAACAATGTATGAAAGCACCCATGTTTGTACAATTCATAGTTAACGTAAGACTTCTCTGTTCTGTTTAATTCCTTCCATGTTCATGTAATGATAGCAAACTGTAAAGTTTTAAAAGGTTAAAAACTGGTTTCAGTAGTACAGGAACAAAACCTGGTACTCAGTTCATTACACTGAGATACTTTAATAAGTATATGAACATAAATTTGACATCTGAACAAGATTATGAGTGGAGAAATATTTATAGGTCAGATTCATTAGTACAGTATAAATCTACCTTTTATCAAATGAAAATTACTTTTTCCCCCTGATGAATAATCATAGAAGACACCCTGGCAATTAGCTCATAGGCAAATGTTTGTAATATCAGATGAATCATCCTTTAAGCCTGGACATTTTGGTTCTAAAATCAGGACTGTTAATGCAGTGTAAAGCCTATGTTTTTTAAGCATTCTGCTGGCATAATACAAGCCTCCCAGTTAAAACAATCAGTTTTGAGTGACAACATAAATAGAATGCTAGAACGCATTTTTTGTGCATCTTCACATTTCACACATGGCATCTACGTTTCATCTTATCAAGATAGCATGTTTTGAAGAGAAGATTATTGTAATAAAAATATTGTTCACTTCTCAACTACATTTCAATCTGTGGCAAAACAAAAGGCATTCTCCTTTGATGTTTATTGAGAGAAATGCATTGCAGAAAATTTCCATACTCCCCTAGAAGTCAGTCTGACAGACTAGCTTTTTTGGCTTCATTTGGCATAATACATTAAAAGCAATTATTAGAAAGATCTCAATTGTTTAGTTCATGAAAGCAGCTGAAAGATTTAAGAAAGTGACATAAAAAAAAAGAAATAATAATCCCCTAAAGCGTCTCTTTAAAGATGACAAAAACGCAAAGAGAAATATCTGCAAACCTTTATTGTATATGGTTTAGTCCTGAAAACTACACATTATTTGCTCATAGGCCAGAGTTACCCACTCTATTCATACATAAAATGGAGGGAATAGAAAAAAACATAATAATAATAAAAAAGCTACGTGCATAAATGAAAGTTTTCAGTTAAGAGGAAAAGGCCAACACACCTCTCTACAACCTCCTCTCAGGTAGAAAGTGATAAAGTCTCCCCTCATCCTCCTCTTCTACCAGCTAAACAATCCCAATTACCCAAGATACTCCTCCTAAGACTCGTGCTTTAGACCCTCTGCCAGCTTGGCTGCCCTACTCTGAACTCACTCCAGCAACTCAATGACTTTATTGCAGTGAGGGGCACAGAGCTAACACAGTACTCACGGTGTGGCTCCAGCCATGTTGAGTGCAGGGGCACAATCCCTTCCCTTCCCCTGCTGGCAGCACTATTCCTGATACAAAACAAGGTACTGTCGGCCTTCTTGACCACCTGGGCACACTGCTGGCTCATATTCAGACAGCTGTCAAACTAGACCCTGTCAAACAATCCATTTCCACCAGGCAGCTTTCCTGACAGCCATTCCTCCCTAAGCGTGTAGCCTCGCCTGGCATTGTTGTGACCCAAATGCATCACCCAGCATTTGGCCTTGTCCAGCATCATAAAACTGACCTTGGTCCATTGATACCTGCCCATGTCTCTGCAGGACCTTGCTACCCTCAAACAGATCAATACTCCCACTTGGTGTCATCTGCAGACTAACTGAGGAAGCACTGAATGCCCTCATTAGATTGCTGATAAAGTTATTGAAAAAGGCTGGCCCCAAAAACGAGCCCCAGAGAACACCATCAATGACCAGTTGCCAACTGCATTTTAACTCTATTGATTACAACTCTCTGGGCCCAGCCATGAAGCTGGTTATTTACCCATCAGAAAGTACACCTGTTTAAGTCACAAACCTTCAACTTCTCTAGGAGAACGCTGTGGGAGATGGTGTGAAAGGCTTTCCTAAATTCCAGGTAGACAATGTCCACAGCCTTTGGATGGGAAGAGGCTTAACGAGCTTCTCTGCCAGCTCCTTCAATGCTCTCAGGACAATCCTATCTTGCTCCATAGACTTTTGCCTGAGGGGGTGCCATAGCAGGTTGTTGACTGCTTCCTCCTGGATTATGGGGGTTTGTTCTGTTCACCATCCCTGTCTTCCAGCTTAGGGGGCTGAATATCAACAAGGCATAAAGTTTCACAGCCTTTCCTTATCCTTGGTTGTAATATTCCCCCAGCCGCCAATACAATATAGGATGGAGATTCTCTCTGGCTCTATTTTTATTGTTAATGTATTTGTACAAATTTTTTTGCTGTTGTTCCTTATGACAGTGGCCAGATTGAGCTCCAGCTGGGCTTTTGCCTTTCTAATTATTTCTCTTCATGAACTAGGAAGATACCTGTAATCATCCTGAGAAGCCTGACCCTTCTTCCAGAGGAGGTAAACTTTTCATTTTTCCCCAAGTTTCTGAAAAAGCCTCTTGTTCATCCAGGCCTGTCTCTTCCTGACATTTCATTTTACAGTGCATGAGAACAACCTGCTCTTGTGCTTTTAATATTTCCTTCTTGATGAGTGTCCAGCCTTCCTGGACCCTTTTGCTCTTCAGGACTATCTCCCAAGGGACTCTCTTGACAAATGTCCTAAACTGGTCAAAGTGTGTCCTCTGGAAGGCCATTTTGGAGGTTTTGCTAACCCCTCTCCTTACTTCACTAAGAATCGAGAACTCAACCACTTTGTGTTTGCTAAGCTGAAGACGGTTTTTAACATTAAAATGCTGAAGTGATATAGTCAGTTAATTTATTCCATTTGTGACATAATATGAATTTTTTCATCAACTTATTTGAACTTTTGGGTATTAAATATATAAAAGCAGTTACATATTCAAAAGAAATATTTTGCCAGTAACGTTAGTAAATAACTGTGCTTTTCAAATTTATTCTTATTTAGGGTTTTTCATTGAATATTGTTTATAAATTGTGTTTTGGAAGTTGTAGAAGAGTTGTATTTCAATTCATATTGTGACCTCAATGCAACTATGCAACTCCTATAATTTTTGCAATATCTCCAAAGAATATAATGTTTTTCCACAAGTCAAATCAAATATGATTAACAATTTGCTTCCAAGACATTCTCAAAGATTTGCTGAAGTTTTTCTTCTATCATCCAGAATTTTTGCTTTTACTGTGTCATTTCCACTGTACACTTTGCTACAATATCTACAGAATGATATGTCATTAGTGTTACTTTTCCGTCTGTTGTGTAAAATTGACTGGTAAATTCAATGCACTCATCTGCAAAATACTTCACAATGTTAAATTAGGTGTAATTTAGTTGTCTAAATTATCTAGTTTTTAATATAAAACTAATGAGAAATTATGAATTTTGTAAATAATTTATATATTCTAGAGGGACTGTGCAACTATGGATGGATAACTCAGACTAATAGCTGTGTTATAAAATCTGCCCAGCTGAAAGGGATGGTAGTACCTGAGCATGCTGCTTTCTAATTTTGAGTGTGTGATTCTGCTAAATATTCCAGATGGTTGGAGGGCAAACAAAAGAGCTGTTAACATCTTAAGAGATTGATTCATAGTGTTGACATGGTGGTAGTTAGTGTATTCAATTGTGGATGTTAATAAAGCTTTCTAAATATTTCAGTCAAGAATTGGTGTACATCTGTTCAGTGAACACAAACTTTACCTTTAGACTGCAATACATTCTTCATGATATGCTTTGACTTACCTCCAGCTATTATTTAATAGATAAGGAAGTCTTGTGTGTCATATTTGTAAATTAAATATCATTACACTATTCAAAAAATGTAAATAGTATTATATAAAAGATACATATCAGCTATTACTTCAACATTGCAACTAATTAAACTTTATCAGGGTACTTATACATTCCATCTTTTCTTCTGGAGAATGCAACTCAGAGTTGCAAGGAACCTGTTTTTCATTAACTGCAGTGAAATTCTTTGGAGAAATAATCAAGCCAAACCAAAACAGGTTTGGTGGAGAATGGATTGAAAACATCCTTGAGGAAAAAGACTTTTGGAAGAGAAGAGGAGAGGAGAGGAGAGGAGAGGAGAGGAGAGAAGAGGAGACGAGACGAGACGAGACGAGACGAGACGAGGCTCTGGGGAGACCTTATAGTGCGCTTCCAGTAAATACCATCACTGAAAATAATACCAGTCAAAAAAATCAATACAGAATACTGTAGTACAGAGATGCTGTTGCATTTATTCATGATGCAGCATTAGCTAACTGGCCGCATGTCCATATGCTCTGTGCTTTCTGAGGCCTCTGGCAACCTCTCCACTGTTTTAATTCCATGAATTCCGTTCTTGTGTTGCCAGAGGCCTCAGAANGACGAGACGAGACGAGACGAGACGAGACGAGATGAGAGGAGGCTCTGGGAAGACCTTATAGTGCGCTTCCAGTACCTGTAGGGGACCTACAGGAAGCTGGAGAGGGACTTTTTACGAGGGTGTGTAGTGATAGAACATAGGTTAATGGTTTTAAGACAGAAGAGGGTAGATTTAGATTAGATATTAGGAAGAATTTTTTTAATGTGAGTGTGGTGAGACAGTGGCACGTTACCCAGGGAAGCTGTGTATATCTGCTCCCTGGAGGTGTTCAAGTACATGTTAGATGGAATTTTGCACAACCTGATCTAGTGGAAGGTGTACGCCCTGCCTATGCAGGGTGGTAGGAATTAGATGACCTTTAAGGCCCCTTCCAACCAAAACTATTCTGTCTGCCTTCACTTAATTCACTGATAACTCTGCAAGTAACACTGATGATTTTTAAAGTAAACTTCTTGTTATCCAATCTGTTGTACAGCTATATTAACCCTCTTGTGAATATTAGCGATATGTCTCTAATTGCCCCTATAAAGGAATAGATCTCTGTGTGTTTCAGTCACTATGAATATTTAGAAAGAAAAATATGGGCTATGTCTCAAATAGTTTTCAAGCAAACTACATGAGCAGACATTACAATGTTAACATGAGTGTATAAGGAGAAACATGGGAACACTTGACTAAGACTGATGTATCTCAAGGCAGTTGTGCTGGGTTTAGATTTTAAGAAATATATGAGATGCCTCAAAATATAGCAATGCAGTATTTTATGAAGTGATCTTCCCATGATAAAAGCTCAGCACAGAGGAAAGCAGAGGCCACATATGAAATAAGCTGAAATAAGCATGACAAGTTGATAAAAGATCTCTAATAACACCCAAAAATTTAATAGAAGCTTTCTCTTCATGAAACTCTATTGTATGGTCGAATTCAGTCCTTTAAGAAAGGCTAAAAAAGGTATGGCTTATGTACATGCAAGCATAAATCTAAAAATTCAGTAGAAAGGAATATAGAGTGATGTGCTGTTCCCACCATCTGTTACTATTATAAATCAATGTAATTGGGCTATAACAACAATTCATCTTTCATCTTATCTTCATCACCATTATATTTGAAGGCATGTAAATATTCAAGCAGCTAGCAAATGCTTTTATCTTGGAGACTAAATAAAACTCCTCAGTCAGAGACAGAATTAGTCAACGACAAATTGACTCTAATAGCCTTTCTGACACTCGTTTTTACTTCTCAAAAAAGTACAAAAGCAAAAAGTGATTGTAAAATCCTCTCTGTATGTTTTCATGCATGATATCATAAATACCATCACTGAAAATAATACCAGTCAAAAAAATCAATACAGAATACTGTAGTACAGAGATGCTGTTGCATTTATTCATGATGCAGCATTAGCTAACTGGCCGCATGTCCATATGCTCTGTGCTTTCTGAGGCCTCTGGCAACACAAGAACGGAATTCATGGAATTAAAACAGTGGAGAGGTTGCTGCTTGCGCTGATGGAAAATATGGGGCTGGATGACAAATCACAGCACAACCTTAGTGCATCAGCCCCTCTTTATTACAGGCTATTACTACTTACACGTAACTAACACACAATGTGATTGGTCAAACTTTCCCACCTTGATGGAGACATGACTTTCCTCAGCAGGCTGTGTACCTGCCATCTCTCACACCCTCCTCAGAGTGCCACCTCCTCAAGGTCAAACTCTTCGTAGCCTAAGGTGGTATCTGCTACAGCTGCTTCTCAGCAACGGGGTTGGAGGGAGAGCACATAGAAAATTATGAAACTCTCTACATTAGGTGTGGAAAAAATAAGCAATAGGTAGGTATTTTCTTTTTCCTTTAATTTTTAATTTTTTTTTCCTCAGCAGCTGTATTTTTTCCAAGAGTGGCCCTGTCTGATAAACAAATTTTGTTCTCAGCTTCAAAAGCGAATATCCGTGGCTGTCCTTATATGTAGGATTTTATTATCTTTTCTTGAAAAGTTGTTCAGGGTTGTTAGTAATGTTAAATCCACTTTAATTTTCCTAGGTGTCTAGAAACTGATTTGAAGGAATGGTACTCATACCATTATTTTTATCTTTAAAAGGGACAGAGTACTATAAAGATACATGCTACTTTGAGAATATCTTATGAATTGAAGCACTTGTCTTTACGGGAGTGCTCCTTTAACTCCAGAATGACATCTCTGCACAGCCTCCCGTGTACATCCCATGGCTTCTGAGCTAAACCAGACTGATGATAACGATGCCTTGACCTTGGCAGCCAACCAAGTCTGAAAATGCAGCTCATAAGAGTCTATATAAAGAAACAATGTCTTTGCACAGAATAATCCTTTCTATTGCCTCCAGATTTGGAGGAATTTCCAGATTCAATGGGTTGGAGCAGGTGATCCTTGAGGTCCCTTCCAACCTGAAATTCTATGATTCTATGATTCTGTGATTCTGCGATTTGGACATTTATCTGTGACATTTGTTCAAACATATGACTATAACAAAATCAGATATTCAATGAGACAGGCTTATAGTACCTCAGATCCTCCTTCTAGTCCTTCCTGTAGATGGACGTTACACTGGCAAACTTCCAGTCATCTGGGACCTCCCCTGTTTACTAAGACTATTGGTAAATGAAGGAGAACAGCTTGGTGAGCTCCTCTGACATCTCCTTCAGTCCTCTCAGGTGGATCCCGCTGGTTCCATAGAACTGTGATTAGCTTCCCTTATCACAGAAGCACTGGTTTGTATTTTGTTCACGGTATAGCATATATCATCCCTTAAAAAAAGAACAACATTTTTGGGGTTTTTTTTGGTTTTCTTTTTGGTTTTTTTTTTAAGCAATATATTGTATGTTATGTTTCGACAACTGTGGCTTGGTTTCTTTCTTAGCTTTCCACTAACTTTATTAAGGAAATAGATATGTACCAGGCTGTGTTTACAGAGGGTACACTATATTTTCCTAGGACTAGTATGAATTCAGAAAAGGGAGGTGCAATGCTTCCATTAAGCTTCTGTTAAGTCTCCTGTTCTGGATGGTTCGAGTACCCAGGTGGAAGATGAATTTCAGCGTGCATTTGGCTGGCTAGAGGTCACAGGAAGTGAGTATACCTCAGTTAGTTCTGCATGGGCTGCAGCTATAGATGTTTGTATTCATACAAGCATCTTTGCATTGTGATTCTTGGCATAGTGTAAAATAGGAAAATGCATCTTTTGTGTTGTGTTGTCTAAGTAGTTTAAGATTATTTTGTGTGCATTTGGGATTATTTTTTTTAATTATGTGTATCCTTAGTTCCATTTGATGGGCTTCCAAACACAGGATAATTTTAATGTTAATCAGTTACAAAATAACCATATAACAAATATAATGGAAAATTATAATTTTCAGCTTATATGCTTAATTGCTTTATGTTTGATTCCCATTTGCAGCACCATCTTGTTCCACTATTTGAAAATGTAAAGAAAGACGTTAGGGTAAATCTAGTATTTTTACTTTGTGGACATCTAAACTACCTTTATCGTCCTTTAACACTCTCAAAAAGAAGGTTCTCTGCTTTTCTGGACAAGGTGCAAAGGCTTTCCTGCAACAGAGGGAATTTAACTACACTCATAAAATACTCTGGAACTACATTTCTTGTGTCAAGAGGCAAATTTCAATGCGGACACAGAGGTAAAGACTCCGGTTCAGTGATGTAAATTCTATGTTTCTTCAAACTTGCACTGACAGAGACAATTTTTGCGTGTGAATCTGTACATACATATATATATGTGTGTGTGTGTACAGAAAATAGTAAAGAGTTACCATGGTAACAGTGGTTCCTAATTACAAAAGCCTTTTTAGTACTACAAATGTGTGTACCTCTGAAACACTTTTCTAAACGAAGCTTTTTTTCAGCACTTGGACAAGATAATGATAACTCCTATTATTTCTGAACCAGAAGAGGAAAAACCACTGTGTATCTAAGTGGATGAACAGCACCAGTCCAATTTACAGACATAAAGAATTCAAACTGTTTGATAAGGTTCATTATTACAGGTTGTGTGATCGGGGGGAGGGGAAAAAAGAAATCTTAATGGGAGCATTTTAAATTCAGCTGATCTTTTCCATGTCTGCCTTTTTATTAAATGAGTCTTATAAATAGGAGTCTTACAAAGAAGTTCAGCTATTTCCTGGTGAAGGGTAATAAAAAATAATCATGCTTGCAGAATTAATTTGCAAATATTAATGTTTTTTGATGTTAAGCAGCAGACAAAAGATGCACACTAAGGTAATATTCTCTGCAAGTCAATATCCCAGCCTATTGAATATGAAAATACTCTTCTCCCCAAAACCAGCAGTCATTAATAACTGTTTATGATGGTAAAAATAATTTAATTCTAGGGTTATTCTTAAAACTATTACAGACTTTGATATAGGTCATACTGTCCCTTACATAAAGGGCTGCTGCACATAAAATGAATAGCCCCTGTGAGGCTAGGTATTTTAACAGTAGAGCTAAATTGAGGTCAAACATGGAAAAAAAATTGCTGGAGGTGAGGAATTCCTCTATGTTGATGCACATGACATCCTGACAGTAACTCCAAGGAATAATAAAACTTCTCTAAAAGATAACTACAAGAAAAAAATGTCTCTAAAGCTCAGCAAGACTTTACAAAATAAATTTTAAAATATGCCAACTAGAAGTTAATAGCCAATCACCCATTTTTAAATATTTCTTATCCAGTAAACATTATAATATTTATTTTTGTTAATGCAGCCCAGAATACACCTGGCTTTCTGAGCTTCAAGCACACCTTGCTGGCTCATGTTGAGTTTCTCATCAATGAACAACCCCATGTCCTTCTCCTCAGGACTGCCTTCAGTACATTCTTCACCTAATTTGTGTTTGTGCTTGACATTTCCCCAAGCCATTTGCTGGACCTTGGCCATACTGAACTTCATGAGGTTGGCACGGGCCCACCACTTAAGCCTGTCAAAGTCCCTCTGGATGTCCTTCCTTACCTCGAGCATGTTGATCACGGCACACAGCTTGATGTTGTCAGCAAACTTGCTGAGGGTGCACTCAGTCCCACTAACCATGTCTCTGACAAAGACATTGAACAACAGTGTTCACTGACAAAGATGTTAAACATCAACTGTGCCAGTAATGACACTTGAGAAACACCACTTGCTACTGATCTCCATTTGGATATCAAGCTATTGACCACCCCCCTGTGAGTGCAACTATCCAGCCAATTCTTTATGCAAGTGGTCCATCCACCAATTTAAACAATCCATCTATTCTAAACAAGACTTAACAAAATATCAAAATAAATTAGGTCAATAGCATAAAATTATTTTCTTTTTTCTTCCAGAAATAGGGGAACAGAAAAATACGCTATTATTGTCATATCATTCATCTGTATATTTGCATACAAAATGTCATTATTTTGATCTTCTGTAATAAAAGTCACAAAAAAATAATGATCTCTTATCTCTTATAAAGATCAAATACAATTTTTTTTCACTTTTCTACCGGAAATTCAAACATTTGGGCTATTAGCATATATACTAGTTAATACAGAAAAGTCACATTAATTGTTTTATTCAACAACAAAAAAATAAGTATTAATATGAAAATAATTTGATTGTTCTTTGTTGTGGAGAGTAGCTAGTACTCATTCCAAAAACAGCACACTACAGGAAAATGCAATGAGAGATTTATTTTCTTGGCTACATTGTTAACAAAGAATGATTAACAAAGTAGCATGCCACAATAATAAAATATCAGATACTGATTATTACCTATTTTCTTCTGGAATATCAAATTATATGATTACTTGGAAATAATTGAAACTCATTGCCTGTATTACTTTTCCTATCATGTAATGGAACTGTGATGGTTTTTATTTTTTGTCATTGGACTTCTGCAGAAAGACAGAATGAAAAATGAAATAGGCTTGGGAATGTGAAAACAACAGCCAAAACTTTTTTATCTCTCAGTGCTTTTTGGTTTGAAAAAATAAAATGTGATCTGAAGGAGGAAACGGAGAAAAATATAATATTGGAGACGTGATTAGATATTATACTTCCTGTAAAGGGCTAAGCTGTGTTCTTATGATCAGCCACAGTCATAGAGAGATTTGTCCTCAGAATACTGAGTTACAGTAGATACTGTCAGACTTCAGAAGCAGAACTGCTTTCAGTGTGCTTCTCACGTGCAGAAAGGCATAATCTGAGAATTATCTGTTAGAGCAGCTGCATGTTCTTTCAAATTTTTCTTGTTCTTTGAAAGCCTGAAAAAGAGAAAACGACATATCTTCTTTTGCAAGGAACACAAATTTATTTCATCACCCTTCTTCAGAGTAGAACATCTCTGCATCAGATTTTTCTGGTCTCTTTTGCACTGTGAATTTAGAAGTACATAACCTCTAAACATCTGAAGGAGGTAGGAATCTTTGAATTTTTTGCTGTTCTCTTCCACATCTAGAGAAATTAAAAGTTCAATCCTTAATATTTATATTGCAGTTGTGTCCCAAGGTTAGAGTCAGAGTCAGTGGTTCTTTATACTAGGTCTCCTTTGGAGCTCTGAAAAACAACCTTGTGGCTAAAAAACAATGACTTGATACATTAACGAAAACTAAACTTGTGCAGGGATATTTTTTTACATGGAAAAGGCTTCTTTTACTTTAAATGTCATAATAGTTTACAAAGAGTAGTTTACTTTATTTACAGATATTATATTTATATAAAGCTGAGATAGATTGGCATTTATTAAGATGGAATGTGTTTGCAATACCCTTCCCTGGGATTTTTGGGTTCATATATATACAAACATATGAGGATAGATGAGTAGATAGATAGATAGATAGATAGAGAGACAGAATGCATATTTTCAGTTTTACAGGTAAAACGGAAATAATTTACAGTTTAAATTAGATTCAGTACAACAATTTATTTCAGGTTTTGGATTATTTTTTCAGAGAGAACAAAGCCTGTTTTCATATATTAGAAATTCTTCAATAAATGATGAATAGGTATCTCAATCACTTGGTATGCAGACAACAAAATTCCCTTTCAGTGCATACTAAAAGGAATTAATAATTTTTTTCAAGCTTCTGAATTACTTTGTCAGTAAGTTTCGTATATTGATGTTTAGTCTCTTGAATGCTCATTTTCATCATCAAATCAAACATAGACATTGTAAGTTTATTTGTCAAGTTTTGGTTTGGGGTTTGTTTGTTTTACTGTTTTTATATAAAATTGATCCTATGTAATGCATTTCATGCTAATGCACTGTCCTACATGACTATCTTCATTAAAACAGTCCCTTTGGTATAAAACAGCACCATATTTTTTTACAGAATATCACCCAGAAATCATAGTAGCCCTTTCTAACACAATTTTCTGAGCAATTTTCTAACACAAATGTATCAAACACAACGGTGGTTGGGGTCAAACAACAAAAAATCTTTTCCTGCTACATGGTGTTCACATTTGTCATCAGTCTAGGCCTGTCAAAAGCCAATTATTCAAAAACTTTTATTGCAGTTTTAAAACTATGAACTTGTATCTGCATTGTAGACATTGTGAAAAGACTGAAAAGTAGAGGTATACCTGACCTTTCGTTTTGATACAACCAAGACTGCAAACAAGAGTCTTTAAGATAGATATTTCTGTATCAGACTTCTAGCAGGTTAATTGTCTGCAATTTTCATTACTTAATGGGTTTGCTTGTGGAAAAGTTTATCTTTTTAATAAGCATGTCTACTGTTCCAGATTTACAGTTCTAATTTTTTTTTTTTTTTAAATAATGAGCTCAGATGGCATAGAGTAATTGGCATAGAGTAATTAAATTAATTTTATATCTGACAATATGTCAAAGAAGCATTTGTATAACACTTTTCAATATACAGAACAAATAAGATTGACACTGGAATTCACATACTGATATTGCTATGTTTGGTTCTGGGTCTCCGATTATATTTTTTTATCTTTCCAAGGTTTTTTTTTATCTTGTTTTTTTTTTAATAAATATTTCTCAGAAGTGAACTCAGCAGTTTAGGAACTCTGACTCTCAAAACACAGCTTCTAAAAGGAATTTTAAAAAATAAATTAGAAAGCAACACAATTCTACTTACTGGATTTTTAGATAACAGAAAAACAAATACTAAGACCCAGAAAGAATAATAATAAAAAAGTTTAGATGTGTTAACTGAAAAGAAATTCATCATCGAACCATCAGTCTTATGGGGGATTCATTTGGCTGTCATTATGTCCCACTTTAGACTGCAATTCACTTCTTACTAAGGTAGTATCTTCAGTATCTTCAGATGAATCACACTTTAAAAAATGCTTTTAGGGTTGCTAACTTAGATTTAGATATTGGTAATGTAGACAGCTGTTATGAGGTGAGATATTTATGGTTATGTATACCACTTCTAATAATGGAAGTCCTTGAGATACTACTAAAAAGTGGTAAGTTATTCCTGGGAAACACTGTGTTACATTTTCCTAAGACTCAATGCACTTAATCTGTGACTGAGTCTGGTTAATGGTTCGGTGCTTCTCTCTTTTATTTCTGCTTTGGTAGAGACTGCACTCCCTGTGAAACTTTTAATAATTAATATTTCCCAGTCAAATATTTTCCATAAGAATACAGTGGCTGAGAAAAGTAACAACAAAGAAGCACTGCTTAAGAATTACTAGATTACTAGAATTATTACTTAGAAATAGGATGGAATTTGATATTTGTAAGGTGTTTTTCAAAACTTGATAATATGCCGTTGTACCTATAGGCATCCTGCACCTGTTTTATTTTTGGGGGGGAAATGAAACTGATCATAAACTCTGTAATGAAGACAGTACCTGAGCTCTTGAAGCTCGTCTTTCAAATTCAAGTCAGGACAGGAAAAAATAATGAAACTTTGTGTGATGGTATCGAGAAGGAACACATTACAGAGTGTGTAAAAGAAATTCACTAATAATGCAAATAAGTGTATTTTTTTCATTTTTTTAAAATGCAGTAACCCTTTTGAACTCACTGGGGATTAACTCAAACTGATGTTAGAGGAGGTCTGAATACAATTTGGCCCACTAGAGATAATACAATTTTCTAGATATTCATGTGAAATTAATTGTAACTCAGGAAGTTTTTTTCTCTTCATTCTCATCTGTTAAAAGTAGGTTTATTTATTATTGTAACATTTTTCAAGCACCTGGTATTCTTCTGAGGCTATAGGTTTAGTACACATAAACATATTTCAGAGCTGTTAAAGGATAGGATTGTCAATAGGAAAGGTGCTGCTGATATTTAACTATGTGCTATTTCATTATACTGCTACTGACAGACAGCTCAGTCATATAGACACGTTCTTTCACTGAAATAAGTATGTGTGTGTAAAAGAAATGGAGAAATAATAAATATTGTTTCATTAAATTAAATAAGGAATCTATAAGTTATCAGATCAGGACATCTGAAGAATAATTACTTTTTATCCTTCCTATCAAAAAACTAAAATTGTATACATAGATGTATTATCATTTACTAATGCACACAGAAGATTTGACCAAAGAGGTACAACAAAGAGAGAACTGTATCTTGATAAGAAAGCTATAACAAGGATTCAGATTCTCAGGCACTTTTCAGAGGTTTTTCTTAGTCACATTAAACTGTATTATCTGTAATAAAATGGGATTATTAAAATCAGATTATTAAGACCAGGTGTTAGTAAAGAATGGTTGAAATGAACCTAGAAATGAATCTAGAAAGACTGCAGGAATGAAACGAAAAGTATTTGAAATAAATTATTAACATGATTTGTCAGACTTGCAAGAAGCATGGGAGAAAACATAATGGGAGACCTTATTGTGAATCTACAGTCATGCATGATATAAGATATTTGAGAATAAGAGTGAAATGTAAGCTAGTATACAAAAAAAAAGGAGAAAGTTGAATGTAAAGTTATAGCAGCAAGTTAAGGAAAATAGTTGTGAAATAAGGATGAACAGTGAGAAGAGATACTGAAGTTACAAAAGTAAACAAGGAACTGGAGCAAGGACTGAAGAGCAGGCAGGTTATAGGAAGGAGAGATAATGTGCAAGAAAAGCCTGATGAATTGAGCATGTTTACCCAATTAATTCAATATTTTTTGATACAGTTTTCAGTGCTCAGTCAAGTTACCTACTTTCTTTTCATCCCTTGTATTTGCCCTTCCTGAATTGCCTAGGTGCCACTGGTTAATAAAACTTGTTTTCAGAGTTTATATTTCAAATGGGCCATATCTTTATGACCTTACTTAAAGAGATTCTAATTTAGAAGGGGAATCTAAGAGCTTCTGTCTACTGTTCCAGCATGTGTCTGTGTGAAAAATGAAATACTTATTTTAAACTCACTGGAATTTTCCAAAAATATTTTGAAAAATATTTATTTAGCTTAATTTGAGATGTGTACCATATAGATATATGGATTTAAATAAGCTCGATCTAATTACAACCAACCTACAGTAAGCTTCACATTATCACACTTCAGGGGTTAGATTTGCTTCCAGATTTTCAACATATAAATTTAAGTGTTTAAATGTAAATAACTGGAATTTTAAACTTTTGATGTAGTATATATAGTTAATACAGTATGTGGAGTCTGGAAAACTGTACAGTTGATAAAGCATACTTATCAAAATTACTTCAGCAGAATGTTTACTCCCCCTATCCTACAGATATCCAAATGTAGGCATCTAATCTAGAACTGAAAAACACCCATAGGCTATGATGAATTTTCTTAAGCAGCTCACATGATATTTCTTAATGAAATCATCCTGGCTTCCAGGTCCCACTTTAGAAAGCTGATTCTTCTCATGAGCCTTGTGATACACTTTGCAGCCTTGTGCATGTGACCTTGGATAACCTAGAATACATGACATATATTCATATATCCAGACACCTATGTTTAGGTAACTGAACCAGCCACCAGGTATCTGTGGCCTGAATGTCTTCATCTAAATTAATCCTTCCTGCTTCCTTTATAATTAACGAAGAGAAGCAGACAATTCTGAGGAGTAATATATATGACCTATTTTTAGGATGAGGTGAATTTTATTTTAAAAGAGCCAACTTCTTTTAAGTCAGAACAATGGAAGCCTGGGGGAACTAGCCTGAATATAGGGATGTACGTTATAGATCTAAATTTGGTTGACTGGGTCTTGTCCCATCCTGTCCTGTAGGGAAGTAAGTCATCTCATGAGGGCAGGACAAAAGCATATTAATACTCAGTCATCAGATCAATTTCGTTTTGGAAGAACTGAGAAACAAATAAACTAGGTAAGCCAGTGGAAAAGATAAGCAGACTAATACATTTGTGATTCTGTGTAAGACAACAGAGAGTATAGAAAAAGTTCTCTTAATATACAATTCACTAAAGTTACTAAATAAAAAGTCTTTTTTTTTTTTTTTTCGTTTCTTTTTTTTGGGGGGGAACTGTCATATGCAGTTTTAACAAGACAGCATCTTACCAGATTGGAGAGTCTTATGTTTTATCCATACCAAACAGCAAAGCAGGTATTCAGGAAACTGAGTTATAATGTAAACAGAGCATGCACCACACTCTGTTTATGTCTAGGAGAGTACTCAGATAATAATCCCACAGTTTAAAATTAAAAGCGAAAACCATCTCATACTGGTTATGCTGGTGTAAATTATGCAGTTATCTTTCTGATCTATTTTACAGAAATTTGCATTATTAACGACTGGATTAATAACAAGAGAAAGCTACATATGCATGATTTAGTAATCTGAGCTCAAGCACCAAGATCTATTTCATTCCTACAAAATTTTACCTAATGTTACCAAAATTCACAAATTCTCTTGCAGTACTGCTTTTCTAAAATTGCCATAGCTTAGCTTCTATCTGGGATCTCCTAAGGAAGATTCAGACTCAGTTCCTTTTTAAAAATGGGACTGCAAGGTAAAAGGGATGGGGTTCCTTAATTTCTTTTGTTGAGTCTTTTCTACATTTATAGTAAAATTAAATGTTCACTGAGGCAAGGACATAATTTTACAGTTCTTCTTAATGTTAAAAAAAACCAACAACAATAACCAAGAACAAAAATTAGAAATAATTTGTAGATTAATACAATAACATTTAAAAGCATTCTGTTCACCACTGAAATTACTCCTTGTTGAAATAAAAAGTACTGATTTCTGATTTATGTTTATGATTTTTGCAAAACTTCAAAATTTCACAGAGGAACACAAGTTTAAAGACATTTAGTTCTAACAACTGAAAAATAGCTTTCTTAGAACATTTTTCAAGAAAACTTTTTTTTTAAGTTTTTTTCCATCTTTTAAACCTAATAATGTTGAGAATTTTATATGTGAATGAAAATTTCAACATATGAGTGCGTTTTCCTCAAGAGAATAGAAAAATATGTTAACATTTGGATTGAATGTTATAGATTCTTATGGATGGTTGCATATTGCACATAAACTGCATGAAATTAGTTAAGATGTTACAGAAATATCTTTCAGTCACAGGAAGCTGTGCTTCTAAATTTATGTCTCACAGAACACATTTGGTCATTCATAACAAAATGTCCAGCATATAAGCACTCTTAAAGAGTGGCAGTTCTAGGTGAACTCTAGATTTCAGTGTTTGGTCTCTTCTCTTGCCGTAGAGATGGAATACTTATCAATCTAAACAAATCTGGGTCTTTTTTAGATGTGTGTGTCCTACATCCTAAGCAGGTGACCTCATCACCTTATTACTGTGTGAAAGGTAGATATCAGTTATTAAGCTCAACTTAGTGTTATATTAGCTACAGGATTATAGATCAGGCACCTAACCTGACCATAGATCATATATCTAACCAGTTATATTTTGGGCTTTTAGGTATAAATGGATATATATGCACATGTACACAGTGAACACTGTTGCCTAAAATGAGAATATCTCATAGCATCTCCGAACAATGGTCAAACCAAGATGCTAATTTTGGTATTTAATTGCTCTTGTCATCAGAATAGAAGAAATTATTATGACTTCATTTAACTCTGGTTTTTATTTTATCCAAGAACTTTCAAAAATTTTATCTGAGAGATGAAGATGCAGTGAAAAATCTATAGTTCTATAAAATAATTCTATAATCATAGGATTTCAGGTTGGAAGGGATCTCAAGGACCTTCTAGTCCAACCCTTCTAATATTATTGTTTATATGAGATGTCCCAGCACCCTGTCAAACTGAGATTTAAAGCTTTCCAAAGTGTTGGGATCCACCATTTCCCCTCGTCTGACTGTCCTCATAGTGAAAAATTGTCCTCTTATATTGAAACAGAATCTCTCTAGGAGCAACTTGTGCCAATTTCCCCTCATCTTGTCCATGCGAGTCCTTTTAAATAGATGTTACAGTCCAGTTTGGTCCTGGCTGTGACCGAGGATTGCTGGACTCCTCCGAGTTGAAATTAAGATACGAATCAGGTCAGATGCCATTTGGCAACATAGTCAATTTTTTGGAACTGTTTTGCACTGCCCAGCCATCTGTTGTACATGCCCAGTGCCATCCCTGTGGGGATCTCTCAGCAGTAATGACCCCGGGCCCAGGCTTGTGTGTGTGTGTGTGTGTGTGGGGTGCCGAATAACCAAGGTCCTGCCATTACAGTGCTTTTCAAGGTGTTTTTGCGTCTATGTCATATATTTTATCATGTATGTCATGTATTTGCTGCTTTTTAAATAATCAGTAGGATAAGATTAAAAGAAATAAAAATTACTCAAGTGAAAGAAT
Organism: Florisuga fusca; assembly: GCA_038090715.1. Classification (NCBI taxonomy): domain Eukaryota; kingdom Metazoa; phylum Chordata; class Aves; order Apodiformes; family Trochilidae; genus Florisuga; species Florisuga fusca. The sequence goes on from JAAWXA010000003.1 coordinate 34,796,373, forward strand.
ACCAATTCCATTGGTATTCCACTGGTATTCCATACCAGTACCATTACCAAAGTATTACTTTGAAATTAAATTAACTACTTTTTGTTTAAAAAGGTGCATATTACTGTAAAGGGATGGCTAAATTTCTCCCAGAGTTAATTATTTTAGTAAAATATCCACTCTTTACTGAGCAAAACTACATTTACTGCTTATTTTATTAATTTTCCTTCAATATGATATTTGTATTGTATGTGGCTTCTATTCCTTTTTAACCAATTCTAAGTGATTACCTTGATACTAACAGAATGTAAGTGTTTAATTTTAAAAAAATTAATGGTTATTTGAGAGTTTATTTTTTCCTGAAATCATAGGGAGATGATAATTTTATATTACTTGCTCTTAAAAAAAAAAATGAATAATTCACAATAGTTTTACACAACGTGATTAAATATAACCTTGGTGTTAGAGATAACAGGGTGTATCATGCAAATTTAGAATTTATGCATCATTTCAGCAAAGCCTATCACTTCCATTAAGAAATTTTGATGACACAAGGCATAGGATCATCAATTGTTTTCTTCCATGGAATCTATTCTTTCCTCCTCCTGCACAAAATTCCAGAAAAGTTTAATTTTAAGTAGAAATGTCCAGTATTCTCATAATGTTAGTTACATTAACACTGTGAAAACTAATTTCCCCTTTATTACACACCACACTCACACATCCCCTTCAGTTCTTTTAAAGATATTTTTCTTTGGAATTTGGGGAAGAAACTGCGATTTGTTATTTTTGAAATACCAGTACAAATACTCAAATTGAATAAGAGTTATAGCCCACAGGTGTGGACAGTACACCATCAGTGTATAATGACATTAGGTGATCTGAATATTATATTTCATTTCAGTTCTCTCATTTATTTCTTTGAGATTATACTTATTGTGTACAACAAATACTGGAGAAAAAAAGCCTCACATCAGTGTTGTAATATCTTTTGACTCTACAGTGGAGGAGGAAGAAACTCTTGTATTTTTTATTAGAATGCTTAGATGTCTTCAAGCTTTTATTTCTGTTTCTTACTTGTTTGCCTGGACAATAGTGGCATGATTAATTCCTACTGTAAATTAATGCTATAGTCTTTTCCTTAGTCATATTTTTTAGTATATGAAATTTTTAAGGACATTAACCAGTCCATAAGACAAACACATGATGATGCAAAATGGATTTAGTTTGATTTTTCTCTCATCAGAAAAAAGAAAAGTTTCAAGAAGTTTCTTAACTGTTTACCTCAACTATCTGACACATCTTTATCAAAGTATCAAAGTAAACTGTGCTGTTCCCAAAGATATCAGCAGTGTTACACATAAAACCAGTCAGGTTTTTTAAACTCGTTGATACTCCAGTATATGAATATATTACTAATAAACAGCAAACTACAGGTTTGATCTAGGCTGTCTTACATCACATTTTAAGAATGATGATGGCTTTAGGCATCAAACAAAAGACAGATCTTTGTCAGTTGCATAGATGTTAAATAATTGTTAAAACACCAATAAGTAGTTTGTGAGGGAGTGGATGATTTTGATCTGTAGAGGACAGCTGTTCTACTGATGTTGGGAGCTTAACATCAGGTTTTAAACTCCCTGGGGGTCATGTGGACACACAGCAGGGGTTAATAGACAGGGAGGGGTTTGCTCGCTTCCTGCCCCATATCCTGGGTGTGCCAGTCACACGTGTCAGTGGGTCCCAGGTTTAAAAGTGGGAGAGGGAGTTCCAGCGTAGGATTGGTTTTGTCTCCATGGAAAGTGATGTTAGGGGAGGTTTGCCTTTGTAAGTCATGCTGATATGTTATTGTCTGTAAGTTACTTGTATCTGTATGTTTATAGCTGTGATGGTGTCATCAACACCATCTAATATGTTTATAAGGAACTTGTATTTGTAATTACTTGCTGAATCTTGGACCAAACCGAAACAAGGTTCTTCAGAAAAAAATTCCTTTTTAATCAAATAATGCAGATACACTTTTGGTGTATTATTTTATTATTATGTATTTATATGATTAATTCATCACTTTTAACTTAAAAAGAAATTAAGGAGAAAAATATTATTTCCTGAACTTTATTCAGTCAAGGGTTATTCATCCTTGTAGATATCAAAAGCCATGTAGATATGATCCTGGGCAACAGGCTTCAGGTTGCTCTCCTTGAGCACAAGATTTACACCAGACGACCTCTGGAGGTCCTTTCCAAGCTCATCCATTCTGTAATTCCATGACTATGTGAAAAAGTTATATGCAAAAATTACAGAAGGTAAAGTGAGTTTCTGAATGTCATTAGCACAGATGAGATAAAGGATGACTTTTATATTCTAAACAGATGTCTGTGCAACAGACTTTTAAACCTGAGTGCCCAACAGTGGTTCCTGTTGTTGCTGATGGGATTGTGTTCATGTTCTCTGCCTTGTTTTCTAAAAGTCACTGTGTGTTTGTCCTATCTTAACTTTCAGCAGTTTTGGGAGGCAGATCCTGGGTTTTGTCAGTTTTCTGTATTTTAATTTTATGTATTCAAGCAGGCATAATTTACAGAGGTGGAATGGAGCAGAAAAAGCAGGTTAATTGCTCTTCTTACTGCAACATTGTGAGACTAGCCATTTGCTTATTTTGGGGGGTTTGTTTTTGCAAACCAGGACTCCTGATGCCACTTGTTTCTGGTAGCTTCCAGGAAGTACTGCCAGTAATGGTTTGTTCCAGCCATTTCATGATAGGCTGGTTTTTGGCCCAAAAGAGCCTTTTTTTTCCTACTGTGGCTGATGGGACACTGAGGACCTGGTCCTGGCAACTGAGCTGATAAGTTTTATTTAAATAAAGAACATGTTAAGTATATTGCAAAAATTGGTACAAATGGGCTGGAGACTCTACTGACTTAATGGTAATTTAAATCATTGCTTTTCTCTGAAGTGTTTTATTCTAGTCTTAATGTCTTCGTAAATGTTTTTGCATGCAAACCAACAAATTGACTGTTTTTCATATCACATGGTACCATGGTAGTAGGCAACTATGGGATATACTAGGACACACATGTTCAGAGGGTGAAATTAAATTACTAATTACAGCAATGCTATAAGAAAATTATCTCATCCAACAACTGCCACTAACCAAACTGTATGACTTTCAAAGTAGCAGCAAGAACATGTCCTTGTAATATTCATGTAGCAGTTTTGCAGCTTTTAAGGCAGGATGAAATTACTTCACCCCATTTTATCATACATTGAAAAAATTGCAAATGGTACTTCTAGAAGACTAACATCTGAAGGTTTATGAATAAATGACAGATGATTAGCATAAAACCGTCACTGTATTGATCACAGGCTACTCTCCTTAATTAAAAAGCAGGCAGCAAAGTAACTTTGTAAAATGTAAAGGCTGTATCTTTACACCAGTAAGTTATCTATATAAGGGTAAGAGAACTCAATGTCTAGACTGATCCTGGACTGATCAAGGACTTATACTGATACTTAAGGGAAAAAAAAAAAGGAGAGTTTACCTCCTTTGAGAGAAGGGGCAGGCATCTTGAGATGAGTACAGGAACCTAGTTAGGTCATGTAGAAGGAAAAAATTAGGAAGGCAAAAACCCAGCTGGAGCTCAATCTGGCTACTGCCATAAAGGAGAACAAAAAAAATTTTTATGGATACATCAATAACAAAAAGAGCCAGGGAGAATCGCATTTCTTTATTGAATGCAGGGGGAAACATTGCAACCAAGGATGAGAAAATGGCTGTTTTGACCTGGTGACTGTCCCACTGTTCCTGCAGTTTTGTGCAGATCAAAGTTAACCACACTAGCAGAAAGATTTAGAGTAGATAAACTAAACCTTTCTTATTGCTGTTTAATCTTATTGAAAGTTCTTTGGGAGTGCCCTTATTCCATTCACCAAAATTACAGCTCTTTGGCTTTCTGTATTTTAGCTTTAGACTAAGAGTTTACATTCTTACGATGGAAAACATCCCTCACCATTTTTTTTTTATTTTAAGATATATCTTCCTATATAATATATATATTCCCAATATAACAAAATAGATTTTTTTTATAAGACAAACCCTAAAAAACATTATAACTGTGATTATTTTTTGTATTAATACTATCAGTTTTTCTTGGCTTTTAAGTTCATTAGTACATGAATATTTATGAATCTCAATAGGCTGAGCTTTAATCTTTATCATTCTACATTATGATCTTTATTAATGATCCTACAAATTTGTAGTGATCAGCTCTTTTCCAGCATTCTTAGCCATTTAATAATAATTAAAAATTCTTTCCTTTGTTCATTAAATATTCTGTATCCTTGCATCACACTTTTTAAGATGAAATTATCACTAACTAAAAGTCTTTTTCATAATATGTTATGTTGAATTACCAGCACCCACCTAATTTTAGTCACTTACCAAAGACTATAATGTTTTCATTTTAGAATGCTGAGAGATAGACACCTTCTGTAGAGAGGTTTGTCTGTCTCTTTAGAATTGTTTGTAACTATTTTGATTAAACAGAAAACTTGTAATTACTTTAGGTAACTGAAATACATAGTGGTTTACACAATACATACATGCACATAATACAATTACATTGTTAAACCAGACCTAATTTTTATATCAAACTGTATTGTTTAAATAGAACAAATATGTTTTACATTCTTCTTGCTCTTGTTTAAGATAGGAATGACATCTTCTTTCATCCAGTCCTCAGGAATCTCTACTGGTTGCTATGATGATTCAAAGATGACCAAGAGTGATCTTGCAATGGCGCCAGCCAAGTCCGTCAGCACTCAAGGCCTGTAAAGTTGTGTCTGTTCAGCTTCTCTATATGTTCCTTAACTTGATCCTCCTACACTCATGAAAAATCTTCTTTTCTCCAAACTTTTCCATTGACCTTGGAGGCCTAAGACTCCTCAAGGTCATTCTTACAGTAAAGACCAATGTGAAGAAGGCAATGAGTACCTTGGTTTTTTTTTTCAAGAAGCACTGAGCCCCATTCAGCAGCTAGTCCACATTTTTCCTCGTCTTTCTTTTGCTGCTGATGCACCTGTTTAAGGTGTTCTTTCCGTTCATACCACTTGCCAGACTCTATACCAGGTGAGTTTTATTTTTCCTGACTCCCTATCTGGCCACTCACAGTGTCTCTACTCTTCCTGGATCAGTTAATCCTTCATTGACCTCCTGTCCTTTTTATCTTTGAGTTTTGCCAGAAGATCCTTGGTCACTTAGGCAGGCCTTCTTCAACCTTTGCTTAACTTCCTGTACATTAGTAAGGACCATTCTTGGGCTTGGAGGAAGAAATGCTTGAAAAGCAACCAACTCTCCTGGACCTTGATGTTTTTGAGGCCAAAATGCCCTGGGATTCTTCCAAGCAGGTCCCTGAATGGGCTGAAATCTGTTCTCCTGGGGTTGTGGGGCTGCCCTTCCCTATTTTCCTTCCCCTCAGGGTTTGCAGTTTCAGTCTCACTCTGACTGTAGCAAGGCTGCACCCTGACCAGTTTCTCCTCATTTGCAAATATGTTGTCCAAAAGAGCAAGTTAGCCATTAGCCTCTTTGATTTCCTTTGGCAAACAGTTGTTGTCAAGGTACTTGAAGAAACTCAGACCACTTGTGCCATGCTCTGTTGCCCTTCTAGCAGATAACAAGATGATTAAAAGCAGAAATACTTACAATCTAACCTTTTTTTTCTTTTTCAAATTAAATGGATTTTAAAAAATATTTTATTTGTAAAAGAGGGAGGTAAATTAATTTTTTTATTAGTATTCTGCTATTTATAATACAATATTTTGGCCACAGACCTAACTGCTATTTTACAATGATAATTTTTGATGGTATTGAAAATAAGCTTGTTGTAGCCTTTGCACTTGAAATTTTCTGATATCTTTCCATTCCAACATACTTCACCATTATTTATTGCCTAACTCTGTAGGTGCAAATGATGTCATATTCAATGGTCCTAGTTTTTCATGCCTGTGTGAATTTCAGTGCCTTTTGTCCATGACTAGAAAGTAGGTATTGACAAAAATATTAACTAACGACTTAGACAGAAAAATAATTCATATAGATGCATTTGGGATAATATTAAAAGTTTCAAATTTACTTTATGAATTTAGATAATATTCCAAAACGGTCAAATCGTTGGTCTAATCCTGTTGAAAGTAAATGCAGTTTTCTTTGTAACTTCCTCTCTGATTCTAATTTATAACAGCAAGGATTTCACCTAGTAATATGTCTAGTCTAGACACATAATTTCATTAAGTTTTTCCTACCTTTCATTAAAGTCTATCTGCCAGTCAGATCCTATTATCCTAGCATGGATATGTTTGCAGTGGAAGATGTTGCTGTCATTTCTTTATATATCTTCTATAGCTAAACTATGGGAAAATCAGAACTTTGAAATGGAAGGAGAATGTAAGAAAGGGTTTGACTCCGATAAAGAGCACTGATAGACGTTGTATTAGCAGTAATATACTGACTTCAATTTTACCTTTAAGGAAATGATACTTTATTTTGACAACTCAGGCTCTGTTCTAGGAATAGATGACATCACTGTCTTGTAATTAGTTGACATTTTTCACTGGATGCCCTAGGAAGTACTAACACATTTGTAAAGCAAAAAAGAAAATTAAGACAAGTTTTAATTAAAGCTAATTAAAAGTATTCATGACGGCTAAAATTTGACTGCGGAAATTATTGTTTGTTTTGACAGAGGTTGTTTGGTCAGGTTCAGACACATAAATATCTGGTACCATTTGAGGTATTCTGGAATACTTTGTTTGCTTTCAGCTATCACTGAGGAACTCTGGATTTTCAATACTTCTTTTGGATCTATTGGATTTAAATCCAGTTGTTGTCCAGTCACAAGCAGTGTTCTCCAGGGCTCAGTTTCACTACCAGTCTTGCTTAACATCTTTACCAATGACCTGGGTGATGGAATTGAGTGAGCCTTTAGTAAGTTTGTAGATGATGCTAAGTTGGGTGGGAATGCTGGTCTGCCTGAGGGCATGAAGGCTCCACAGAGGGACCTGGACAGGTGGGATTGATGGGCCAAGGTCAAGTTCTATGAGGCTGAACAAGGCCAAGTGCTGAGTCCTGCACTTCAAGCAACAGTACAGGCTTGGGGAAGAATGGTTTGAAAGCTGTACAGCAGAAAACAACCTGGGGATGCTGGCTGAGAAGTGTGCCTAGGTGGCCAAGAAGGCCAACAGCATCCTGGCTTGCACTGGAAATAGTGCAGTCAGCAGGATTAGGGAGGTGATTGTCCCACTGTACTTGGTGCTGGTGAGGCTGCACCTCAAATACTGTGTTCAGTTTTGTACCCCTCAGTACAAGAGGGATAGTTTGTTGATGGGGCATATTCAGAGAAGAGCAACAAAGCTGGTGAGGGGTCGGGAGCATAAGTCTTACAAGAAGCAGCTGGTGGAACTGGGGATTTTTACCTTGGAGAAAAGGAGGATGAGGGCATAGCATATTGTTCTCTACAACTACCTGAAATGATTCTGCAGTGAGGTTGGGGTTGATTTTTTTCTCCATATAACCAGTGATAGTATGAGAGGAAATGGTCTGAAGTTGCAGCAGGGGAGGTTTACAGTAGATATTAGAAATTATTTACTTATTTAAAGAGTGGTCAGGCATTGGAACAGGCTCCACAGGGAAGCAGTGGAATCACCATACCTATAGGTGTTAAAAATATGTGTGGACGTGACATTTAAGGACATGATTTATTTGCCAAGGTGCTGTTGGGTTAATGGTTGGACTTGATGATCCTAGAGGCCTTTTCCAACCTTAATGATTCTATGATTCTACTAATCCTGCACAGGGGTTGTCAGGTACATTTAAGTGAATAGTTGAAATGGACAGCTTAATCCCCTTTGCAGATAAAGAAGATCTGCAAGTACAGTCAGAGAAAGATCACATTATACAAGCAAAATATAAAAATAGTGCTTAGTATAAAAGTACACCCATTAATCAAGCCAGTCTCTTCAAAGTTACAATCTATTACTTTTTGGGTATATGCAAAGATATTAAGTATCATTTTATAAATACTGTAGTAAAACTGTATAGGAATAAGCTTTTACAAAACCCTGCCATTATTTTCTTTCTTGTTTGTGATATAGTGTGAATTTATTAATTTTTTTGGTTTTTAATTCACTCAAGTTTTCTCAAAACTCACTCTCAATTCTAGTGACAATGCTAAAAAATGTTTGACCTTGGGTATTCAAATATCTAATTTCCTCTAAAATCAACAGAAATCACGTTCCCATATCTCCGATGTACCTACGTATTTGAGGAATGTATATGGGAGCTGAAGGTCAGGGGCTACAGTGGGGATAACAGTACAGCTTTATCTCAAAGACGGAAGAGATTCTAATCTTTATGAAGCACAAAGGTGCTAAAGTGAGTGTAATAAAGATCAATAAGGAAAATAATTGTTCTGTCTTTAAACAAGACTTGGAATAATGTAAAGTAAATAATTATGTCTGGAACCAGCCATAAAATAGTGAAAATATGATAACTTCTCATTAAACAATCATAATCCAGTCTGCTATGAATAAAAACATCTCTTGGGGAGGGATACAAGAATGTGCAGTCATGTGATTAAAGATTGACTTATACTGTGTATATCTTAGGGAGAGCAATAACATGGAGAGCAACAACATTTTGTGTGTGCTCTAAATGTTGGTGTTATCTAGCACTTCAATGCATGAAAGAATGTCGTAAGTACATTTCTTTTTTTAGTAAAAGCTTGCTCTGTCTTTGATTTACATATGCATACAAGTGGTTCTCAGGATCTTGGATTACTATTATAGGAGAAAGAAAATACTACTACTTTAGAAGACACGTTAAAGGCTCAAAATTAACAGGATACTTGAAATATGAAAGGGTATCTTCCTGCTATGTGTACCTTGATTCTTCTTTTTTTGTCCTTTCTGTTAAGAAATAAATAATTTAACAGGCATTCTAGACAAAACCAGTATTATAAACTGTGTAAAAAGAGGTCACAGGTTTATCGGTTCACACTCAGCAGGGCACTGAATCATCCTTTAATATATTAACCTATATGGTTTTTAGAATCTGAACCTTAAATTTTAAAACTGAAGTCATTAAACAATATCTTATCAAGATGTGGGGTTTTATTTGTAGAACAGCATTTATGTTTTTAGAAAAGCATTTAAAATTAAAATGGCTAAACTTAAAAAAAAATAATTTTCCCTAGGTATAAATTGAAAACAGAATTTTAAAAAAAACCCATAAGGGTCAAACAATAAAAGCAAAAGAAAATATACAGAGGGACAGCTAAGTACTTTCTGATCATTTTTACTAAAAACCTCATCAGATTTCGGGCAGAATTCTAAACAGGATTTGTAAGTAAATATAATGTATATAATGCAGCTATACTAAAAAAAATATATATTTAAAAAACAAACCTACTGTCTACCCAGCAGTTCCACTATTGTGAAGTTAATGACTGAAACCTTGCCAATAGCTCCTTTTATTTTAATTTCTCATCCTAAAATTGTATAAGCAGCAGTGTTTCAGATTGTTGCCTTCAAGAGTTTTGTTTTGAATAACGATTTTCAGGAAACATAAGTATAAATTTGGGAACTGGGGTGTTTTTACTGTTTTCATGTTTAAATATTAAAAAAAGAGAAGCTGTGCACAGAGAAGAAAGAGACGCAGAGGAAAAATGTTATATTTATTAGACTGTCTTGCCTGATTTCTTTCTCTTTTTAATGTGATGCAGGAACTCTTGTTGCAATGTTACGTCTTGTCATATTTTATTAGCCTGAGTTTTCCAGTTCTGTTTTCTTTTCTTTAAAGTTGTCATCAGTTAATATATTTATTTTCAGAACTTCATTAGATTTTTCCAAGCTGGGGAAAGTATCCACTTTGTGTTTCAAATATACTGGTTAAAAAAAAAAAATAAAAATTGACTTTCAAAAAGCCACCACACTTAATTTCCTCCAAAAAATTTATTTAATAAGACTCATAAAATTAATTTTTAAGTCATAAATCCTGCTGCCACTATGTATTGTCTGGAGTAATAATGTTTGTGGTTTTACCATTTGTCAACTAAATTATGGTTGCACTTTTCAGGGTCAGACTTCTCCCTGATCCATAGGTTTCAAACAGCAGTGTTCATTGTAATACATTTAAAGCTGTTCAAATATATTTTTATGTATTCTGCATGACTTTATTTGGTAATTCAAGAACCAGGGCATTGGATGAGTTGAATTAAAAGATGATGTTCCTATTCCTAAATATGATTCTATCAACAGAAATATTAAACCACAGTTATCTGTTTTCCTGAGTCCTAGACCCTACAGCTAGAATATACCTGTGGAATAAATAAGGTGGTAGTTTCAAAAATTACTGTTAAATAACTCTGTATAAAATATTTAACAGATCTTAAAAGCAAAGAACCAGACTGACTACATTATAAACAAGAAAATGTTTAGGTTTTTTTCCCTGCTGCTATTGTGAAGTCCTAATCAATGAAAATAAGGCAGATGAAATACTAGTGGATGTGGTTCATTATAAATCTGAAATGGTTGTCCTTTGAATCTTCACATATAAGAAATCAAGAAAGGTCATTCAGTCAATGACTAATTAAAGTGCTCTCTCAAAAGTGAAATAGCTAGATTTTCCGTGTTGTTTCCACAATTTCTAATATTTCTTTTGGTTACAACATTTAGAAACTGGCATTATTGATTCCTAAGAATGTACACTTCAACTTAAGTGTTTATTTTATCAAAAGAAATAGCACTGTAGAGAATTAACAGAAAAATCTGCTTGTACTTTAGAACATGCATCTGAAGAAAGGGATACAGTAACTGTTAGCAAAACTACCATTAGTGTCAAAAATGTGTGAAACATTTATAAGCAGTGAAAGATCCTGCAGCTTGCTTAATACTTATTCCCCATGCAGAGGGGTCGAAACCCATGACAGAGGGCTTGAAACTAGATGATCTTTAATGTCCCTTCCAAGTCAAACCATTTTTGATTTTATGATTCTTAGTTCATGCTGCAGAACCACAGGATACTTATACAGACCAAGTACCTGTGTGAGAAACTAGTACTAAATACACCATTTAAACCTATTCATGGAATGTGGCTTCAGCACCAGTAAGTAGTTCATCTCTTTGTCAAAATTAGTCAAATTAGTTCTCTCTTAAAAAAAAAAAAAAAAAAAAAAAAAAAAAAAAAAAAAAAATCCAAAACCAATAAATACAATCAAATGTTTGAAGCATGGGTAAGGTAAATGTAAAAAAGGCCAAACTTGCAATTCTTAAAGGTTCTGGGTTTTTTTTCCAAAAAATATATATGCACATATTTACTTTGTAGATCACAAATATAATTAAGAACAAGTCTTGACCTCTGGTGGTGCAGACCACCTCCTTCTCAAGGCTGCATTGCGATGTCAGCACTAGCCAACATTTTTCTTGCTTAAGTTACACATGCAGTGGGCCCCATATTGTTCTTGTTTTATTTGCAAGTGCAGTGAACTGGGACAATCTGGAATTTTCTGACATTTTCTGAATTGCCTATTAGAGCAGTGAGCTGAGAAAACCTGGTACCTTCTTGTTTTGGTGCAAGTACATTGAGCTGGTGATCAGGCACTCCCTAATCATAATCAGAACCCCTGTTGCCAGGGAAATGTACCCAAGATACCTTCAGCCTGGATCACAAGCCCCACTCTAAAAATTGACATCACCTGACAAGAATTGCGCCCACAATAGGAAAATACTGACCAAAGTCAATCATCTTGCAAACCTGTAAATACTGATCCTTAGAGAGGCCCTTTAGAGGTCTATGGGATTGCAACAGACTGCTGCTCCATATTTTGCAATGTAAGGTTGATGTTGATGAAGCAAAAGAGTGGATAAATCACTATAATTTGATCTCACAACATTCAAAGATCATTTGGTACCAAAACTGACTATAATCTCCAAGGAAAGAAACATCTCAGTTACAGGTTAACCTCTATATCATGTGTGCATGTATGCAATTTGATTTCAAGATTTCGTTAAATCTTAATTAAATAGTTGTCCAATTATAAAAAAAAAAGTTATCGTTTCTAGAAAATGATATAATATTATGGTTTGTAATAACAGCATTAATGAATCTCAAATTTCTGCTGTTCCAATTGCTGTTCCAATTGCTGTTCTTTCCACATAGCATGTAGTAGAGTGAACTTTGGTCCCAAACTCTGTTGTCATTATTTTACAAATGTATATTAATATAACGTTTTCTAATATCTTTGATAGTGATTCTTTAAGCAATCTTTAGAACTTCCACTCATAGCCATGACTGCACCTTTATTTCAATGGTAATTGCTTTTTTGAAGAATATTTTTTCTATTTCCTTTATTTTATGATTAAATGTAGCAGATAATGCAATATCCTGTCTTTCAAAATAATGGTCAGCTAATGGCTTTCTCTGTGCTTTTTTGATAACATGTAATTCTTAGAGGGGGAACTCAAATGGTGTGAAAGATTATCTGTATGTTCTGAATGAGAAGCTGGCCACTTTATTAGATAGCTTGTGGTTGCAAAATATCATTTGTGATCCATTCCAACCATTTCAGACATCCAGGTGTGAGTGATCTGAAGTAAATATAAAGAATTGTTGCTATACTATTCAGTTACATACTTAGTTATTACATCAGCAAGTTCAAAGATACATCTCAGAATTGTAAAAAAAACCTGAAAACATTTTTCTCACTCCCACAGCATATCTACAAAAGGTGAATAATTTATAAGTATTGAATTGCTTATGTTTATTTGTACACTACTTGCACACATTCAAAGCACTGTCCTTCATAATACTGGAAAAAGATTGTTTAAAAAAACCCTTTTCCTATGACAAAAGCATAAGCTGTTTGTTTAGTAAAATGTCAGCTACCTAAATCCAAGTGGACTTTAACAGTGTCCTTCATTCTATACTGCAATTGTACATGTCAGTTAGATAATACTAGCTTTTTATTTGAAAGAATTTCTTGGTAATATCTTCAGGGCATGAAGATGTCCTCAGATGTCTTTTATAAACAAACCTCTGTTATACTCTGCTGTAAAGTAGACTTTATGAAACAAGATTTCATTTTACAGCAGTATTTTTTACTGTGATCTATTATTAACCTATAACTAAGCATCTGACAATTCCTTCTTTTTCTGTTAAAAATTCTTCAAAACAGGGTGACTGTAAAGAAATGCATATTGGGAGTGTTACTTGCTCAAAGTGAAATCTAAGGTTATGAAAAATATTAACCGGGACAGTTGGCCTAAGCAAGATCTATGACAGACACTGTTCTAACCTTTTAGGAGTGTGCGCATATTCTTATGTTCCTGTGCTGGGCAACATTACCCATGGATATTTACCAGTGGCAGCTGATGACAAAAAAGCTGGCATTTTGAAACATACATTATTAAAGTGGGGCACATCTTTGAAGATTTAGCCTGTTTGAGTTGGGCTTAGGATAGTAGGTTTTCTCTTAGGAGAGGATGAAATTTTTTGAAGTACAGTAAGACCCATTCTAGAAGTTGAATTAAAAAAAAAAAAAAAAAAAAAGCAGCAAAAAGAAAAGCAAGCTGCTTTTTAAAAAAAATGCTTGTTTTTACAGATTAAAAGTGATGGAAAAAAAAACCTTCCTTTATAAGGAAGAATACCTAAATTGTAACACAATAAGGCTGAGTTCCCATTTGGGACATATTTCACCATTTCTGCTTAAAATCAGATTCTGTTTATAACCCTTAAGCACACTATTTAAAGGTTGGAGCAGGGAAAGTACCAGTAAAACGTGGTTATTTGGTTTGTGTATTTCAAAAGATTGACAGAGGTGTTCATACTCTCTTCAGCATTCTATCCTGTTTTATACTGGAATGTCATTTGTCATCCCACAACGTACAGATTAAATAGAAGTTCCAGTGTGCCACTTCAGACTTTGGCAGTTTACTTGGAAAAAGGTTTAACAGATTGGAGAACGGGAGGCACATTGCTCTGGACATACTATGCATTGTACATACAAGCTGGGGAGATATCAAGGAGTTTCTAACACAGTTTGCACAGAACTACACAAAATGCTAGGTCTTGAGGTACATAGGACTATTCAGTTAAATTCATTAAAAAATCCTAAGTATTCATCTGATGGCCAAAAGGGCAGGAATCTGTGTGTTACATAATCAAACCCTACAGCAAAGGGTGACAGATAAAAATGAGACTTTCTCAAAATAAGCTTTCAGAAAAAAAGAGAAAAAAAAGCAAAATATTATTATAAAGAGTTGTATAAACAAATAAACTATTTTTAAATATTTTACTTCTATTTTTATTAATGCACAGTTATTTAAAAACCTTAAGAGGACAGTCTGTCATTTAGATAATACAGAGGTTCAGTTTTCCTCTACCACTTAAAATGTATCTATGAGTGAAAAATGAGACATTTTATTATCCTTTATATAGGATAATAAAATACTGTAAATAAACTTGCACTTATGCACTTAGTATCTGATTTTGATACCATGCATGAGATTAGTAAAAAGGAAGTGTAATATCAGCACCAATAATAAAATTTGATATTTAAAGAAACTGTGATACTTGATGTAATACTTATAGCCATTAGCAAAAAGTATCTTTTCACATGAAAATCTTTAAATGACAAGCTATTTATTTATGATATTGATCCAAATGACAATGGCTTAAAATTTCTTTGTTCCAGGATGCAATGTGAGAAATGCAAGATCAATAAGTTTTTGACCCTGGATTTATTCATAGTGCACCTTAATTCTTTAGTTCACTCGATTTACCTGTGAATTACAAATTTTTTTCTACAGTGAATGCTGACAGTGACTGAACCATTAGACATGATTTATTATTATCTCAGTCATTAATTTCACCATTAGCATAATGTAACACACAATATATCACAAAAACCACCAGTAGTGCCTTCTAATAACACTGATGTTATGCCACCACCCCAGTTGCTCCTGCAGAATATGTTTCAAATTCTGTTCAGAAAGCAGAAATGGATATTTGTTGACTTTCAACAGTCTTTGAATCAGGCTGAACAGCTGAAGAATAATACTTTGTTACTGGTTTTGTACCCACACATTAGTTTTGTTCGATGTACATCTTTCCAGTACTTGCTACCCTATTCCTCATTCCTCCAGCAGACCCAAATACCTTTTTTTTTTTTTTTTTTTTTTTCTGAATAAGTAATGTGTCTGGGGAGTCGTTTTCTTGATATGGTTGAAAAAAAAAATCAGATCTCTTCGAAACATATTTAGAAAGAAAATGCTGTTTATTACTGTTGGAGTTATCTTCAAATGTTCTAAGATAAAGTTGTGCACTAAGAGACAGTTTAGGCAAGTTTTCAGGTAAAATTCAGGTCTTTTATTTTGTAAGCTCCATAGAGGTAAATTGACCTTCTAACAGAAAAGGTCTAAATAAAATTCCCATGGCTCCAAGAATACAAGTTGAGTAAATTTATACTTGACATAGCAGTATATAGAAATCCAAGACACAATGTAAACTTGGCTGTTTTCAGAGATGAAATAAACATTAAAATTGAGTTTATTCCATTGCTTAACCTTAAACAAAAGGAAACCTAGGTTACTACTGCTTTTAGTTGAAGTGCATTTCTGTCAAGATAGAACTGTGTGACTGAATTGATTCAAATTCAAATTCTTTTCATACATAAAAATTTAATTGCATCTAGAGTACCTGGGTAATATATGCTGCATGACTTTGTCTACTTTTACCTTTTTAAGATAGCATTTCAGCAGTTTCTGTTGTCTCTTTTAAGGAGCAAATGAATAAGTGAAATTGCCTCAAAATTAAAGAGATGAGGTAATAAGCACTTGTTGGTAGATAACCTTGGAACGGTCTATGATTTGACAACATCCATATGTTTCCTTTTGTTGAGAATTAATAGAAGTTTTTTCTTTCACTTCATAAATGAGACTAAGCATCTGCTGATCACTAAGTATCTAAACATCTTTAAATTAGGGGATATTCCTCTAGATCTTAACAGATGTGTGTAAAAGCTGTGTAACTTTTGTGGGTCTCCAGATTCCTAGTTTAATGAGACTACTTCAGATCAATAAGCTTCCCATATGTGGAATTCATTCCTTTTTAATTTCTTTCTCCTCAAAGGCGGCTTTTTTCTTTTTTCTTTTCTCCCATGCTAATATTAAAATCATTGTCATAGAATGACAGAAAAAATGTACTACTACCACCCTGGAATGAAATAGATCTATAATCACAGGTTCTCAATATTCATTCAGCTTGTGTTCTTAGTTAAGACAGAACTGAAACTAGAGTTTTCTTCTCTGTTTCATTCATTGTATCATTCTGTACTTTAGAGGTTACAGACATACAGAGCCATA
Organism: Florisuga fusca; assembly: GCA_038090715.1. Lineage (NCBI taxonomy): Eukaryota > Metazoa > Chordata > Aves > Apodiformes > Trochilidae > Florisuga > Florisuga fusca. Next base: position 34,812,762 of record JAAWXA010000003.1, read on the forward strand.
ACAGTTTTAGCCAGTAACCAGGTGACAGATTCTTTCTGTTATTTCCCTATTATTCTCCTAGGGAAAGATAAAAAAGGATAAAGGAGAAAAAAGAAAAATTAATGCTGGAAAAAATCTAGATGAGGCTTAATGAAGAAATGATAGTTAATTACAGTGAATTACAGATATCTACAAGTATTTGAATACACAACCCACACTCTTCCGCTGGTAATTACTTCCTGACCAAAAAAAGTCCCAAACTAGACGCAGCAATAGATGGAGGTGGCTGAATCCAGGATGTTGGTGACAGTGCACAAAAGCCCTGGAGCAGAAACATCAGTCCTGTACAGGGAGGCAGGAGAAGGCAACTTGTATTGATGAACAATGTTCTCCATCAGAGCAGTAACATCAGAGGAAGAAATGGACAAAAACAGACCCAACCCACACAAGGAAGCCAGAGGAGCTTTAAGAGCCATTTTATACTGAGACACATGGGAAGAAATACTGTGATTGGTACATTTGGGTCACTTGACCTATTTTCACCTCCCCATGGGCATAGCAGCATCACCCTTAATGTAATTGCTACATCAACTGCAGCAGCTGGTGATGTCCCAGAGTCTCAGGTCAGCATAGACATAGGCAGCTTTTATCCTGGTCCTCTAAAACCAGGACTACAACATGTAAAATGGCATAATATTTGTGAGTTTCCAGTCAGGCTTTGCCTCAAATGGAAGCACAGCACACACACACACACCTCAACAAATTCCATACAGTAGGGGAAGGGGGTGGGAGGAAAGGAGAAGAAATGTTGCAGAGAAGAAATGTTGGAGGACAGGAGAAGAAATGCCACAGAATCTGGCAGGTGGGGATGTTCTTATCTTTCTCACTCTCTCTCTCTAATGAGGATGAATGATGTATTTGTCTCAAGAAGCCTGAAGACCTTGAGAAAAGATGAGTGAAGGGAGTCTATAAAGCTTGAAAAGAGACAGCTTGAGAAAAGAGGAAAGATAAAAAGTTTAAGAAGAACCAGATCCTTGACAGGCTGAGGTTTAATACTCTTAATTAAGAGAGAAAACACCAAGCCAAAACCTGTTAATTCTGCTGATGCAGCAGATGGCAAACTCCAACAGAGGCAACCACTCGACAGAATTTTTCAGGACAAGTCAGGATGAGCAATGACTGGCTAGTGGCTGTGGCACAGCAAGAAGTGGGTAGCATAAAAGGAAGAGAAACTCTAAGCCCTCTCCCTTCTCCAACCACTCCACCACCCCCTCTTCTCTGCCATGAGACTGCTGGATCCTTGGGTGGTCCTCTCTTGTTCTGTCTCACTCTCTCTCTCTCTCTCTCTCTACCTTTGGATGATGCTTTATTTTCCCTTCCTTTCTCTTTTCTCTCTCTCTCTCTCCAGGGTTAGGCTAACAACGATGGTTTGGATGCCTACCAGTTCTGTCTGTGTTCAATAAAATTGTGTAGCTGCACCCAGTGTTGTGTTGTCTTTACTTTGTTCTTGTGAGATCCAACAAAAATCTCCATGTTTTCAGCCTTTGGAACATGACAACACTGAATAACGGTGTAATGTGTCACGTGTTTTATGCATTTATAAAGATAGATAAAGTTTTTTCACCTCATTTGTTAAAAAATTGTTGATTCTTTTGAAAAGATAAAAGTATTTTACCTACAGCCTGTTGGTATACATCTAAATAGCCTCAGTACAGTCTCTCTGGCAAAACTATGGTACAGCATTGTGCTTCTTTGACCACCATTTATACATACTCTTCTTGAAAAGCTGAATCAAAGTAAAACATGTACGTCAAACTGTAAAAGCAGATAATTTAATAAAAACTGAACCAAAAATATTTCTTCTTATAAGATGAAAGCTTTTGGGTGTATTTTGCCTTCAAGCTTTATGTGTTATCTGTAGTCTTTTACAGATGCAGAAATTTAATATATTTTGAATATATTATCTTGGAATAATATTGTGGGATGGAACAGAGTGTTGAGCTATTGTGTAGCTAGCTACTTCCTGCAAGGTTTCACACTTTCACCTAAAGGTCCCATGACAAGGAGAATAAAATATCTTGCTATTCTTTTTTTTGGGGGGGATAGCCTTTAAATCTTTGAGTGAAAAATTGTGTGACAAGAGAAATTATTTTGTCTTCCAAGCATTATCCATTTGTTAACCTTTTCTAGGTTTTTGATCTTGACTGATCTATTGATTATCTTCTGTGTGTTAATGATGAAGAGTGGTTTACATCATTTTAGTATAATACATTTAAATAAATATTTTGATTTGCTTACAAAAAATTCTTTGGAAGAACAAAGTCAGGTCAATGACATTTTCATTAGTATGTTCAATTTTTATAAGTCAGAAGCCATTGATCTTGTCTAATTACTGGAATTGTTATAGTATATTGATAAAAATATTGTGTGTGAAAAAATATTTCATTACAAATTTTACTTCTTGCTCAGCCAAGACAAGGTCAGCTTATTAGTTTAAAAAAACATTTAGTATGGAGTCTTACATGTCATGGAAATAGAAAGACATGAAACATTCTTAAAGGGTCATCAAGACATTGACTTCCCATACATAAATATTCTATGCTTAAACTATTCTTTATATTTGACCTGCTCTTTAAACTCTCCATTGACAGGTATTCTTTAACTCTTTACATGTCTTCCCATTATCAACAGCCTCTATATTTAAAACGAGTTTTCAAAACCAAAATTGTGGTTGCATTACATAATTCCCAATTTGTCTTGTAGATTTTAACACTGATTTGAAACACTTCACAACCATTGTCAATGTTCTTGTTATCTGTGCATAATACCCACTCTTTGTCTTTGGTTATTACCTCTTCCTTCTACTGGACCTTTTTTGTTTCCTATGAATACCTTTACCCTGAGACAACACCTACTCAGCTTCACTGGCATTTATTTGACACTTCACAGTCACCAAATAAGTCCTGGAACACTGGGGGAAAAAAAATGTCCCTTAGTGTTTTACATTTGGCACATATCTGAAAAATAGAATATTTCTAGGCAAAATACAGATAGGCACTAGACAATGAGAAAGTTCACTTTATTTCTTGCGANACTAAATACACCATTTAAACCTATTCATGGAATGTGGCTTCAGCACCAGTAAGTAGTTCATCTCTTTGTCAAAATTAGTCAAATTAGTTTCTCTCTTTGCCATTAATTTCTTTGTCAAAAAAAAAAAAAAAAAAAAAAAAAAAAAAAAAAAAAAAAATAAAAAATAAAAGGTATTTGGGTCTGCTGGAGGAATGAGGAATAGGGTAGCAAGTACTGGAAAGATGTACATCGAACAAAACTAATGTGTGGGTACAAAACCAGTAACAAAGTATTATTCTTCAGCTGGTAATTACTTCCTGACCAAAAAAAGTCCCAAACTAGACGAAGCAATAGATGGAGGTGGCTGAATCCAGGATGTTGGTGACAGTGCACAAAAGCCCTGGAGCAGAAACATCAGTCCTGTACAGGGAGGCAGGAGAAGGCAACTTGTATTGATGAACAATGTTCTCCATCAGAGCAGTAACATCAGAGGAAGAAATGGACAAAAACAGACCCAACCCACACAAGGAAGCCAGAGGAGCTTTAAGAGCCATTTTATACTGAGACACATGGGAAGAAATACTGTGATTGGTACATTTGGGTCACCTGATCCATCTTCACCTCCCCATGGGCACAGCAGCATCACCCTAGTGTAATGCATCACCCATCAACTGCAGCAGCTGGTGATGTCCCAGAGTCTCAGGTCAGCATAGACATAGGCAGCTTTTGTCCTGGTCCTCTAAAACCAGGACTACAACATGTAAAATGGCATAATATTTGTGACTTTCCAGTCAGGCTTTGCCTCAGATGGAAGCACAGCACACACACACACACACCTCAACAAATTCCATACAGTAGGGGAAGGGGGTGGGAGGAAGGGAGAAGAAATGTTGAAGAGAAGAAATGTTGGAGGACAGGAGAAGAAATACCACAGAATCTGGCAGGTGGTGATGCTCTTATCTTTCTCACTCTCTCTCTCTAATGTGGATGAATGATGTATTTGTCTCAAGAAGCCTGAAGACCTTGAGAAAAGATGAGTGAAGGGAGGCTATAAAGCTTGAAAAGAGACAGCTTGAGAAAAGAGGAAAGATAAAAAGTTTAAGAAGAACCAGATCCTTGACAGGCTGAGGTTTAATACTCTTAATTAAGAGAGAAAACACCAAGCCAAAAACTGTTAATTCTGCTGATGCAGCAGATGGCAAACTCCAACAGAGGCAACCACTCGATAGAATTTTTCAGGACAAGTCAGGATGAGCAATGACTGGCTAGTGGCTGTGGCACAGCAAGAAGTGGGTAGCATAAAAGGAAGAGAACCTCTAAGCCCTCTCCCTTCTCCAAGATGGAACCATCACCCCACCGCCCCCTCTTCTCTGCCATGAGACTGCTGGATCCTTGGGTGGTGATTTTCTTCTTCCTCTCTTGTTCTCACTCTCTCTCTCTACCTTTGGGTGATGCTTTATTTTCCCTTCCTTTCTCTTTCTCTCTCTCTCTCTCCAGGGTTAGGCTAACAACCATGGTTTGGATGCCTACCAGTTCTGTCTGTGTAAAATTGTGTGGCTGCACCCAATGTTGTGTTGTCTTTACTTTGTTCTTGCGAGATCCAACAAAGATCTCCATGTTTTCAGCCTTTGGAACATGACAACATTGAATAACAGTGTAACGTGTCATGTGTTTTATACATTTATAAACATAGATAAAGTGTTTTCACCTCATTTGTTAAAAAAATTGTTGATTCTTTTGAAAAGATAAAAGTATTTTACCTACAGTCTGTTGGTATACATCTAAATAGCCTCAGTACTGTCTCTCTGGCAAAACTATGGTACAGCACTGTGCTTTTTTGGCCACCGTTTATACATACTCTTCTTGAAGAGCTGAATCAAAGTAAAACATGTGCGTCAAACAGGAAAAGCGGATAATTTAATAAAAACTGAACCAAAAATATTTCTTCTTACAAGATGCAAGCTATTGGATGTATTTTGCCTTCAAGCTTTAAGTGTTATCTCTAGTCTTTTACAGATGCAGAAATTTAATATATTTTGAATATATTATCTTGGAATAATATTGTGGGATGGAACAGAACGTTGAGCTATTGTGTAGCTAGCTACTTCCTACAAGGTTTCACACTTTCACCCAAAGGTCCCATGACAAGTAGAATAAAAAATCTTGCTATTCTTTTTTTTTTTTGGGGGGGGATAGCCTTTAAATCCTTGAGTGAAAAAATTGTGTAACAAGAGAAATTAATTTGTCTTCCAAGCATTATCCGTTCGTCAACCTTTTCTAGGTTTTTGATCTTGACTGATCTATTGATTATCTTCTATGTGTTAATGATGAAGAGTGGTTTGCATCATTTTAGTATAATACATTTAAATAAATATTTTGATTTGCTTACAAAAAATTCTTTGGAAGAGCAAAGTCAGGTCAATGACATTTTCATTAGTATGTTCAAGTTTTATAAGTCTGAAGCCGAATATTTCATTACAAATTTTACTTTTCTTCTTGCTCAGCCGAGACAAGGTCAGTTTATTTGTTCAAAAAAACATTTAGTATGGAGTCTTACATGTCATGGAAATAGAAAGACATGAAACATTCTTAAAGGGTCATCAAGACATTGACTTCCCATACATAAATATTCTATGCTTAAACTATTCTTTATATTTGACCTGCTCTTTAAACTCTCCATTGACAGGTATTCTTTAACTCTTTACATGTCTTCCCATTATCAACAGCCTCTATATTTAAAACGTGTTTTCAAAACCAAAATTGTGGTTGCATTACATAATTCCCAATTTGTCTTGTAGATTTTAACACTGATTTGAAACACTTCACAACCATTGTCAATGTTCTTGTTATCTGTGCATAATACCCACTCTTTGTCTTTGGTTATTACCTCTTCCTTCTACTGGACCTTTTTTGTTTCCTATGAATACCTTTACCCTGAGACAACACCTACTCAGCTTCACTGGCATTTATTTGACACTTCACAGTCACCAAGTAAGTCCTGGAACACTGGAGGAAAAAAAATGTCCCCTAGTGTTTTACATTTGGCACATATCTGAAAAATAGAATATTTCTAGGCAAAATACAGATAGGCACTAGACAATGAGAAAGTTCACTTTATTTCTTGCGAAGAAAGACCAACAAAAAACCCAACCAAACAAAAAAGAAAACAACAAAGAAAAAACTTGCTGATTGACTTTCTGTCTTATATTTTCCTACTCACTACAGATTTCAGGACAACTGATACTTGATTTCTCGTTTCATCACATGGTTGAAGAACAGGAAATAAAAAAAAAAGGGGGGGGAGGGAGGCACAGAAAAGCTGGGCAATATCAGTTCCTTTGTGGACATCAGTGACATTTGTCAATTAGTTGTAAATGATTTACAAGGTCTGCAATGGTTCCACCACATTTATGATCCCAGTGAGAACAGAGTATTTAAGCTGTGTATTGTCTTAGTTTTACTTGTCTTAAACAACATGGTATGAGTCACAAGTCCTAGTTTTCTGTACTGTGAACAGAGACTCCTGCAGAGGATAGTTCAACTAATCTGCTAGTTGATTACATTACAGTGAGATAAAGGCAAAATAAACAATTATTTATGTTTTTTACAGTGGTAGTAGGGCTTTCAGACTTCTAGTGTATGGTACTCAGAGAAGGAGGACTGATAACTATGGAGTTACATCAACAGATAATTTCTTCCCAGTGTACAGTTACACGATAGGAGAGGAGAAGAGAGGAGAGGAGCAGAGCTTGGGCTTTATGTGAGATAGAAAGGGTCAATCTTAGGCAAAATTGTACTGGGTTACTTTCAAACCTGAGTTTTAGCCATTTTTAACTATGGCAGATATGTTTTAAAATGCACTACAGGAATCAGCAATCTCAGAAGTAAAAATTGGTGTTTGATCTTTATATAGAGAATCAAATAAGAAAAGTTCTTATGATACCACTAAGCTTCACTATTAAAAAGTCACACTACCTCATATAACCTGGGGAGACACTAAATGGTAATATAAATAATATTTTCTTTATAAACGTAATCATTGATGAATAACAGAAGTGTAGCAAATATGGTGCAACAACATAATATGTATCATAAAAATAAGAATGGCTCTGTCTTATCTGAAATAGACAAAAAAATGTGCTTGATTTAATGAGTTCCAGAAGCTAAAGCAATTTTGGGTTTTAATGAATATTTGGAAGATTTCATAGAATATATATGCGTCATAGATTTATAAAAGAACAACCATCATAAGAACCCTGCAGTTAAGAAAGAAACTGTTTAGGGTTACGTTGTGTTTTAACCCCTCTAGGCAGCTACCCACCACACAGCTGCTCACTTCCTCCCCATCAATGGGATGGGGAAGAGTAAGTGAAAAAATGTAAAACATTCATATATTAACATGAAGATTTTTACTAGCTAAAAAGTTGTCCATGCAGGTAAAGCAAAATAAGGAATTCAATCACTGGTTCCTATCAGCTGGCAGGTGTTTCTCCATTCCAAGGAAAGCAGGGCTCCATCATGTAAAATTGCTACTTACAAAGAAAAATGCCAAAACTGGATGTCCTTCCCTGCTCCCTTCTTCTCTGTAGCTTTAGTTGCTGAGCCTGACATAATATGGTATGGTATATCCCTTTGGTCAACTGGGGAAACAACAATGGGTCCTACTATGAAGAAATTTAACTTTTGATTTCAAATACATAACAGTAAGGGTGAATTAGGTTTGTTATTCCAAATAGCTATTTGAGACTGGAAAAACTATCTTCCACATGACTTTCAAAAACAGATCTAGAAGGAATATCTTAATAAGCAAAACAGAAAGCAATTCCCATATGTGCATGCAATGAAGGCAGGAAACCAAAGAGCTCTCTTTAGCTACATGTAACCATTAAATCTGCTGAGATTGTAAGGTGCAATATTAGATTTGCTGTTAGGTTATAAGAAGTTTCTTCTGTGTTCCTAAATTACTCATGCAACAGACTGATTTAATCCAAGAAAAGAAATACATCTGGAAACTCTGTGTCTGATGGAGTGCTTTGCATGCAAGGTATCCAAATAATCAGAAATATGGATCATTGAAGTATATTACTGCTTCCTGACAAGTAAGATCTGCACCATGAGAGATCCTCTTAATTCAGCATAATGAGGTCTTTGACACACTACCTAGCTCATATCCAGGCTCTTAAAACCACTTGCTTTTTAAGCATTTTCTGATACTAATTATCTAATCCAACCAGTAAAATCTGATTAACTCCTTGGTGCCAGAGACATAAATCTGTCAGGAAACTCAGACCCAAAGAAAAAGTAATCTCTCAGTTACTATCACAGGACTTAATTTTTAATTATCCTGTCCCAAACAGAACCTGCTACCCATTCTCTGTCCAATAGACAGGAATGATGAATGGTCCAGAGATAGAAGGTAAAAAAAACCTTCTTACACTGATTGTGGAAATGATCTAGAGCTGTTAAAAGACACTTATCTTTCTCTAGAGCTCAGAGGCTTAAATTAGGTCTACAAGGAGAGAATATAATTTAGTTGTATACAAAAAGACCCTTACAGTAACTAACTGGAGTCAAACAAGGCTGTTTACAAAATGTTTTTTTTATTAATTCAGCAGTGTTTTTTTTAAATTATAAATCAACTCAGCAATTGAAGTGACCGTGCTCAAAAGTAGAATATATAGGTCTCCACCAGTTGAAGGGAGGCATGTGTCCACAGGAAAATTACTGAGTATGTCATACTTGGAAAAATTAAAACAACCTCGCTTTGAAACCAACAAAAACAAACCACCCCACCCAGTTTTGAAAACCTTAAGTCATTTTGTGTTCATTTGAGAAAAGATTTCTTTTGGAGAATGAATTTTTTCTGTTATTTTTTTCTTTTTAGTTAATATAAAGTTTTTAGCAATATGTACCAAAGGATGCCTTCAGGAATCCCAGGTCCCTTGATAGGTACATACCTAGGGGGGGTCCTGGTACACACCAAATTAAAAGTTAAACAGCAATATGTTCTTACTCCAGACAAATTTTTTGTATCCTGGGCTTCACTGGGCAGAGCATTGCCAGCAGGTTGTGGAAGGTGATACTTCTCTACTCTGACTGGTGAGGTCACACCTAGAATACTGTATCCAGATATGCACTCTTCAGCATAAGAGACACATCAACATGCCAAAGACAGTTCAACTAAAGGGACACAAAGATGATGAAGGAATTGGAGCATCTCTCTTAGGAGGAAAGGCTGAGAGAGATGGAACTCTTTCACCTAGACAAGAGAAGTCTCTGGGGGAACCTAATCAATGTATAATAACTGAAGGGAGGGTGCAAAGAGAATGAAGCCAGGTTCTTTCCAACGGTGCCTGGTAAAGGTTGGGCTGGATGATCTTGGAGGTCTCTTCCAACCTAAACATTCTGTGAGTCTCTGTGATTCTGTGTAACGGGACAAGAGGTAAGCTCTTCAGGTTACCTCTGAACATAAGGAAGGACTTTTTCACTGTGACAATGATGGAACACTGACATAGGTTTTCCAGGGATGTTGTGGAATCTGCATCCTTGGATATATTTAAAATCCATTTGGACAAGCTCCTGGGCAGCTGGGTTTAGGTGGCCTAGCTTGAGCAAGGGAATTGGACTAGATGACCTCCAGAAGTCCTTTCCAGTCTCAGCTGTTTTGTGAATCTGTGATTCTACCTTCTTTATGTTTTTAAAAAAATAAGCAGTGTTAACATTCATAAAAACAATCTGAGAAAAAACAAAATAAATCAAAAGCGAAAGAATGACGTTGCTCTACGATCCTATAAAGTTACCTATAATGAATTAGTATCACACTCCACTGCAATTCTTGCACATGACCCCACCTCCAGAAAAGGAATAAACTACATGAAAAATGCTAATTATGTCACTTAATGTACTTCTGAAAGATGGATTGCTAGTATTTAGATTGTGGTATGTAGATACAAATAATGTACCTGGAAAAGGTAGAGAAAGTAAGAGGTCAAATGAAGGGACAGAAGTGAAATGGCTCCAGTGTACCATGATTTCCTTGAAAAGCTGAAGGCTTTCCCAAAATGAAAAGGAAAGGCTGTAAAGACTATGCTGATTTGATACTTGAAAAAGGAATGGAATTCAGTCAGAGCAAATAAGTCTCCCACAGGATTTGTAGGATGGAATACTTCCCTTTAATTAAATATACATTAATTCAGAAACTACCAGAAATTTAGTTGGACATGAATTAATTCCTGAATGTACCTACTTAATTAAGTTATCTTCAGTGTTGTTTCCCTATAGAATCACCAACTTGAGTTCAGCTGGCGTTTAAAGTGATTTAGCATTATAAGAAACATCTAAAAAAAAAAATCCTTCTGATTTTAAAGAAAAAAAAAAAAGGAAACCTGGAAAAAAATTAAAAAGGACTAATAGATTCTCAAACTGTTCCAGCCTTAGCTTTTCAGAACAGTCAGGACATGAGAAAATCTCAGTGTCAAAATAAAAAGGTAAAGAAAAAAAAAATTGACAAAATCTATCCTTGGCTTTAAGCATTTGCATAAAAATATTCAAAGTGGAAAGTAAAACTGGATAGATTAAATCTATTCTGAATGTACCGATAGCTAGAATTTCATGAGGCAACTTTAGATTGCCTGAAATACCTACCTATACCTCAACTGCTTTGACATACATATTAGAACATAATTGTGATCATCCTGGGTATATTTTTTTCCAACTACATTCATGAATGATAAATAGAAGTCTTCAGATAAATTGGGTATTTACTATTCAAATGGAATTTCTCCTGAGGGAAAGGAGATACCACAATTGTAGCTGCAACTAAGAATACACAATTTTGTGTAAATACAGAAATTAATGCAGACTGAAAAGGACAACTTTTAAAACACCTGACAGATCTAAAATTGAAAGGGATACAAGGCATATCAACAGCACTAGCTATATCATTTAAAGCTTCCGTGCATGATTATCTAAACGTCCTTCCATAAGCCTGGGATGACCTACATGAGCGAGTTATGTGTTTGAGTTACTCCAGGTTTTAGTTAGAAGACAGAAGCCTGTGAAAAGTCTCCCATTTTTAATTGTTGTTTTTGTTTGTTTGTTTCTTTTTAATACACAAGAACAACAACAACAAAGTGGGCCACCGATGTGTTCTGTCCAACTAACTCCCAATGCACTCCAGCATTATGATCACATAGCTGCCTGGCATATTTCCTGTGCAAAAAGTATCATGATTTCCTTCTGAGACCTTCTGCCCTAGATTTCCTTCTTGAGAAACAATACTGTTATAAGGCAATTCAGATTTAACATCATCCCGATCTTTGACCGACAAAGTGCGACAAGCTCTAAGCAAGACCTCTACAGCAATTTGTACTTGAAAAGCCCATCAAACACTTGTTTTGCTTTTTGTGTTTTTATCATCATTTCATCCTTTTGGGTTATTGGGACAATGGGTTTAGGAGGTATTGTTATTTGGTTAGAAGGTGCCTTATTTTGGGGTTCACATTCTAATCTTCACGGCCCTCTAGCAGAAGGCAATAAGATTGCTGGCCTTCTAGCAGCTATGGCTTAGGTCTAAAATATGTTCATGTTTCCTTAACATTAATTTACAGGAAGGGCAATTTCCTTTAATAACTTGGTGTGGGGGTATGCTTACGTTTCCACAGATTCTGGACCTCACTGTAGCCTAGCAAGATGCGTAAGGCCAGCCTTGAAGGAAAAGGACTAACATTCCCTCTGACCGTTTGTGCAGCTGTTGATTTTCTTTTTTTTTTCTTCTTGCTTATGGACATGTATTGCTTCAGGCTAAAAATTTGAAAAGGGATGGAAGTTTTTGCAAAATTGTTAACAGGAAGTATTTTGTTGTGAGGTTTCATTCTGGTGATACTTGCTTACCTTTACTCTGTATTAACTTGTGCAATTAATAAGTTTTGGTAAAAGAAGAAAGGGGAAGATAGGAGAGCTAGACATGTACGGGCCCTCAGATTAATAACGTTTTCTCAGCAGGGTAACTTCTGAGTCCATGAATATTACGCCACAGTTATGCCCTCTCTAGAAAGAGTTAAATGGCTGTTGGGTTAAGACTGAATAATAACTTCCTGAAGGACCAGCAAAGTACACTTCACATTATTTTCTGTTTGGTAGTTCTGTAACATTGTGAAGAAAACATCTGTGAATTTATCTGCTAGAATGATGGCTGCCAGCAAGAATTTCACTCACAGTGTTTTATGATTATGTAGAGCTTCTGGAGCTAATTTGTTCACTTTAAGCTGTAGAGCTCTTTGGAGAAATTAAACTAATGAATGCTGACTTATGAATATGCTCTCAGATTTGCATGTGTTAATAAAATCAAACTTAGGACAATTATAAGCTTTTTAACTATGTAAAAATTAATATTACACAAGTCCCCAGTGGTTTTGGTTCCCATGGTCAATTACTGAGGTCAGTGTTTTGGTTTCTTTTTTAGTTGCTAGTAAACTATTTTTCCCACAGGGATCAGTCTGAAAATATAACAATATAATTTGTTAGTTTTATAATTTTTTTTCAGTGATCAATTTATTTGTTAGAAGTCCAGAAAAAAATCATTCTCAGTAGACTGGGAAAATAAACCAAGCAAATTTCTTGGTTTATATTCACCAATCCTACCAATTCACCTAACCACTCTTCATAGTGATTGCGTCATTTTCTCAATTGCAGGAATAATATACCAGAAAGAGAATCTATGAAGCAGCATCTGTCAAGAACAATTACAGTGAAGGTAGCAGAGCTCCCTTTAGTTCAACTAAGATTAGCATCTGCAGCAAACCAACATTTACTGATTTGTGATAACATCTAAGCTGGCAGCCATTTTCTCATGTAATTCTGGATTTTAGGAGAGAAAAGTACTTTTTTTAGTGACAGCACAGTTAGATGGTGAGGATTATACAAATAAAGATCTGTAAGAATTCAATCACAAAATAGACAAAAAACACAGTAACACTAGAAAACTGTCTGGTTTGTAGAGTTGTGATACCAATATTGTCCTGCCTCCGTTGCACCACTGACAAGTTTAAAACATGTTTCAAATCCATTATAAGTATATCTGTTTCAAGGTCTTTTAAAGGAGGTCCAAATAAGAGAGTTAAAAACTTTTGTATGAAATAAACTTCGGTGCAAACAAAGCACCGTGATGTGCTTTTACTGAATCTGTTAGCATCTTCTTAAAAACTCCCATATGAATTAAAAACCATAGTGTTAACACAAGCTTAGTTGGGAGCAAAGATAACTGAAACTGAAGAATGGCATTTCATATGCACAAAAATAATAATCTAGTAATCAACTACATTTTATCTGAACTTTGAACTTGAAGAAAGAGATTGAATGCAGCTTTTAAAAATAGTATCTCTCTCCACAGGCTGAACATCTATTTTTCTTCAAATTGATATGGTTGAGGAGATTCCTAAAATATTAGTATTGTTTGAAGACTAATCAAAAAAAGTTTTTTTAAAAAACCCCAAAATATTATTTGAAGTAAAACTCTCTATTTGGTCACCTGAATCACCCTATAGGGTCCATTTAGTGTGTTAACCAGAGATGCAGTCCAGTTGCTTGTGGATCTACATCCTGTGCTCTTTGATACTTCCTAAGGTATCCTAGACATCCACACAGGACTGATAATATAAGGAGCAGCTAGAGTGCAGCTGAAGGAAAGTTGAAATACCTTAGATTGTCTTAAGTGGCACAAGGTACAAGAATTACACAAATAAATTAAACACAGTGTTTATCTTGAATATTGTGGGAATTTACATCTCAAGCACTGAATCAGATGCCAAAACTTAAAAGTTTGTACACTTACTAAATGTTCTAGATTATGCAAAACAGCTCTATCTACGTCTAGCAGATATTTTAGGTATGCCCAACAGGACACCCCAGTCTAGCTGAAGATGCAGAGTTCAGATAGAATATGTATCACCTAAAAAAAGTACTAGACATTTTTAATTTGGTTATCTGAGCTGAAATCCATTTCTACGTTTACACACCTAAATACAGAATTAAGTCTCACAACTGTGAGAAAAGTTCTGTTGATGGTGATTTGGTGGACTTGATAGTAGATGGCCTGCACCTTCCTAGAATCAGGAGAAGCAAATTTCTGGATTTCAGACTTCCACAATTCCTATATATTTATTTACTTATGTGGTCAAGTCTGGATTTCTTAGGTGATTACTTGGTATACCAGGAACATGTCCCTAAGTGCATGAACAGCCTATATACTAATTTAACACCTGACTGAAGAAATAAGTTCTTATATTTTGGAACATAAGTGGAAATCAGGTTTTGATGGCTTACTCTTTTGATATAAATGTAATTAGAATTGTTATTACTTCAGGGAGGCACATGGCAAATAATGGAAATTTACGAAATTATGGAGAAAATGGAAGCATAAAAATAATAAGCAGATTAACCACTGCTACAATAGTATTGGATGGGAGGAGAACAGTGCTCAGCTTACAAAGAGCAAAAAAAATAACAACCTTTGAGCAGAGTGGAACAACTAAATCAAATCAGTTTTGTGGTAAATCCATACAACTACTTATAAACCAACTCTTACAGTTTTTACAATACAATTAAATACAATTACAGATCTGATAAAAATGTCAATAGTTGCTTGCCATAAGATCTAAACCATCAGTCTCTACCTTTAAAACTTCTCATAATCAATCTCAGTCTCCTGCTTCGGGGACATTTTTGCTGTTCTGGCACACCACGTGCTAGAATACCTTTGTTGGTATCAACCCTACTACGTAGGTCTAACTGAAGTTATTGCAGTGGTCAGAAAAATCTCAAATGTAACAGTCTCATTAACAATGAAATAACACTTATGTTGGATGCTTAACAAGAGAAAAATAGCATTTCCATCATATGTACTGGAGGAGAATATCAGTAATGTGACTGCATTATACTATGGAGCAAGTCCTGAGTCCTGAGAGAACCCATCATGGCTGTAGTCAGAAATGTCAGGAAGGAACTTTGTGGCTTGGGGCTACTTGGCTCCAGTGGTTTCTCTGTGTTCTAACCAGAGCATGATTCAGTCATGGAAGGAGCTAAAGTACTTTCAATATAATACCTGCTCTGTAATACCATGTTCTCAGCAGTCTGGGCTTTCGGCAGCTTGGTGGTGAATACTTTAATGTAAACATTAAAGTGGCAGTTATAAATATGTAATTTATTAATTCTTATTACCAATGGTGTCGGTACTTCAGTCCTTCTTCTCCAGCTCCACAAGCCAAAGCACAGTTGTTCAGCAGAGGAAAAAGCAGTAACAAATATGTAATTTATTAATTCTTCTATGATATGAAGACAGAGGAAAATTATTTTAAAGCTTTCATACAAGGCATCATATAAATCCTTTATTTTCTTCAAAATTAAAACCAATTGTCATCTGTTTACCTACACAAGGCTCCTATATATCTTTTCTCTTAATTCAGAGATCTGCATGAAGATATTATTGCAATTTTTTGCAATTTATTGCACTATTGCAATAGTTCAAATGCATTGAAAGAATTTGAGATACTGATCCTAGATCTCTGTGAATACATAGAACCATAGTGTGGGAGGTGGCAAAGTTAATGTGGGTGATTAGAAAGGAATGTACTAATGAAGTTACCTTGTTCACTAGAAGGAAGGGTGTAAAAGGACTGGAAAATAGATGAAAAACACAAAACCTTGGTGAGAGGTTTCTGGGGGAGAGCCCTGGGGGAATGGCTAGAAGTATAAATAGGACCCTCAGATTTATTAATAAAATTTGTCTCAGCAAGGGTAACTTGTGAGTCGGTGAATAGCACGCCACACCATAGCTATATGGGTCTAAAAGTGCAAATAAAACAAATTCAGATTTTTTCTATTATTTAAATTATACTTCTAGTATCTCAGCCCCACTGTTGAGATAAAAATATAAATACATAATTTTTTTTAGAATGACACTTTTCAATAATAAGACAGCAAAATTTATAGAAAAATGTTGTATTTAAGTGAAAACCATAGTATATCTTGTGTGTGCTTTATAAATACAAAATTCTTTTCATAGTGGCTTCTGAAAGTTGATAACCAGTACAACACAACATGAAAATATTACCTTTAAAAGTTATGGTCATGCATAACCAGAATCTAAGATTATTTACATTTACTGTGTTTATGTAAGTTGTGGTTTTTTTGTAAGACCACTAGCATTAATTTACTTCTAAAATATTTTCCTTTGCATGCAGCAGTTCCCTTTCTGTATAGCAGATAATAGAAACAACACTAATAAAATTTTATTTTGACCGGTTTCTCTGTAGAGGTAAAACAACTGGCAGACTATCTGAATATGAACAAAAATTGTAAATAAGTGCCAATAAGAAATGTATGCATCTATATATTACAGATACATAGATGATAAACAGAAATTATTTAATAAGATTCATATATGAACAAAAACACTAATTCCTAAAGCTGCCTGATTTTTCAAATATAATGAGATTTTTTCTTTTTATCAGACTCCACGTTGTACTGTGAGGATACAACTGTCATAACAAAATTAAAGTGATATTGTGATTACTGAGATTTGGCCAAGCAGACATAGTGCTTTAATTTATAATCAACCCCCTAAACATTATGTCTAAAAAGAAAATTTCTGTGGTAAGTTCATGTAGTGAAATACGCACACAATTTTGTTTTCCATAAAGAGAAGTATCCTTAACTCCGTTTGTCTTTCTTTTAAGATTTCAACAGATGCTTTAAATTAAGTTTCAGAAATATTGCGGAAATAATAAAAAAATACAAAGAAAATACATTCTGTTACAATCTGTACAGATGTAATGCATAACAAGCATTAAATGTGAATTTCATACTAAGTTATTAATTCAAAGAATTTATTTTACAATCATTGACTGTTATTGACAAGTCTTTACTGAGAATTGTTAAAGGAGTGGGGAGAAAATACTACAATGAAGCAAAGATAAGATGGCATTTGGTGACTCACCTGTTGTAAGAAGAGCGTAGATTTTTATCTCTCCAGATGTGGATTTTTTTTTTTTTTTTTTTTTTTTTTTTTTTTTTTTTAAGGCAGCTTACTGCAAACAGATCCATAACATACAGAACAGAGTTGAGGTAAATAGTCTGTGCAATTGGGATTTTTTAAAATAAATTTAGGCTTCTACAACTGAGCTAATCTACCAGTTGTCTCTATTAGTCATCATGAATGTGCACACATGTTTTAAGTAAACATCATCTCATAATAAAGTAGATGTCTCCTTCTGGTTGGGTGAATCATGTATGGAAAGTTCAGCACTGAACAGTTTCCACAGTATAGAACTCTACAGATAGCTGCAATTAGTTCCATTCTGAGAGTAGTCAAAATGATTAATTAGGGCATTACTATGTATCAGGCTATAAACTCCAGTTAATTTAGAGTAATATATTTATCCTTGCAATAATTTTCTATGTATTTCATGAAGTGGCATAAATGACACAATTTCTCAGCAGTCCAATTGATGTTCATTCTTCCCTATGCTGAGATAATTTTTTTTTATAGGTTACCAGTTGCCTGTTTCTCAAAGTCAAAGCATCCTTCTTCTCTTGTTATTGAATTCAAGCCTCTTAAGTGGATTTTTTTTTATTGTCAAAATTATTACAAAAGCAATTGTGCTCTGAGATATTTTTGACTATTCCATTCTTAAATTATTATTAAAACCACAAGCACTGATTGTGTTTGCTTGCATTTTTTTGCTTCTAGCTTAGAGATAGAATTTTAAAAGTATCTGATACATAAATTTTCATTTGATTTTCTATTCTGATAGTCTGTTTCATTATACTGAAGAAATAGTTTTTACTTTGAGGGAAATGGCTTTTATGCTTTGGAAAAGGACACTTTCCTCAACATTAGTAGAGCATTAACAAACAGGAGATGAAAGGGGTTTTGGCAAAGAATCAGTGCTGATATATTTCATGGTTTTCTCAGGGAAACAACCTTGTATTCTGAGAGGTAATTAGGACAGATAATTCTCTCTGCAAGGAAGGAAACAACATAATATAAATAATTTAAGATATTAAAAATCAGTAGTAGGCAGCACTCCAATGAGCTAGAATATGGTCATCTTCCTTTGCCTCCTAAACTGTAGGTTGATGAGTTTAAATCAAGATAATCTGTGGATGTCCTGTGGGGTCACAAGTCCTGTCAACATGCTCCAGTGTGGGCTTGTCTCCCCAGGGGGTGCCAGGTCCTGCCCAGAAAACTTGTTCCAGCACAGGCTTTCCACAGGGTCCCCACATCTTTCTTCAGGAGCATCCACCTGCTCCAGCGTAGGGTTTTCCAGAGGCTGCATGTGGATATCAGCTCCTTCAATAACTTAGATGGGCTGCAGAGGGACAACCTGCCCCTCCATGGCCTTCACCACAGGCTGCAGGGGAAACTCCATGTTTATTCACTTTCTTGACCATGTTATCACAGCTTTGGCCAGCAGCATGTCCATCTTGGAGTCTGCTGACACTGTCTCTATTGGACACTGGGGGAAATTTCTGGAACAAAAGCCACCTCTGTAGCCCCTCTCTCACTATGAAAACCTTGCCACATAAAACCAATACTTTAAAAAATTATTTTCCAAAGTTTAAAACAGCATTCAGATTAAGTATCGAGAAAAATAAAACAGTTATTTTCTATGGCCAGAAGTAAATTTTTTGATCTGGTACACACAGGTGTATTAACATTGACTCATAGTTAATATTTATGTATTTAAAATGTCCAAGAGGACTGGACTTTATACCTTTACTACCAGTAAATTATCCTCAGGATGTATTTGCTGAAATGCAAACTAGCCTTTGTGTTACAGATCTTTAGCAATAAAAATCACTGAGATAGAGCAAAAATGCAATTAAGAGTCAGAGCAAGCCTCAAAGATCCTGAAAGGTCTTTAATGCCATTTTCAAAGGGTATTTTAATGAGAAAAAAAAATCACAAAACTACATTCAAACTTACTTAAATACATATAGGTACAGCAAAAAAAAAATTCTTCCTTTCTGTGACTGTAGTCAAAACCAAGGTACTGTTTCCTTTTTCCACTTTTGAAATGTCTGCTATTGGATTTCTACTTTCTGAGGTAAAGTAAAAGAAATTACTAATTAGATGCTTGCTACGCTTAAAACAAAGAAAAAACAAACAAATTATTAAACAATTTCCTGGTTCATTACTTGTAATTTAGGTTATTAGAATGTTGTGTTTTTTCAAAATTTGTATATGCCTTAGAGGTAGTCTTTGCCTTTTTTGGAGATTTTTTGTTGATAGTGTGGATGACTGTGTCTTAGCCTCCTTTACAGTAAAAAGAAGCAAAAGTATTTGGCATGGTTTTTTTTTTTTTTTTCCAGTACAAATGTCTAAAAGTTCAATAGACCTAAATGTGTCAGTATATTTTCAGATAAATCACCACTGTATCTGCTGGGAGGTGTGAATCAAATGAAGCAGGGAAAATGGAGCAGGCAGAAGAATCTGACAACTTTACTAAGGTTTAAAACATGAACTGAATGGTCTTCTATTTCTCATGTGCTTCTCAAATGCTTTAAAAGTTTTTAATTTTTTTTTCAGAGGTGGAAAACTTTAATAAATCTTGCATAAGTACATTCATAGATCAGAGGAATAGGAGATTATATACCTTTTATATGCCATAACCACAAATAAAAATCAACTATTTAATTTTTTTTTTTCCTACTTCCCCCCACTTTAGAAGAACTTGATTACAAACTTCCTTTTTCGAAGGAAAATAAGAAGGAAAATATGAAACTCTAGTTTCTCAAATAAGCAGGATTAACAGCACAAAAAGTACAGTCTTTGTGATAGATTTGCTGCTTAGAACTCTGATTATTTCTCCTTGTGATTCATCAAATTTTCTTAAAAGTATTGAAATCATAAGTTATTATCAAAAGGCATATACTTGAGAAAAAAAAAATTACCAAAAGCCAGCTCTGTTTCAAAGTCTAATCTCTCAAAATTTCTCCTGTTATTTGGCCTGATTAAGTAATATTGAAAAGAACCAAGAAGAGAAAAAAAAATTCTTAATCGAGAATAGATTACTGAAATTGGGTAATCTAAAATTACCAGACAAATGAATAAAAGATATGAAGGTTATAAATATGCAGTTAAAACTACTTGATTTGCAGCTGCCATGATAATTTTCAATTAAGCATCTGAAACCTCTTCAACATATTAGCATATCAATACGAATATAATTATATGTTCGCTTTTTATGTAAACTGGTGTTTGTTACATGGCAACCTAATTTCACATTCATTATTCTAGCTAGTTTTTAAGTCTTGTGCATTACTTTCAAGTTCGTTTCTCTACATAGTCTCTTTAATGACAAAGCTAGAGTAAGTGTTATCAATAAAACAAATATTATTGACAATAAACATATAAATATGTAGGTAGACGAAGTGATATATAGATCAAAGAACACCAAAGCGCTGATAGGATTCCCTGAAATTTGAAGTGCCTGTATAGTTAATGTTTTATACCAGCAGGTAGGTAGAAATTTAATATTGATGAGACATTCTAGTAAAAATTATTAGGTGGAGTAATTTAATACTTTAGGAAATGTTTAAAGACAAATGTGTTTTTATTATATTCCAAAAGAGATTAATAAGAACACGAACAGCATATTTTGGTTAAAAGTGGGAAGAAAGACATTTTGAGTAGAACATGACCATCAAAGTTGTTACAATGGAAGATAGCAAGTGAGGTTAAAAAGTAATCTAAGAATTTTAACAGACATAAAATTATATAGTTGCTATTAAACTTGCAGTTGTTCATGGTATCAGAATAATATATATTAGAGAAAAAGGCTATTAAGAAACACAAAGAGGGATAAAACTGCTTTATAATTATCTTTGCTATAGAGACACATTTTTATGTGCAAGCTTTTGAGCTTAAAATTTGAAAAGAAGTTTGCAGACCTATAATTCTTTCCTCGTTCATCATAAAAAATCATGTGCTGAAGAAAAATGTCTTGGATGGATATGTGAACAAGACTGCTTCCTTATAAAAGGTGACGTGATATCTGAGTATTCTCTTGTATGAAACTGAAAGCAAGACAGTGAAAGTAAAGAAGTGATGCATATGTACAATAGCAAGAGACTAGAAGGGTATAATAATATCTGCATTGAGACAAAACTTTTACCCCTTTAATTACCAAATCTTAAATTTTCATACGAGTACAGAAATAAGTATACATCTGAATAGCCAAGTTATTTCAAATTAGAAACCTAAAAAGTTAAGTGATTTCAAAGTTGAACCATTGGCTGTAATATTTCCCCCTTCCAAGCAATAGAAACGGATAAACACCTGAATTCCAGTTCCATCAAATTGTTAAAGGAAAAAAAGCAACTTGGTCATTTGCTTTTCAAAATACCCCTTTGCCAGGAATAGGAAAAGGACGTAAAATCTTATTTACAAGGCTTCCTAATACTTTATTAATTTTAGAATTTAAGTTTTTAGCTATTTTTTTTATTTACACCTCTTTCCATTAACAGGGTTATCCCCTGTAACACAAAGTGGATAAGTCAGATAAAATTCAAAGTTTATGTTCTCTGCTTTCAGTTTTGATGGGTTTTAATGAATAACATTATTATCCTTTGAATTCCATGTGCACAGTGAATAAGTGTGTAGAAACACATAATTCCTTAACAAAGTTATTAGAATTTGGATATATTATCTGTTTATTCTTAGAATCTAATAATCTGAGGAAGAAAGGATGTTTTACCTCCCCTGTTAGGAAGACATTAGTATCCCACACTAAGAGGACATTAATGCGAATATAGCAAACAAGGGCATTTCCAATTTGGTTGGAGATAGCTTTCATTCAGTAATTTTATAAAATCTTCTAGCTGTAGCTCTGTATAAGATCTTTTGACTCAGCATCACAAATATTGTGGAATTTGCTATAGAAATAAATAGAAATAGGAATAGAAATACTGTAGAAAAATCTGTCCAAAGAAACAGAAATCTGTCCAGTGAAACATAAAGACTGACCTCCTGGTGAGTGAAACATCTTTTATTATCGTAGACATAAACTTTCTCAGTAATACCAAATACATACAGATTTTAAATTGATTCTGACTTCCAAATGTTCCTTAACTGCTTATAGAGCCTCATAAAGAAAAGGAGAGCCTGGGTATGTATATGAGCCTGGGATAATGTTATTGTAAGTAGTAGTCAAATTCTATGTCAAATATTTAATTACTACCATTAGGTGGTAATAGTCAGAGCTTAAAGTGAAGTTATCTAGTGAAGAGACAAGTTGGGTTTTTTTTTATTCTGTCTTTCCCTCCATATACTATGTTATAAATTAATCTAACATCATCTTTCCTTCAAAGGGTAGAATTACTTTAGGACATATTGTCATGTACAGTAAGACTTCTTTATACAATATCAATATATTTAAAAAATTGGAATCAAAAGAAGTAATTTGAATTACAAAAGAAATAAAGAAACATGGGGGAAAAAAAGGGAATCAGAATATATTACTGTAAGGATGTGTGTTTGGGCTACAGCATATTGTATTAACATAAAGGTGTTATCCATCAGCCCTGATAAATTTATATTAGATGGCCTTAATTTTTCAATGATTTATATTGCAACTTTTTCCTCAAATAAGTTTTCCCCATGTTACCATCTTCTGTTCACAAGTTTTACTGAAGACAAACCACAGTACCAAATACAAACTATCCTTTTCAACCTTTATCAAGAATATTCAAGGTTCAAGAAATTTGCAGCACCTTGCTTCAAGCTGCAACCAGATGCGCATGATTCTAAAATAATGAATTTTAATATTAAATTTCACATTAGAAGTCGCTACAGTAAAAAAATGCAGTTTCCTATCTCCTTCATAAAATTGCCTTGACAGTGCTCTCCTTCCAAGACAGGTACAAACTGGCAGTAAAGGTTTTAATTCCTTTAGCAGTTCAATATATTCAGCATGTGATCAATAAGGAGCATCAATAAGGAGAATTTGTTCTTCCTTTAACTGTCTTTTAAATAAAGGTACACATCTCGAAAGGTACCAGAGGAGATTTGCTTTTATTTTAAGCAAAAAAACAATTTACCAGTAAAAACAAAACCATCAAGGCTCATTTTAGATGCTTTAAAAGAGTGTATTTTAAATTCTGACCATGTCTACATAATGACATACCCTGCATATAGTAGAAATTAATATGGGATAGTTCTATGGATAATTTATGAAGAGGGAGAGACATGAGAATTATAATAGGTTTGTTTGTCTTTACAAATTTTTTTTTTTTTTCCTTTTTTTTTTCCTTATATAGAGTTTGGATCCTTTTAACAAACGTGTTTTTTTTATTATTATGATGTCTTCATCCACAGAAATGAAGCTTGTCTTTCTATGTATTTCTACCTTTAGATTGACTTGTTAACAGGGTTATAATTTTTGTATGATCTTTTCATATATTTATATGAGTCAGTCTGAATTTCTTCCTGGTAGAAGATCCACATGGCTTGTGGTGAATTTTCAGAAACTGAGAGTCAGATCTGGAAAAAAAAGTTACTTTGTTCAATAATGTTTTCACATATGAATCAGCTATTGAAAAGTTCTCAAGTTCTGCCAGTAAAAAGTATCAGATAAAATTTCAAATTAGATGGCAGAACTGGGAGAACGTAAAATACAGAAAACATAACTGGAAAAAGGACAGAGTCACAGGGAAATACTTCTTAGTTCACCTAATTTAAACTAAATCAGAATCAATAATATGCTATTACTATTACTTAGTAATAGCATATAAGTAAGTCACAACAGTCGAACTATACATTCAGGAGCCAAAGCAGTAGTAGGACAGTGCTAGACACTTACAAAATGTTTATACACAATTACAATTTTCTGATGATCCTTCTATAATCCCAAGATGTTTTAGTCATGTGCATGCATCTGCAGTTAAATGAATGGAGTTAGAGTGTACAGACCCACAACCACATGTCTTCCTCTTAGGCTGTAGGGGCTACCATCACTCCATTCTTCTCATTAAAGAGCAGCCTTGTGAAAGGAATTTTAAGACATAAAAAGAAATTCAGTTTCAAATGCAGATCAGTAAGTAATTTTTTAAAATGTTATCTTTTGTGATGGTTTATGCCAAGCCGGTGCCAACCTCTGCTTACTCACCCCCCACCTACACTGTGGGAAAAGGAGGAGAAGATCCAGACAAAGGCTCATTAATTGAGACAAGAACAGGGGGGGTTTGCATTCCACTATTACAGGAAGAGGAAAAAAACAGGCAAGTTCAATGTGGAAAATAAAAAAAAAATAATTCATGTACAAGTAGAAAGAGAAAATGTCCAGATATTAATATCTTCCCCCCCAACACCCTCTACCCTTCTTCCCAGACGCAGATTACTTTACTCCTTCCCCTTCAGAGGCACAGGGTGACAGGGAGTTGGAGTTGAGGGTTAATTCACCACATGTTGTTTCTGCCACTCCTTCCTCCTTAGGGTCAGGACTCCTCACAGCCTTCCCTCACTCCATTGTGTGGTCCCTCTCATGGAGGGAGTTCTTAATGAACCCCTCTCACATGAGTCCCTCCCATGAGGTGCGGTCCCTCAGGAACTCACTGCTCCAGCAAAGGCTGCCCATGGAGTCATATCCTGCTTCAGAAACAGTCACCTCCTATGGCACAGAGTCCTCCACATCTGCAAATACACATCTGCCCCTCTCCATGATTCTACACAGGCTGCAACTTCAAGTCTACCCACCTGTGACAGAGGGGCAGCCCTTCAGGGGTTACAAATCTCACCATGCTCCTTCAAGGACTTCTCCATCATGCTCCTCCATGGGTTGCAGGAGGACAGGTTTCCATCTCATCATGGGCTGCAGGGAAATCTTTGCTTCAGCACCTTTTCCCCTCCTTCTTCGCTGACCTCAGTGTCTTTTCTCTGGCATTGCTCTCTAAGTTCATCCTCTGTTCTGCTCTGCAGGACTCTCTACATTTTTGCAGTTTTGTTTCCCCTTTTTTGAATACATTGCTTGCAGAGGCGTTGTAAGGGACCAGCTGGAAGAACCCCCTCCCTCTAGCTGAACAAAGTCTCATCAGCATTTCCAAAGGGATTGCTGGAGAGGAAGGAGACAGATAGGGTCTACGTATGGCCTAGGTTCTGATAGAGATAAACATTGGAGGTGGAAGTGGGCCGTGGTCTTCTCTAGTTGTTCAACCCCTCCCCATTGGCTGGCTCAATGCTTGGATCCAGGGCTGGTGATTTTCTTTCTCTCTCTCTCTCTCTCTCTCTCTCTCTTCCCCTTTTCTGTTCTGTCTCTGAACTGGATGGGACACCCCCAGCCTTCTGCTGATAACTAGGACATCTCTCCTACTGGGGTGGAAAGCTGGAAAAATGAATTTTCCCTCTACTTAGGCCAACAAAGGAGCAGGAATCATTTTCCTGGAACAGCAGGAATTTAGGGCGATATCAGCGACACTGAGGTTCTCCTTTCATTGCTCTCCTTCACCAACCCACCATCCTGCATCGGGCTCTGTCTGGAACCAAACCACCATCTTGAACAAGAAACCCTCACTGAACACCTCCAGACCCGTGGTGGTGACTTTCTAAAACTTACTTATTCTTTCTTGCTCACTTTCTTACTCTTTTCTCTCCTCTCTCTCTCTCTCTCTTTTCCTTTTCCTCTCTCTCTTTTCTCTCAAAACATATTTGCCATACCTTCACAGGTTTATATCACTTTGCTTGTGTTATGTGTCAAATAAAACTTTATGCTTGCACCCAACCCTTTGTGGCTGGAGTTATTAGAAGTGACTTTAAACCAAACAGATGTATCCAGCTTCCCATATCTACTTGGCCTTGGAAAGAGGTGGGGAAGGGATTTGAACCAGGGGAGCTTCCAGTAGCTTCCCACGAGAGCCTCCTCTGTGGCCCCCCTGGCTTTCAAAGCACCACTGCACTAATCCTTTTTTAAAGCATCAGATCAGGTCTGATGGCCCTAGAATCCTGTTTCTAAGCAAATGTATTTGATATTAAAATGTACTTAACATGGTAGAGGGAGGCTTAAACAATACTTTAAGAACAAATTGTGAGAATCACTAGAGTTTTCATTCACTGTTGTGTTTAATAATGTTGAACAAAGGTCATATCTTGAATAATTTCATATGTGGTTGTGAGTAGTGAGAAAATGAAGCTCTAGAATACATTTCTGCTTTCTTGATCCTGGACTTGACTTGAAATTATATCCTTCACTGATTGCTACTGTAATTGACAATGTTGGAAATCTCCCATTAACTTCCACTGGTGAAAAGGTAGCCATGAGGCTTCAGAAAATCTCATCAATAATTTTGGCCTGGATGAAAAACTCATACACAGATTGATTTTGTTACCACCAAATTAGATCTAAGTTCTAAATAGATCAAAGACACATTAGATCCCATTATATCAAAGACCATTCTCCACAGCTTGCAAAGCAATAGAGTAGCCAAATCTATGCTTTACAGAAGTATATAAATACAAAAAATATTTTTTGCCTCAATACATCTATTTAGTTTGAAGTATTTTTAATCTAATTCCACAATCATGACACAAATCTTTTATATCTATGCCTCTATGATCGAAAAATTTATAAAAAATATGAAATACAGTTGAAATCAAAATAAAAATTGAGTATCTGAAGAGATAATTCCAGTGTCATGTCAAATGTCGTTGGTATCCAGCAAAACTCCTTGCAGCTGATTGACATAACATTGGAGATACAGGCAGTTATAAAATAGCAGCTGGAGGACAAATAGGATGAAGTGAACATCTAATATTGCACAACGTGTCTATTTGTAGGCTCTCATATCATTTCCCAAATATCAATTTTGGGTAATTTAATCTATTAAAAAAATTTAATACACCAAAGTTGTTTTGTTTGCTTTAGTAGAAGTCTGTCCTTGTGTCCTTATGCAAGCCACTGGAAAATAAGAAAAGGAATAACAGAAAAAACTAGGCCTTCTCTTGACAAAACAATTCCCAAAACAGTGATCACTAGAAAGAATATTATGTACAACATAACATGTTTTATGCATAACATACAGCAAAATATTAAATAATATGTATTGTTAACCACATGTAAAATGCCATGTATTTATCATACAATACTTAGTTGTGTGAGATAGTAATATATGTATGCATATACTACTTGGAAAATGGGATATTAAATAACTCTGAGACATTTCTTCTCTTTTACTTTTAAAAGCCTAGTTTGATTGCTTGAATCTTATCTTAGATTTGTTGCTCTTTAATTAGTGAAAGGTAGGAGACACTTTTTGAATGACTCACTTGAAGTTCTAATTTGTGCCCTTGTAACACAAATACCTCTCCATAAAGATAGTTCAGAGAATTAGCTCAGGTCATAGTATTTGCATCGTAGATTTCTACATTTGGTCAAACCTACCCCATCTCTAGCAGTCAGATCAATACTAAACTTTGTAATTATATTTCTCCTTTTGCCTTTGTGTACAAATTATTTTTTCCTCATCGCAGTCAATAAACATTACTGCATTTGGTGACACCAGATGGGTATAACTGGAGTGAAATCTTTTTTTTTTTAAATTCTGCAACATGAATTTCCTGTAATGCATTTCCAATAGTCTGCCTCTTTCAAATGGATTAATACTGTGGAATTGCAGGTAATGAAAATCTCTCTTCTGAATGACACAAATATTAAAAACAGCTGTCTGCACTTCACTAGTATCAGCAGGTCCCCCAGTTTCAATTTTGTTGAACTAATTCATGCCACTTCAAATTTTATTACAACTTGAACTTTCATTCCATAATTAAGTACTTGAGCAGCGCGAGTATGCCCTGGATACTGAAAGATTAGAACCTGCTTTTCTACATCCTTAGTTCAGAAACAGAGATTCATTGCTCAGTACCGAGATGCATTGAAGCAATACTTCTATTTAGATATGGAGAATTTAGTTCTGAAATTTTAGCTCATGGCATTTCCAGTATAATATTAAAAATTAATTTACCTATCTTTCTAGGTGTTTACAATTTAAAGAGACAGAAACACAGTATACATGGTTGACTATTAGATGAATGACAGCAGCTACGAGACTAGGAAAGTTACCCAAGAGCCAAGAATTTTTTGAACTGGTATTTGGCATATGTATTTAGGTAGGTGAATCACACACAGGATATGAGCTAGCAGTTTTGTTGCTTTTCTATCAATAGAGACAGACACTCCTGAGAACAATTCGTCAGAATTAAAGGTAGAAGGTAGGCAGAAGGCAGAAGGTAGGGTTTTGGTACTAGTGAGACAGAGGAACTCTACCTACACAATAATGTGGAAACTTCTACCTGTGATTTGTAAAAAAGGGGTAATGCGGTTGTTGCACTGTAAAAGAAGATAAAATCAGTCTCCATCTTCTTCAGAAACTAGCTATGTCTGCAAAAATATGCGAAAGATCCTGTGACGAACAAATTAATTATAGTGTTTTTTTATTATAGAAAAGTTCCCTATTAGATATTGTTCCCTTAAAAAAAATACTCAAATTCCATTAAGGTGTTCAAGTGCCTAATGACTATCCAAAGAAAGAAATTTTCCACTGTTGAGGCAGACTGCAGAATGAAATCCTGTCCATTAATTTTAGTTCATTTGGGACCATTCTGACTGCATGAAACATTCATGTCTGTTCTTTCAGAAACTGTTTCACCTATCACCAGTAGCACATTAAGACTAGATTCTAGCCCTTTACGTTGAGTTGAACCACTACTGAGCAGTCTGTGTGATTTACTTGTTCTGATGTTGCTCTTTTAGATGTCAAATAGAGGAAAAATCCATGTCCTGGTCTATCTTCTCCATTTCTTTTTGTACTGATTTTGGGTGGGATAGAGTTAAAAGTTTCTTCACAGTATCCTGTATGGAGCTATGCTTTAGATTTGTGCTAAAAATCTTATCACACTGCCCAATGAGTGAGTAGGCTTGGGGAGAAAGAGAATTTTGGAATGGACACAGCTGGTACAGCTGACACCAATTGGCCAAAAGAATATTGCATAACATATAGCACCATCCTCAGCATACAAAATTAGGGCAGTTAAGGCTGAAGGAGGCTTCCATTGCTCAGGGACTAGCTGGTCATCAGTTTGGTGGTGGTGAGCAATTCTGTTTTCCTGTATAATTTGTTTTTTGTGGGGTTTATTCTCCTCTCTTTGTTTGTGTGTGTGTGGGGGTTTGTTTAGGTTGTTTTTTTTTTCTTTCTTTGTCTTTTTATTATTATTATTACTATTTTAATTAAATCAGATTTATACCAACCCACTATTTTTCTCACTTTTACTGTTCCATTTCTCCCCTCTGTAACACTGTGGGGAAGTGAGTGAGTGTTTTTTTTGCGACTTGGTTGCTGGCTGGGTCAAACCACAACACTTATCATGACATTTACAAATAATCTTATTTTCTATCCAAACCTCATTATTCTTTTAGGCCTATTTTGATTTCTGAAATTGTTACATCTTCTTTTTCTCTTTGTCAAATGAGATAGATCAATTTCCCAATTTATTTATACAATCCAAGCATTTGCCCTTGATCCTGTGGGTTTCCCCTAGAGTAATAGGTAACATTTTTTCCAGTGTTTCTGAAGTATGACTGATATTTCAGGTTAGTACAGTTTTGAAATAGAATCCATAACTCTACCTTATAGTTTCCAGAAACAATGGGACAACATTTCAGACAGAACATCCCTCAAATGGCAAAGAAATGCTATATGTTGCCTGAAGGTCACTAAAGAGATGTTTCTGGTAGCTCTACACACTGTGCATAGTATGGTTACCCGTGAAATAGAAAGTTAACCATCTTTGCCAGGTACATTTAGGAACATGTGCAGTATAAATTACACTTGACAAGACACTTGTAGGGGACCAAAGCAAGAAAACAAGTGAATATAAGAGAAACATTTATTGTCTTGAAATATATAGGGAAAAATAAATTCCTTGGACAGAGTATTCCAAGCCCTCATCATTCAGTATTTTTTTTTTTTTTTTTTTTTTTTGAAAGTATAATAAAAGGCACTTTACTGTTTGGTGTAAAATGTTATTCACTGCAACTCAGACATGAGGATTTATACAAAGCTGAGAAGCAGACCTTGAAATTAAGCAATATTCCTTGAAATGGTTTATTTTCTCTTTAGTAGTGTTTATGTATTCTGTTCTGCAATCTCCTGAATAGTGGCCTTGCCTATTGCTAAGCTTTTGATTAATACATCTGAAATACACACATGAGGAAAAAAACCCCAAACAAATGAATCTTTTCTGTTATCTCCATATAGCTGCTGTTATATGGAAGAAAAGGAAACAGACTCCTAACACTTTTCAATTAATAATAACTATATATTAAAACCTGGTTTAAAAATATCTGACTTTTGAGACATTTTTGGCTGTTAGAAATTTACCTTAATAAGGGACATAGCTGCAAAAAATTGTTTTATGGAAATCTAGTCTGCCCTACCAAAATCATACAGAAACATTTTACATTCATTAATGTCGTAACTTCTGCATTTATTTCTGAAGGAGAGAGGCAAACTGCTGTGGTCATGGCAAAGATGATTGAAGGCTTCCACTCTCAGTTCTCAGGTAAAAAGAGCTCATTTACAAAACTTCATTCATATATGCTTAAAAATATCTGGGTACTTCCAGCAAGGTAATGTTGTTCCTATGTAGCAAATAATCATCCACTTAAATCTTGTAGAATCATGAAATAAGGGAACGTTTTGCATTGCAAATCATTGAATCCAGCTCCCCTGCAGTGAGCAGGGACATCTTAAACTACATCAGATTGCTTAAAGCCCCATCAAGCCTGACCTGGAATGTCATGGGGTTGGAACCTCTGCCACAACTCTGGGCAACCTGTCCCTGTGTTTCACTACCCTCACACTAAAGAACTTCTTCCTAATATCCAATCTAAATCTACTCTGCTCTAGTCTAAGACCGCTGCTCCTTGTCCTATCACTGCTGTCATCAATCCCTCCCCAACTTTCTTATTAGATCCCTTTCAGATACTGGAAGACCACTGTAAGGTGTCCCTGGAGTCTTTTCCTCTCCAGGATGAACAACCCAACTTTCTCAGCGTGTCTTCAGAGGACAAATGCTCCAGGCCTCTGACCTTCTTTGTGGCCCTCTCAGCAGGTCTGTGTCCTTCTTGTATTGAGAGCTTCAGAAATGGACACAGCACTCCAGGTGAGGTCTCAGAAGAGCAGAGTAGAGGGCAGAACCCCATCTCTAGAACTGCTAACCAGGCTTCTTTTGACAAAGCTCAGGATGTGATTGGCCCTCTGGGCTGTGAGCATGCATTGTTGGCTGATGTTCAGCTTTTCATCCACCAGTACTCCCAAGTCCCTTTCTGCTGTCTTGCTCTCTGTCACATCATCCCCCAGCCTGTACTGATAATGAGGATTGCCTCTACTCAGGTAGAGGCCTTGCAGAAGTCTAGACAGATGGCATCCATAGCTCTTGCCTTGTCCACTGTTGCAGTAATTGTAGGAATCACTAGATTGGTCAGGCATGAATTACCCTTGGTAAAGCCATGCTGGCTATCTCAAATCATCTCCCTGTCTTCCACTGCCTTAGCATTTCTTCTAGGAGGTTTTTTTCCATGAACAGGAACAGAGGCGAGGCTGATAGGTTGATAGTTTCTAGGGTCCTCCTATTTCCCCATTTTTCTAGTCAGCAGAGACTTCACCTGGCTGCCACAAGTTTTCATATAGGATCAAGAGTGGCCTGGTGACTGCATCAGATTCTTTCCTCAAGACTCTGAGGTGCATCTCATCAGGTCCCATGGACTTATGTATGATCAGGTTCCTCAGGTGGTCACAAAACTGACCTCTTACAGTGCTCCCCCAGTCCCGGCCTTGTGACG
Source organism: Florisuga fusca (assembly GCA_038090715.1). NCBI lineage: Eukaryota > Metazoa > Chordata > Aves > Apodiformes > Trochilidae > Florisuga > Florisuga fusca. The sequence continues at coordinate 34,844,702 of JAAWXA010000003.1, forward strand.
CATCTGCTGAAAAGGCGAGGTAAGAGATATTGCCAGAGAAGACTGAGCCAACAAAGTGGCTGACCACCTCAGCCTTCTCCTCATCTGTTGCTGACAGTTTGCTAATCTTGCTTATAAGAGAGGGTAAGCTTTTTTCTGACCTTCCTTTTCTTGCTGACATATTTATTCTAAGTAACAATGGAATAATAATTCCTCCCACTGAACCTGTATAGCATATTCATTGCTAATGATGTGCTACAAAACTGTTGAGAAAACTTGGTACAGCAACTGAAATTGTCTTCTTTGATCTTGTAGGAAGATAACCTGCTCCAAAGACAGTTAGATGCTCAGAACAGAGTGGCAGACTTAAAGGTCTTGCTTGTCAATAAACTGCTAGCATTAGCTCTCACTAACCTTCTGCTGATGTTCTGTAGAACTATTGTCATAATTCCCTAGCAAAGGATTACTGTTTTGATATGGAGGACATAGAAATCAAATTTTAATGTGATAATAGTGCTCCATTTTTATTCTATTAGTTTGAGCTAAGATATTTCTGAGCTTTTCTTGACCTTCACATTAGATGTGAAGGATAGTACTACAACGAAGAGATGGTACTACAAAGAAATCACTTAGCCTCAAGATTTGTGTATTATTAATGTAAGATTCTATTATTTGTCATCATACAGAAACTTATTCATATGACAGAGACTGAAGACAAGAGTAATTTTTTTTTATCCTTTTATTTACTCTGTCTGTGGCACTCAGGTTTCACACAACTGAAGAAGAACAGTAGTAAAAGACATACCATATGATGTCTACATCTTATAGATTTGACTTGGATTTTGCTTTTTTTTGAAGAAACAATATGAAAGATATTTTTATATCCAATGTCTTAAGTAACAAAGATGATACAAAGTACAAGAGTACTTGTGAATTACTTATCAGTAGGTCTTCTACTAGTTCTAGAACAATGACTGAAGTCATACCTATAGGCAATATGATAGTACAATGGCTGTAGTTTTTGTAAGGGTCCTAAAGTCCTAATGTTAAGATTTCATATACAGGGATTTGGTCTTTCTTAGTCTTTAATAGCTAAGGCTGGGTATGCCTTTTACCCCTCATTAGGAGTAATCACTCAAGCAGGCATCCCCACTGGATGGAGCAGGTCCAGCACACCTTCTGGGTAAAGTGTACAGTATTCTCACTGTTCAAAAAGTAGGATTAAGCTTTTAGGGAATAAAGTGATTGGCTGCTGTCAGTTGACTACTTAACCATACCTCCAAAATCTTCCGCTGGAGAACAAAAGGGAAACAAAGGAAAAGGCATGAAAGCTATTTTCCTCGTTATACAAATTCTTACAGTTCTCTGTCTGTTATTTTTTGGTCTTTGTTCAGCCTAGCTGAAGCCAAGCTGGGCTCCATGTTTTTCAACACAGGAGGGTAGCTGGTTCCACAGATACCATCTTGGCCTTCTGCTAGTACTTTCAAGATTGTTACAGGTTCAGAGTTTACTATGCCCTTTTCTTTCTATGGAAACTCTTCAACTCCTTGCTAAGGGCAGTGAAGCTGAGACAAAGTATGAGACTGAGAGACAAAGAGCAATTGAATAAAAAAGGGAAACTGAGGTAGGCCCACTGTGGAGAAGCATCCTGATAAACCAGTCCTCCCAATATAATAATTCTGATATTGGTCACAGGCCATGGGCTTTGTGCTGTGATTGCAGGGTGTTGGAAAAAAGATTTTTGAAGCTTTTTCTGGTGGGGGTTTGTTTTCAGTGTATTTAGTTGCAACAACATTTTTTCTGATGACCAGATGTCTCCATCTGATTAAACTAGTTTATATTTTGCATGGTATCACCATTATTTCCTCAATAGAAAGAAGTAGTTATGCTGTGTGTAATTTTTGTATCTCTAACATGTCCTAGTAGTATACAGGTGTATAGAACTGGTAGAAAAAACAAAGCTTTGAAAAGTGGGCACATAAGATGCATTATACCTGTGTAGATCATGTATGGGGTAACAAGAGAGGAAACAGAGACTGACACTGAAACTCCCAAAGATACAAGAACACCTCACTAATGTTGAGAGAACTGCACATCTGGGAGGAAACAAAAAATGCTTTGGGTTGACAGAGGAAACAAAGTGCTGTTATCAAGCATATTATAAACCAGCCAAATATAACAAATTGACTCATCATGTGAAGTTTCACATCAATGAGGAAAAAACAAAGTGTAAAACATTAGCAAACATACAAAAATGACAGGTGTATCTTACACTGAAGGGGAAGAAATCCCCATCATCAACCTGATACTACACAATGACAAGTTCTTCTTTGGCAACAGATAAAAATTACTTTTTCTTTTTTTTTTCAGGAAAAGCAATCAACAAATCAAGCAGAAAAGAGCTTGTATTTCTCATAATCAGTATCTCAGGTTTATTGCAGACAGTATGAGGTTTGGTTTAGGTTTGGGTTTTTTCTTCATTTTCTTCCTTTTACAAAGTTCAGCTGGTTAAACAAATTCCAGCAGAGCTGTTTTACAGAAAAGGTGTATCTCTGGGATTGTATATTTTGCCCCATTATGATACATAGAATTCATTTTGGTAGATTTGGAAATGTCTGTTGACTGCTTCTAGCAGTCTTCAATGACAAAGCTATTGAATTTTGCAGCACTATTTATGTTAGAGATGTGATTGATAGGGAGCAGATGCAAAGAGTTTAATGAGAGTCTGTTTGACAAATGCAGTCCCATTTCTTTCTCACCTACTGAAATGAATACATACAACTTTAAAAATTGTTTCTCCTCAGATGCAAGATATATAGGAGAAATGATATTTAATATCTTCTTAAATAAGAATATTTCACATGCTTATTTAGTGATGAACTACAATGTTAAAATATCTACTTCATTTTGAACTTGCTTACAAAGAAATATATTAGATATATAAAATTATATTCTGAAGGGCATTTGATTCAAATTCACCACCTAATGTGTTTGTGTTAAGTTTTCTATCTAGTACCAAAAAACTGCAAATTGTGGAAGACAGAAAAAATTGCTGGATCTGTCTAATCCTAACTGGGCTTAGTTGTACAAAGACCACCATGTTTGCACAATACCCTGTAATCAGTCAAGTAAAAAATTAGTCTCAAATCCCAGTTCCTACCTTTTACATCCATAACCTGTCTTCAGGGAGGAAAGCAGTCTGAATCAGATCTATATGTGCTTTGATGTATCTATCATCAAAGTTGTGCTATATCCACTATCATGTGGACAGAAAATCACTCAAAAAGTATCATAGTCTGATAGTTCAATAACTTAAATGTTTATCCATGTTCAATAATCCATTAATTTTGTAATAGAAATTTATCCGAGATGAAAGTCATACTGTGCATAACTAAAGACAAAATACAAAAGAGATGAAAATTCAACACACACACAAACAAACAAATTCCAAATAACCTCAAAGAGTGTTTCTTGGTAAATTCTGTGGTTGAGAAAGGAGAGAGATGATTATTTTCTTGCTTAATTGCTTTTTTATTTTCTTCTACTGTCATTTGCTAATTACTAATAAAAGCAGGTTTTGTGTGTGGTTTGGTTGTTGTTGTTTTCTGCAATATGCTAGAGCATATATGCCCCTCATTCTGTAATTATATATTGGTAGGCAAAATTATTTTTGCTAGGGCCTGTAGTAAGAGGACAAGAGTGAATGCTTTTTAACTGAAAGAGTGTAGATTGACATTAAACATAATTTATTTTTTTTTTTTCCTACTGAGAGTGGCAAGACACTAGAAGAAGTTATCCTGAGAAGTTGAGGTTTAAAAGCATTTAAAGGAATTTTAACTTCCCTAGTTTTGAGAAAACTTTGAAAAGTTTTCTGGAGCTTGGTGTTTTCATTGTTGTTTGTTGGTGTTCAGTTTTGGGGTTTTTTTTTAAGCAATTTTACTATGTTGTATCTAGTCGAAATCATTGGATAATGGTAACCTTCAGCATAATTTTTACCATTTTTGTTGATACAAGCGTAGGTTTTCCAGTTTGCTTCTCCCTAGAAACTTATTCCTGCTTCGTTTGAAGTCTGATTTTAAATAGTTACTCTATTTTCTTGCAGCAAAGGAAGTAATTCAAGCAGCATATTTCACAAAAATAAAAAAGTAGTTAAGTAGTTTTGTATTTGGCAAGTCAATGCTTCCTATTGTTTTGTTGCTATTAAATTGATGTGAAGCCTCTGATTTCAGAAAGTGTATCAGAAGTCTGTATCTTCATCTGCAGTCAATCTCAATGCAAATTCTTAGTTTGTCTACTTTTCCTCATCAGTGTCTCACCAGTGAATATATTTATGCTTCCGAGAGTGTTCTGCAACTCCTCAGTCCCACTTTTTCCAGAAGATCAGACACTATACTCTTATTACATGTCACATAAAGACTTACTTCTGGATCTGATCTTGTGCCTCTGTATCACTAAGAAATTAATGTTTAATTTTTTTTCTTCATTTCAAAATGTCTGAAATAATGTGAGTCCAATAAAGCTGATAATTAAAATCTGACTCTCAGCTTATACCTATTCCCTCCATTATGCCACACGTTCCAAAAAATTTTGCCATCATATTTTACAACAATGTATCCATCTGTTTCTCCAGAAAATGAATTGCTGAAATATGATGCCATTTGCTTAAGAATAAACTATCTAGATAAAGAAAGCTTCTAATTCTCTTTGAAATAAAAATATGCAAAATCTTATCGCAATCCTTCTCAATAATTTACAGTAGTCCTAACCCCTATGAAATTCCTAATAAATTAATCATCTTAAAGATGCAAATCAGTGATGCATTCAAGGACTGTTTTTGACTGAAGCATGTTGTTTCAGTTCAAAGTAACTTATAATTTTGAATTCTTGAGAACAAAGCCCAACCACCAAGGGTCGCGTGCAAGCATAAAATTTTATTTGACAAATAACACAGGCAAGGTGATATAACCCCGTGAAGGGATGGCAAATATATTATGAAGGCAAAAGAGAGAGGGAGGAAGAGGGAGAGAAGGGGATTCTGTGGCGCTGGGCAATCTTTCTTCTTTGGGATGTCAATCTGTTTCCAGAGGGGGCAAAGGTCAGATGCAGGGTGGCAGGTCGATGGTAGGGACAACAAAGGAATGCATCAGTGTTTTTAAATGCATGTGGTTTTCAACTGCTCTTCAGGCTGATTTGGGCCCCTGAAATCTCTCCTCTCAGGAGGGTCTCCTCACCCTACTGAGAGGCTGTTTTTTGACTGGCCCTCCGTTATTAGCCATCTACTGGGGGCACCATTCAGTGGAAACGGAACCTCACACATCTTCATTAGTCCACTGCTAGAATGTCCTATGGAACTGGTCTCTACACAGGATGATCCCAAAGCACTTGTGTTGGTCTTGTTTCTAATCTTCAGTGCCACGTTTTTGGTGTTTTTTTTTTGCTTTTACTTGATGATTTCAGGCCTGTAGCATAAACCCTAACAGATTAAGCTCGATTAGAAGATGACGTCTTGCTCAGTAAACTACAACACCAGGTTCTTTTGGTTTGTCTAATATAAAAGTTGTACTTTTACTAGCCTGTGTTTTGAGAGAAGAACTACAGTGCTACAAAACTGAGCACAATAAAAGCCTTAATGAAAATCTTCATGGCATAGATTGGGTTGGAAGGGACCTTTAGAGGTCACCTAGTCCCACCCCCTGCAGTGAGCAGGGACATCTTCAACTATGTGAGCTGGCTCAGAGCCTCGTACAACCTGTCTGTTAACGCTTACAGAACTGGGGCATGAATCCCCTCTCTAGACAACTTTTTCAGTGTTTCACCACACTCAATTTTTAAAATTTTTTTCATTGTAGCTAATCTAAACCTACTCTTTTAGTTTAAGACCGTTACCTCTTGTCCTATCACTACAGGCCATGATAAAAATTTTCCCCCATCTTTCATATAAGCCCTCTTTAAATATTGAAAGGCTGCAATCAAGTGTCTCCAGAGCCTTCTCTTCTCCAGGCTCAACAACCTGTACTCTCAGTCTTTTCTCAAAGGAGAGGTGTTCTAGCCCTCTGAGCATTTTTGTGACCTTCCTCTGAATCCTCTCTAGCGCATCCATCTTTCTAGTGCTGAGGCTTGCTGAGCTGGATGCAGTACTCCAGGTGGGGTCTCATGAGAATGGAGGGGCACTCGCCCTGCTGGCCACACTACTTTTGATACAGCCCAGGATCTGGTTGACCTTCTGGACTTCCAGAACACACTGCTGACTCCTATCCATTACCTTCAAGTCCATTTGTACAAGGCTGCTTATGAGGTTCACACATCTTGTATGCTAAGCTTTCACACTACAAAATTGTATTTCTAATCTCTTCCATCTCCTCTGCTTTATATTGATGTTATCCAGAATTCTATTAATATTGCAAATGGAGTCTATTAACTTAAACTTTTATTCTGGCTTTGAGAATCAGGAGATTTTCATAGTGAAAAATGTCCCTTTTTAAAAAATAGGACTGCAATATTCTGAATTTCTATTATAATTTATGTATCATGAAGTCTTAACGCATTTTTTCAAAATTTATATAAAACTAAATATAAATTATCTTTTAAAATTATAGTAGAAAGTTTCATTTTACTCAGTGTATTTAAGATATATTTAGAGTTATATATATATAATTCTATAGAATGGGTAAACTAAAGCCGAATCATCTTGATGTTTCTGAAAGAAAAAAGTATTTACTTCTAATCATGCTAGAATTAATGAAAATCAGTCCCTTGCTTTTTCTATTTTAAATCAAATATTCTTTTATGAGATGTAGATAGCTATGTTTGCTGACCTAATAGAATCAGTTAGTAAAAACATCACTAAATATCAGAACAGATGTCCTAATACATATTTAATTTTTAAAACCCCTGATTTCTTAAACTAACATATGATTTTATAAGAGCATTTTGTTTCTTAAGCAAAAAGAGAAAGTGGGCAAAATACACTGTACGGGGCTGGTTTCTTGCAATGTTTGCCTTCTAGGTCTTGTCTTAAATTATATTTCCTGATAGCTTCTTCAGGCAAGTCAAATATTTAGGTGATGAAGATTAAAGCAAAGTGACTAACATATCCTTCTTTAGCAAAGCCCTAAACACAACTAAAGGAAAGAAAAAAATTCTGACTAGAGGACAGAAAACAAATTTACAATGGAAACTGATACTGATTTTTTTTTTTTCTGTTTGAAACTGATTACAAATTACTATTCACATCTTGACTAAACACGATAACATGCCTTATTTCTCTGCTCCTTATTGCTCCATTAAAATAAAGTGCTACAAATACCTCTACATAGAAAGGTCATATACTATAATCCTTTCATTTACTTAAAGTCTTACTGTAGTCTCCTTATTATGATTAACCCATTGCTACAAATTTCCTATTTGTCTAGCTCATTTTGAGTGGTAAATACATATTCTCTTTGTATGAAAATAAGACAATCCCAGGCTTCTTTCTCCTACATTCTCAAAACAGCGAATAAGTTATCTCTTATGAAATTTTGACAGGAAGGGTCAGGAAGAATCTAAATAAATAGAATATACCCATCAAGCCAGAGCCCAGGTCTAGCTCTTGGGTGTTGGTGAGGACAAACTTACTTCAGGGTGGAGAGGGAATCCAGAATGCTTGATTTCTGGTCAAATCTTAAAGTATATTACCCTGTCCCCAGAAATTGAAATGGGAGAATAGAAAATCAGAACTGCATTAGGACTGTTAAACAACATCCATACTGTGGGTATTTCAAGCCAAGAGATTTTGACCAAACAAATTCATTGGTCCTGTGACAACATGGGGCTCAGTAAGACTCTACCAGAAAAAAACATCAAAACCAAAACCAAAACAACAAACACAAAAACAAAAAGCCACCACCACCAAAAAACAAACCAAAACAAACAATCCCCCCCCCCAAAAAACAACCACAAAACCCCCAAGTAAACAAAAAAAACCCCAACCAAACCCAACCAAACCAAAACAAAAGATTTAATTAATAATAATAATAATAACAACAACAATAATAAACTAACAAAAAACTGATCTAGGAAAGCAAGCTTCCAAAGTTACTGTTTTGTGGTCTTCACTGGGTCACCAGTTCTTCATTTCTGGAGATATAAAAGTCAGGGTTGTTCATTTTACTTCCTTTCTGTGTCCCAAGAATAAATGTTGATATGTTTAACTTCTTGTTCAGGACTATTTGCTTCAAAAATTTTTAGAGTTCTTGTAGCTTTATTTATAGCTCTTGATTGATAAAGAGGTAGTTTTACATGTTTGATTAGGACAGCAACCCTATCAGTTTGGGCTGATGCTCTGCTCAAGAAATATAATAAAATTTCTTAGTGCATTAACAGAGCTGTACAGTCTGCCTAATGCTCAAGTATATTATTCATAAATGACATACTGTTTGCCTGCATAAAAAGCTTAGAGAGTGTATCTCCTAATCTGCTGTTTCCTCTTCAATCCATAGAATAAATTCCATCAGTTAAAATAATGCAAGCTTCCCATACATAAGCACCTCAGCAAAATGAACAATTTTATAAGTCAGGGAAATGTAAAGCTAATCTTCTGTGCCACATAAAAGTTAAAGCTTCTGTCTTTATAAAAAACAATTTTAATACATTTTAAATGAGCTAAATCAACGGTGTTATCTGATATTACATATACATCTGAAAATACAACTGCAGTGAAAAATGTATTTGTTAAAACCACTTCCAAATCCAAGATGTGAAGATATTTATAATCAGATCAAATTCAGAATCTGAAGAAGAGATAGGCTTTTGCAATTTCCTAGTCCAAATGAACATTTCTGAAAGTCAGAGTTAGGTTAATAATGTGACAGAGTGAGATTTTATGTCACAGCATATTTCTGAAGTCTGCTGATCATATATTTTACAGGATGTGATTTTGACATGAGTTTTCTCTGTTTTACAATATTAACACCCCTGACAAGAGAAGAGTTGCTTCTTTTACAATGAAAATTAAATTAAATTAAATTAAATGTCTAGGTGATTTTTTTTCTAATATTCATATCCATACTATAAAAAAATAGCTCAGAGATTTTATCACCATCTTACAAGTAAGAATAGTTGGTTGCAAAATTTCTTTGTGACTTTGGTCTCATGTTTTAATTCTGAACCACTTCCTGGGCTAATGAAACTTCTGTCTTCACTAAGAGAAGGTAAATAAGTCAGAATATAAAAACTATGACAGGAAGTGAATTCTAAACATCTTGAGAAAACAGATATTGTTTTAATCTAGAGATGAAAAAAAATATTATTCTATGTTGACTCTCGCTCTGTAATAGTTTATCACATGAGAAATGGACTCTGTTAAATGTGAGTAGTATGTGAGAAATTCAGATCAGTGTTTGGTGTTGTTTGATATATTTTCTAACTGAATCCCCAAATAATTCTGTCCATCCTCTGCTAAAAAGAGGCCACCTCTCCCTCAAGGGGAAAACAAAACTATACAAATCCAGAATCTTACCTATCAAATTCACAGGAAAGAGGAAATAAAAAATACTGGATGAAGGAGGAAAACAGTGACGAATATGACAATTCTCGAGGTTGCATTGTTTCTCCTTTGTCATCTCCAGAATTTCAGTGTGTTTACCAGTTATTTGCATTACAACTTCTTCCACTGAAATGTTGAATTTTATCAGATAGACAACAAAATTATTTTTAAATAATCTTCTATGAGGACAGTAATTCAGCCTGCACCTTCTACATAAACAAATCAGTTCCTTGTAATATACAAAGGACTTCATTCATTTGAAGCATCAACACTGCCAATATGAATCAATGAAATTGATAATTTTAGCCTTTTTTTTTTTTGTTACTTCTTGAGTATTGCATTTCCTGTTGCTGCTGATTTTTAGGGTACAGGACTTACGCATCTCTCCTTGGATGATTGATGTAGGTGTTGGCTCAAGAGAGAAACATAGGTAATTCTGTATATAACTGTATAAAAACTGTTAAAATTATAGTAACATACATTTTAGTAGACCAAACAATAGCTATGTTGTGGTATGGATGACCTGCTGCATTTGTTTTCTTTTTCAGAAGACAACGAGAGTAGGAAGTACTTGAGTGTTTTGAATAATGGTGATTCAATCAGGGTAGTATGTTTCCAAATAAGCTCTCACAAAAGAAAAGTTAAGGTTCCAGGAAACACACTACTCAAATAAATGTGCAATTTTCTCTGAGGAACAGGAATTCATAGAATCCTATGAAGACTTGCATTAACTTCTAGGACATTTAGAGTATTCATATATTAAAAGGGAAAAAATTGGGAGGTGACATTAAACTATTTAGGGTTGTAAAAAAAATACAACAAAACCCCACAGTGAAATACAAAAGAACTGAATGATTTTGAATGCCCATGCAAGAAAAAGGAAGGTGAAATGCAATGCTGGTAAGCAAAGATAAATTAATAGTAAAAATTAAAATAATGCTGCCCACTTGGGCAGAAGTGGGGCCAAAACTGGAACCAGGGGAGCTTTCAGCAGCTTCTCACAGGAGCCACCACTGTGGCATTCCCTCTTCCAAAACACCACTGTAATAACCCAAGAGACACTGTTATCATTTGGTTTTCATATTGAGGACTAAGAAATACAGTATAAACTAAGACTCTCAGCCTGAAAGAGATAAGTAAAATGACTTGTGGTACGGGTCCATAAAATATAGAACACAGAGAATATTAACAGGGAATCATTATTTACTACTTCTAGTGTAAAAGTTTCTGATTAAAATAATGGGTATAATGCTTGAAATAAATAAAAGATAGCACTTTTAACACACTAGACTTAAAATTGTGGAACAACATTTCACCAGATCCTGAAAGCATAATTTTGTTAAAAAAGAACAGGATAAATTAATGAAGAGTAGATTTATCAATTGTTAATAAGTACAATGGTGAGAGTGAAAACTCCAGTTCCTGAAGTCCCTGCAAATTGCTGGGAAATCTAAGGACACACAGAGTACTTTATTTTCTTTTTTTTAATTTAGTTTAGAATTTTATTTCTCAACATAAACCCTTTTGTTGCAGCTATCGGAGAGGGGGTTGGTTAACTGGCCAGATCTTTGAACTAATCCAGATTAGTCTGTTTTGCATTTTTGTCTATAATTCAATACATAATGTTCTTAAATGTTTGCTTAGTGTTCTTATGACATTTTTCCAGTATTTTCCCTCTTTATATTAAATGTTTCTATATAACTTATTGTAAACTTGCACTTATATCACAAGTCTGAATAAATAAAACATTATTTACTACTTCATTAATGAGGCCAATTGAATGAACACTTAAAAATATATACTGTATACTGTCTCTTTTCTAGTTACCTAGTCATTCTTTAAACAGAGGGAAATATTTAGCATTTGCAAGATTCATTTAAGCAGAATTCTCGTTAAATGAGTTATTCATAAAAATACCTCTAAGTACTTCATTACCTGCTATCCTGCTATTACTAAGTCACCTAAGTGGCCTACGAGACTGGGTTGTTTTCTTTCAGGATCACATAGAATTTCCAAAATTCCACAACTGTGGCAACAAACAGAATCTTTACTGAAGTACTACCTCTTTTCACAGGATATGCTGTGCCCTAGAGGACTGTAAGAAGCACCAGAGATGAGGTAGTCAGATGCCCCACAGCTCTGCTATACATTATTTTCCAAGCGCCACTTACTGGAGTCAAAGAAAGGGCAAAAAAACATCTAATGATTGAATAAATGTCACTAGGTTTTGCATCTTGAGATGCTGTATTTTAGTCAGCTTTGCAACAAACACATTGCCCCTTCAACTTAGACCGTTTAGCCCCAGCTAGAACCATAGAGCATCTATGACCCCAAGAGGTTTGACTTCAGGTACCCAAGATTGGCTCTGACATGGGGGAGCTGGGTGGCCTGGGATCAACCTGCAGGGGTGACAAAGAGAAAAAAGAAGCTTTATTTATGCCTTCGGGCTCTGTACTCAGAAGTTGATTTCAAGCTTTGATCCTGACCTTGCCTGTTCCGTATTTCTCTTAAATCATTATAAAAGCCAAACAATTTAGCAATTTCCTACAATTAAAAATTATTCCCTTCCACAAAAATAGTTCTAAAAGAATTCACAAGCACAGTGGCATTTTTCCCTCAAGTATTTTTTGCACTTTCTGTGTTGTGTGGGATTTCTCTTCCTTACATTATGTAGGGAGAAAAAAGCAGCAACAAAAATAAAACAAACAACAGAAAATCAAGACTGGAGAGATGTGGAAAGCTTAGATATTTCTCTTGTTTCATATTCTGCACACACTGACAAATATTAATTGCAGTTTCCTATTCCTATTATCTTTAGCATGGATGCTAATTTTCTCAACTGTGCACTAGCACAGCATGATTTCTTTCTTTCATATATGAATTACACCCTCCCAAAGTCATCTGTTGCCTACAGTATAAGTTACTTGAGTGATAATTTGCAGCACTGTATTCTGACCACAATTTTTCATCAATTCAAACTGTCAGTCCTACTCTCTGAAAACTGAGATATCCCCATGACCTTTCCCTCTTTTGCTTTTTATTCCCCATTTGCTGATGATTTCCATGCAATTTGGTATAGTTAAGACTTCATTATTCTGCTTGATAGCTCCACTTCATTACAATTTTTTCCCCATATCAAATGGATATTTTATGTAACTCAAGTTTTGACTGCAGTAGTCAATTGTTTACTACAGGCTGACTACAGTATCTATGTATTTAAGATTATTAGAAAAAAGCTAACTTCTCTTTCCTCATATATACCCCAAAAGAAAGCACATAATGACTAGCAAAGGAGCTAAGACTTTGGTAATAATTGCAAATATATTTATTGTTCAAGTGCAGAGCAAATCTGCAGGTAAGGCAATATTCTCTACTTCCTTGTAGCCATGTGAACTGGGCTCTTTTTCTTTCAAAGGGACTATTTTGAGTGATCAACAATGCAAGTAAGGTCAAATCTTTATTGCAGATTTTTTTTTTAAAAAAGATCACTAAACACTTTGTGAAGTCTTTAAAAGAAATTTGGAGGGTAGAGAAAGAAAAACAAGTGAAATTATAAATTGTTTCAAGCATCAGGCATAATTATACTGCTATAAAGTAGTATACACTTTCATAAAAGGCAAACTATTTGAAAATCATGGAAATCATTGCTCTTAGCTCGCAAAGGAATTTTCAGGATGTCTTCAATAAGATACAGTATTTTATGTTGAAAATTTAAAAGCAAGACTAAACTAGCAAGTATATATTTGTAATACAGTCTTGACGGTTTTGAACTGAATATCTGTATTTTATTCCCAACTGTTAAGTGTTTTGCAACTATAATTATAAGTTTGAACTGAGATATGTTTGGTTACACAATACTTTCCTTTGTATATCCTGTTCTACTGCTTTCTCTAAAGAAAATGGAAGCTAACACCAACTGCTACTTCCCAGAAATGGCACTGTTTTGGAAAGAGAAAGAAACAATAAGAATCTGAGCCTGTGCTTTTCATCAGATTGGAACTTGAATGGGCTTAAATTCTAGGAGCCAGGTTTGGGTTTCACAGCTAAATGGTTCCTCAGTAGCTTTTTGGAGTGCATTGTGGTAATAAACTCTTACATGAATTGCCTGTTCGTAAAAGAATTTCAGTTTAATCTACTTTATACAGATCCCAACAGTTGAGGGACCCTATGGGTTTTTGTTGTTTGGGTTTTGGGTATTTTTTTGCTCTTCAGCTTTTTAATTTCACATTGATTTTTAGTTTGTAGGAAAAATGTTTGGACACGGAATAATTACTCATAGTATATTAGGTACAAACAAAATCTTGCCTCTCAATTTAATACAGGAAATATAATGAAGACATATTTCAGCAGTCAGAAGTTTTGGTAATTTTTAAATTGAATCTTTATACACTGTTGTCCTTGGAAAGATTGTAATGGACAAACTGTTGTACTTAAAGATTTCAACAAAATCTTTCTGCATTCATTACTAATGCAAGTAAAAATAAGGGAGAAGTGAAAGTTTCGGGCAGAATTTTCAAATAGTAAAAAGTTTTCTTGGCACTCCATTATACCTAAACTAGAAAGACCCCGAGACTCAGTCAAAAGACTCGATCCTTGTGATCCTGAAAGAGAGTAAGAAAATATGATGGGATTACTGTAAAAACCTTCACATGCTTTCTTTGTTCTTTTTTTCCTCTCACTGAATATAGACAGGCAATGTCACTGATGCCAGATCCTGACATCCATACTTCTCCTAGGTCACTAATGGGTAAGCAGAGTCATGTAGAAAAGGAAGTCTTTTTTTTAATAAATTTTGTGCCATTCAGACATTAGACCTAAATTCTATTCACATTAGTATTCTTTCATTTTCAGGATAAGGGTGAGGATTCCTTAATGTATTCAAGAAATATCTTCTGTGGAACAGCTTATTTATTGCACTTGTTTTTCTGTGTTAATAGGAGAGTGGGGAGCCAGATATTTTAAACATCCAAATTTAGAATACTTGTTTCCCAGTGAGCATGTTTCTGGTTTGCCTATGGTGGTAATTGGTGAATGATCTCTCCTTGTACTTATCTTGACACACAGGTTTTTCATTACAATTGCTCTCCCCTCCCTATTGAGGAGGGGAAGTAGAGCAGCTATTGTGGGCATCTGGCATCCATCCATGGTCAACCCACCAAGCAAGGCAAGACAAGGCAAAGAAAAAGGAAAGGACACGTTCCGTTGCTCACGCTAATTAACATCCAGAATCAAAACTACCAAATCGAAAGAAACTGTGTGCCATAGCTTTCCTTTGTGATTTAGACAATTTATTTTGCATCCTAATAATTCTAGTGTTTATACTGTGTGGTCAACACTTAAAGAAAAAGAAGGTTTAAAGTTCAACTCTCTTTCAAGTAGACGTCATTACCAAAGGGATGCATACTTCATGCACTTGGATTTTCTTTTTCTCCATAGTAAGATTTGGTTGACGCTTAATTTAGCTTTTCATACATCTGACAATGACATACTTACCACCTATAGCTAGTGATCATTATCAAAAGTAGAAATAAATACATTAATATATACGGGAATGAGGTTTTCAGGAAAGTTACCCATTTCTCAGTACTGCAGTTATTGATTTGATAAAAACTTGAAAAAGTTTGAGGGAGGAGCTGACATCCAGTTGTAGGAAGCGGTGTCAAAATAACATTTTAAGCCCTCAGCTTAAATAATTCTGTTGTGTCTTGTATAATAAACATGTCAAATTTTATGATTGAGCAGCTTGAGCATATATACTAATCAAAGTATCAACTTTTATGAATTATTCCTTCTGTAGTTCTTGTTACAACTAACATTCAAATACAGACCTTGATTGTTATTTCACCTTATTCTGATCAATGGTTATCTGACAGTTGGGCATTTCTTTGGACCATAACATTTTAATCATTCTCCCTGGACGGGTTGGTTCTGAGACTAAGATAAGATTCAGCTGCTCCTAGGCTCCTCTCTGGGAAGGAGTTTAGAAAGCAAGAAGGTCCAATCTGAATCTCCCTGGGTTGTTCAGTCCGGGTTGTGACACATAGGGGTTCTATATTGTTACATTTATGTCATTTCACTACTCACAGAAAAATTTATAAAATTACCAACTGCATTTAGCTATCGAACGCCCTCAAGTATTTTGTTTGAAAATAGAGGGGTTTTGTGGCATATTGAGGCATGGAGTCAGAGGCTTATGCACTGGGACAAATTTTATTAGCCCACAGGTTACATTTATACCTGAAGCCTCCCCATCCACATGTCCTCTTGTATTTTTTCATTGCCACGTTGCACTCCCTCCGTGTGATTTCTCAGTCCCTCTTTGTTGTAGCAGAGTCACCACATCATAACGACTCAGCCTTTCTCCCACAATTTGTTGGGAACCAGAGGGTCACTGCTTCTCTTCCAAGGACTTTACATATTTGTCATAATCATACCATCTTTGCCACTTCCCACAGATTTTTTTATTTGTTAGTCATTAAATAAGCAAAATGAGATTGATACTGTGACTTAGTAAACCTAGAAGTATAAAGAGAATTAAATATTACTTATTCAAAATAAATTATTTTCTTTAGGTTGCCCAATCAAAGAACACTATTTTATGAAACCTTGATTAGAAGGAAAACTTTCTTAACAAGAAATACAAGAAGCAAGCAACACAGCCTTCTAACTTTTCTATGTCCCATTAATTACTGGAGTTAGAATATACTAGTTTTTGTGTGTGACGATTTGATCAATACAATTTTAGGAGAAAACATGCAGATAAACAAATAGAAAACAGAGTAGATTGAAACGAGGTCAAGTTGAACATTTCAAAAGCAAAACTAAGCTTTTTCTGAGATCCATATCTGATCAAATGTTTTTTAAAGTCTTACAGTGTCAGCATTTTACAAGAAATTCAGGACAAATCCCATACTCACACAAGCTAATATTAATCACTGCCTAATCAAAATAGCAAATGCTAGTATTTCATCTCAGAAAAATGTTATGAATTATTCAACAGTACAGTTTTGTCCTTCTTACAGGCTACCAGTTTAAATTTCTTCTATCATACTCATGGCTATAACTGTATAAGATGGCATCATCTGTCATGAGCAAATTGATTTTTTTTTTTGTAATGTGCCAGAGGAAAACTTAGTTCACTTATACAACTTCAACAGAAATTGTACATCCACTAACATGCATCACATGCACAAATTCAAAGAATAAAAAAGAATTCCAATAGTCTTGTAAATCAGTATACATTTAAGAAAGGCAACATCTTTTCTGAAAGAATAGTCTTCACCCATCAGTGTTGGTGATGTTTTTGTGCAAGTTTTTCCAGTTTGCAGACTACAAGTCTAAACCTTGCTGGTGTTATTTCTACATCCTTTCAAGTGACAGCAAAACAGGAAGTTGTAGAAATGGATCATTTGGGGCCTTTGTCAGTGCCTGAAGAAACAGGTTATAAACTTCTGCTCTTTATTTATGTATTGTGTATGCTCTTAATGCTGCTGTCATTTCTATTTGCATACAAGTTGCATACACCTGTGGGTTTGCATAAACAATGAGTAGGATACTGTAGGATACCAAGCTTCATATATTGTTTCAGTCAATGACAGTCACTTTCTGTTTCACTACTTGTATTGTCGTTAGTGTATTTCCAAGCTTCTCCATAGTTAACGCACTTCATATAAAATGAGTCTTTGAAACAGTTTAAAATTCTCATGCAAGAAGACAGGAAAGTCCTGTTTTGCAAACCACTATGTAGCAGGGCTATGTATTTAAAATGTAGAAGTCAGGCAAACTACATGCATGAAATCATACAACAAACAAGTTCATACAATCATACAACAACAAAAGGCATATGGCAACTTCATTCTTAAACCCCTAGAGAGAATTAAATAATGTTCCAACTGTAGTGTTTATTTGCTTCCTGAAATTCTCCTCTCTTTGTGGCATGATGAAAAAATAAATACATAAACATAAAAGGATGTCAAATGCCTCTAAGGCAAACTGTTCTGAAAGCTTACCACCAACAGAGTAACAAAATGAGGAAGCTAGAAATGGTATCTCTAGATCCCTTTTTACTTTGAATTTGCTTTGCATTTTTTCATTTCAGGTTCATTTTTCATACTTAGGACTCAAATATAATTGCTACATGAGGAGGAAAGATTTATTTAATCAGTTAGGTATTACTTGGTATCCAGCAATAGAATGCATGGGAATAGTTCAAATCTGCTGCAGTGGAGGTCTAGACTTGACATTAGGAAACATTTCTGTACTAAGAGGGTGTTCAAACTCTGGGATAGGTTTCCTAGAGAGGTGGTCAATGTTCCCAGCCTACCAGTGTTTTAGAGGCATTTTGACAATGCTCTTAATAATATACTTTTAGTTTTCAACTTCCTTGAAATATCCAGGCAGTTAGGCTATATGATCATTGTAGTCCCCCTCCAATGGAAATTATTCTATTCTATTCTATTCTATTCTATTCTATTCTATTCTATTCTATTCTATTCTATTCTATTCTATTCTATTCTATTCTATTCCATTCCATTCCATTCCATTCCATTCCATTCCATTCCATTCCATCTCACCCCACTCCATTATTTTCTATTTGTTTATTTATTTAACTATGTTAGGCCTGGCATTATTACTGCTATTTTCTTAATTGTCATATAATATGGTAAGAGTGGTTACAGTATTTGATTATGACAGCTTGAAATTATGCATTAAAATGTGAATTATGATTAATTATTCTTTTCCAATTCCCTGGAAATTGTTTGTTTCTTTTCAAGTAGCTCTTCCCATACATCAAAGCCACAAATTTTTCTGTCATAATTTTACGGTCTCATTATGTTTCCAAAATGTGAGAAAAAACATGCTATATAAGGTAATTTGATATTAGAGGTGAGAATAGGTTTATATACCTTCATTAGAAAAATGAAACTTTGATAGAATAATAAGGGAGGATCATCCTACTGAAATTGTATGTCATGAGATTTACAAACCATTTATTCTGATTTGAAAGATTAGAAGAGCAAGTTTATTTTTATTAACATCTTATTGTGGTTTCCATAATGTTCTTTTTGTATGAAATAACACAAACCCATACATAATGTTATAAATCATTAGTGTAGAGTATAGAAAACCATTCCTCATACTAGAATAAGAACACGCAGCAAAGCTTCTTTTCCTCTACTCTGGAATTATATGTCCAAGTAGAGGCATATAAAATCTCTACTGATTTCATTGTGGTAAAAAAGTTAATTCCACTGTATGTATTCTTTTTTTTTTTTCTATTCCTCTCGATCTACCTTTCCATAAAAATGTCTAGATTTAACTTTGTCCTCACGTATCTTGTTTTAGTTACTTTTTCTATGTGCTCCAGTATGATGCAACACTATTGTGCCTGCTAAGACCTTCTCCACACAAATCACCCTGTCAAACACAGAAAAGTCTCAGTGCAGCTGTCCCAGCTACTGATAATATTCAGGATGTGGATACAGCACTGTCTGTCTCCCAGTTTGTGCACCTCCAGGAGAAAACCATCCAAGAATGCTGCAGCCTGTGTGTTTATGAACAAAGACTGGTGCACTGCACTGACCTGAAGAAGACAGCATGGAGGAATGTGATAACACTAAAGGTTAAATTTATACTAGTCAAATGAACATGTTTGTGACTGCTCTCTGGCACTGACACTAAATGGTATTGGGATGGCATGGTATTGCACCCATCTGAAACAGTGTGACTACTGTAAATTACCTACTGGAATGGTCTTCGGCTCATGGTATTTCCTGGGCTACAAATGGCAATTGTTTGGAAGAACACCAGGACAAATTTATGTTAGGAGGCTTGGTAACAATAAAACAGTACAATTGCATTGTATGTACATTAACTGCCTGTGTTTACCATATAGCAGCTTAAATTAATTTTGGTGACTAAAGGCTGTCATTAAAATAGTGAACCTCAGCAAAAGATGCCAGTTCTTAGGGGCTTTGATGAGGACATCAGAACAAGAAAACCACTTTCAGAATCAGTTATGGTCTTATTGATACAGTATTTTCTAATTCACTAAGATTTATGAAGAAAAGTTAACAGATTTAGGATGTTCATTCTGCAGCCTATAAATTTTGAGGTTTGTTTTGTTGTTTCTAATATGCCGAGAAGACATACATTTCTGTTTCTTCTCCCTTTTTTATTACGGTAACAGTAGTAATAAGGTGCTGAATAAATGACATATATCTCTCAAAAAACTCATCATAGGTTGTCTAATAGACTATTATAAAAAAAAAAACTTTGCATTTCAATCTGCAAGTGAGAATAATCAGACATAGAAAGATTCATATCTGGTCAATATGCATTTCTGTAGTTGCACATGCCATTACCCCAGCAGTCTCTTTTTGTAGTGGCAATGTTTCTGTGGTCAGGCACAGTTTGTTTCCATTTGGCAAGCACTAGCCCATGCATAATTGTGCCAAGAGAAAACTTTTTCCTTTTTTCAAAGTAAAGTTTAAAAGTAAAGTTTCAAAATTTATTTTTAATAAAAAAACTTGATTTAACTCATAGAGAAGTGCATTAGAGACAGCCAAATCTGTTGGGCCAGAGAGGGTGTTCTTCCTTTGCCTGCCCAATAGATGTGAGGATGCTGTGATTCCCTGTTCCCAGCTCCAGTCAGTGAGCCAGCCAGAGACTGAGCATCCTGATAGATGCACACACAATGCATAGATGACCAGCCAAATAGACAGAAAACCATATCATAGAATGGTTTGGGTTGGAAGGGACCTTAGAGATATTCTAGTCCCAGCTCCACTGCCATGGGCAGGAACACCTCCTGCTAGACCAGGTTGCTCAAAGCTTCATCCAACCTGGCCTTGAACACTTACAGGGAAGGATGATTGACAGCTTCCCTGAGGAAATTTTTCCAGTGTCTCACCACTCTCACAGTAAAGAATTTGTTCCTGATGTCTAACCTAAATTGACCCTCTTCCAGTTTAAAACCATTAACCCCTGTCTTATCACTACATGCCCTCATAAAAAGTCCCTCCTCATCTTTCCAGTAGGTCCCCTGCAGGTACCAGAAGTCCATTACCAAGTGTCCCTGGAGCCTTTTCTCTATGCTGAAGAACTCCAGTTTTCTCAGCCTGTTTTCTAGGAGAGATGCTTCAGCCCCATGATCATCTTCACATCCCCCCCTCTAACAGCTCTACAGCCTTCTTGTGTTGGTGGCCCCAGAACTGGATGCCACCTCCAGGTTGGGTCTCATGAAAGTGGAGAAGAAAGGAAGAATCATCACCGTTTACTTACTGACCACGCTTCTTTTGATGCGGCCCAAGATACTGTTGACTTTTAGGGCTGCAGGAGCACATTCCCAGCTCATGTTGAACTTCTCACCAACCGATACCCCCGAATCATTCTCCTCAGGGCTGTTCTCAATCCATTCTCCACCCAACCTCTAATTGTGCTTGGAATTGGCCCTACCCAGACGCAGGATCTTTCACCTGGACTTTGTGAAATTCATGAGATTGGCATGAGCTCACCTCTCAAGCCTGCCAAAGTCCCTCTGGATGGCGTACCCTCCCTCCAGCATGTTGACTGCATCATACAGCTGGGTGTCATCAGCAAACTTGCTGAGGATGCACTCAGTTCCACTATTCATGTTGCTAACAAAGCTATTAAACAGTGCTGGTCCCAACACCTACCCCTAAGGAATGCCACTCCTCACTGGTCTCCTTTTGAACATTGAGCCATTGGTGACAACTCTTGGAGTGCAACCATCCAGCCACTTCTTTATCCATCAAGTGATCCATACATCGAATCCGTGTTCAAAACATTATCTTTACAGGCACCCAGCACTCACATTAAATCAGCAACCTGTTCAACCTGATCCTCTTCCTCACCTGCAGCTGATGAGCACTGAAGCTGGGTTGTCTTCTTGGAAGTAGCTATGCATTGAAGCTGTCCTGATATTAGCCACAGGCATTGACCCGCTGCAATCGGTGGCCTCTGGACCTACGCCTCAGTCCTATTTCAATTACTGGTTTAGGCCCATCTGTTATCAACCAGGGCTCTGTTCACTCAACCCCCACTCACACTGTGGGAGAAGGAGGAGAAAATCCACCTAAAGGCTCATTAATTGAGACAAGGATAAGGAGGTTTTCCTCCCTACTCCCCAAATACAGTAACAGGAATAAACCAGACAACCTGAGAAGGAAAAAAAAACCACTAAATTAATCTTCAAGGAGAAAGAAAACATAACCAGTTCTTAATATCTTCCCTTCCTATCCCTCCTTTCTTTCCAGGCCTGAATTGCTGATTGAAATCCTGATTTCCCTTCAGTGGCACAGGGGAAAGAGAAGTCGGGGTTTGTTTCTGCCACTCTTTCCTCCTCAGGGGAGGACTCCTCACAGCCTTCCTCCACTCTAATGTGGGGTTCTTCTCATGAGAGAGAGTCCTTCATGAACCCCTCTGACTTGAGTTACCAGGTGCTGTCCCTCAAGAACAGACTGCTCCAGCATGGGCTGCCCACAGGGTCAAGGTCTGCTTTGGTAACAGTCACCTCCTCCAGCACAAGGTTCTCCATGTCTGCAGATCCACATCTGACCCTCTCTGCAATCCTGCACAGGCTGCAGATTACCATATGCCCACTTGTGATGCTTCAGGGGCTAAAAATACACATCTACCCCAGTGTAGTCCTTCAAGGACTGATTTGCCGTCCTCCTCCATAAGATGCAGGAGGGCAACCTGCAAGAGAAAGGTACTTCAGTCACCTTCTCCCCCTCCTTCTTCACTGACTTCAGTGTATTTTCATCTACTCTGCTCTGCAAGTCCTTTTTTATACTTTTGCATTTTTGTTTTCCCTTTCTAGCATATGTTACTCACAGAAGCACATCCAGCTTCCAAAATTTGCTAAGCCTTGGCCCAAGGCAGGGTCAGGATTGAACTGCAGGAGCTTCCAACATCTTCTCAGTGGAGCCACCCTTATGGGACGCCCATAAGGTTGAAAAAGGTCTGAGGGTTTGAAAACACCACCACAATAACCCAAGACAAGTACTCAGATCTCTAATCCTGTTTGCTGGCTAGTCTGGCATGAACTTTTCTCATGTTCAGAACTCAAAACAGAAAACTTACCCACAGAAAAGATAGATAACTATGGGGGTGAAGCACAGGGGGCCATGAGACAAGCTTATGGACAAGCAATCCAACTGTACCTAGCTAGTCACTTTCAGACCCTTCCCCCTTCCCCTCAGCCCCCCACTTCTATACTGCAATGACACCTTTAAATTAGGAAGCAGTTTGTTTGCATGGCTATCTCCAGGCAGAGAATTCATGAAGAGGGGGGTTTTCCTCACTTTTCTTTCCTTTTATGGATACTGGCTGACATGTCTTGTTATTCTTTGATACCTTGTACAGATAAAATCTAATGACCTTGCAGCCCTCTCTACTTAATGCTCAGGTAATATCTGCAGCCCTTTATAGTGGGTGTACACATACTGAAAGAAAAAAATTGAGAAAAAAATTTAGATTTTAAGGGGGCTGAATAATCCCCTCAAGAAACCTCTTTCAATAAAAAGAGCATATAGAGTTTCTTGTATCTTGTCTCAAACACCTAAACTCAGTGTTTAAAATTAGATGGGACTATCCAAGTAGCATGATATATAACATCCAACAAGGAATAAGGTCATTGAGCCCGTGATATTTGAGCCAGATAATTAAATTCTGAGTGATTTTGACCTTTATCTAATCTCTTTTTTATCTTAACTGTTACAATAAAGAGAACTGTTGCATGCAGATCATCTGTAATAGAATGATAAGTTTCATTAGTTGTCTGATAGAGCAGTGTTTGTTTGTTTTTTTGTTTGTTTGTGGTTTTTTTTGGTTTTTTTTTTTTGGTTTTGTTGTTGTTGTTGTGGCTTTCTTTTTGTGTTTTTTATTGTAGGAAGCCTGGCTTTATGCTCTTTAATTATAAACATCAAATGTCATTATCAATGCTTAAAGCAACAATAATACTTTCTTCCCCAGTTGCCCTTTTCATACGACATACTAGTTAATTTTAAATGTTTGGTTCTTTCAGTATTTGATGTTTTTTATTTTGATTGACAAATAATACGCCAAAAATAGTGACAAAATTAAGCATCTAATTTAATTGTATGGTCTAAAACATTTATATTCACAAAATACTTCACTCTACAGAACTGAAACAAAAATATAAATTTAAATGGTTCTCTTAAAAATCATGTCCTCTTTCTCCATTTCCTTTTCTTTACAGATAATGACTTGTAGACATTTAGTGTTACAAAATATAACTAAATGAGTATCTGACATTGATAGTGCAACTGCCCTGCTATATAAAGAGTGAGGGTGTGCACAATAATAATTTTCAAGACCTCAAATTATTTTAAATACTTTATTGTTAGATTACTTCTCAATTAGCTCACATTCTTCTTTTGGCTGCTGCACAATAACTTTTTCCTCAGTTAATCTGTAGGGATGGGATTAGTCTTTCCAGACATGGGTGTGAGATAATCAGTTTTTACTTGCCTTGGACACAAAGTATGTAAAATGAGCTTTTTTTCATTTTAACATGTGGACTCAACCAGAGGTATGATTGCAGGTTATCGCAAAGAACTCTTCTTTTTTATATTTTTCTAATTTATATTCTTTGTTACCTGATAGATACCATGCCATAGTTATTGCTATGTTGCAGGTTTCAGTGACAGATGTGCTATCTAATAGTTGCAAACAATTCAAAATGTAAACCAGGGAGGTTTGGGGCACGAAAGAAGAAAATGTAATAGTCCTTCTCAAGAAAACAGGACTGGAAATTCATCAAAGATCCTCCATTTCTGTCTTCTGGACAACACAGAAAGGTTTATTTTGTTTAGTCGTGTTAAAACAAAACAATGAAACTGATTTGTAACAATCATTAGCTGAATGTCTCACAAAACAATAGTAGGTGCTGAATAAATGTCAAATCAAGTCTACTAAGGCTTATCTGTAGGGCAAAGGAAATGAACAAGTTAGTGTTTCTGTTTGGATTTCTGCCTTAGGAATATGTGCTGTGAAAGCAAACAATTTTAATTAATTTAGATTAATTAAGAAGTTATACTTAAAAGATTGCTTACCTCCCAGCTCTTGTGGATTAGGGATAAACTTTTTGTCTTTTCTGGACAGAGCTTGGGGAAGCTCCCTGAAAACCTGAGAGATAATAAAAAACTAATATTCCATACAGATAATTTGTCTACAGAATTTTGAAGCCTAGCAGAAGCTCACATTGAGAGGATGCCAAATCTGGTGAAACCTGCAGATTTTCATCTTCTGCTATTGTCCCATGTAAAGTATAATGGCAACAGTACATGGAAACTTAGAACCATAAAAAGGAACCATATGCCCCTTAGAGAAATATTTAAAGGATTTATAGCACAGGTGATTTTATCCTCAATCCTCCCAGACAGAAGAAGGAAGAAAAAGACAAATCAAACTAGTCAATACATGGCTGATGCCATACTGAAGGTTTTGGCTTTTATGGTCATGGATCTAACTAGGAGAAGTTAGGTCTGTTGTAAGCTTATGGGATTCATCTGAGCTATAGAGAAGATCCAGGGGCTGCTGATGTGTTAAGAACAAACAGGGAACCACCTGTGAAACACCTCAAAAAATTAGGGCATAAAGGTGTCAAGGCTGTTAGACCAGCTGAAGTACCTCTATACCAATACACATAAAATGGGTAACAAACAAGAGGAGCTGGAAGCCACTGTGCAGCTAAAATCTAAACAGCCATAATCTAAACATTCTCACTGAAAATTTAGTGGGATGATTCACATGAATGGAGAGCTACACTCAGCTATAAACTATGCAGAAGCAACAGGAGAGGAAGAGAGAGAATGAGGGCTTCTTTATATGTAAAACAAACCAAACAGATTTACTGCTGAGAGCTGTCACTGTAAAACAGTGATTAACAGGTTGAGAGCTTATGAGCTAAAAATTAGAGGCCTAGCCTAAAAAAAGGAGAACTCTGGTCTGGAGTTTTCCACAGACTGTCTGACCAAGAGGAGACCATAGGTAAAGCATTCTTACTTCATCTACAGGAAGCATCATGCTTGCAAGGTCCAGTCCTGATGGGGTAAGTCCATCATCCAGTTATTATCTGGAAAACCAGAAGAGCAATAGGTATGCAGTTCAGGAGTCTCTTGGATGGCATGGTTAAAAATAAAAAGGTCTTCTACATAAAAATTGGCAAGAAAAAGAGGAAAAAAGAAACTGTATCCCCCCTAAGAAATGACACAGAGGATGTGACAACCAATCTGGAGAAAGCCGAAGCCATCAACAAATTTTGCCTCAGTTTTTACTGGCAATTTCTCTTCCCAAATCTCTGTAGTCCTGAATCTCTAGGCAGGTTCTCAGGGTCTAAGTGAATCAAGTCCCACTGACTGTAAAGAAGATATTCACTTCAGGGCTATCTGAGTAACCTTAATGTGTGTAAGTCCCTGGGACCTGATGAGTTGCATCCCAGAGTTCTGATGGAAATAACAGTTATAGTTGCTAAGACACTCTCCAACATATTTGAAAACTAATGGCATTCTGGCAAAATACACAGGGACTGAAAAAGGGAAACATGTCACCCATTTTTAGAATGAGTAAAATGAAGGACCCTGGGAACTAGTGACCAGTCAGGATGACTTTCATCTCTGTAAGATTATGGAGTAGATCCTCCTGTGAGGCATGTTGAAATATATGGAAGACAGGGATGTGTTCAGACACAGCCATCATGGCTTGACCAAAGGCAAATCAATGCCTGACTAGATTAGTGGCCTTCTATGATAGAGTAACTGCATTAATGAACAAGGGAAGAGCTCCTGATGTCACCTACCTGGACTTCTGTAAGGCTTTTGACACAGTTCCACACAACTTTGTCTCTAAATTTTAAATATATGGATTTGATGGATGGATTATTAGATGGATAAAGAGCTGGCTGCCTGGCTACATTCAGAGTTATAGTCAATGTCTCAATATCTCAATATCCAAAAGGAGATCTGTAGCAACTGGTTTCCTTCAGGAGTCCATACTGCAACTAATACTGTACCATACCTCTATGAAACACATAGATAGAGGGACCAAGTGAATCAACTAGTCTGCAGATGACACCACACTGAGAACTGCAAGCACTACTAGGCTAGAGAGATGGAAAGGCACTCAGCGAGACCTCAACAGGATGGATAGGTAGGCGTGTAAGACCTATATCTGAATATATAATACCTGAATTTCAACAAGGCCAAATGCAAGGTTATGCACATGGGTTAGGGTAACCCTTGATATCAATACAGACTAGGGGATAAACTAAGCCTTTCTGCAGAGAAGGACTTGAGAATATTGGTGGATAAAAATTGGACAAGAATGTGTGATTGAAGCCTAGAAAGCCAATTGTATCATAGGCTGCATCCATAGAAGTATGTCCAGGAGATCAAAGGTGGTCATTCTCTCTCATGAGACCTCACCTGGAGGTCTGCATCAAGCTCTGGATATATATTTTCTATTAAGAAAGGAGGAGATCATTGGAGCTGGTAAGCCTGGAGAAAAGAAAGCTCCAGGGAGACCTGACCACAGCATTTAAATGTATAAAAGGGGGGTTTAAGACAGAGAAATACTTGTTACTGGAGCCTGGCGTAAGTCCTGTAGTGACTGGAGAAGGGGCAATAATTTTAAAGGGAAGGAGGATAGGGCTATCTTGAACATAAGAAAGAATAGTTTTTATAGTAAGACAATGGAACTAGTTGGCCTGAAAAGTTATGGATGTCCGATCGCTGTTGTGCTCACTCTGGCAGCACATTTACTAAAACTGGAATGAATTGGAGATCTATGATGCAGTAGCAACTGTTCTTGGTTTTTCCATGTTCCATGCTTTCATCTCTTTCTCATTCTTTCATATTTCTGCCAAATTTTATGGCTTTTATTTCACAGTCATCCTCTTCCTTGCTAATTTACTAGGTTATTATCCTTGTGGCAAGCATTTATTTATAGTTCACTCTCTTTGTCCCCAACCATTCTTTTACTAAAAAATTTACTGCAAAAGATGTAAAAAGACTGAACAGTGAAAACTATTTTTCCAATACAGATCCTTCAATTTTATGTGAATGTGCAAGTTCTACATTGTCAGAAACCTGGGACAAATAAAATTGCTTTCTAACAGCTTTTTCAGAAAGATACCTCAGTATGCTTGTTCAATTTTGTAATTCATTCATCTCTTGGTCAAAGGTTACACCCTTATAAAATTTCTTTAGATTTCTGTTTTGTTTTTTTTCTCACTTAGAATAGCCTCAGCCTGGGCATATTTAAGGTCTACCCTCTCTCTAACTTCACAAATTTTAAATCTTTCTGATATATTTCTTAATTTAATACTCTCAAAAAATTGACAATGAAATTTTATGTCTTGCATACCCAGAACTTCCAAAATGTCTGTTTTTCTCCAACCCATGTGAAAAAACCCAAAACAAAACAAATAAACAAACAAAAAAACAAAGCAGGAAAAAGCCCTAACAATTCTATGAAACATTTGTGCTCTAAACCAACTCTGTTTCAGATTGCTTATCTATCATTCTGAGTGCTTTTAAAATAAACTTCTAGTCAATGTTTAACTGCATTTTAACACTGAACAGAATTAAGAAAAAATATTCTAGTCCACACCTAAATATTTTCAACTGGTAAAAAATTTCTTCTGACAAAGAATGGATATACATTTTCTATTATCTTTTGATTCCAGTTTGTACAGTTTATAGCTTGATGCTCAATGAAACTGAACTAAATGGTTTCAGTTGAAATCATTCTGTATGTTTCTGTATCTTGAGTTCTTTGAAGAAAGAGCATTTTCAGCATTGTTTTTATATTGCTGAGTTCTAAATACTTTTTTATAATGGTTTATATCCACAATAGCAAACAGCAAGGAGAAATAAGATCAAATCCGTAGAATGAGACAACTTATGCAGAAGACCAAATAGCCATACAGTATTTCAGGGGGTTTCTTGAGATAACTTCTGGTTTTTTAATGTGGACTGAACATAAATTAATTGCTGTAGAGTTTTCAGTGTGCTCCAGGAGTACATCTTTCAGGTTTTTTCTTCTAAAAAAGCCAAAAAAACCCCAAACAAACAGAAAACATAATCTTCGTGTGTTCAGTCACCATTCTATAATGTGAATCAAAATACAGCAAATTAGGACAATCAAGAGTTTATTTAAAAACAATCTTTTGGTCTGAACTAAAATAGTACATATAGATACCCTGTTTCCTTGATATGTTTTCATAAAAAAAATTAAAAACCAATCCTTTCTTTGCATAGGACAGAATTATCAGCCTTTTTATCATCTTAATAATTCTTATAACAATTATTTTCCACTTCAAATCTGGAAAAAAACAGAAAAAAAGATCGTGACTTTAGCAAAAGGATACTGTCATACCTGTGCTTATACCTTGAGACATAACCTATAGCTAACTTAAGGGCTGTACCTACCTCTCCTTTTCCTCTGAACTGACCCCATGATGAATGGAATCACAATGTTCAGGCACCACCTCTTAGGCTGACCAAAGCAAAGGAGTCGTTTTCTTTCCTAATGCTGGAATGAGCAGTAGGACATTTGAGATCTCTGCGGATATTACCAGGTGAATCTATACTTGGGGTCATCTCTGTTGCCTGACACAAACACACACACTGAACATCTGAAGCCCTGGCTCTCCCCACAGATGTGTAGGAACAAGTTTCCTGCTGCAGCAACATGGAGCAATTCATCAAGGAACCGCTGTTATAGCACTAAGAATTGTTCAAACTGTATGAGAGTTATTTCTATCTGGTTAACAGGTAAATAGATTTTTGTTCTAGTCCTGGCAGGTTTGTTTTTTTTTCCCCCTTGCTCTTAAACAGGAATGTATGATACAGAGATGCATTCCTTGAGATCCTGTGCAAATTCTTCTTAAAAAAAAGTAAAAATATTGTATGATAAAGTCCTTAAACAGACATAATAGTGAAACAGCACCACTATTATCTAGAAAAATTATCTCAAGATGGCACTGGAAGCCAAACTTTTTTGGTTTTACCTATAGCTGTTCATACCTATTTTCAATTCCCATCACTTTGTACTGCTATCATTGTTGAGCAGCTGAACTTTTATAACTTATTTTTTTTATTATTTTTTTGTCAGCTCAGTTGTGAGAGCTAGGACATACAGAGTTCTCAATGAAACTTTAGCATTATGATTGCATAGAGATGATGACCCCATTTTCAGCTTATAGAAGCCAATATTTCCCTACAAACCCACAAATAATATACTCTTAAAAAATACAACTCTAACTAACAATTATTTTCTGTTATGAGAGGCCAAAGTATTCTAAAGAGGCTGACTGAGAGAGGCATGCAGTCCTTATAGAACAGGATTTTTTAATGTTTATTTTAACTGTAAAAAAATGGGATGAGTTTTCATACAGATTTAGAGTTCTTTGAAAATGGTATTTAAAAGAAACTAAAACAAAAAAAGTCGATGAAGAATGGAAAATAAGAGGTCAAATTATTTCCTTTCTGTACTCGAAAAAAATCTTAACTTTGAAACAGATCTAGGCTTATGAAGAAAAAAATGTTTAGGTTCCAGAGATTCCATAAAGCAGGGGGGGTTTAACTTTGGTAAATCTAACATATAATAAAAGGTTTTAGATGTCACTGCCAAAAATACTGTGTGAAATTCTCAAGTGCAGCTCTAAATCTTTGTAGAGATGTGACACAGAAAAGTCATGAAAGATACCACAGTAATTTTCTGATCCTGTTGTCTGCAGCATTGACATTTATGTAACCACAGACCTTTTTGTTGTTGTTCATGATGACAATGCATGTTTTTTTTCTGAAGAAATGCAAAACTATAGGCATTCTGAGGAGAATATCAGTCTACCTCCAGGCAAAAGACAAAAACTTTCTAACATTCACAAATTGGAAAGATGAGTCAGTCGGGGCAAAAAACCAATGTGGTTAGTTGACCTTATGTCACAGTTTTAGCCCATAACCAGGTGAAAGTTGTTCCATGCTATTCCCCTGCTGCCCTCCCAAGGGAAGACAAAAATACCAAAGGAAAGAAAGATTAAAGTTTGAAAAAAACATGAACAACTAGAATAGGTTTCATGAAATAGTAACGATGATGGTGGCAAACTTCAAGTATATAGAAATATGTAAACACAGAACCTACACTCCTCAGCTGTAATTACTTCCTAACAAGAGAAGTCCCAAACTAGACTCAGAAAAAAAACCAAAAAACAAACAAAGAAACAAAAAAAATCTTGCATATAATCTCAAGTATTAATTTCGACTTTTCTACATTGCTATCACTTTTCTTGCCATGGGATTGGCTCCTTCTAGTATTCACTTAAAAAATATTTGGTCACAGTTTAAAGGGATAGCATTTGCAATGAGGGAAGGAGGTATTTTAACCATAGAATAATTATCATAAAATGCCAGTTGGCTTCTGAGACAGAACATCCTCTGAGTAACTCAGTCGCACAGCACAAACCAGTTCATGTTCTTACTGCTGTTTTCTTCTCTTATGTACCTCAATCACTTTAGCCTATGTATTCTAAATTATATAAGAGCAATGACCTTTTCCATGAATACTAAAAAGAAATACATTCATAAATAGTCTGATTAAATTATTATAAAATGTTAAAGGAATCATATGTTCAATATATAAACAAAGGTGATGGATTTATTTTTATAAAATATTTTTTCCTACTATATGAAATTGTTTTTTAAATAAACTGAAGACTTCAAAACACATAAAGTGTAATCTATGTTCCTCAAAGGAGCCTAGGAAATAAAATGTAAATTTTTTTAAATTGAAGTGATTCTTAAAGAATTCTTAAGAAGAGTTAGGGGTAAGCAAAAGATTAATAGTACGGAATTAATCTCCAGTTCATAGATGTGGATTTATTGTTGTATTAGATGCAAGGTTGTAACTATATCTTACTGATCATGTAATAGAATTCATGGTTTTCAAAGTCATCTTCCAAATGTCTTGCAAGTAATATTTTACCAAAACAACTGTGTTGTACAGAAGCAGTTATTTCTCCCTTAGGTGGGACAAACCCTACATTTTTCTATATACTGCCTACCACTTTAATGAACAAGGAATATTCCAGTTGAACAGAAATTTTACTTCATGGCCCCAGTAATGAATCAAAGTATTATTTTTCTTCCTCTGAGAAGTCTGTTCACTATTCATGTATGATTGATTAATAGCCATGATCCTAGATGCTAGATCCTAGATCCCAGTTTTAATACATATCAGTTAGATCAGACTGCCAGGGGCTGTACGCAGGTGGATTTTGAAATATGCTTCTAGGGATAGAGACTTTACTGCTTTCTTGGGAAAACTCTTTCAGTATTGGACACCCTCACATTAATCAAGGGGTGTTTTGTGTTTAAGTTGAATTTCCTGTGTTTCAGAGTGTACCAGTTGCCCCCTGTTCTCACTGGACACCACTGAGAAGAGTTTGACTCTGCCTTGTTTATACCTCTCTCCCCTTTGATAAGAACTCTCTGAGCCTTCTCTTCTCCAAGATGAACAGTCCCAGATCTCTTAGACTCTCCTCACATGACAAATGCCCCAGTTCCTTTACTCCCAACCCTTTGGGATGGACCAAACAAACGAAAAAAAAAACAACAAACCCCCCCCCAAAAATAAAACTAAACAACAAAACACACACACAAAAAAAGGAAAAGAAAAGAATTCCCATAAAACATCCTTTAAAACTCCATTTTCCATACCCTATAGTTGATTATGGGCTGTGTACCTCCTGTGACCCTTTCTTACATGTGAAAATCTTTGGACTGTTGTAAGGACATGACAATTTTCCTTAAACAGCCTCCTTTGTAGCCTGTACTCCAACTGGGCTTCCAGTAAAAGTTCCTCCTGCTTCTGCTTGTGGACCACTCGCGTGACAAGAACAAAGGTAAATTCACACGCAGGGGTGAATCTACCTGGCCCTCTATTTCTTGTTTTTGTTTAAAGTGCTACTTTACAGCCCACAAAGAAACAAAACTGCTCCTGAATTCATTGACTGTGCCTGAAGCAAGGCACAGGGACACACTCTCCCAGAATGTTTTTTCAGGAGAGGAAATATTTTAGCACTGACAGCTACAGATGGGAGCATTAGGTATTCCTTACATGCCTGACAACCTTTCCCCTCGAGCTGAACTAATCCTCCTGCTGTCTTTCCTTGGGACAGATTCCTCTGGGAGCTGTCAGGCGACCTTATAAAGTGCTTCCTAAGCTGAGGCAAAACCAGTACTGCTTGTGAGTATAATCACAACACATTGCAGATGAATTTGGTTTCTTAAAACAGAAAAACTTTCTCCATTTCTTTCTTAAGCTTCAAACATCAGGATCATTGGAATTCACAGGACACATCTGCATTAAATTTTGTGCCCTGCACAAAAAAACCCCCAACCAAACAAACAAAAACAACATAGTAATTATTAAAGCCTTCAAGTAGTGGTTGCTTTTTGAAATATCTTTTTATTGTATTTATATTGTGAAATAAATTTGCATTATTTAGAATAATCAAACCAACATTTTAATGCAAATAGTGTGAAAACAATCAAATAATTTTTTTTCCTACTGTTGGGAGATAGTTTTCTCAAACAACTCCGCTGTTCACAAGATAATTTTCTGCAGACTGATGCTTTGAGTGGGAAATTCGATTCACTCAGGAACAGTAGAGCTGTCCAAGTAAACCTATTTCTCTTCATTGATTACAGAGAGTGACTATATTTTAACACAGATGCCTCAGTTGATTAAAGCACATTCAAATCTAAGGCTGAAAAATTGTCCAGTTTTAACAATCTATTTTGATTGCTCTATAAATTACATCAGTGCACTAAGTGAAAATAATTTTTCTTCTTTCAGAGACTGACTTGAAGACACTGAGAAAAAATAATTGGAGAATCTGACTTGTGTTATGTGGTAGGGCCTGTAAGGATATAGGCAAAACTTGAGCAGCACACATTCTATAAATGTTGTTTTAAATGAATGAATATGTGCTCAGAACTATGTAGCAGTTTTAGATATGTGCTCTAAAAATATATTCTTTATGGTATCCAAACCTAAATAATCAGAAGGGAGCATACTCCTGAAAATACACAGTTTTAGTCCCACAGCTGAGCAGTATTGATAGAATCACAGAATCGTACAATGGTTTGGGTTGGAAGGGACCTTAAAAAATCATTCAGTTTCAAACTCTTGACAGGGACACAGGACTAGACCAGGCTTCTCAAAGGCCCATACAACCTAACCTTAAACACTTCCAGGTATGGAGCATCCATACTTCCCTGGGCAACCTCTTCCAGTGTCTCACTACCCTCCATGAAACAATTTCTTCCTAATATCAAATGTAAGTGTGCCCTCCTTCAGTTTGTAAGCATACCTCCTTGTCCCATTGCTACATGCCCTTGTAAAAAAATTCTTCTACAGATTTACTGTAGGCTCTCTCCAGCTACTGGAAGGTTGTTCTAGGTCTCCCCACAGCCTTTTCTTCTCCGTGCTGAACAACCCCAGCTCTCTCTGCCTGTCTGTAGGAGAGACACTCAAGCCCTCTGATTACCTTTGTGGTCCTCTTCTGGACTCACTCCAACAGCTCCACAGCCTTCTTATGCTGGACCACCCAGAGCTGGACACAACACTTCAGGTGAAGTCATGAGAGTGGAATGAGAAGAATGAGAAGAATCACCTCCCTTGGCCTGCTGGCCACACTTCTATTGATGTAGCCCAGGATAGAGATGATATTTTGGTCTCCAAGTGCACACTGCTTGCTCACGTTGACCTTCTCATCAGCCAGAACCCCCAAGTCCTTCTGAGGGCTGTTCTCAATCCATTGTCCACACAGCCTGTGACTGTGCCTGACATTGTCCCAGCCCAGGTGAAGGACCTCACACTTGTCTTATTAACTTCATGGGATTGGCATGGGCCCACATCTCAAGGCTGTCAAGGTCCCTCTGGATAGCCTCCTTTCCCTTCAGCTTGTTGACTGCACCACACAGCTTGGCATCATCAGCAAACTAGCTGAGGTTTCACTCAGTTCCACTGTCCCTATCACCAACAAAGATGTTACACAGGACAATGGAACTTAGAGCAATACAATACCTTTCTCTAAAATCTGCGAAAACAATGCTTCCTTATGGCTGAACTCTTTCAGTAAATAGATAGGAGCTAAAATGCTAGTATTCCAGAAACTGTAGTAAAAAAACTACTTAAGTTCTCTCTTAATAAAAATAAAAAAAACTTAAATAAAACTCATTCTGACATGGAGACAATAACCTTTCAAAAAAAGCTTAAAGGCCTGTTCAGTCACAGGCAAAAATACCTGACAGGTTTTTTGGTTGGTTGATTGGTTTTTTTGTTTGGTTGGTTTTGATTTTGTTTTTGTTTCCACCACCCCCCCCAATCCAAAATAGTTACTATTAGTTGCTTTTCAGCTTTGTGGAGGTTAAGAATTATATCTATAAATATATGTGCTTCGATGAGACTTTAAGAACTGTAAGATCCTACACTTAGTTACCATTAAAATATTCTGTAATCAGTACACACACACACACACACACAAAGATGACACCACCTGCATGTATGTCATTGAATGAACAGTCACTTTTCAGGAACTGAACTCACGTTCTCTTAGGAGGACAAAGATGACTTAGAAGCCTACACCTTGTGACTTCAAAATATTCCTTGTCCACCTTGCGCTCTTCAACTTTTTCCTTTTTTTTCCCCCCCTTCTGAGATTATCCTGAAACAGATTTATGTATACATATGCAGATACCGAGTGCAGGAGGCATTACTGGTTTTCATGTCCAAGCACACATTTACAAGGAGAGAAGCTTCAGTTTACCAGAGGAAATGCTAAAATACAAAAAAAACCCCAAAACAAACAAACCCCAAAAAAACAACACCCAAAAACAAAACAAAAAAAAAAAAACAAACTCCAATGAAACAAAAAAACCCAACCCAAACCAAAAAAAGCCCGGAGGATTCCCTGGAAGGAAATCGGGTTTCCTGGGAAGTAGTGGAATATGAATAGTGTCTGACTGCTGATATTTGGCTTCTTTGTTTCTATAAATCCACACATCTCTTTCTTATGAAGAAAATGTAATTGCTTTTTAAAAATTATTTTGAAAGGTTGCTGTGATCTTGCTTTGACTGTCACTGTTCTGTTCACAGTGGGTGAATAAAAATCAATATGACCTCTACTTAGAAGAAAGTATGTGCGGAAGATTTAATATGGAGCAATACACTCCCTAGACACCCACCGAAAAACCTAATGGATGTAGGGGTTGCTCTAAAGATTCCCCTTATGAAAAGAAGAAATTGTAGAAACTAGAGAGTAGTTAAAATTTATTGCTTATTCAAGGATTCCTGAAGCACACATGTCCAAACCCGTTTCTCCTTTATGCATCCTTCAAGGTGTGGATAACATTTATTGATAGATCATTGTGGAGTTTTGAAACTGACATGACTGGAAAGCCAGGCACTCATGTAAGTAAGGGTGTATATCAGATTAAGTATTCTCCTCTTGGCTCTGATTATTTTCCTTGGGTAATATCAATCCAATGTATTATGAAAAACCTTGCAACAAGGAAAGAAAGGTTGCAGATAAATAGAAACAGTTATAAACTATATATCTCTACCTGTTTTTCCAAGTCTCTTTGTGGCTTGTTTTGTTTTGGGGTGGGATGTGTGTATGTGTGTGTGAATGTGTGCTTAGGACACTCTATTTTGCTTACCCTGGTTTCCCTGTAGCCCTTCTGCCAAAACATTAGTAAGATGAGAAAAGGAAGCCTCAGAAACAGCCTTCAGTCATCTTCAAAAGCTTACTGAGGAGAGACACTTTTCCTACCAGAAACCACTGCCTCAGCTGGTCAGCCCTTGTCTAATAAATGAAAATATCTGACAAATTCACTTATTGTTCTTCTGGTTGTGAGGCAGTGGTGGTGTTCACCATGATGGTGCTATTACCTTATCATCCATGCATGGTGCTGTTACTGAATCAGCCATCTGTAACTTTTGTTCACTGAGTGAAAGAGTTTTGGTGTGTTCTCACGTTAGGCAGTATGCATGGACCATTTGAACTGAGCTGAGATGAAGCTTAGGGCTTTAGGCCCCCAGAAAAGCATAATAAGGGGTTTAAAGAAGAATAGTAATAAATAGTAAGTCAGTATTTTGCCCAAAATAGTAACTAGACAAACACAATTTATATACAATAAGGTCATAATGAGAGGTTAGAGCACTAAAGCAGAGAAATGTATATAATTTGTGTGGAAAACACACATACAGAAGTCATACTACTATACTCATTCCTGAAGAACTGGATAGCAGGCCAAAGGGTTTTGTAGAAGTCAGACATCTGAACAGGCACAGGCAGAGAAAGCAAGCTTGGACCACAGTGACAGGCTCTGTTCTCAGGGCAGAGGTTTTGCACAATGTCAAGGAATGTTGCTTTCCCAGGTTGTAGTAGGTGCCTTATCTCAAAAAAAGCAGCTCGAATGTTTGTGTTGTTTTGATTTGTTTGTTTTTTGTTTTTTGTGGGTTTTTTTGTTTTTTTTTGTTTTTGTTTTTGTTTTGTTTTGTTTTGTTTTGTTTTTGTTTTTTGTTTTTTGTTTTCCTTGCCTAGTGGTTTCTTCTTTTACACATTTTCTTTAAAACAACCTTTTTCCCAGATGTTGAGGCAGTAATGAATGTTCTGTCATTGACTGTTCAGAACCTCTGCTTTCAACATTTCCTTACTTCCAGCATCTTTACTAATATACCACAGTCAAACTGCAAATCTTTCCAAGACACCTCATAACAAGGTGATTACATGTCCAATAGGTAAGGTGTAGGTCTTTGTAAAGCAAATGGTTTTGCACCTGTAAAAAAAAATGAAGTAAATGTCCTCCAACTGTTTTTGCTAAGCTGCTGTACAAGAATGGAACAATGAGAAAACACACGGAAAAAAAGGTAAGAACAGCAACAAACTGCAACAAACTGAATGAGTGTTCTTTATGTAGCACAGGGACCCCTTCAGATATTATTTGGGCTCTGAGGAGATTGAGAATCCTCAAGGCATACACATGATAGGAACATGCTGAAGTATTTCATAGTGATGCAGTCCACAAATTGGTTAGAAATTTCCACTGAGTTTAGGAGTCCTGGAATGGAGTTGCTGTTTCAGCTTGCTTTAAGAGGAATGACTTCATTAGAACTTGTCAAGAACTAAACAAATGCAAACCAATACAGGTAATAAAGGGATTTGCTGCAGACCTGCACTGATGCTCCAAAGTAACAGACTATTTTACAGAAAGCCTATGCTGAATGCATAGACACCGAGCTATGTGGACTCCATTTGGACTATCACAATTAGATGTAAACAGGCTGAAGCTGAATACTGAACAAGTTGTTGTGACTGTAATAATGTGAACCTAGGCACTGAGTGTCGCTTGGGATGCCTAGACTACCACTACACTTCTCCAACCGAAAGTAATGAATGTCCCATGGGTCTATTGTTACTGCTGCCATATTTAGGATTCTTGCATAACCATATATTTCTCAAGTAGAGTCACTTCCTAACTTCAGGAGATGGATATTAATCAATAACATCAGTATCTGAAAATTCCATCTTCCAAATATATACTAATTTTTTTTCCTAAATTGATAACAGTAACCTTCCTACTGATATTTAATGACTAAAGAGAAAACTTTTATGAAACACAGGAATCCATATTTCAAAGTTATATAATGGTCAACAAAGCATCAAAGAGCAGTAAGAGAATAATTAGGGAAACACTTTTTTATATGAAGCCACAACTATAATTATAAGGTAAATATATTTTAAATATGCATATATTTAAAATATTAAACTTTACTTGGATTCCATTCTATACTTAACCAGCTGCATAGTGCTTGAACTCAAACATTCTCTGCTCAATGAAGAGGATGAAAATTAATAAGCTAGTCACAATTTCTAGTTCATCTTTGAAATAAAATCTAAGGAACCTAAACATTTTGTATCTCTAAACAATACCTGGGTTTCACATCTGCTTCATTTCAAAGTAGTTTCACTGGCTAATCACAATTGTTCACAAAGAAATATCTTGGCAAGTAGCTCCAGGTCTCCAGGTTTTCTTATTAGAAACAGTATCTGATATTTAATGCAACCCCTTTTCTGAGTGCAATTTTCTCTAGCATTTTGTTTTAAGCCAGTAAACTGTTTACTTCTGCAATGCAATTATCTAACACAGCCAATAGTTTAATGCCCTGCAGAATTTGAATTATTGTATACTGTACATTTTGATGTATATGACTCATCTGCCCAAATTTAGATGCTTATATTACCCACAGTGTTAATGCCTATAAAGTCTCTAACTACTATCTTAGGATTTCTTTAGGAATATAATTTGTCTTATACTGTACAGGTGTTTAAATTAGATCATCTGAATCACATCCTGAAAGTATCTTCTCTGTCTAAAAAGCAAGCCTGATGTAGACACCAGGTGTGAATATATCTATAGATAGATGAGATAGATTGTTTCTGATTTTTAAAATCTTAATCTGATCTTAAAAAAATCAGCTTTAAAAACTGGTTAGTACCACTCAAATTTAACGATATACTAATGAAGTTCAATTAGGTATACTACGTGTAGTGAAATAAGAAGGGTCAATGAATTAATTAATAAATTGTTCTTCAGAGAAACAATATGTGAAATTTCTATAAATACCATTAATTCAGTTTGCACTACCCAGTATCCTGCAATCCTCAACTGAGCAATTTTTTTGGTTTTATGCCTTGTAAATTCTTATTATCTTCAATTCACAGTCATCTTTAAGTGAAAAATTAAGTAGTTGCTCATAAAATAAGTGTCATCAATCCTATTCACTATATTACATTGCATCACTATAAGAGTCACTGCTAGAAAATAATAAAACATACAATATTTTGTTCCAGCAAACAACAGAAAAAGTAGCAAAAACAGAAAAAGTAGCAAATACCCTTCAGTTCTTTTTTAACATCAC
This sequence comes from Florisuga fusca, assembly GCA_038090715.1. Taxonomy (NCBI): domain Eukaryota; kingdom Metazoa; phylum Chordata; class Aves; order Apodiformes; family Trochilidae; genus Florisuga; species Florisuga fusca. The sequence goes on from JAAWXA010000003.1 coordinate 34,884,246, forward strand.
CATTAGGTTTTACATTATTTATCAATGGATAGATAGGTTTCATTCACCAACTGCTATGAAGTAATAAAGGCAAACAGAACTCAGAAACAGGTGTTTTTGCCCTTTAAGTATTGATACATCTTTTTTTGTTTTTGTTTTTTGTAGAAGGATGTAGAAGCCTTCTAAGCTCTATATATAGAGTGTCGGAGAAATGAGGAATCATTGCCACTTGATCAAGGCCTGGATATTTTCATACATTATTTAGAACAGTAGTCCATTTCTGCTTCTTGGATTTTATTCTATTTACTTTCAATATGCACTGACAATGTTCCAAGATTTGAAGACTCCTTAGAGCATCTTTCTAACCTTAGGATCTTATTGAAGGAGATATCTCTGCCTCATCTACCTATACTAGTAATGAAGGGGGTGGGAATCATTCAGAAGATGATTCAGAACAGGAGCCTGAACACCATGCTTAAGTTAAAGTATTCTGAGTGATATTCTGAAGAAATCTAAATCTGTCCATTAAAAATATGTAAAAGACATTTAAAGACGTGGAAAAGATGTGAAGGATACATAAAGATAGTAAGAACACTTCTATAGTAGTTGTGTTAATTAGACAATTGAAGCCAGTTTATGTAGACATCCTCCCATGCTTCTGAGAGCTGTCAAACCCCAGATCAAATATGATGATAAGATACCAACCTGGTAGGCCAATTATGGGAAGACAAGAACAGTAGTACATGGCAGAATCAATACTCATTTTGCAAACTCTTTCATTCCCAAGTAGGAAATTTTAATTTCAGTTTGATACTTCAGAATATACCTTTACAGCATCTTTGGAAATGAGAATATATCATTGCCCCAAAGACTATAACAGGGGAAACAAGATTTTAAAAACTATTTGGAGCCCAGGTGAGCTTTCTCTAATACAAATGCAATAGGAGACCTGTGCGGTGTGAATTGTTGCTTTGCTGAGGTATGTAGTGGGAAAATCACAGGCAGTGGTTGTAAATTGAAATGAGGTTCAAACTGTGCATAAGAAAAAACTTTTTTTTGATCACCAGGACAGTAAAGTAGCTTATCTTATCAAAGTGGCTCTACAAACTCTATCCTTAGAGGTCTAAAGACCGTTAAGGGATGTTATTAGTGGAGTCTACCTCAAGCAGCTCTGGGCCCAGGAGTGCAGAGAGATGTTTTGAGCCCTGTGCTCCCTGGGTTTCCATCTTAGGCTGAGGGTTATGGTTGCTAATTTCCTGTTCTCAGGTTCAACCAGGAGCCTAGCTGGTACAGAGTACACCAACAGTGCTGCTCACACAGCCAGCCACACACAAAGTGCTGCCTTCAACAGGCAGGACTCACACCAGAGACAAGCTCAGACATCCACATCCCCTCCTCCTCTTGGGCTGGAAAAGTTGGGAAGTCACTAATGCAGCATAAATGCCACACTCTCCAAGTTCACAGTTACATATATATTCATGGATCCCCCGAGCACTGTCATGGCCTCTCTGTTTGCCCAGCACCCTTGCCTGAATCCTGATCCCTCTTACCTGCTCCAGATGTCCCCAGCTCAGAGACTATTCCATCTGGATGCTCCCTGCAAGCAGGCAGCCCTCACAAGCTTGCCCCACAGACACCCTTCATTCACATATTCCCCTGGGCATACCAGCACAGACCCCCTAAGCACCTGATAGCCTAGTCTGTACCCAAGGTCCCCTTATCATCAGCTGGTCTGGCTTCAGGTTTTCCAGTTTGGGGAAAGCCCAGTTTGGGGAAGGTGAAGACATTTGCTCCCCCAGCAGCTGGCACAACACACACAGGCTGTGACCCACAGTCCTGATCCAGACACCAATGAGGAGTCCTTCACTTGCCTCACTCACCCCAGTACCTTCAGTAGCTGTTTTTTTTGGATGTTCAAGATCCCTACCTAAAAGGCTGGAGGTCAAACAGCCCCACTTACTCCAGTAGCTGGCACTGATTCCTCCCCCACTGGCTGATACAAGAGGCCATCTCTGACTCCAGCTACCCCCCAGTAGCTGGCATGGAGCCTTTGCAGAACTTGTGTGTGTGTGAAAGAGAATAAGACTAAGCAGAAACAGTTAAGACAGTATTTAATAAGGTATTTAATAAGGCAGGAAAGATGAAGTGATCAAGCACAGGGCTCAGCCTGACCAGGCAAGTGTTCTTACCATTTTACATGTGAAAGGCCCCTTTTATATTCTTTTCTGTCTCTTCCCCCGTTGCTCTTCCTGTTTCCTTCCTCTGCACTCTTCTCTATTACTTTGCATAAACTTATCAATGCCCTTGAAATATCCCAACTACTTATGTTTCTCTTGCTTCCCCTTCTTATCAGCTACAAAGATCAAGTGGTCTTCTCCAGATGTGTCCCCAGAGGTTTTAAATATCCTGTCAATTATTATGACTGAAAAGGTTTGTTTCTTTTCATTGTTTCTACTTTTTTAATCTGTAAAACCTTCATCTCTTTATGTTTTTATTTATTTCCTCTTTTCTTTTTCATCATATTTGAGAAGGTCATAGAATAATAGAATATTTTGGGTTGGAAGAGACCTTAAAGTTCATCTAGTTGTATCCCCCCTGCATGGTCAGGAACACTTCCCATTAGACCAGGTTGCTCAGAGTCTCATCCAACCTGTCCTTTAGCACTTCTACGGAAGGTTCATCCACATCATTCTGTATGTAACCTGTGCCAGTGTCTCACCAACCTTGTAGTAAAGAATTTCTTTCTAATGCCTAATTTAAATCTACCCTCTTTCAGCTTAAACCTGTCCCCTCTCATCCTATCAACATATGTCCTTGTAAAAAGTCCCTCTTCAGCTTTCCTGTAGGCTCCCTGCAGGTACTGGAAAGTTGCTATAAGGTCTCCTCAGAGCCTTCTCTTCTCCATCGTGAACAACCCCCACTCTTTCAGCCTATCTTCACAGAAGAGGTGCTCCACCAGAGATGTCCTTAATCAGGGAATTATAAGGGAACAGACATGTTCTCTTTCCACACACTCTTACAAAGACCTGAAAGAAAAAAGCCTTGACCAATATAGTCTGGCATCCTAGGTGACCTTGCATTGAACAAGAGACAGGTCTTAGTGACCATCTCAAGTATATTTCAAGCTGAATCACCCTATGGTTCTATGACTGCATACAGGATATTATTCTAATTGTGTGCATGTTAGCACTTCTTACTGAGATCAGAGGGAGGGACACCTTCTTTATTAAATTATGTAACATATGTTATCTAATGCATATATGATTGAAATTTTCCTCACTTATGAGTATATTTTGATTAGTATTCAGACCTTTTCTCCATCTTGAGAGTAATATTTCCATTTCTAGCTATCTACATAGGCTAATGTTTCAATAAAATAAAAAAAAATAAGAAACAATGACACACTAAAAATCATTCCCACTGTTCAAGACAGGTGCAATTACATGGAATTATGCCTTTACATTGCTCTTCTGCAGGCATACTATTACTGCACACATAACTGTTTCAGCCATTCTTTTAATTTCTATCAATAATATTTAGAATGCATTTTTTTAGTATAGCTATGAGTTTTCTTGTTGAGGGAAACATTCTGACATTCATTTTGTCAGAATGAATATTTTCTAGTACTGTGATTACATACAGATACCAAAATCCAGGTTTTGTTTCACACTGGTCTAGAAATTAAACCAAATGACAGATGTTCTCTATTAATCCCCCTCTCCTCCCTGATAAAGAAAGGAGAGAGAATAAGGGAGAAAGACTTATGGGTTAAAAACTAAACTACACAACTTTAATGAAACAGTAATGATAAATAGGAAAAATTACTAAATATATACAAATATACAGGAAAATTTATACCACATTCCTCCCACCTTTCCCCCAGTAACCCTCATGTCACCACTGAGGCTGCAGAGCAGCCCTGGGAAAGTCCAGGCTGGACTCCTGGGGTCAGCAGTAGTCAGGAGCTGGAGGCAGGAACACACAGATTCGGGCTGGCACGGATCAGAACCACAGGCAGATGAACGGATGGAATCCTCCCAGGATGCTGAAACAAACAGGAACAAGTGAAGAAAGGGAAGAAGAAAGAGAAGGAAGGGATTTGACCCTCATGTTCCCTCAAATTTATACTGAGTATGAAATGTATGGGATGGAATACTCTGTTTGGTCAATTCTGGCATCTATCTTGCCCAGTCTTCCCTAAAGGAGGGCTTCAGGTGTGACCTCTTTACTCCTTTTCTCTTTCTGGAGGGCAAAATGTTCCTCAGAACTGAGCAGTGTCCTTGGTTTTGCAGAACAGTCTCTGGCTGTAAATATAAACATCCAGTGTTATCAGTCCCAGAAGCAGACACTGTCTGAGAAACTTGCTGTTTATTTCAGCAAGTGCAGCTACTTACAAGAGACTTAGCTGAAAGCAGAATTACAAGAGAGAAAATAACCTTTATCCTGGCCCAAACCAGGACAGGAGGGTGGAGATGCTGTGGTTGTGACTTGTATGAGAAGTTACCAGAAGCTTTGTTTATGTTGGAGAGAGCGAGTTTCAGCTAGCTCTAAGATAAATCCACCACAAGACAAAGATGAGCCAGTCAGCCACACTGGTAACACCTCTGGGACTGCCAGAGAAAAAGTGTTATGGACTGACCATGACTATTGCTCCCCAGGCTCCTGAACCAAGCAGGACAGGGGAGGAGGTAAAAGAGTTGGGCATGATGTTAAACCTGACAATAAGGGATGGAATAGGAGGAAGATGGTTTCAATTTTGTTATTCTTTCTCAGTGTTTTACTCTGTTACAATTAGATGGTATTAAATTAACTTAACTTAATTTTCCCTATCCAAGTCTATTTTGTCCATGATAGTAACTGGTAAGTCATCTCTGTCCTTATGTTAGGCCTTGAGATTTTTGTCCTGTGGAGGGGGAAGGGTAGAGTGGCTTGGTGAGCACTGGTGGCCAGCCACTCATTTAAAATAATGTGTAAATATACATTCAACATTTACAGTTAACTTCTACAAAAATAACTTGTCCTTAATTTCAAAGCTGGATATTTTCCATATTATATCTTTCAGACATGATTTTGGACTTAATATAACAATAATGCACTGTTCTAGAATAACACTTATTAAACATTCATGTGACTTGGGCCTAGTGGGGCCAATGTTCAAAATCAAATTATCCTTCTGATGGCTTGTCTTTGTAAAGGACTGCTTTCTCAAAACCTCCTAAAACAATCTGGGGAATCACCACATGAATTATCAGCATTTGCTCAGCCCTTGCTCAACCCAACCGCAATGCAGAAAATGCAAAATAATGCATGTCATAGCCATTTTCACTGAATGTTAAGCAAACTCAGAAGCACCTTGTTTAAGTGTGCTTATAAATTATGCTAAGAAGAACTAGACACAAAGTGTAGTCAAATACAAATCAATACAGGCACAAATATTTCTTTTAAATGCATTACTTTTGCCACTACACCGAACACAGACATATTAGAAGTGACTTGTTTTAGATTGCAGAGATTAACAGAAGGAAAAGAAAGATAGTGTTTCATGGGAGTTAATGGGGTCTTTCTTCCTTGATGAAAGATCATTTGTTTCCATGGACAGCTGAAACCTTAGAGATTTAGTGTGAAACACACAGAAAACGGGATTCAAAAAAAACACAAAAAGATTTTTCCAAGTTAAGCTGCTACAAACAGCTTAGCATTTTGTGACTTAACCTTGATCTTTCTTTCCTGCCAGTGAAATTCAGCACCCACCCTTAGTTTATCTCACCTTTTACAGTCCTCTCTAAAGTGCAGTCTCCAGCTCTTACAAATAAAAACAAGAACTAGATTCACAGATACTCTCACAGAATAAAAACCAACCAAACAAAAAATTATGTGGACCCTATGCTCCAGTTCAAAGACCACAAATGAGCTAGTATGTATTTTTTGAGACTACTAATTCAAATAGATTCTTTATCTCTTGTTGATTTTATTTCAAAAATGTAATTTCAAGGGGACAGACAAGGTTTATACTTAAACCTTTATCCATAGGGATGTCTGCTCATCCTATATCCCTGGAATGCAATAGCATTCTGCTTGATGCTTGTGTAAATATGAATATAAATTGTACTTTGAGAGAAAATTTTCAGATGAGGTAAGGATGAAAAGAGTGGCTGACACACCAGATGGTTATACTGCCTTTCAGAGGGACCTTGACAGCTTTGAAAAATTGACAATCAACAACTCCATTAAGTTCATCAAAGGAAAGTGCAAATTTCTGCACCTGAGGTGAAACAACCCCATGCACCAGTTAAATACTGGGGACTGCCTGGCTAGAAGCAGCTCTACAAAGAAAGAATTTGGGGTCCTGGTGGATTAGTGTGTGTAATTACTTGAAGTGAGAGTCTGAAGAAGATGGAGCCAGGTTCCTCTTTGAAAGATACAGTGACAGTACTGCAAAAGAAAACTACTCTTTTTATTCTAAGGAGTGGCAAAATTAACGGTTTCTGGAACAAGTACTCCAGAAAGTTTGCAGATAAAAAATTAGGAAGGCTAAAGCCCAGCTGAAGCTCTGTCTGGCCACTCTCATAAAAGACAGTAAAAATAAGTTCATACAAATACATTAAATATAAAAATAATAAGCCAGGGAGAACCTCCATCCCTTATTGGATGCAGTGGGAAACATAACCAAGGATAAGGAAAAGGCTGAGATACTTGGTGCCACCTTTCCCTCCATCTTCATTAGCCAGATTAGCTACCCCAAGACTATTCAGCCCCCTTATATGGAAGATAAGGATGTAGAGCAGCATAACCCCTGATAATCCAAGAGGAAGCACTTACTGACCTGCTACTCTACTCTATGTGGACACCCATAAGGCTATAGAGTTGGATGGGATCTACCCAAGAGTATTGAGGGAGCTGGCACTCGAGGAGCTCACAAAGACTCTCCATCATTTATCAATAGTCTTGGATAACAGGGGAGGTCCCAGATGGCTGGAGTGTAACTCCCATGAAAAGCCGGAAAGAGAATTTGGGGGACTACAGACCTGTTAGCCTGACCTCAGTGCCTAGAAAAGTAATGGAGGGTTTCATCTTGAGGGTGCTCACATGGCAAGTGAAGGACACACAGGGGATCAGGCCCAACAAGCATTGGTTCAAGAAAGGTCCTGCTTGACCAGTCTGGCCTCATTCTATGACAGGTGACACGACTAGTGGATGAGGGAAAGGTTCTGGATTTTGTGGACCTTTTTGACACTGTCTCCCATAGCATTCTCCTAGAGAAGCTTGATGAAGACACCAAGCTGGGTAGGAATGTTGATGTTCCTGGGGATAGCCCTACAAGACCATTGGACAGGCTGGATCAATGCTCTGAGGTCAGTTGTATGAGGTTTAACAGGGACAGCCTCAGGGACAGCCTTCACTTCAGTCACAACAGACCCATGCAACAGTACAGTCTTGGGAAAGAGTGGCTGGAAAGCTGCCTGGTAGAAAGGACCTGGGGATGTTGTTTGAAACTTGTCTGAATGAGCCAGACCAGGTGGCCAAGAAGGCCGGCAGCATACTGGTTTGTGTGGCCAGCAGAAGAAGGGAAGTAACTGTGCCCCTGTTCTCGGCACTCATGAGGCAGCACCTCAGGTACCGTGTTTGCTTTGGATGCCTCACTACAAGAAGGACATCGAGGTGCTGGAGTGAGTTTGGAGAAAGGCAACACATCTGGGGAAGGGTCTTGAGAAAAAGTCTTATTGGGAGAGGCTGAGGGAATTAGGTATGTCTAGTTTGGAGAACAGAAGGCTGACAGGACACATAATTGCTCTCTACAGCTACCTGAAAGGAGGATGCTGGGAGGTGGGTGCTGGCCTCTTCTCTCAAGTAAATAATGAGAGGACTAGAGGTAATTCCTGAAGTTGTACCTGCAGAGGTTTTGACTAGATATTAGAAAGAATTTCTTTACTGAGAGAATAGTTAGGCATAGGAACAAAATGCCCGGGGAGGTGGTGGAGTAACCATCCCTGGAACTATTTAAAAACCATGTAGATAAGGCACTTCAGGACATGCTTAGTGATGTAGTGATAAATATCACTAGATAGATAGATTTTTTTTTTTTTGTATTGGGGGTAGGGACATTAATGGTTGGACATTGTGATCTTAGAGGTCTTTTCCAACCAGGGCAACTCGATGATCTCCAAAAGCTTCTTCCGAACTCAGCCATTCTGTTATTTGTAATATTCCGCAAATACAGGTTAACTAAAAAAAAAAAGGATGACAGACCTGTGTGCTGTACATCTTAGAATTTAAATTACACTGTGGAAAAAATAATTATAGCAGTTTTCAATTTATTGAAAATATGTACAAGATTCAGCTGTCTAAAAATTGATATAATCTTAGGCAATGTGGGATGTTCTTGAGTACAATTGTTGATCCAAAATCTATAGATACCTGGTGTCAGGACTCTATGTTCAGACACCTTAGGTCCTTTCAAAACTATTTTTTCTTGGAAACTGAATTGCTATAAAACTTATTTATGTATAACACAGGAGCTGGTATCCTTAAAAGAAGAGAAAAAACTAATTCAAGAAAAGACTGGAGGTAATGTCTGTGACCACTATGTTTGTACCTAGAGATGTAGGTGGGATAAACTGTGGTTCTTTCAAAAACTGCTGACAGTGAAAAGACATTTTTCCTCTCTCTTTTTTTTTTTTTCCATTTATGGTATTTCTTTTGTGGTTCTTGAAGGACAGTGAATTATGCTTGTTCACTTTTCCAAGAGAAGAACTGGACTCTTAAAATGTTGGCTGTGTTCATCCTTTGAATTAAATACCAATTACTCAATGAGAATTCCTTTGGTTTACTTATCTTTTTCTTTTTCCAAGTCCATGTCAGAAATAGTTATTACTAAATATGACAGCTGTGAATGCAGGAAGAACCTCCATGTTTTGTTTCTGTCTCAGTAAGCTCTTAAAACATCTTGAAGTATTCTAATAAGTGAAGGAATGGTAAATTTCTACAAAAATTATAAAGCCTGTAGCAAAGCTAACCTTTTGTCTACTTACATCATTCAGGTGCCTAATTCGTTCACAACTTACAAGAGACCTGAAAAATTTAATTTAATTTATTCCAAATGTGGTTCTTTTATACAAAATAGATAAAATGAAGAATAAGGTTTAAAAAAGACATATAAAATCTCTGTTGAAGAGGTGGCAAAACCAGACCAATGAGAAGATGATGAGAGGGTACTTTGATAGAGATAGAATACTAACCAAAGAATAGATGAAAGAAAGAATAAATAAATGTCTGAAATCTGTTGTTTGTAAGAGCACCTACTGCACTGATAAGCTTTAGAGAAAGCAATACTGCTAAAAGTAGCTTTAAGTACTGCTTCAAAAAGTATGGACTTCTGAGGATTGACTAAGGTTTAGTAGCCTAGAAAATGCATTGACACAAAATGAATTTTTATTACTTTTGCATTTTTAAAAACTACTTTTTTTAAAACTGTAGAAAACCTGCACCTTTTAACCTGCACTTTTAAAAGATCTTAATATTTTAAATTATGCTTTAATTTGAAGGGCCACCTTCAGTGTAGCGGGTTCTTGATTTAGGAAACTACGATAATGGGATCACCCATTTTGACTTTACTTCCCACAAACATAATAACTTTTGGAGTACAGGAAGAAAGAAAAATCTTCAAGATTCCACTTGTGAGACAAAGATATTAGTGACTCAAATGGTTCCTTGCAGAATGATGGGTAAGCTGTTACACCTCTGCCATCTTTCTCATGACCTTTTCTAAAGTCTGTTGAGGATGTTCAGGTGAAATGGAAAAAGTATCAGTAACTAGCTGATACTAAATCTGGGACTGATTACTCTTGAATCATTTATTATTTAAATGTAATTTAGAGTACTTTTCTAGCATTCCTTTATAATTAATGGAGGAAAAAAAGTATGATCAAAAAGGAATTTACCCTACTTGCTCTAAAAAAACAGTGTTAGGACACAATACATTGAATTGTGGTATTAATTAAAAGGAGACAGAAAATCCAACATAGAGAATCCGTTGAAAAGCACACATATTCCACTCCTTAGTTTAACCAAATCCCTAGGTTTTAGACCTAGTGGTGCATGGTAACACTAGGCAAACATAGAGACAGATGTAAACCTTTGGAACCAGAGAATTTAAAAATGCAGATATCTGAAATGATACAGAGGTATCTCAATAAATATGTAAAATGTTATTATATACATTAAATATATTTTTAATATAAATTGCCCTAGGAAAATACAAAGCAAGCATTTATTAAAAAAACTACAAAGAAACCCCACCCACAACCTGATAAATTAGACAATTAAATTAATTGTAAAGTTAAATGACAACAAATAAAACAGAGTTTTAGGAGAATCCTTTCTAATTTCTGGCAGATTAGAAATCTTAATGGGCATCTGAGTGCTATGCTAGATGCTCAGAAAAATGTTCCTAGATCCACAGTAAGGAATTCTTTGTAATCCTTAGGTCAGTGCTCACTGTCAAAAAAAAAAAAAAAAAAAAAAAAAAAAAAAAGTCTGAAGTAATATTAAACAGGTTTTTAGATGGAAGAAAGATAACTGATGGGGTTTACTAGAGGTCTAAGTTTTCAGAACAAAAAGTTAGGACAGAGTATACATCAGCAATGATTACTTAACTCTTGAACACAAATATAAAAACCAAAGAAATTATCAAGCTAAAAAGTAAAAAAAGGAGGTAGGAAGAAGAAAATAGAATTTTATGTAGTGCATCATAACATTTCTAAAATTATTATCACGCAATGTATTGATATGTCTCAAAAGAAATTAATTTAACACCATGTGGAGTTTTTCAGTGTGGGTGTGTGTTTTTTTGATATATGTATATCTTTTCCTAGACAAAAAATTTTAGTCAATCTAGAAGAAAGAGAATATTTTGGCAGAGAGGGAGTTTTAGTCAGATCCAAAGTACAGTGATATCTATTCTCACAAATGGAAAATTTCCTTAAGATCCTTGGTATAATTCTTCAAAATTACGGAGGTCTATTAAAGTAGAGAATTCTTTCCTTCTCTCATAGAGTTATCATTTAATTATGGGCATAATATTGATTAGTACAGCCATCACAATCCATAACTTTCACTTAAAGCTGGTATTTTAGAGAAAGTATAAAATAAAATTGTATTCATTATATGAGATTTAATGGAACAGAGTAGACTTCAAGGTCCGTATTTTTATCTGTCTGGGATAGTGGTTGACATCTTTCTTGATATTGCTTTTTGCCTGAAGACAGCTTCTTCAAGACTATAATACTATATCATGCACAAATGTCAGTGTTGTATTCACTCCATGAATTCTGGCAGACAAATAAAACAGATATTTTACAGCATTCTATTTTTAAAAGGAAGCTTTCAAATTTCAGGAAATTACAAAGAGAAAAAGAGACTGTCTGTATAGCAACATTATCTTTTATCTGACTATATCTAATGACAACTGATTCCATGGAAGTAAATACAAGCTCTGTTTTCTCACCACAGCTCAGGAGGGATGATATACAATTTATGTGTAAAGAAGCTTGTCATATTTACTTTCCTTGGTTCATATCCAGAACTTTTCCTGGAGGTAGATTCCAAAGACATATTAAAGAAAGCTTGGAAACTTAAGTAGCTTTAATCTCCTCATCTATGAAATAATATTTTTACCGAGTGCTGAGAAAATCTGTGGCTATGAATCCTGGCATAACTCTTCGTTGTTCTTAGAATATTTCCTATGCCTTCAGTAAACTGTCTGTAACTTATACGAATGAAGATTGAGATGTTCAGTCCTCTGTACTAGTATATGTCTCAAATTCAAATTCTACAGTATCTTTCAAATATTCTGAACCGTTAAGGCAGATAAAATCTTACTATATTCATCTTAATTTAGTTTTCTTGTCTCTCATCTGTGAGTAACCACTTCATGGAATTATATCTGAAATATATAAAACAAGTAATGCACTGAAAAAAAATATTATGCTAGTTTCAAATGAACAGGCTTCAGGTTTTAAAGATATTTTAACCATATTAGAACATTGTTGCATATTCCAGCTATAGATCCTGCTTCTTTAACTGTGAGGCTTACATTACTCATGATAGGAACTAGTTCATCTGGACCTATTCTCAGCATCTTGTAGGACAGTTCATTTTGCCACAGAGATTTGCTGGGTGGTATTTTGACCAATTGTAGACGGCTGTGTAGATTAATCATCAAAGGCTTTTTTTTTTCCATCAATGGAGAAACAGAGTTACTTGTACAAGATGATACATCTTGCCCTAAAATAGATTACTATAATATGTCAGATGAATGGCACTCTAAAAGAGACAATTCCTCTCAGTTGACAGACTGACAGACACTAATGAAGTCTAGGGACAATAGTGCAAATGCTACAATCCATGCTGTGTACTGCTAAGTAGGCTGAGGTGCATGCCTTGTGGGGTACATACCCTGGGTGAGTTCTTTAATATCGCTGAGAACATGTTCTGGTTCTGCACAAGGAAACACAACATATTTAATTTAATTATCTAAATGGTTCTGTTCATTGCTGTAGGGCAGCTCATTTGCTTAAAGCTAAATGCTGGCATGAATGAGCAATCTAGGGCACTTCTATCAATACAGCTATTTTCATACTTTCAGCAGTAAATCAAAATACTTGAACAATGGTAGATGTCACTTTACAACAAATGGTACTGTTAAAAGTGAAGAAGAGGCATATTTGACTCATGTCACTGATGTCAAAGATGAATCCTGGTTATCTGCTTCATAATAGATGTATCCTGATATGAAAAATCTGATTTAACCTTCAGAATTTATGAATGTCCACATCATCATATTGTCAAGCATTTACAGTAGCATGACCAACAAATAAAACAGCTAGCAGCACTGGAACATCACAAATGAAATGATTTCCAAATAAATAGGAAAGGCCAGCCTAAAATTGCTTTGGGGAAAGTATTTAAATTCCATAGCTAAAGACATATTGTATATGAACTGATCCAGAAATTAAATGTGTGAACTCATAGACTGTTGGGGAAAAAAGAAATAGGACACTGAAAATACATTAAAAGTTTCAAAGTGAGAACAAGAGAAAGCAGAGCAAAGTAAAAACAGTGACTAGAGATTTAGTGATAACAAAGGATACCATTCTGGCCTAAAATACCTTTTTTTTTTTTTCTTTTTTTTTTTTTAAATCTGTGTGATGGTATAACAGCCTGATTTTTCAAAATATAGTTTTCATATTTCACATTTAAAATGCCAAAGAGAAATATCAAATTAACAGAGGTGCTATGACTAGAATCTTCTAGTGAAAGAACAAGTACAGAACAGCACAGAACAAGGTGAGTCTAATGACTATGGTGCTTTAGGTGAAGTGTTCTTGCCCTACAGTCAACAGGGACATTTAGTGAAAAAATTACTTCCTCACTATACTGTAGCTCCTTCTATATAGCACAAATAATTTGTGTCTCACAGTCTTTCTATAAATATAAGTACTAATTTTTAAATGCAGATATACGACCTAAAGACAAGGAGAACTGATTAAGCCTAGTTCTGCAAGATGGAATGCATTCACATCTCTCATATAGGTAAGTGAGAATTATAATTAGTATTCAGTAAGTTGTGAAGCAAGGCATTAAAACCCCTGAATGCTGAAACAAATGATAAAACCAAAGCTGAATTTGTAATTTCATTTTCTTTCTTAGTAATATTTATATGCAGCATAAGTTCTTTTTTTTTTTCATCATTCTTGCTTGAAAAAAATTATTAACCCTAGAGGCAAATGGAAGGAAATATGTTTTACCCTATGTCACAGCCTGGAGACTGCACTGCCTTGAATATAATTAAGGCCAAATGTATGTGAAGACTAGTTGATAAAAAAACCCCTTATTTCCATTATACTGTGTTCAGATCTCTCTACATTTCAAGGAAAAGACTGATAAAATATTCTGTGTCAAGATTTAGCTTGACACAAATCTTGTTGCATGTATGAATTAATAATGATTCAATTATCTCTACTTAATGTACTGAAGTTGTTAATTCTTTAATACATATTTGCAGGTAGGCATCACCTGAAGCACACATAATTGTTCAGGCTCTCATACCATCTCCTATTCAATTAAAATTCACCAGCAATTTGGAAGCAGTGCTAACATTCTACTATAGATACGTAACTTAGTGTTAATGTTTTTGGTTTTGTTTTTCCTCACTTTGAGCAAAAGAAAGGAATAAAACCATACATAAAACTAATTTCTCAGCTTCATCTAAAATTCCTGTAATAGTTTACATAGACTTTTCCCCTTTGACCCCAGTATGCCTGGTATAACAAGTTCAGCTTTACTTTGAGTTTTTTGTTGAAGTAGTTAGTTTGTAGTAGTGATATTTGATAAAGCAATGGCCTTAGAGAATCAGGAAAGGTACCAAATCCAGTGCTAACATTATAAATATCACAAGTTGTGTATTTCCTGGTTTCAGTGCCAACTATTTAATGTAATCATCCTGTTTTTAATGAATATTGGACCTAAATCCTTGTATCAATATGCACCATATTTTTCAAGTGTGACATATCATAGTCACAGTTGCATTAATGAGACTGGGAAACTTTGCAGTTCTAGAAAAATAACTTTAACTGAATTTGGTTTAGAGCACTATCCAAAGCCTGAGGCTTGATGTCTGTGGAATAATTTCCCTTAGAGAATTTCCCTTTCAACTCCAAAACAGTTTAGCATTTAAGCAGCAATAAGTTCAGTCTCACAAATTTTGTATGTATTAATTATATTAGCTTAATATCTTGGACTACAATGAATTTATACCTATACTATTCACTGTATTGGAATAAACTGTATTTTGACAACAGTGTGATTTTTAGAGTTGATATATGAATTCAATAAATTTCAACTTATCAAATATCATTGTGCCCTATAAATACACAGCCTCTAAAAAACATTTAAAAACCTTGATAACAAGAGGATAAGAAAAAACTAACAAACAAACAACAGAGTTGTAAGAAACATGTCCTAATTTCTAATAGAAAAGATTGTGCTGTGAATTCTATCTTTATTTTCAGGTAGCACTGCTTCTTATTCTCTTGTTTCTTCCAATGTTAATGAATGTGTTAAATAATGACAGTTGACAAGATCTCTACAAGAAGTAGTTTTGTCTAACTCTTACTGTTTCATTGTTATGTAAGCTCTATTTTGATTCTGCATTTCTTTTTTAAAATTTTTTAATTTTTATACAATTTTCTTCCCAATTTTTCCTTAAAGTTTTACTTATTTCATCTAATAACTGACATCAACACTACTAAATGTTCTGTGGTGTGGCATCAAATAAACTCTCTCACTCTCTGCTTTTAATAAGTTTCTAAATCAGTTGCATGATGTTTGCTGGTAATAAATACTCAGTGTTAGTACAGTTGTATTTTGTATTTTACTTGAATGAACCATGAAAATCCTTGCTCCCTGACAACAGGATGCTTTTTAGCCCATCTGAGACACTCAAATCACCAGTAAATGGCTTTCTAAGACTTCCTCCCTGGTGTTAAAATGAGTTTTCAATTCATACAGGCACTAAGAAAAATGAAATATAGCTTAAGTAATTTATCAACCATTTTTGTGCCATTGCGTTCCGTGTCCTCAGCACAACAGAAATATTGAGAATGTGAAAAGAATTACCTTTTTTTTCTTTCAATTACAATGTAACTTGTACTGTCAAAACCACAAGAAATATGAGGTTGTACAGTTTCTATGTTATTCACTAAAGCAATGTTAAGTTTAAAAAATGCATTATGAACAAAAGTAGGACAAAAGGTTGATTATAAATTTGTACCATTTTAAATAGATCAGCATAGATAAACAACAAATCTGCATTCAATTTGTAGAGAGAAAATACCAACACTGATGAGAATCATCTATTGATGAGAGCTACTGATACATAATAATTAATGAAGTCCATTCAACAAAATATGTGACGTATAATCCAATTTGGTCCAATCCTGACTGGTACTAGGGAACCCTTGCATAAGGCTAAGGTTTTGCCCTTATCCCATAGACAAATGCACCATATCAAGTGAAAAAGCCCTATCTAACCTCTCATAGTTGTACTTTAAAATTAAACATGGATTAGCTATTTGTCTGGATCACATATAGGCCTCTCCTGAGAACAACTAAATGGAACTTGACCATCCCTAATCAGGCCCCAGCTCCAACAAAGGCTCCTGGTAGCCTAGATCAAGGGAAATTGATCATACTCATTAGAAGTTACTAGAACTTCATTGGACCCACAGCCTTGTATCTCCTCTTTCCTCATCCTTACCTGATAGCAGCTTGAGCCCTCAAGTTTTTCAGAATTTTCATCCAGGAGCTCCCAAAGCAGAACACAGAGACTACTGTACAAACTGCTACTTCTTGGGTTATATATTAATACTTTTTGTTTTTTATTTTCTCACTGAATTTCTGTCATGGTTTAATTAACTGAATGACAGATGCTCTCTATTAATCCCCCTCCCTGACAAAGAAAGGAGAGAGAATAAGAGAGAGAGACTTATGGGTTGGACTACACAGCTTTAATGAAACAGTAATGATAAAAAGGAAATATAATTAAATATATATAAAGCGAAAAAATTATACCTCTCCCCTCCCCCCATAGTAATGTTCACATTACTACCAAGGCTGCAGGGCAGCCATGAGCAAGTCCAGGGTAGAGTCCTGGAATCAGCAGCAGTCAGGAGCTGGAGGCAGGAACACACAGATTCTGGAGAGCACGGATCAAGACTACAGGCAGATGAACAGACAGAATCCTCCTAGGGTGCCAAAGAAGTCAGAAAGAGGCCAAGAAGGTCTGAACAAAAGGGACATGACCTTCGTGGACCCTCATATTTATACTGGGTATGACATGTATGGGATGGAATACTCTGGCCAATGTTGTTCACCTGTCTTGTCCTCTGTTCCCTAAAGGAGGGTTACAGGTGACACTCCTTTACTCTCTTTCTCTTTCCAGAGCATAAGATGTTCCTCAGAACTGAGCAGTGGCCTTGGCTCTGGATACCAGTCTCTATCTGTAACTATCAACATCCAGTGTTATCAGTCCTAGAACCAGGCACTGACTGAGAAACTTGCTGTTAATTTCAGCAAGTACAGATACTTAGAAAGGACTTAGCTGAAAGTAAAATTACAAGACAGTAATTTAAAATTAATTCTATACTGGCCCAAACCAGGACAATTTCTTAAAAACTATTTCTGGTGCATCAATACCATAAATGAAGATTAGAGCATAAACCAATTTTAAGACAGTTTTATTTACTTTTGGAGAGAAGTGGGAAATATAAGAAATTAGGATGGTGTAATGTAAAGAGAAGGGCAAACATTTTTAAGGAAAAGAATGCTGGGATATTTTTTGTTGTTGTTTTTAAGAATGCCAAAGGAAATAGTTATTTCCAAAGAGCAGTTTTGCCTGAAGTATAGCAGCTCAGGACTGCAGTGGTACCTTGCATACAAAGGAATCCCTTAATTACAGAATGAAAAGAGTCACAGAATATGCACAAGGGCTAAAAACCAAAACATATGTGAAAAAATATAGCTACTCTCACACCAGTGATTTAAAATATTAGGGATTCTTTTTTTTTAATCAATTTTTAATAGTCAGGGATTTATTTCAGCTAGGATGGGAAGAGTTCAGTATTTATTTCTCTGAACTTGAGTACAGTGAGAATTTTATTCCCTAATGTCTTTCCCTCCTCAGGTATCTGAAGTAGAGAGCCTGCCTTTCTGACAACACAACTGACAACAAAAAAGAAGAAAGAAGAGAAAAAGTGGAAAAGAAACAGAAAAAATAATAAACAAGAAGTGTTCTGCCCCCAAGGAATACAGCCAGTATTTTATTTATTTCAGAGTGTGAACTTCTTTCCCTTCTTGGATTTAATACTTGTGCATTTTTACTTATTTACTATTGCTCTGCAGTATAGGCTGAAAAGGACCAGCAAAGCATCAAACTCAAAGCAGCATCTTGTACCTCCCTGAATACTCTCATTTTCCCCCATTAGTGCTATGAAGTGCTCTCCTATGCTAAACTTCTGCCACACTCCCTCATGAACTACATCAACTATTATTACTCCACAGTAGCTGTGGTTATTCTTGAAGGGATTAAGAACTATTTGCCATCTTATTTTGCTTCAGTCATTTAATTTAAAGCTTTTTGCAGTAATAGTCATGATATTTTTTAGCTCTAAGGTCTGTAAGTGAAGAATGAAATACAAATATATCTACACAGAGAATCTCACAGAGATCCCTCTGGGCTATAAAGGTAGATGTGCACAATTTTTCAAATCTTGATTTTTATAATTTTAGAAACACATTTAATTCTTTCAAATATCTATATTCAGAAGCATATGTAACTTTTAAAATTAGAAAAAAAAAATTTTAAGTAAATACCTTACAATAATATGAGATGCAATTACATTATTCTGTGGCTCAAAAAATTATAAACATAAAGTTATATGTGATATAACTCTTATTTATCCATCTGACTGAGTAGCTGTGCAGTTTGATGGTGTTATTTACTTTCAATAAAAAAAGTCTAAGTTCTTTTCAGTGTATACTGAATTTAACTGATCGTAATCATAAAGCAGAGAAGCTACAGGAGGGGGCAATAGTTGCTAAAATGATGCTTGACTACATCTATTAATTTCCCACCTGATGAATCTCTTAGGTCTCTCTCTCTATTTTTGTGGTTATTAACCTATTTGTATCTAGAGTTTGTGTATATATTTAACAGGTAAGGGAGAGAGCTGAAGGACAAGAAAATTATCATATAAAATAAGTAAACAGAGACTGTATTATCCTCATTAGTTATGATTTCTATTTAATACAAATATAATTTATGGAAGTGACCATTACAGCTGAAAAAAAAAAAAATAGAAGCTTTCTGTCTGCTTTTTCTAGAAGCCATTTTTCTACAGGAATTATTTTATTAACGGAAGAAAGTTAGGTCACATATTCAATACTACTTTAAAGGAAAAAAGCATGACTTTTAAAATAACAAATAAATTTCATAAACTTTTTATTTTAGGTTTGGAAAGTGTTAAAATATACCTATATATTTTTTTAAAATAAAGAATATAATCTATCTTTAGTTCACCACATAATTGAGAAAATGCAATCAAAATTTCTACCATCCTCTTTATTCTCACACTCCCAAAACCTGTTCAAGTGGTATAGGCAGCTTTGAAAAAGAGTACGCTGAATTCTTATACACAGAGTTCTTAAGACAGTCAGAGATAGGACATAATTTTTAATGTATTGTTTGTTAATTGCAATATAAGGTCACAATATCACACTAATAATAATATGCCTTATTAGCAAGTGGTTCCACCATTCCTTTATGAAATGGTCTACCTTACAAAATCTATTTAAGAATCAGTTTCTGAATAATTTTATTTATGACTTGTATATATCAGAATTTTTTAGGTAGACATTTTATTTATAAAATAAAAAATCATATAAACTGATGCTAAAATTACAAATGTAGCATAAGTCAGTATATATTATGTCTGAATTTTCACTTGCTCATTTCACCTGCTCAGTCTTTAATTTTTTAAAGTTTTTTAATTATTTTAAATTTTAAAAGGAGCTTGTGCACTATACAACTGTCTTGGGATAGTGCAGTGGTGTTCTGAAAGCAAGGGGCTGCAGGGGTGGCTACTCTGAGAAGCTGCTGTAACATCCCCCAGTTCCAATCCCTGCTCTGCCTAAAGCCAAGTAGATAGGGGCAGCTGGATGTGCCTCTGAGAGTGATATATTCAAGAAAGGGAAAACTAAACTTCTAAAATACAAAAAAAATTAAACAAACAAACAAACAAAAAGCCAGCAGAGAAGAGGAGGAGCTGAGAGTGATGCAAGAGCAAAGACACCAAGGTCAATGAAGAAGGAGAAGGAGAAGGTGGCCCAGCAGAGATTTCCCTCCGGTCCATGTTGCGATGGAAGGTCATCACCCTGCAACTCATGGAGGAGGACAAGGGAGCAGACCATGAAGGACCCCAGTGTGGTAAATGTGGATTTGTAACCCTCGAGGTGTCACTGGTGGGCAGAGATGAAGCTGCAGCCTGTGTGGGACTGTAGAGAGGGTCATATGTGGATCTGCATCCATGTAGGACCCCGTGCCAGAGGAGGTGACTGCTCCCTCAGCAGCCGTGACTCTGTGTGCAGCCCAGGCCGGAGCAGTCTGTGCCTGAGGGACTGCACCTGTGGGAGGGACTCATGTCCCAGGGGTTCCTGAAGGACTCTCTGCCATGGGAGGGACCCTGCTTTGGACTGGAGAAAGGCTGTGAGGAGTCCTTCCCCAAGGAGGAAAGAGTGTCAGAAACAGCGTGTGGGGAACTGACCCTAAACCCCCACTCCTTGTCCCTCTGTGCTTCTGAGAGCAAGACAGAGTGAAGCAATTGAGGCATCAGAAGTGAGGAATAAGGGAAGGTATTAAGACTTGGTCATGGTTTCTCTTAAAAATTAGTAGATTAAATTAGATTTTTCTTCCTAAATTGACTGTCTTTTTTTTGCCTGTTACTGTAATTGGGAAATGAAAAGCTCTCTTTACTTGTCCGGATTAATGATCCTTTGGGTGGATTTTCTCCTCCCTATCCCACAGTAGGAATTGGGAATGAGTGAGTAGAGACCAGCAGAGCCTAAACTGTGACATAGATAAATTTCTTTTTGTATAATAATAAATAACAAATACTTAAACTGGTCAAATAAATAGTTAATCCACATAGAAGACTGGGGGGCATCATAGAAAATATATTATGATTTCTGCAAGTGTTCAGACCAGCAGATTCCAGTCAGTTAATTCATCACCTGTCTTATATTTTTTTCAACCTATAAATTAGCACTAATGTTTCCAGCTTTTCTGATTAGCTCACTGACCTTACTGAACATAAGAACTTTAAAGATGTGACAGAAGTCCCAGCAGGGGATGTATCTCCATCTTTTTTGTGTGCAAAAGGTATGACACCTCAAAAGCAAGCTCAGTGTCCTTCATAACTTGTCCTACATATGATAATTTAGAAACTTTTATTCTGATTTCATCTGATGATTTGGAAATTGTATAGGAAATACCACTAATTTTTCTGCAATTAAAAGGTTTGGGCTTCTGAAATTGTTGGGCTTTTTTTGGTTTTTTGTTTGCTTGTTTGTTTGTTTGCTTGCTTGTGGTATTTTTGTACAAAATGTAACAATTATTTGAATTTTATTTCATTGTTTCAGTGATTTTTCCTTCCTAATAGGAAGCAGCAATATCCTGTATAACATCAAAAGAAAATATAAATAAATACAGCCTTAAATGTCAATCTGATCTTTTAGATTGCATGGAAATGATAAATCTTCTAAGCACAATTTGTGAGCTAGTACAGAGTAAAAAGTAGAGCAACTCAGTTTTGTATATACCATCAGCTTGCTCAGCTGAAATATAAGGATTTAATTCCCTTTAGCAATCTACTAATTTAAATAGTAAACCAATTATAGTTACATGCCATTATAATGAGATTATTTACTTTTTTAAAAATATATAATTAATTTTGGAACATACAGTAAATAACATGTATTCCAAGAAGTAAGATTTGACAATTATAATTTGTATGGAATTTCAGTCACAATCTATTGTGATGTTTCACTTCACCTATTTCCCTTGCTAGGAGGCTTAACAAACTAGGAAAACAAAACAAAACAATACAAACAAATAAAAAATCCAAGCAACCCAACAACATTTTTGTTATATTAAATTATATTTTACAGTTCTGTAGGAAAGATGCTCGAAGTTTTCATAACACAGTTTCCAGTTTGGAACATGCGATTTTATGAAATGTAAAATGGCTCATACTTGAAGACCAAACAAAATTTTTTCAACAGGCTTTCTGTGTCACCTTCATTAAATTGCTTATGCCAAATGGAAGAAGGATTTTAACCACACGATGAATTTTAAACAAAAGTTTGGACTTTATTTACTATTCATTATTCCTTGTTTCTTCTATTTGAATGGTTTCATTAATTCAAAAGAACGTTCACAAACCATTGTGACCTAGGTGATCAATCACATACAATGAATAGTAAATACTTACTATTAACAGCTCAAGGACAACTGTCAAAGTGTTTGACATATCTTTGTTTCCTTTTTGACTGAACTTGCCACAGGTGTACCAGCCTTTTTTGCATGCATGTGATTAGAGTTTAAATCTCTCCATTATTCTGATCTGGTGACAGGCTTTAGAGTAACACACTCTCTTACTTTCAGTAATGAATTTTGGGTATTTGTATTTCTTCTTACTAGAATGGTTTTTAAATAATATGGGGCCATACTAGCTTATGCATTAAACATGAAACTCTCCTAGTTCTGCAAGGTGACTCTGACTTCTTCATATCTGAATTCAGTATGGATATCTGTTCTCAAATTACTTTCCTTAAATTTTCTAAAGAAATAAAATGAGGAGTTATTTGCTTAACAATGCTATTTCTGGAGGTCATATTGGTCTAAAAGCATTTGGGTCTTTTAAAGGAGAATACCAAAAAATCAATGAACCATAGAATAGTTTTGGTTGGAACTGACCTTTAACAGGCATCTAGTCCAGGGAGTAGGGACATCTTCAACTAGATCAGGTCACTCAGAGTCTCATCCAACCTGACCTTGAATACTTTCAGTGATGGAAATTCTACCCACCTCTCTGGGCAACTTCTTCCAGTGTTTCTCCACCCTCATTATAAAAAAAAATTGTGTGCCTAATATGTAGTCTAAATCTATATTCTTTTAGTGTAAAATCATTACTACTTGCCCTATCACTACAGGCTCTACTAAAAAGTTTGTTCCTGTCTTTCTTATAAGCTCCCTCTTCATTACTGGCAGAAAATTCAACAGGAAGACTGAATCAAAGAAAAGTAATCAAGACTTCAAATCAGGAAATTGTTATGGCTAGTTAACATTTCTTTATAGCCCTTGTTATGATATTGCCTTTCTCAATCACCATGGTTATTAAAAAAATATTTTTTATTATATTTAAACTAAGATTATGAAAAAGGAGGACAGGAACAAAGAGGAAAAAGCTTTAAAAACATGTTCCAAATTTTGCAGTGATTCAAATAGAAAATTAAGAAAAGATTTGTTGTTCAGTTTTAACTAAAGACATAATCAATAGTTCACCTTCTCATGAATGTGTTTAGTCTGATTACCAGAAAATTTCTGTCAGAATAAACCACAGAAAATAGTAAGAAAACAGTAGGAAAATATAGTAAGGAAAATAGTAGTTTTTTGAGAAAAACAATGGAAACAATGAGAATTGATCTGTAGGAATCAAGATACATTTCCTGTTCTTCTGCATCTGCTTGCCACAACTGATAATGCATGAACATGGCCAGCTGCTCAAGTCATACTCTTCTGTCATTAAATTTTGTCCTGGTTTTATCAGTTTCTAAATGTGATACAACTTTTCTGGAGATATGATAGAACATTATGAGTTTCCTAAATTATTTTTCTGTTAATCATTAATTAACTGTTATAGTATTAATTTACATTCTTGTTAACATTTTTAATACTATTCTTTTTACTTACTATCTTGGGTTTTTAAAATTGTCATTTGAACTAACTCATGATTTGGTGAATATTTGCTGCAAGCAGAATGAAAGAGCATCTAGCATTTTTACCATTTGATCTTTTTTCTGTGATTTGTTTTAAAACAAATCTATCTTTGGTGTGGGGAAAAAAAAGAAAAAAAGGAAAAAAGAAAAAAAAAAAAGAAGTAAAAAAAAAGTAAGTTTCCTCAAATAGGTTTTGCATTTTATGAATATTTTGATTCTTAAAAAAGACAATGCACTGACTCCAATGATGCTTGTGATTTCTTCTGATTCCTTACAGTTCTCACTACAACAGTTCTGAAATTTATTGTTTATCTGGCATTTTGTAATCTCTTCAAAGATACTCTATGATAGAAAGCTTCAAACTTTATTTTCTTGAGAGGTGACATACACAATCCTTCTCCTTGAGAACAAATTTCTTTGAGGTCTGAAGTCCTCAGAGAATTTACTATGAATTTTCTAACAGGTCTGACCTTAGTGTGGTACATCCAGCTCTGCAACCTCTCTTTTACAGAGAGAATATGACACTTAGGCAGCAACAAGATAGGTTACTACATACTTAGGTTTCAGTATTTGGGGCAGAATGACACAGAGAAAACATATAAAGCAATCAACAGATTACATGCACGTAAAGCACATATGGAATTTTTTTTCTGGGATGCTGAAGATTTGAATACACAAACATAAAATTACTGTAATTGGAATTTCAGAAGAGAATCTCTAAGACTTAACAGACTGACAGGAGATATGCATTCAACCATAGCCAGTGCACTATCCATCATCCTAGGGTTATGTGTGTCAGAGACCTTCAAGAGAATACATACCAGGTTATTATACTTTATTCAGTGTAATAATACTCTAAACGAACACAGCTGCATCTCACACCCTGCAGGTGGCCCATGTGTTATGTACTGGTCTCTACTTGATCATTTTCACCTTGCACAACAGTGACTAATGTGGGTGATTATGTTGCATTACCTTTGCTACAACTCTGAACAAAACAAGTCACTCCTCTCCTGTTTCTGTTCTTCGTATTCAAACTGAAAGATAGAACAGCAATCCCTTAAAACATTTAATCATACATTTTAACTTTTTCTCCATCTTATGTGTGCTTTGCAAGATAGCATATAGGTACATATAGATATATAAAAATCGTACTCTGAGATGTAATATTTATGTGCATTTATATAGCCATATAGCATCCTCCTTAGTATAAACCATATGGAAAAGACTTTGTATGTCTGTTCCTAATATATTTTGAAACACCAGTCTGTGTCACTAGTTGTCTACAGTTGAGACAAAAAGGACTGAAAATAAATTGTTTATACAAGAAATCACTTGTCCCTTCATTAGCCTAAAATGGAATAAAAGCCTATGTTTCAGATACAAATTTTGCATTTTTGATACTTGTCAAGAAATGTAAACTCCACTTCCTGAAAAGTCAGAACAGTAGAATTCCATTTCTACTCATTTCTCTGTAAAAACATATTTTATAACATTTTAAAACAAGTAACTCTGTGTCATTTCCATGTTGGTTTTAGCTACAGACTGGAAGAGGAAGATAAATTTTCCTCTTTAAGCTCTTAATCATGACTTTCTACTAATAGTTTAAGGAAACATCAACAGCAAAGTAAAATGAAAAAGAAACAAAAAATATTTGCTCAGGTGGCTTACTGCTACAAGCTAATTTAGCATTTCATCAAATACAGATACATAACTGTTGACTTCACCTGATTAAGCAATTTGCGGTCTTTTAAAACATCAGCTACAAACATGAATATTTTCGTACTTTTACTGAATTTCTGGATCTCTTGTAGTCTCAATCAATAATATGAACTTGATGGCTGAAAAGGTCATAACAAATATTCTGTACTTTTTCATATCTGAAAACACTTAGATAAAGCCCTTGCTGACCCATAGCTTGAACCCCATATTGGGTTCAAGTTCAACCCAACTTGAACCCAATCAAGTTGTTCCCATTTCATAACAACAAATACCATACTTCTAAGGAAATGTGTTGTTTTATTTTTAATGTAACTTGACACTTAACAAGGAAAGATAATGACAGCATAAAATAGCTTTCAAAAAAGTTCAAAGCCCACCACATGCTACACAGCTTTGAAATGTTTAAGAAATTGAGGGAAAATAATTTATTTATGGTGCAGTATGAATGCAAATAATATGGTTTTGGTACAAAAAGGAAGAGACTCTCAAATACTAGTTATGCCTAGAATATCCTACTTTCATCCTTAAAGCACAGCTTTCTCATTGCTCAAGTCTTGGAGATGACCATTTCAACATACACTTTTCTATCTTATTTTAAGTTCCAGTATTGCAACTCAAGCATCAGTCCTTAAAGGTGAATTTTACAGATATATGGAGTAAAACATGTCTTTACTTTGAACATTCAATATTATCATGGCTTAACCTCCAGCTGGCAACAAAGCACCGTGTGGCTGCTTCTTCAGTCCCCCCTTGCAGTGGGATGGGGGGTTAACTAGAAGGACAAAACAAAACAAAAAGAAAAGTAAGAAATAAAAAGTCCAGTAAAGATAGGAAAATAAAACTGAAGAAAAATAAGTGATGCAAAAGAATACAGCAGCTCACCACCAAAACACTGATGTTCATACATTAGCCAAGCAATGAAGGTTACCAATCTTCACCCTTCAGCTTTTCTCTCTGGGCACATTGTCATATGTGGTATGGGATACCCCTTTGGTCAACTGGGGTCAGTTACCCCAGTTATGTTCCCTTACAGCTTCTTATGCACCTGCAGCCTACTCACTGGTGGGTCAGAGTAGCAGAAAAGTTCTTGATATTATATAAAAACTGTTCAGTAGTAACTAGAACAACCCTGTGTTATTATCAAAACTATTAGCAACTTTGATCACAATCTAGAATATAGCACCATATCAAGTACTATGAAAAAAAATTATCCCAGCAAAAATCAGTAAAAGCATAGTGAAGCATAAGCTCCTTTCATAATCACAGAATTTTCGCAGTTGGAAAAGACCTCTAAGATCACCACATACAATTGTCAACACTGTCACCACCACCACCCGCCAAAAAAAAAAAAAAAAAAAAAAAAAAAAATTGTTAAAATGCCTTCACAATAACTTAACTTTCTAAGTAGCCATTATTATGCAATCACTTGGTATTTCATAAGGTAGAGACTGAGTACACTATTATAAATTTCAAATCATTGTCTGCTCTGTAGAGGAATCTTTAACACTGGATCTAGTAGAAAATAGTGGCTGCAAAGCACTACAAACAGAGACAGAACAATTCCGTCAAAAGAAACTGAACAGTTTTTTGTGCGTGTCATTTTAAAGAATACATTGCAGAATAAACTTTGACATAGCTTTACTGCTTTGTGATTGAAAAAGCAAGAGAACTTTATTGAAAATGGCACAGTCTTGATTAATTATTGATCTGGGAAAAAAAAAAAACCAGGCCTACTGGACATATGGGTGAATTACAAGTGTGTTAAAATGATACATAATTGGTAATATCAATACCATCAGATGCTGTAGGAACACTGTGTTTGGCAGAAGAAAACTGCTTTCTTTTCACTGCAGAAACTAATTAGTTGTGGAATAACAGCTGCAAAGAACTATGAATTGCTCAACTAAAAGTATTTGGCAACTCAGCTGCAAATATTTAGACTTTTATTTCAAAAATTATGTACCCTGGGTCAAATTCTCTAACCTTCTCTGGTTATTGTTCTCCAACTTGCTGTGCCATTAGATATGGATGTTTCTGTCTAAATCTCTTAATTGGCAAAATGCTGGCAGATAGGGAAAACATGGATATTCAGCACATGAGAGGAATGAGGAAATAAGTTCCTCATTTAAGTAGTTAGATTTATTCTTTTTGGTTTTAAATATTGATTGGAAATTGAGTAAATCCTTTTATTTTATTTATTTATTTATTTATTTATTTTATTTAGCCGTTCTTTATTTAAAGCTCCATATGATTAATCTGACTTCAAAAAAACCAGATCCTGGACAACAGTTTCAGAACTCTGCTTATCATCCAGACTATAAACCAATCAGAAAACACAGATACATAAGAACAGTATCAATAAAAAAACCTATGGACACCTGGTGTCTTGTCCACAGACTCCAAAACCTATATTAAGCAGGACAGATTTCAGCCAGCTTAGAGTAAATGATTTTCATTGAATGTCTGAAATCCAGTCTAGTGAAGCACTGAGGTAAAAGCCCTTTTCTTTAGCTTCAAAAGCTAGACCTCTGAGATTCTGAAAGAGTTGAGCAGTATCCTGTTCATTGTTTTAAGGCGTGATTTGTATCAGAGATTAAAAGAACATTTAAAACTATTGGGCAAAGTGAATTGTGAATGTATTTATTATCTCATATAGTCAAATTCACATATCTTGTATTGCAGAAGGGAGCCCTAAATACCATGTGGTAGAATGTGAAGCTAGTACAAGGGAATGGTTTTGTTTCAAAACTTAAAACTGAACCAAAAGATATCTCTAAGAAGATACTGACACAAATTCTCACAAGTAGATTTTGCAATATTTATATTTTAAGAACCATGAGAAATCACAGCTAAGCATGAAACCTGCCTGTACAAAAAGACAGAATTATCTAAGACAGACACTTTATTGCTGAGGATAGCTACTAAAGCTAATCAATAAAAGAAAATGAAGAAAACAGTTACTAGAATGGACAAGACCCTTTTACCTGGGATCTTTTTAAAGACAGTACATATCGGTAAGTTTATCACACCTTTTCTAAATCTTTGTTTTTATTACATATTTAATAATTCTGGTCAAAGGCAGTCATAGGGAACTAAGAAGCTGGTGGTAAAACAACTCTTAAAGCAGAAACAACCCCGATTGTGGTTGTTCAGTCTGTTCCAGAGACCAAATTATGGCCTTTTAATATATAAGGGGAACTTGTAACTAGGATGAAGATGGACATTTTACCAAGGCCTGTAGCAGCAGGACAAGATGTTCTGGTTTTAAACTGAAAGAGATTAGATTTAGATTGGTTATAGAGAAAATATTTTTTACAACAAGGATGGTGCAACACTGGAAGAGGTTGCCCAGAGTAGCTGTAGATGTCCTGTCATGAGAAGTGTCCAAAATTAGGTTGCGTGGCAACCTGACCTAGTGAAAGATATACCTGCACGTGGCATGGGGGTTGGATTAGATGATCTTTAAAGATCTTTTCAAACCCAAACCATTTTATGATTCTGTATCTATCTCCCATGTTGCATTGCTTAGAATAGCATAGATACATTTTGTTTGACTAACTGAAACTGATCACCTAAATTTTAGATATCTGGATTGACATAAATTGAATTATATATAAATTATTTTTCAGAGTTTCAATAGACACTAGTGACTATGAAAAAGTCTCATTTACCTACAGAAACATCACTGGTTGTGTTATATTGTAGTGTAGCTGTAATATTTTCATATTACAATCGTAACAGACCTGGTAGAAACAAGTAGAAACAGATTTGCCTTCTATAGAAAAGAAGTTTGTGCCATTTCAGCTCATTGCTGACTTGTATGATAGACATGGGATTTTGTCTGCCTACATAGCTATAGGAGTGTGAAGACTCTGAGCTTCCCTGTTTTTCCTAGATCTTCAAGATTCATAGGTCATACAGATAGCTCTACTTTCCAATATCTATTCACAGAGTTTTGCAAGAGGCAATTATAGTTTATAATTAAATTTTTAAAATCAATGTTTTCTACTTAGAACAAAAGACTTTACACTAATCTAACACAGTCACTGGAAAAGTTAAATGTAAAGTGGAAAGCTAGGGAACAAATCCTTAAGAATATTAATGTCAGCTCGAGTCAGATAGCAAGTATGTTGCAAGTAAATACAGAAATAAAAAGATTTGAGTCTAATTTTAATAAATGCCTATGGTCCAAGGATGGAATATATATTATGAAAGCTGCATAAAAGAAGTTAATTTTCAAAAGTAATTGCAATGCATTACTATTATGTAAAAATACTTTTATTTATCCACAGTTTTCTCCAGTTTTGTTTGAAAAAACATATCTAGTCATTTTGCTGTCTGGATGTATTGCATAAATTTAAAGGTTGAAATTGGACTTGGACATAATATCCTACATAGTTTGCAAAAACATTTGAACATTTGCACATCATTAACAGAAGAGACATCTCTATGATAGATAAAAGGTACCAGTTTAGCCTTGCAGATGGGATATTGGAAGAGACTGTAAATCTGCAATTTGGACTGATTACAGTATGAAGAACCCAAAGAATTCTAATTTCTTTAACAATTAACTTCCTGAACAATGTTCCTGTGTCAGCTAAGCTAGAAGACAGTTTGCCAATAAATTAACATCCTTTCCGTCCCTTCCATTTGATATTGCAGAACATTCTCTTCTCCAGGATAATAAGTAACTTAAAGCCTTATCTTTTGAGACATGTAAAGGAGGACATAGATGAGAAAACAGAAGAGAGGAAAAATAGAATAAGGAATACAAGCTTTGAGTTTATGAGTAGCATCAAGAAACATAAGTAAATCTCTGACCACATAATGAAAACTAGCATCATGACCTTTATTGTTCCAAGATAACTTCCAGTAGTACTAGCAGTATTAAGACTATAGAGCCTCAGAGCCTCCTCTTTGAGGAGGAGGCATCTTCTGCTTCAGGAGGAGAATCTTCTGTTTCAGATCATTCTGGTTCTGTTTAAACTTTTAAAGCTTTTCTGAGACTCTTTACTGTCATTCCTCTACTAAAGTTTTTACAGTTAACAAATTCCAAAACTGGTCACATTTTAATCCAAATACCTCATCCATTCTTCCTAAACTTGACTAGACTTGAAAACTATATGAAATCTCATATTTCCATGTCAGCAGAATTCTCTTGAGACTTTAAACCAGCAAAATGACAGTTAATGTAGGATTTGGCAGGAATTTAAACTAATTGGCTGAAACAAAATGTCTGAAAACTGTTGTGCTAGTGATCTTTATAGTAAATATTCCAGACACTATGTGTGTATTTGAATCACACTTCTAGAAAGTATTATGGATATATTTTACTGTCTTTTATTTTTCTTCTTCTGTAAGAAAAGCCTGAAAGCAAATTTTAGAGTAATAATTCTCTTTTGTTCTTTGTACAGTAGCCAAATCAACAGAGAGAAAAAAGAACAAACAGAAAAATAAAATCAGAAATTTTGTTTTGTGAGTCTATTGTACACACACACATAGACACTGTAATCTACAATAATCAGCTGCAAAGAGGTTTATTATAACAAATTGAAGAGTTTAATGAAAATGGTAATGTACATTTCAGAGATGTTCATTAGGGAAAATGAGCATTCATTCATGATAATGTTGTTGTTAATTTATTTTGTAAATTCCCAAATACTTTCTTAAAGACTGGTGGTACTATCAACCATTTAATGCACTACAGACATTTTTCTATGTTGTTGTTATTATGTTTTAATTCATTTATATTGAACTGAGCTGCAAAACATAAGTTCTTTTCAAAATAAAAGTTTGTGTTTACAGAATGCAGAAAGCTGTCTGGGTCTGAGAGCTTTTCACTGAAACAAGTTTTGAGTATTGCTTCTGATGGAAAATTTGTCATGGCACATCAGGAACATGAAAATTGAGGAATGCAAACATGGGGATAAATTCATCAATAAGTATAGCAACTTTTTCAATATCAAACGAAAGTGAGCACCTTATGTAAGAGTAAGCTTAGTAAAGGAAAAAAACATTTCATTTTTTAACACTTATATACAACTGGTAACTAAAATATTATAATTATTTTATGGTGGCTTCTTTAGAGGAAAAAAGATTCTTAGGGCAATATGCAAGATTTTAAAAGACAGGGAACAGATGTTAGGAAACAACAAGTGCAAACATTGTTAATGTCATACAATTCACTGAGGGAGGTACATAAACCAGAGAAGGAAACTATTCCAAATAAAGTATATGCTAGTATACTTTATATAGGACATAGTATATGGTAGCTGAAATTTGGGATGCAGTTTTATGTATTCTAATTCACCAACAGGCTGTATCAAAAGAGGTACCCCTGTCTCCTATTTATGTCCATCTGTTCCTTTGCACTTCTTTGTACTGGATCTTGAAAGTATAGAGGGTAGATCTAAAAAGTAATCATGTTGTGAGAGTTTTGTGAGGGTTCTTCTCATTACCTTCTGTTGATTTGGACCCAATGATCTTGAAGATCCTTCCCAACCATGATGATTCAATGATTTTTAGTTCATCTGATGGATTGTGCAGTCTCACAATATCTACTTCTGATGCAAAGGAGACAGCAGGAGCAAGTAGCTACAAAAGGGTGAAGGAGATTGAGAAGGGCAGCTACTTTCTCTTCTCAGCCAAATGTACCGTACTGTTAAACCCAACTCCTGGAGCAATTTATAAAACTTTTCATGTGTTTCTCTCAAAACTGATAACACTGAAGTGCTTGGGTAGAGACCAGCAAGAAAAGGCATTCAACAGAAGTGGTTTTGTCCTTGGGCTAATGTGCTGACCCTATACAAGTCAAATGATTAATAGTTTTATTATGCCCTCTACAGCTAGGGGAGCATGTCTTCTAGTTAAACTTGATACAAAACATCATATCAGGGTTGTGAAATTAAGTGTGATGTCTAGGACTGTGGATGTAAGTGAAGCAATCACATGGGATTACAACAAAAGTGAGTGTGAAGAAAAACAAAAAGTAAAACTTATTAACTTGGAACTTAACAGATCTGATTTGGATTTGTAAACAGACATTTATTTATGTGATTGTTCCATGCTGTCCAGTTACAAATGAAAGAAAATAGTATTTCAATTTAAAATATGAGTCTAGACTGTTTAACTTAAGCCATTGTGTTTTTGCTACATGGGAAAAAAAGCAAAGTTTGATGACTTGCAAGTCGCATTGAGAATTAAAAACAAAATCCCTACATAATATTTATTGAATAATGGCTTGCCAGGAAAACTTGCAGAGAACATAGATAGTACAGAAGTTTTTACCAAGAATGTCATAAATATTTAAGATGGGTTTAGGTTTCAGACTCCAAAAGTCTATCTACAAGTGACTGTCTGTAAGTATTTAAGCTTCCATCACAGATGTAGGGTTTAGTGGAATCTTCAAATTTCCTAAACTTACTAAATTTCTAGTGCAATTTGAGACATCACACTCTTATCTGAGCTCCAGCTGCAAACCTAGGAGTGCAGAAGTCAGCTCTAGGTCCAGCCATATGCAGATATCTCAAATATCATAAGGAGTTTCCAATACTGTTTGCCTGTGTGAGAAATGTAACCTCTATTTAAGAGCTGGAATCTGATATCTCAATATAAGGTAGATATCTGCAGTTTGTCAGGTAAACAGCTCTCAAAATCAGTGCATTGCTAGCACTGACAAACTGGCTAACTTTAAAAGCCTATAGTCTCAAGGCGAATCCAGTCTGTAATGTTTGCATACTTAATTTAGTGTAGATTAATCCTGTTCTAAATCTCTTATGATGAGGGAAAAGGGAAATTCTCTCTATTCTAGGAAAATGCAATGATACTGTTTCTACTTTTTGTTGCCAAGCGTTAGAAAAAATATATACCAAGTGTATTTAACAACTTTTTATAAAAATTATCATATCAAATTACAGAGTTTTCAATATCGAATTATTCCTCTGAATTAGTTGGCTTCAGAAGAGACAGATAGCACACAGAAAGACTGACAGTTTGCTGAAAGAGGCTTACCACTTTTGTTTAGGCATCTTGTAAAAAAAAGGTATCATTACTGTCATAATTTTGTTCAAGAAACACTGAGGCAGAATAAGGTCCATCAGAGAGCAACAGCATAAGAGTTATATTTTTTTCAGTATGAACCAAACTTCCTCTAAACCTAAAGTACAAGGTAATATGCTATGTATTCCAGTAGTGCTTGCATAAAATATTCTGTCCTTTAGAAATAAGCAAATAATTCAGAAACTATTCACATACTTTCAGTTCAGGCCTATGCACTTGAGTTTAGAGGTGAAGGGGAAGAGAACTATATCAGGAAACTTTATCAAAGTGCAGTGACCCTTTTCTTCAGGGACAGCTATTCTTTCTTTTTTTCCTCATGCTTGTTGCCCAGGCAACAGCTTATGAGGAGATGGGTCTTCACCGACATAAAACATATCCACAGAACCATACAGATTTAACATTAAATAGGTACAAGTTTGTGGGTTTGGAAGAAAATTTGTCTTTTCCTGGCTTCTGTATTTGTCATGTTTCTAACATGTACTGCAAGCAAAGTTGACTTCAACATGTGCCATCCTCAGGACCTCTACAATGTGAACACACTCAAAGTAGGTTTAAGGGAAGCAAAAATGATGGGCTGAGTTCCTGGATAGTTGAGAAGAAGAGTATATGTAACTCAGCACAGCTAGTGAAGATTTTTCTTTTCTCATTTCACATAATCACTCTTTAAATGGATGTTACAGGAAAAATCCTAGGATAGATCATTTATGGGTATAGGTGCAAATGAAAAGGTTCCTTAATTTTTTTTCCTAATTTTTTTCTCTGTCTTACATTTATATTTCATTATGTATGAAGCAGTAATTGTATTTCACACACTGGTGTTATCTCAGGGTCTTGGCACTTATGGGTGTGCAGCACTCAAGATTTGGAGCTGAGCTCCAACATTGCAACTGTTCAGTCTCTTATCCTAGAGAAAAAGGACAGAGAAATAGCATAGAAGGAAAAGAACTAACTTAACTCAGTGATCTACACCTACAGCCAATCCTTTCTGTCTGCTTTGTGTTGCCAGAATGGCAGAAAGTGTCTGAGGTGGGTTCTGACCCTAAATATGTAACTTTTCTCACTTCCTCAGGACTACTTTTGTCATGAAACACACTGCTGAAATTACCTATAATTTTGTCTGCACATTTAGCCACATACTTAGGCAGATAGCCTCCATATTTTTCCTGATCAACACCTCTGATGTACAAGAGATAGGTTGCTGGTTTGGGTCATGGATACAACACACTTAAGCACAGAAGCAGGATTAATTTTCCTACCTGGACTTGTTCATGTCACATGAAATCTTCATCCCTTTTATATTAAACAAACCTTCATAACAGATGCCTGTGGCTTCCTAGATCACTGTGAACATCTGAAATCTCTTCTCTACAATGCTATTTTCAAACTATTGGACTTGTCCCATTCATCAAGCCTGTCTACATCCCTCTGCAGGGCCTCCCTACCCTCAGACAGATAGACACTTTCAGCCTGTTTAGTGTCATCTGCAAACTTACTGAACGTGCACTCCACCCCCTCATCCAGATTATCAATAAAGATGTTAAACAGGAACAGCCCAAGCACTGAGCCCTGGGGAAAAAAAAAGTTCTTTCCTGTGATATATTTAACTAAGTTCTCTCTATGTGCCAGCTTTGGCTGGGATAGAGGTAATTTTCTTCATAGTAGCTTGCATGGGGCTATGTTTTGGATTTTTGATGAAAACTTTTATAATAGAAGAATGTTTCAGTTACTGCTGAGTGTAGTAAATACAGAGTCAAAGTATTTTCTGCTCATTGTATTGCCTCATCAGCAAGTAGGCAGTACTGCAGTACGATATGGGAGGGGACGTATCTAAACCATCTTACCCCAAAGGACCAAAGTGATATTCCATATCACATGACTTCACATTCAGCAATAAAATATAGGAGGGAAAGAGGGAAGTGGGGATATTTTTGTTTTGGCTTTTGTCTTCCCAAGTAACTGTTAGCAGGTGGAGCCCTGCTTTCCTGGAGGTGGTTGAACATCCAATGGAAAGTAGTGCACAAATTCCTTGGTTTGACTTGCTTGTATGTGTGGCTTTTTTCCTTACCTATCAAACTAACTTTGTCAAAATCCATGAGATTTCTTATTTTCACTCTTCTGATTCTCTCCTCCATGTAACTGTGGGGGGAGTGAATGAGTAGCTGTGTGGTGCTTAGTTACTTGCTTAGTTACTTACTTAGTTACTTATGGGATTAAACCAAAGCATTCTGTTTAGATGCAATTTTCAAGCACTTGAAAATAGGGATAGTGCTGCCTGGTAAGGAACTGACAAGAAATTTTTTTGGTTTGTTTTCTAGTATTTTTGGGGGGATCTCAAACCCTGGGTTATACTAAATTTATACTACAATTCACAAATCAAGATTAAAGTTTCATCCCACCTTTTGAAATAATGAAACATTAAACCCATTAACAACTTGCAGTAATCATGCTAGAATTTCTCCAAGATAATAATTTTCTTCTTGAGTGTCTCCCCCATATAGCTGGGTAAAAGAAAGCTTTGCAGACTAATTATGTTCCTAGTTCTGAGAGTTATATGACACTGTATTACAAAATACTAGGAGAAATAAGTTTTCACATGCAGAGGAAATTTTTTTCTATTTATTAATAAAAAGCTATTTTAAAATTGCCTTTTATCAGTATGAGATTCAAAATGAATTAAAGATTGATTCTTATTTGATGGACTGAAAGAAAATTTGTCAAAAATAATGGTGGTGTTTTTTCCTTCTGGGCAGATACTTTTTGTTGCCAGAACCATCAGCAGGATGTTTGCGAGACTGTTGTGAAAGCATCAGTATCTTCACCAGAGAAAATACATGCTGAGGCATAAATTGAACAAAATATCACACTACGATGAATGGAGGTTGATGTGTCTGCTGCCAAGTCTCAACTTAACCAGGGTGTGCTTATGCATCCCATCAGAGAGCTTGCCCATAAGAATGCAAAATCATTTTGCTAGAAAAGTACAGAAGTTCAGAACACGTAGCCACTACTTTTCAGTAAGGATATAAGGATAGTCCTAGTGTCTCTCTTGGTCATTGAAGAGAAGTCTGTAAAGTGTATTTTTGACAGTGTCAGTGCCAATGCAGCTGGGAGCCAAGCTGAAAAAGGATCTATCTCAATGCTGTAGAACAGTGGGAAAACCTGAGATAGGCAAACGGTTGGGAAAGTTCAAGGAATAGATAAAATTTGATGAGTCCATACAATGTTTTCTGTGAAAAAGAAGGAAAGGGAAAGCTTTCATTTATGCTTTTCCTGGTTTCACAGAAATGGTGACCCTCAAATATATAGAACTAGAAGATGTATTAAAAATAGCCTGGTTCCTCACTTCAGTAATATAATGTCGATTCTTTGAATGCTTCGGTAGCAATACCAAAGACAAATCCTGCCTATCTAAGAAAAAGAATAGGAGCTGACATATAGCAGATTTTTGTGTTCAGCACACAAGGATCAAAGTTCTGAGAATTAGTGCATGTGAAACACAGAGTCGATGAGAGACCAGTGAAGAGACAGGAGGCCTGTGATTCTCTTTGCTGAGGACTTGAGGGATGAACTGTTGAGAGATTTTTTTCTTATTGTCAAAAGGTAGTCATGAAGGCTCGTCCATGAGGGTAATTCAAGACATATTTTCTTTTCATGAGAGCTTTTAAAACCTGACTTCCAAAAAATTGTCCCCTTGTGAGACATATATGACTTACTGAGCTTCTATGTGGCCTTTGAAAGTTATATATGTTTGATGGAGAATAAAATAACCCAAACAATACTAGCTAAGGGAAACAGTGTATGCCTGAGTAAGACACAAGAAATGGTGTCACACTTAAGAAAGATCACAACAACTTTTCCATTGAGATGCACATACTGGACACAGAAGACACACACAGAAACAAATAAGGGTTTGTGCTTATATCATTTTTTCAGTAACTTCCACTATTTTCTTAAGGATATTTTGCCACAAAGATATTTTAGGTTCACTAAGCTATTTTAGATTTGCAAAGTTATTCTAGGTACAAATATATTTTTATATGTTGAAAATATTGTAATTTGTTTAATAATAAAACAGTAGCTGTTTTGATTTTTTTTTTTTTCTTAAGTTTTGTTGGGTCAGAACCTTTCTGAAATTTCACTATCTCTTGTATTTACTTTTACCCAGAGGGAATTTCATCGTTACACTAGCTTGTATTCTTTCCATTATTTTATACTCAATCTGATTTTGTAGCCATTTGAATGCTGACACTCTTAGCCACCAAAATGCCTTTCCTTGAATTTTTAATAACTGTATCATGCTTGACATGCTTTATGGATGTAATACTATACAAACTGTATTCCATTTGATATGATTCCCTACTGATTTCATTTGCAGTGAATTGTGTATTTTGTGAGCATTGTTTGGTGTGCATTGCATTTCAACAATGTAAAAAATTCCCAGCTTTCAAAACTTTTCTCCATTACTTTCATTATCCAGTACATTTTTATCCTTTTTTTGCCAATAGATATTTACTCTATGAGCACTGAATGAACAATATATGGACCTAGGGTAACCATTCTAAGATTTAACCACAGTACCATCCCTCTTCACATTTCTGTGATGTAACAGTGATCCCATTGGCAAGACCATTTTTCTCTATTACACTATGGATGAGATAGCTGAAGACCAAAGAAAACGTATGTCAATGTGGGAGCTAATATTTTATTTACAGAAAGAAGACAAAGAATCTTTAATCTAGGATACATGGGTCAAATAAAAGAACAAGCATAAGAAAAACTGACTCCGTAACTAAGAGGTCTGCATTCACAGTTTCAAGGAGATAGATCTTTTCTACTTTAAGTCATATGACGAACTATGTCTTTTCCAAACTATGACCCACTACTTTTCTTTCCTGATGTGTTGTTTCTGCATAATTACCTTTATACACCGGCATCCAACTATTTTTATGTAAATGACTCTGAGTCATCACTTTTTAATTTCTGACCTCTCTCCCCTGTTTAATCCATCATGTATCATCTTCATTTTGTTACAATTAGTGATGATGATCCTATTTTCTTGTAATAATCCATGGGACAACTACTGCAAATAGAATTATTCATATGAATAAGACAACTGGATACATAAGAGAATCTAGGATACAGAGAAGGGAGATACTGCTACATTTGGGGGGAAAATACAATGTATACAGCTTAGCAAGAGTTATAGCTACGGGATATATTTTGTCTTGCAATAAAATCTAATTCTGAAATAGTCTTACATGGTGAATGAAAAAATAGTATAAAATAAACAAAAGTTATTTTTCTTTCAGTCATAAGAAAAAAGAAAACCTCATTTCACTACCCTTCATCCATGAATTAACAACATGGGGGTGCTGGCTGATGAGAAGCCCAGAAAGCCAACCATAAACTGGGCTGAGTTAAAAGATGGATGAAGAGCACATCGAGCGAGACAGTCAGAGGGCTGGAACACCTCTCCTACGAAGACAGACTGAGAGAACTGGAGTTGTTCAGCCTGGAAAAGAGAAACCTTCAGGGAAACCTTCTGGCAGCCTTCCAGTACATGAAGAGGGACTACAAGGAAGGTGAAGATAGATATTTTACAAGGGCATTAGCTATAGGACAAGGGAGAGAAGTTTCAGACTTAAAGAAGACAGGTTTATGTGAGACATTAGGAAGACATGATTTAGTGTGAGGGTGGTGAGAAGATGTTGCCAGGGAAGCTGTGCTTTGATCAGCCTGAGCTAGTGGAAGGTGCCCATGCAGGGGGATTGGAACTGGATGATCTTTAAGGTCCTTTCCAACCTAAGCCATTCAGGGAGTCTATGATTAAGTCCTATGTTCCTGTTTAAGAAAACTATACCACACATGGGGACATTTAAAGAACATATGTTCCATTCTTTTTTCTGTTTGTATGTTTATTTCTTTGGTTTGTTTTATTTAGTGTATGTGTGGATTGTTTTTACATTTTAGCTTTCCCAGTTTTTTTTTGTTTGTTTGTTTTTTTGGTTTTTTTTTTTTTTTGTGTGTGGTTTTTTTTTTTTCCATCTTCATTCTCTATCATATTTGGAGAAACAACGAAACAACCAGGTAAGTGATATTTCTGATTTTCACTTTTCTGAAGAAAATTAGAATACAACTCATTTAACAGCATCATGAACTAAAGATCATTAACAAGACTACTTATGGATTTAGAGATAGCCGTGTTTCCCTTGTTTCTTATGTTTTGTTTTAGGTTGTTGGTTTGTTGTTTTTTTTGTTTGTTTTTGGTTTTTTTGTTGTTGGTTTGGTTTTGGGGTTTTTTTGTGGGTTTTTTTGTTACTTTATCTTGATGCTCCATAGGTTGTCTAGGCACAGGCTGAAGATCCATCAGTTTTAAGTTTTCACAGGTGTCCTGATTTTCTGCCTCCATGAAACTGGTCTGCATGGATATGATACTTGCTGTGCTCTCACTGTTTAGCATATACACAACATAACTCAACTGATTAATTTATGCCTACCTTCAGAGAAACACCTGTGACAGTTTTTGGTGTTGTACAAGCTATTTAACAACTCTGTAGTATAGTACATCCTAGATTCTTAGTGAAGGGAATTCTCCTACTCCTCAGAGACAATTTGCATTTCCATTTAAAAGCTACTGAATAAAATTCATAAGGAAAATTGGAAGAATATACCACACACAGGCACTTCTCCCTCTCGAGACAGTCTCTCTAGGATTAGTCTGCAAAATCAGGATTCCTCTTTTCCTCCTACCCAATAAATGTTACACTTTTCTGCATAATAATATAGATACAGCAGAGAGTACTTCCTAATATCTGCCTAAATTGGCTTCCAAAATTCTTAAAAAACTGATTATACACTGATTACACAGCAGTGTTAGAAGCCTCTAGTAAAGATAAACGAGACTGTATTTTTTCTCAGACAGGTATATTCGAATAAGAATTTATGCTTTTCACTACACATCACTTGCTGCTAAGATGTGACTCTCCACAATCAAGTGAAAATGCATTTAAAAATCTATGAAGAAAAAAAAAAGAATGAAGAAATGTGTGGTTGAAATTGAACTAGCACATTTGTTGTATGAATACAGTAATTTAGCATGCCTCTCTATCAGTGCTCTTAATGAATCACTGCTGTTTCTTCAACTTTAAATAATACCAGAAGTGGAAGACACGATACTAAATATGAGATTCACCTTCACGATATAAACAGTGCTTCACCCCCACTGTGTTTTATGTGCAGAAACAGAACTACTTGCCTATGGTATGATGTCAAAGACTAGATAACCAAACTTGATACTTAGAGCTGTTGGCAGTTATACTAAAATATAGGAAAGAGAATAGCTGGTGGAAAAGGTTTGACTACAGAATTACTGAGAAAAGTACAGGATAGCCTGATAGACATTGAATAGTCTACACCCAGTATGCAGAGCTAAATGTAGTTTTAAAATAGAAAATAAAAAGAGAGAAAAGTAGATAATTAATAAAGAATTTATGAGTAAAACTACATGTAGAAAAAAAGTAGGCAGCTGAAACTGGACTTTTTTAAAAGTAGATTAATTTTATCTCTTTATTTAATAGCAATATGTCAAAATATTCCGAATTAAATAAAAATATTTAAGAGCTATGACTAGACATTTCCTCATGGTGTGTCTAGTATATATAATTTTAATCCAATTTATTTGGTTTCAATATCTTTATTCCTATTGTCTTCAAAACTTATACTTCTTTTTGTCACAGGCTAAAGAATTTTAGAAGAAAAACAATATGTTGTTTTAGTAAAAAAAAAAATCTAAAATACCAAAATTAGAACTGTGTTGAGAACATGAACACACAATACTGTTCACATCATTGACATTTTTTTCACCAATTAATGCTTTGATCAAAAGTTATTTATTTAATTATATGCAAACTACTTATTGTGTTCTTCATAATCTGCCTTCCCTTATAGCAAGGTGACTAGAATTTTATAAAGGATATTTTCACCTTTTCCTTTTCATCAGCTGTGATCTTGTGACTGCTACTTGTCTGAAAATAAGAGTCTTGTCCACTCAGTATTTCTATGAAATGTAAAGAAGTTCTTGCTAACTTCTATTATCTAGCAATATTTTGATTCCATTTTAATGTTACTAAGGCTGAGAAAATATTAATAAACATTCAAGGACATGTCTATTTTTCTACTCTGATGTCAAAGAAATATTTAGATTACATATTATCTGACATTTACTAGGTACTGATGGCTGGCTTTAGAATTACAGTAAGATAAATTAAAGCTATGCCCATTAAAAAAGAAAATTAGTAAAGGAACATTCCAGAAGCTAGATAACCAGGCTACATCAACCTTAGATGTCAACTTAGTTGCACCAAATGTTAGGAAACAGCAGTGAATGACATTAGCACATCATCCTGACAAATTATCTATCTGGCTTCTGCCTAGATTAAACTCCTACAATCAAGCTGAGTGCAGACACAGACTGAGAACAGGTCCACCACTTCTCCATTTCCCTTTGGTAAATTATTAGCTGAAGAGCTAGCCTGTGTGCACTGAGTGACTGATGCTAAAGATTTTTTACAGATTATTGCTCAAATAAAATAAAAATTAGGATGTGGTATTTCCCTGTAACAATTAATTCTGCCATCTGATTTTATTTTAAT
Organism: Florisuga fusca; assembly: GCA_038090715.1. Lineage (NCBI taxonomy): Eukaryota > Metazoa > Chordata > Aves > Apodiformes > Trochilidae > Florisuga > Florisuga fusca. Next base: position 34,926,266 of record JAAWXA010000003.1, read on the forward strand.
AATTGTTTTAAAATGCAGCATTAAGAACTATACAAAATCTATACTGGAGAATAATAGGAAATGATCTGAGTAGTTCTACATGGTTACGCATGTAAATGGAAGCTCACACAATTGTGGTATAATTCTGTTACTCTTCAGTAATGTTTGCATCTTTAATTAAATCCCCCAGGAAACTTATGTGTTCTGTACAATTTCAGTTAGATTAGAGCCGAATTAACTAAAACGTACACCAATGTTTTGATAAAATATATTTACATAATATATAAAATATATATTAATTGCAGTCTATCAAACAGACCAGTCAGTTGTGTCAAAAGAAGTCCTTAAGATGTTACTGCTTTTCTAACAAATGAAGCACAACATCTTGATTTAAAAAAGCAAGACAGACTTTAGCACTTGCAAACACCTGATTGTTAAATGCATACAAGGAATGCAAGTGTGAGTGTACTTTTCCTCTTATAGATATATTTTTTAATAATTTTACCCTAACTGAATAAATGAACAACTTTAGAATAAGTATGTAATTTTTAGCAAAATGAGCATCTCTCTACTTCTCTATTAGTAATGAAGATAATCACACATAGAAGCTATTCTCAAGTTCTTAGTGGGAGAAAAACTCTCATTTTGTCCTACATAGTCTGATAGCAATACTGAAATACTTTCAGTAAGCCACAACAGAACACTGTCAAACAACAAATGTCAAATAACAAATACTCACAGCAGTGTGACACACTATTTCCCTTTTCTTTTTTAAAAGTCTAGGCAGTCATGAAGAGACATCTATTTTCTATATGAGTATTCAGCCTATTTTTCAAAACTATACAGTGTTGTTTCTATTTTCTGATTTGGATAATAACAACTGTCAGCCACTTGCAATGCCCAGATTTCTTATGCTCTGCCTGACTCTAGAATAGATGTTGTTACTTTATATAGTATTATACAGTAAAGCAGATCTTGACATAAGTGAGTAGTGGCAAGGTAGTGAGACAACTTGTGGCTCAGGAAAAGCTAGGCCAGTTTTCTTGAATGATTCCATGGGGCACTTACTTTTCAGATTATGTCAAATTTATTTTTATCTTTTCAAGTTCATTTTCATAAACTATTCGTAGAACTTGTATGTGTGTAGAATAGAGCAGATAATCCTGGAAACAATTACCAGGTATATAAAAATTATAAAATCATCAGGAGTATTCAGCACAACTAAGGAGAAGTCATCTGAAAACTTGACAAACCTCAATGATGAAGTGACTGGCTTCATATATGAGGGGGGAACAGTGAACGTGGCCTAGCTGGGCATCCGGAAGGTCTTTAACATTGTATTCTAAAAGGTTCACACAGAAACTATTGATATATGGTCTGGATAAGCAGATAGTAGCTTGGGTTGAAAACTGTCTGTAAAGCCAGGCCTGGAGGGTGATGATCAGTGGATTTAACCTAGCTGAAGACAAGTAGACAGGAATGTAAACCACGAATCAGTACTGCATCTAGTCCTATCGTCACTAACAATGTGGATGTTGGGGCAGAGTGTGCCCTCAGCAAGTTTGCAAATGACACAAAACTGGGAGGAGTGGATGACATCCCAGAGGATCTCACTGACATCAAGAAGGATTTCAACAGGCTGCATAATTGGATTGACAGGAAAGTCATTAAGTACAACAAGTGCAAAGATCTGCCATATCATTACTGGATATATAAAATAATTTAGGTTGGAAAAGACCTTTAAGATCATCAACTCCAATCGTTAAGCTAACGCTCCAAGTCACAAAATCGCTATCACAATCACTTCTCTAGTTTTGTTGGCCACACTATTTCTGATAAAAGTCAGGATGCTCTTGGCCTGCCTGGCACACTGCTGGCTCGTAATCAGCTGGCTGTTGATGAATACCTATTTTTATCCATTGTTTCTGGCAGCTAAAAAGATCTGTAAAAGTATCATTCAACTCACCTAATTTTAAAGATTTAAAAATCATCAGCCTGAGCTCCACATTCAAAGGAAAGGAAGAAAAAAATCACTAAGCATCAGTTCAACTGAGTTTACAAGATTCTCTAGCATGAAAGTAAAAACTAATAGAGTAAAACCTTTTTTTTTTTTTTTTTTTTTTTGTACTGAATGTAAAGGAAACTGAGGCTAGGGTCCATCTGTGAACATCTATACTAAGGCAGATGAAGTTCACTCTTTGCAAGTGTGAATCTGAAATTTCAGTGTATTTTAAATAATCTTACAGTTCAGTGCTATTCAGAAAGACAAAAACCATGATTGTTTTTCCTACTTCTGATTCTACCTGATGCCAAGTTTTGTTATTCACCATAGAACGTATACACCTAAATGTGCTATGTATACTAATCACCTACATGCTAACTTACTATCATAATTTACTTAGCAGTAAAAAGTACCTCAACAGCTAAAGTTACCACTGCAGTATTTTGTTTGTATAGTTCAAAACAATAAAGCAGTTCTTTAGCTCAGTCCCTCAGTTCACATTTACATATCACCATTTTGTCTGTCAAAACGCAGTAGGTTGTAGCTTGATAGGATTCACCTTCCAGCTAACTTCTATGGTTAAACTGTTAACATTAAAAACTTATCAGGCGAATGAAGCAGTACTTAGAAACAGATAATCAGTAATTATTATTACCTAAGGAAACAAGAAAATACTCCTGCTGGCCTAGATATAACCAAATATTTTAATGGAAATTGATTGCTGTGCATAGGATTTTGTTTCAAAGAACATTTAAGTTTTTCTTAGGAAAGAAGATATGACCTTGATTTTTTTCATTGAATATGGGTCAAAATAGTCTTTACTTTTCCTATGTCCAAATAAATGGGCAGGACTTTAAATGAGAGCCAATGGGGGAGCATAACATTATCAGTGAGGAAAATAATAAGCATTAAACTTTTATAATTTCATTCTCTTGTGGGTGTATATGAAGTGACATCCTTAAAAGTGAATTAACAAAAATATACTGTGAATGTTAATCACAAGTCAGACTGGTTTTAATGGCTATTTTTGACTAGCNTGAACGTGGCCTAGCTGGGCATCCGGAAGGTCTTTAACATTGTATTCTAAAAGGTTCACACAGAAACTATTGATATATGGTCTGGATAAGCAGATAGTAGCTTGGGTTGAAAACTGTCTGTAAAGCCAGGCCTGGAGGGTGATGATCAGTGGATTTAACCTAGCTGAAGACAAGTAGACAGGAATGTAAACCACGAATCAGTACTGCATCTAGTCCTATCGTCACTAACAATGTGGATGTTGGGGCAGAGTGTGCCCTCAGCAAGTTTGCAAATGACACAAAACTGGGAGGAGTGGATGACATCCCAGAGGATCTCACTGACATCAAGAAGGATTTCAACAGGCTGCATAATTGGATTGACAGGAAAGTCATTAAGTACAACAAGTGCAAAGATCTGCACCTGAGGAGGAACAATCCCAGGCACCAGTATATGCTACAGAAACACTCAGCTGGAAATTACTTTGTCAGAAGAAAACCTAGGGGTCCCAGCGTACGCCAAGTTGAACATCAGCCAACACTGTGCTCTTGATGCAGAAGTTAATGGTAAACTGGGCTGCATGTGATCCTTTACTGATGAGGCCACACCCAATGAAGTGTGTCCAGTATTGGCCTCCTCAGAGCTCCTCATACCATTACTGGATATATAAAATCATTTAGGTTGGAAAAAACCTTTAAGATCATCAACTCCAATCGTTAAGCTAACGCTCCAAGTCACAAAATCGCTATCACAATCACTTCTCTAGTTTTGTTGGCCACACTATTTCTGATAAAAGTCAGGATGCTCTTGGCCTGCCTGGCACACTGCTGGCTCGTAATCAGCTGGCTGTTGATGAATACCTATTTTATATCCATTGTTTCTGGCAGCTAAAAAGATCTGTAAAAGTATCATTCAACTCACCTAATTTTAAAGATTTAAAAATCATCAGCCTGAGCTCCACATTCAAAGGAAAGGAAGAAAAAAATCACTAAGCATCAGTTCAACTGAGTTTACAAGATTCTCTAGCATGAAAGTAAAAACTAATAGAGTAAAACCTTTTTTTTTTTTTTTTTTTTTTTTTTTT
>JAAWXA010000003.1:34930472-35182820 GCA_038090715.1 Florisuga fusca
CTTTTTTTTTTTTATTTTTTTTTTTGTACTGAATGTAAAGGAAACTGAGGCTAGGGTCCATCTGTGAACATCTATACTAAGGCAGATGAAGTTCACTCTTTGCAAGTGTGAATCTGAAATTTCAGTGTATTTTAAATAATCTTACAGTTCAGTGCTATTCAGAAAGACAAAAACCATGATTGTTTTTCCTACTTCTGATTCTACCTGATGCCAAGTTTTGTTATTCACCATAGAACGTATACACCTAAATGTGCTATGTATACTAATCACCTACATGCTAACTTACTATCATAATTTACTTAGCAGTAAAAAGTACCTCAACAGCTAAAGTTACCACTGCAGTATTTTGTTTGTATAGTTCAAAACAATAAAGCAGTTCTTTAGCTCAGTCCCTCAGTTCACATTTACATATCACCATTTTGTCTGTCAAAACGCAGTAGGTTGTAGCTTGATAGGATTCACCTTCCAGCTAACTTCTGTGGTTAAACTGTTAACATTAAAAACTTATCAGGCGAATGAAGCAGTACTTAGAAACAGATAATTACAATCCTGTTGTAGAATGTTGTAGAATACCCTGGAATCGGGGTGTGCACAATTCCATGTCTGTGTATAAAATCCCTTATCTAAGGCAAATCACATCGGCCCTTACTGCTGACCTTACACAGCTGGGATTCGTTCTCTATAGGTAAACACACTGGGTGTCCAGTAATAAGTTATGTTGGTGCGAGGTGGCAGGGGGTGTGTTCACACAAGCACTATATAAGAATTGTAACTGTGCAATAAAGTTGAAGCTTGTTTATCAATCACATTGATTGTACGAGTTTTCCCCTGGGCCGCCTCTACACAATCCAATCAACCTGCGGAGGTACTATTTTTTTTAATAAGCATTTTTACATGATTATTCCAAACTAAGCAAATAACAGATAATCAGTAATTATTATTACCTAAGGAAACAAGAAAATACTCCTGCTGGCCTAGATATAACCAAATATTTTAATGGAAATTGATTGCTGTGCATAGGATTTTGTTTCAAAGAACATTTAAGTTTTTCTTAGGAAAGAAGATATGACCTTGATTTTTTTCATTGAATATGGGTCAAAATAGTCTTTACTTTTCCTATGTCCAAATAAATGGGCAGGACTTTAAATGAAGGTTTCTTTAAATGAAACAGTAAATGCCTTGTTGACTTAATCTCTCTGTAGTATCCTAGAATAAAACAGTTTTCTATTACATTGTCTAACATTGTTTCTTGGTAATTTGAAGGCAAAAGCTATCTTAAGACAGAATGAAAATTGGGGAGTAACATTAATTTAACTATAAAACTCTTATAAAGCCGTTATAATTATCTTCCAAGAATTATTGCAAAACCTGAAAAAATAATGTGAATACTGTTTTTGCATAATAGTAATAAGTTGAGGTATTAACACTCCCCCTGTCCTCAAAAATTCTATTAATAACAGTTGAGGAAAGTTCCCAATAAATAAATTAGAAATATATAGCTAGTGAAGGAGCTGTAGCCATAGGAATCAGCTATCTAACCTTCCTCTTGAATGCTTTAAAATAAATTCGGTTAAAATGAATTAAAACGTTTAACTAGAATTTTCACCATACAACCAATCTTGTTATATTTGCTAGTCAAAAATAGCCATTAAAACCAGTCTGACTTGTGATTAACATTCACAGTATATTTTTGTTAATTCACTTTTAAGGATGTCACTTCATATACACCCACAAGAGAATGAAATTATAAAAGTTTAATGCTTATTATTTTCCTCACTGATAATGTTATGCTCCCCCATTGGCTCTCATTTAAGAGCTCTTCTGGACGTGTTTATGACACTACAAAATATTTGGCAAGGTGAAGGAAGATGCAATGCTTTACTGCAATGCAGTTTAATTCTGCTAGAGCAGCTCAGATTGAATTTCAAAAAACATTACAGGGAAAGAATTATAAATATATAATCCTCTTTGATGTTCTTATAATGTACATTGAGGGTATTTTTGAGAAATGCAGTTTTTTCACACCTTTCTCTGTGTGTTGTATAATCAACAAAACAGATGAAATCAATTTATGTATGAATGAGAATCAAAGTAAAAGCAATCTGTGAGCCATTTATGTCAGCAGTGATCTAAAAGGCTATTAAAATCAGTTTTAGATAGAATCAACTTACTTCTTTGAATACTTTGACTAACATAAGCTTTTTTATAACAGCAGAAAAATGATGCAGAAACACTGTTAAAAGAAGCAGTCCACTACACCAAAGGAAGAAAATAAAGTGCCAACATTTCAGTTTATCTGAAGCATTTTTTTTACCTTGTGTTATCCATTGAATAATATTTAGTAATTCAGTCTTGATGAAGAGGTGAAATAATAATAAAATAATTGAAGCAGTGCTGCAGAGGAGGAAAGGAGGGTTACTCTCTATGCAGAATGTTTTCACTGTTTAAAAAAGCTACTTTAATGAATGAGTAAACATGTGGTACCAAATCCCTATTGAAAACAGAAATTTGTTTGACTAACAGGAGTCTATCTACCAGTCAGCTTTTTATTGGTGATTGATATGTCTCTCCTTTCTGTCTTTCATAGTTAACTTCAGTGGGAGTATAACTTCTTTGACCTCTCTTTTTCTACTTCCAGCAGAGCAGGCCAGATAGAAAACTTCATTGTGCAAGCAGCAAAAGCACCTGCTGGGTAGAAAAAAAATCCCAAGTGCAGGTTAAAAACCTTCTTGTAAATAAAGAATTTTTGGGTTGTGCTTTCTAGAGAACAGACTGTTCTAGGCTGCTCCATGCAGAAGAGGTTGTTAAGTGCCAATAAGTGTGGGATGTGATGATGGACACGGAAGGGTTCAAAACGAATCATGCCTTTCAGTGAAAGACAGAATTTGTTTTGCAGACAGGAAAAAATCTGAGAAAATTTTTAAATGTCAGGGATCCTTTTAAGAATTGAACCCCAGAAGTTTTTCATGCTGTTTTTTGCCTCTTCTAGATCTAATAAACTCATGGACTGCTGTCTCCTCTTTCACAGAAAGGCAGCAAAGGTGAGAAAACATCCAGAATTTTCTGTGCAAAAACTTACTAGTAGATTCAATAGCAAGAGGGAGCAGCAGAGCCTTTTGTGGGCAAGCCAGAAAGCTCAGTTCTTACAGATCTCTATAATTCCTTCTACTCTGCCAAATAAAAGAGCTGGGACTCAGCCGTTGCTCTGAGGCTATTTGTCAGCAATTGGCTCACAGCAACACTGTTTAAAGCTGGTTCACTCCACAGGAGAGCTGTTACTGTGGGCCTGTTTGTATTCATCAAAACCAGAAGCAGGACATAAATTAACAGCTAAATTTTGTGGAAAAAATCAGAGATCGCATGTATGAGGTCATTCCCCAAGGAGATGTAGATAAACTCAACGTCAGGAGTTCAGAAAAGTTTTGAGTGTGTGCAGTGCCAGGGAGTTCTCAGGTCTTAAAACTTATTTATAGAAGCACATAGATAGAATGAAGCTGCCAGTTTTTATGTCTCTCAGTACCACTCTCAGACCTTTCTAGGTTCTTCTGAGAATTTAGCTTGCCTTGCATTTAAGGGGAAGGAGTTACTGCTCCAGTTACTAATATCACACAGAGTACTATTTGTAATAAAAATGCTTCCTTACAATCCAGGAGCCAGTGAAGTGGTCACTGATGGGAGATGAGGGTCCAAAAAAAGCTGAATATTCACTGATTACCAGTCATTATGCTGTTATGGATACTTCTTTTCCATTTTCCTGTTAAAATTGAATTATTCATATTTGAATGTCACATGTTCCTCAGATGGTAATAAATGTTCAATGGATAAATTTACCTAGACTCATTAGGTCAACCCTTTTTTTTTTTTTTAATGACAAAAATTGAAGAACTTCTGTTCTTTCATGGATTTTACTTAGATCTGAAATCCCACATTTAACCTAATCAAGAACACACAGAAAAATAGCTTTATAAAGGCTTCATAACTGGCCTGGATTTCCAAGGAATTTTAATCTCTCATTTAAAGTAAAATTTTTCTTTTTTTTCTTTTCCTTTAAAAAACATTTTGAAAAACTACAATTGAAATATGTTATTTTTTATGATTATTTTTATAGAATTTTTACCTTGAAATTGAAAGATTCAGGTTTCATCAACCTTTTTTCCATTATTTCATGCATAACTATTCCTAACTACTATAACTCTTAGTTTTCTGGTGTCAAAAATCTACTTTGTCTTCTCATTCTTATGTTTTTACATGGTATGCGGGTTTTTAAAATTTGTTTTGGTATCTGCTACATTATCAAAGATGTTTACATGTGGTATGCTACAGTGCCTTATTTTGAATTTTTATTATTTTTATGTGTCTTATAGAGGCTTCTCATACTTTTTGACATATATTTCATAGAATCATAGAATGTTTGGGTGAAAGAGACCTTAATGATCATCTAGGTCCAACCCCTCTGCATGGGCAGGGACACCTTCCACTAGACCAGGTTGCTCAATGTGCAATCCAATCTGGATTTGAACACTTCTAGATTGGGAGAACTGGGCAGCTCCTCTGGGCAACCTGTGCCAGTGTCTTGCCACCCTCACACTACAGAATTTCTTCCTAATGTCTAACCTAAATCTACCCTCTCCCAGTTTAAAGCCATTATCCCTTGTCCTATCACAACATGTCCTTATAAAAAGTGCCTATCTGAATTTCCTGTAGGCTTTCATCAGGTATTAGGAGACTACTATAAGTTCTGGAGCCTCCTCATTTCCAGGCTGAACAACCCCAACTCTCTCAGCCTGTCCTTATAGGAGAGGTGGTCCAGCCCCCTGAACATCTTTGTGGCCCTCATCTGGACTCATTCCAAGAGCTCTGTGTCATTTTTAGGCTGGGCAATCAAGAACTGGATGCAGTACTCCAGGTGAGGTCTCAAGAGGGATGAGAGAAGGGGGAGAATAAACTCCATTAACCTGCTGTTCATCCTTCTTTTGATGCAGCCCAGAACACAGTTGGCTTGGTGGGCTGCAAGCACTGGTTCATGTTGAGCTTCTCATCAACCAACACCCTTAAGTCCTTCTCCTCAGGGCTGTTCTCAATCCATTCTCCACCCGACCTGTAATTGGGCATTGGATTGCCCCAACCAAGATGTAGGACCTTACACTTGGCTTTAATGGACTTCATGAGGTGAGCATAGACCCACTTCTCAAGCCTGTCAAATTCCTTCTGGATGGCCTCCCCCTCCATCCAGCATGTCAAACACACCACACAGCTTTGTGTCCTCAGAAAAGGGTGCACTCAATTTCATTGATCATGTCTTAAAAAAAGATGTTAAACAGCAACAGTTCCAGTACTGATCCCTGAGGGATGCCACTTTATCACAGGTCTCCATTTGGAAATTGAGACACTGACCACAACTCTTTGAGTGCAACCATCCAGTCAATTCCTTATCCACCAAGCAGCCTATCAAAACACCAATTCCATATCTTTTCAGTTTAGAGACCAGTATGTCATATTTCTTCTCTCATTCTCTGCCTTTGCCTTCTGGAACTTGGAAGGTGTGAACAGAACCCTTGCCAGTGAAGACTGAGGCAGGAAAAAATCACTGAGCACCTCAACCTTCATATCCCATGTGACCAGGTCTCCTGTTTCCTGATCCACATTTTTTCTAGTCTTCCTTTTATAAACGACTTACCTGCAGATGCTTTTCCTGTTACCCTTGATGTCCCTGGTCAGATTTAACTTTATCTGGCCTTTAGCTTTCCTAACCTGATCCCTGGCTGCTTGTACAACTTCTTTTTACTCCTCCTAGTCTGGCTTTCCTTGATTATACCCTCTGTATTTTTCAGCCAAGATTGTTCAGGAACAGCTTGGTCATCCACACAGGTCTCCTGGCATTGTCATCTGCCTTCCTCTTTGCTGGGACACATTACTCCAGGACTTGGAGGAAGAGATCCTTGAATATTGACCAGTTTTCTTGAGCTACTCTCCCCTCCAAGGCTTTATCCCATAGTACTCTACCAAGCAAGTCTCAGAAGAGCCAAAATGTGCTCTCCTGAAGCCCAGGATAGTGAGATTGTGGTGTGACTTCCTCACTGCCCTAAGGGTTCCGAATTTTGTGGTTAATGTAGACAAGATTACCCTTAAGCTTCATGTTATCCACCAGCCCACCCTTGTTGATGAGAACAAGGCCCAGCATAATACCTTTTCTTGTTGATTGCTTGACATTTTACTGTTTGTGTTTCTTTGTTTTAATTGGAAAATACAAGGTTGTTTGTTTTTTTTTTCACAGCCATTTGCATAGCCATGTAAATAGGATACTCGTGCTTTTCTTTATACAACCTACAGTCTTTCCTTTTTTTTTTTTTTCAGCTCAGAATTTTTTGTATAATTCAGTCCTTGTCCAAATTTTTTCAGCTGTCTCCCAGTTTTTACCCTAATTCATCCTGTATTACATTATTTTGTCCTGAAAAAGGAACTCAGCAATAGAAATTACTGTTGTATTCGTGATGGAACAATGGAAATTGTACTAAGGACTCCTTGGGGAAAATCAGCTTTTGCAGCGGCTGAAGTTACATGGAATTAATTTCATCCCCTGTGACAAAAGCATCTCCCTTCTTCTCTTTGTTATTTCCTATATTTCAGTTTATTAAATGAGTCTCCACATTCTAAAAATCCAGTCTTCATTAATTCAGTGTTTCTAGCCAATTTGTCTTACTCTTCCTTTTTCCTCAGTTTTGTTAGGCAAGTAATCTATAGACAAAGTAATAATCCTAGGAATGCTTAGAGAAATCACAGTGAGGCATTTGGATCAACAACCTCAATGAAGGGATGAAAAAACATTTCTTGGCATTGAATAGCTTTGAGTTCATTAAATGGACATTAAACCCCATAATTTTATATAGCTGCAGGTAACAACTCTTACATGTCTCAATTTTTTCATGGATATTGCATGACATCATAGATATGACTGCTCAATACTGATGCTATAGATTTCTCTTCTGTAAAAAATGGAAGAAAAGAGGCAGGAAGTTTTATTTGACAAATAACACAAGCAAAGTGAAATAACTCCATGAAGATATAGCAAATATGTTGTGAGGCAAAGGGAGAACGAGAAGAGGAGAGAGAAAGGGGAGGACATGGGGAGCGAGAGAAAGAGAGGGAGAGAGAAAAAGGTATTTAGGTAGAGAGATAAAAGTACTGAGAGAGAGAGAGAGGTATCAGCACCCTCCGTCTCTGTCCAGTGATTGTTCTTCTTGGGCTGGTGTTCTGATTTCAGACAGAGCAGCATCCAGGTGCAAGGTAACCCACTGGTGCTGGGTGGCGATGAATGAAGGCATTGGATGTTATAATATACTCTGGAGTTTCCCACCATTCTGGTGGCTTATTCAAACTAAGGGAATGCATTCCCTGGAGTTTCTCACTGCTGCTAGAGCAAACTGTAATTGCATCAGAGACAAATCAGAAAACTCATCTCCTCAGCAGAGGGGAGAAAGCAGAGAAAAACATGGCTAAATTGTTTGTGGCTGCAGTCTTAAATAATGCATGATTGTTGGCAGCTCATAGTGTGAACAAAAGCTATAATGTTCCATTACAGTTTCATTTTTTTTCCTAAACCTTCAGTTTATCTATGCTGCTCAGGGTGATAAAAAGATCAAGTTGTGAATTGTTCAGAGTTTAGGTAGTTTTCAATTCATTCAACTTTTTAGACGCTGCATATTTATTTTGCCATATTTTATGATCTTACTTAAGCTGCTGTTGAAGTACAAACATTGGGTGTGCATGTATGGAACAGCAGGAGATACAATTTTACATAATTTCACTGTCACCAAGTATTTTGCTGTGTTAGCTTGTCCCCGGAATAGCACAGACATCTGAAAAAAGTACTGTATTTTGAAACTGCTGTACTAGAAAGGGCTGAAAAGTAATCATAGAATGGCAGGGTAGGAAGCAACCTTACAGATCATCTAGATCCAACCCTTCTTCTGTGTGCAGGGTCACCTTCCACTGGACCAGGCTGCTAAAATCCCAATCCAATCCGGCCTTGAACACTTCCAGGGATGGGCAATCCACAACTTCCTTGGGCAACCTGTTCCAGTGTCTCATCACCCTCACAGTAAAGAATTTCCTCCTAATATCTACTCTAAATCTCCCCTTTTCCAGTTTTAAACCATTTCCCCTTGTCCTCTTACTACACACCTGTGAAAAACTCCCACCTCAGCTTTCCTGTAGGCCCTTTCCAGGTATTGGAAAGCTGCTACAAGGTCACCTTGAAGCCTTCTTATCTCCATTCTGAAGAACCCAAACTTCCTTAACCTCCCTTAGCCTTACAGGGAAGGTGTTCCAGTCTTCTGATCTTTTTTTTTTGGCTCTCCTCTGAACACACTCAAGAAGCTCTATGTCCTTCTTATGCTGGGGGCTCCAGAGCTGGGCACAGTACTCCAGGTGAGGTCTCACAATAGGGGAGAGAGGGGGAAAGTAACCTCTCTTGACCAGCTGGCTACATTCTTTTTGATGCAGCCCAGGACACAATTGGCTTTCTGTGCTGCTAGCACAAATTGATAGCTCATGTTAAGCTTCTTGTCCACCACCACCCCAAAATCCTTCTCCTCAGAGCTTCCCTCAATCTTTTCTCCTCCCAGTACAACCTGTATTTGTGCATGGGATTGCCTCAGACCAGGAGCAGAATATTGCACTTGGCCTAGTTGAACTTCATGCAGTTTGCATAAGCCCACTTCTTGAGCCTGTCAAGGTCCCTCTGGATGACATCCCTTCCCTCTAGTGTGTTGACTTCACCACAGTTTGATGTCATCAGCAAACTTGATGAGTATGCAATCAATTCCACTTCAGTGTTGTCAACAAAGATGTTAAATGGCACTGGTCTGAGTACCAACCCTTGAGGAACACTACTTATCACATGTCTCTATTTGGAAATTGGGCCATTGACTAACACATCCAGATTCAGAGGTCTAACCATGGTGAGCCAAAGCACTGTGGGTTTGCAGTGTGCTCCGAAATAAGAAAGTCTAATCTTTTCTGTCTTACCTGTTTTGGGCCAGGGTAGAACTAATTTTCTGTCTTGTAATTTTGATTTCAGTTAAGCCTCTTCTAAGCAGCTGCACTTGCTGAAATTAACAGCAAGTTTCTCAGTCAGTGTCTGCTAGGACTGATAACGCTCGATGTTTATAGTTACAGCTGGAGAATGGTGTGCAGAACCAAGGACACTGCTCGGTTGTGAGGAACATCTTATATTCTTGAAAGAGAAAGAGAGCAAAGGGGCCACACCTACAACCCTCCTTTAGGAAGGAGCGAACAAGACAGGTGGCCAAAATTGACCAAATGAAGTATTCCATCCCATGCATGTTGTACTCAATTTAAATTTGAGGGATCATGAGGGTCAAGTTTTTCCCACTTCCTTGCCCATTGCCAGTGTTCTGTGAAGATTCCATCAGTTTGTCTGCCTGTAGTCATGATCTGTGCCCTCTTGAATGTGTGTTCTGGCCTCCAGCTCTTGTCTGCTGATGATTTTAGGAGCTGAGCCTTGGAGTTTTTGAAGGCCTGCCCTGCAGCCTTGGTGGTGACATGAGTGTTACCAGGGAGGAGGAGGGAGAAACATGATATTGCTTTTGTATATATTTAATAATTTTTCTTTCTCCATCACTACTGTTTCATTAAAGCTGTGAAATTTAGTTTCCTTCCTATAAGTCTCTCTCCCTTATTCTTTGTCCTTTCTTTATCAGGGAGGGGGATTAATAGTGATCATCTGTAATTTGGTTAATTGATGGCCCAGCATTAAACCGTGACACCATCGTTCACCCTTAATTTCATTCATATACTTTCCCTAGACCAGTTACAGCTTTCTGTAGTTGCCATCAAAGAGTCCAGGCAAAGACTGTTTCTAGAGCTAGTACAAATACTGAATCAGCAGCACTTGCCTCTCAGACTCCCTACCTGTCTGTCAGGTCACTGTTCTCTTTCCCAGCTGATACAGCACTAGTAAAAATGCCTCTCCATGCTGTTTAGCATGATAAATGTTCTGGTTCAGGCTGTCTCACTATTTTGAAAGTGTTTGTGACTGGTTAGGCTGGATATCACAAGACTTCCTGAGAAAACAAGTTTTTACAAGCAAGCAAATAGTGCAATCAGAGTTCCCAAGAAAAGAGAAAGGTATTTGGTACAGCCATTGTCAGACAACTGTGGGAATCAATTTTCTGAATCTCATATCCTTCTAGCCACCCTTGTGTATGAGCTAGTCCCTTTGTTTTCCTTTTGCCTTTCATTGCAATAGTATTACTCGTCTCTCCACCTATGAATTGTCCTCTGGAGAATATACTCCCCCTCTGTATGGAAAAAAGAAAACCTGAAGAATGACAGTTCATTCTGCAACACTCTGAGCAGGGTGACAAATAGGATGCTGCTGCATATGGATGAAACACTATGCTATCTCTGTTTCCAGTGAGACAGTTGTCTTGGAAGTTGGACCAAAGTGCTCACATTTTTCATAACTTTTTACATGTAAGCTTTTGGTCTTGAAAGCTTTACCCACGGACAGGGTGATACAGCAATGAGACCTAAAAGAAAGGTTCTTCAAAAATGTGGTAGCTAACAGCTTACTAAAAAGCCTGTTCCAGAGGGAAAGCTGTAGGACTGCAGAAATGAGATTGCAATCCTGCTGAAGGCAAAGTGAAAGAACATTTCTTCTGGAAACACTGTGCCTGTGAAAGGAAACCATCCAGTTCCACAGTGGGTTACATGTTGCAGCTAAAGTTGGCAAAGAGCAAGCAGCACAGGACAGGCACAAATGTCTTAGTCTTCCCTTCAGCATTGCTCAGAAAGACTGGTTCTGAAGAGACCCTTGTTCTCATTGCTGCTGCTTCTCCATCTCTACTTCCACTTTTTTCTTCATGTATTCCATGCAGCAAAAAGGATTTGGAGATGAAAACTCTTCTCAAGATCAAGTGAAGGCTACAAGATTAAGAGGACTTTGAGAGGAAAGGTGGATGAAATCTGTTATCTAACACACTGTCCCTCAGTTTCTATACAGGATCACATACTGTTACTCCATCTTGGAGCCATATTTGGGCTCGTTACTAGATGATGCTTCATTGTACCTTGTTGCAGGTAGATGTATTTATTTTGGTGGTTCAAATCAGTTCAATAAACACAAAGTAGCCTATGGCTGTTATAGGTCTGAGGTAACATTAAAATTTATTTTTGGATCCGCGAAACAAAGTCCAACTGTAGAAAAGGTCCGGTGCAAGCAGATTTTATTTGACAATTGACACAGACAAAGTATAGAGCCAGGCAAAAGAGGAAGAGAGGAAAAGAAGATAGATAGAGAGAGAGAAGTGGTAAGAAAGAATGAGAGAGAAAAGTGGAGAAAAAAAGGGTAAGAAAGTGGGAAGAAAGAATGAGAGAGAGAGAGAGAGAGTCACCACCAGGGTCCCAGCTGTCCAGCGAGTTCCTTCAAGATGGCGCTGACCCTGGACAGGGCCCGATGCGAGATGGCGGTGGGTCAAGAGACGACCAAACAGCCACAGCATGGACAGCCATATATACCCCTGAGTTCCTTTTGTGCCAAAGGGGCAGCTGTCAGTCAGGCAGGTTCGTTGGAAGACAGGCTGCCTGGAGGGGAGCAGAAAGGTGTAGTCCTCCACCCAGTCATCAATTCTTATCTTCATCCAGGTGCCATTCCTCCTCTGTTCCATCCCCCTCAGCCAGATACTTCACAAGTACAATCAAGGTGGCTCAGTTGTGTCTGGAGGGACCACCCAGCATTGAAGGCTTGTGCTCAGAGAAGAGAAGTAGTCTCCACCCAGAAGGTCTTATCACATCCCTAGGTGTCACCCCCTGCTCAGCTCTGGCCAGCCGAGTCCTCCACCCTAGCCAGGGCTATTCATTTTAAAGTCGCTCCTTTGAGACAACTGCAAATCACTGAGGTCAGTCTCACACACTGGTCTATGATGAATGCTGAATTTTTTTTCCTTTAAAGAAAGGCCTGGTACTAACACATATAGGAAACTGCAAGTGTTTTGAATACAACATATTTAGAAGCTTTATATAGAAAATTTTACAATTAATTAGATGGCTTTATATATTTACATTTCAATTTATCTAAAGGTATCTAAAGTTACTCTATAGATGCTTAGAACTTAGCAATGTGAGAAAATTAACATCTAACAGAAGCCTGAGTAAAATTGGGACATGGAAAACTGAAAATCTGTTGTTTATCTTGACATATGAATTTGGGTACATTATATATATCTACCATTATAAACACAAGTTTTTCTTCATTTTTTATTGATCAAGGAAATCCAAGACATCTGCATGAGGCTTACAGAAATGATACAAATTCTGTGGAGATTTTGTCTACAGAGAATGGGATAAACACGTGTATTTCTACAAAAATCTTGTACCCTTCTGGAGTAGCAGTGATATTATGTGGTATAGCCTTCAATACTTACAATTGCACAGTATACTTTTGCTTAGACAACTGAACCACATAAAGATATCTAAATTTTCATCAGTTTTGAGTGAGTGAACCAGAAAAATCTAAACCTGATGGACTTCCTTTATATCAATCAGAAAACATGGCATTTGGCAGGATTGAATTGAGAACCTGGTTAACAGAATTTCCTCTTACATGTGTAAATATGTCCATAAACAGTGTAAATTAAGAATTTATTTGTCTTTCTTCTTTTTTTGTATGCCACAACCATTCTAGAAGAGTTAATTCTTTCACTAGGAACAAATTAGAAAAAAAACATTTTGATTGTGTTGTGAGGTTGGAGACCTTGGTTCCTGTTTCTCTGAGAATGTTTAAGAAAAATTTACACAGGAGAGTTGTACAGAAACTGTCTGAATGTGAAAGTTATCCTTTTCAAATATGCCTAATATATTCTATGCAGTTCTCCTATGTAAATTTTCCTTTACAGTTTGATGCAGTGGGAAACAAGGTCTCTAACCCTGCAGTCACCAACATGGTAAAATCCAGTAATCGGAAAGTTTTTCCATCTGTTCCAAGTGAATGCAGATACAGCTATTATAAATACAGCCATGGTGCATGAAAATAATATGGGCTTCAGCTGGATAGAGAGGTTATGATTATATTTAACAATTCAGATGAAAATTACACCATCTATTCTCTCCAATTTATGCAAAATAAACACATTAAAAATAAAGTTTAGTGCATGATAGATGGAAATGATAAATGCTGGTAACTTATGTCTGAAACCTCACCTGAAAAACTCCCTTAAATCATCCTATTTATTTAGACTGCTATGAAAACATTACACAAACTAAGAGTGATAGCTAATTAAAGTGATAGCATAGTAGATTTGCACAGATATTTTTGTGTATATTTTGTAATGCGTATTAACTGTACAGCAAAGTTTTTTCTTCCTTACATTTTAAACAACTACGTGTCATAGATTGTATTCAGGAATAAGAGAAAATGTCAGATTAGCTCAGTTCAGCAGTTCTTACACAGCTGGGCTAAGAGATAATGATTACATAACACAAGGAAACATGAGAATGGGTTTTGTCCAACCTGACAGTACAAAGTCATCTGTAAAAGAAAAGTTCTTTGAAGTGAAACACAGCACAGCTGAAAAATATAGCTATCCATGGTCTTGTGCAAGACCTATTGCAGTCAATGGGAAAAACAACCTATGCCAAAGGCTTCCAAGGCACTAAACATTTGGTAAGAAAAAAGTTCAGAGGGTAAGGAGTACTGCTGGTAAATCCTCTAAGATGCCATCATGAAGTTCTGAATTCAGTGAAGCTATAGTACTAGTACTGTGCCACAATCCAAAAAGAAAAGTGAGATCATATAATGCTAAACTAGTTAATCTGCCACTGAAGAACATAACAGAAAAAATTGATTCAGAATATTTTGGCTAAGAATTATATATGTAATAGGAAAGTAAGTCATTAAGAAGTTAAATTTGATCAAAAAACCTGATCAATTCAGTTCACAAATTCAAGGCTTTTGTTGAGGATTTGAATCCTTCTTGAAAAATCTCTGATTCAAAACACCTGTAAACACACACAAAAATGAGCATAACATGATATGAACAAAATATGCGTTAGATAAATAATTAATATCTCATATTCTACTAGAATGGTCTAGATTGAGGGGGTGTTTTTGACAGAGTTGAACAGAAATCACTACTCAGTCCTATGATATACAAGCTTTCCTCCAGGAATAATCTAGAAATAAATTTTAAATTGATATTTAAAAAACATAACTATGATAGAAAGGCCAAATGATCTTCAACAAGAATGTTATTAATATAGAGTAATCTGAGGTCACTGAATATTGAAAAATATTGTCTATAGCAGATGGTTAACTTACTCTGAGCTCCCACTAAAATCATAGTGGGCTGGAAGGAATTAATAAAATGCTTCACCATAAAAGCTGAGCAAGAATGAATATACATAGTACTTACCTTTTAGGGAAAGATATTAATTTCTACTAAGATTTAAGCAATTATCTCAAAACCATAGTTTCAGTATGAAGTTCAAGTTTCAGTACTATGCTATATCAGAAATTTCATAGACTTTTGCTTGAGTATCAGTGGAAGAAGTTTCACAAGGTATTGTAAATTTTGACAACAAAATACTTCTCTTGCTGTATTGTGAATACCAGTGCACTGAGAAGATGTATAAGGGGGAAAAAAAACAAAGAAAAAACAAAGAAAAAAAAAACAACCAAACAAACAAAAAAACCCCCAACCCAACCACCAAGCAAAGAAACAAAACCAAGGTAAATGGATGAGAAATCATAACTTTGTAAAATCTAAAAGAATTTTTTTTTTAACTGTGTTATAACAGTAAATAATCAGCACTAGGTAAACCTGTATTACACAGATATCCTGGTTTGAGACAGACAGAATCAATTTTCTTTTTAGTAATTTGACTTTTAAGTTATTTTTCTCTAAAGATCTGAACTTTCTGGAATTAAATGCATGTTTTTCTGTCAGTGCATCTAAGACTGTTAATACTTGATGTTTATAGTTATTGTAGAGGGAACAGTCTGATAGGTATGCAGAAAGGCTTCCTGCCTATACTTACTCCTATGGAAACAAGGCCAATGTTTGGTTCTGCTAAAGTTCTGCGCTGGAAACAGAGAGGAGGAAACGGGATCACACCTGCAACCCCTCTGTGGGGAGAAGCAGATGAGTCAGGTGACCCAAATTAACCATATAAAATATTCCATCCCGCTTATGCCATGCTCAGTATAAAGCTGAAAGACCAGGAAAGTCACATCTTCTTTTTTGACAGCTGCCATCCTGGGAGGGCTTTGTTTGTTTTTCTGCCTTTGATCCTGATCTGTGTGTTCCTGAATCCATGTATTTCTGCATCCAGTCCCTGTTTGAGACTGACTCCAGGAAGCCAGTCCAGGGTTTTCCTAGGACCTGCTCTGCAGCCTTGTGGTGAAGTGAACATTATTGGAGGAAGTGCAATAGTGGTTTTCTATAGATTTGTATATATCTCTTTAGGAGTTGTTTTCATCATTATTTTTTCATTAAAGCTGTCTCCAGTCCATGTATCTCCCTTATTCTCTGTCCTTTCCTTCTGGGGAAGGAGAGAGGTTAGTAGTGAGTTTCTGTCATTCACTCATTTGCAGGCCCAGCCTTAAACCCTGACAATGGGAGATTAACTAGCTGATACAATGGATCTTTTATTGTCCAGCCTCTATGATCCTTTGGGATATTGTGTAATAAGTTCCTCTTAAAGAATAAAAGACTTGTCACTAAAAGAAGTGTTAATTCATAAAGTTTAGGATGATCACAGCATACTTTTAAGAACAACTAATCCACATCTGATACTGTAATATTCCTTTTTGGTAAGAAAACTATTAGAGGTTAATTCCTGAAGATTATAGATGCATATAAATATGTAAGCTATTATATGATTTAAATTAAATGAGTTGAACCAGATATAAAAAAAAAAACAAACAACTAAACCAGCCCTGGGAAATCCCCTTCTTTTTTACTATGAATAAACAAACATTATGAAATTTAATTCTGTGAAAGTCTGGATGTTTGTTTTAGATTTATTTCAACAGTGAAGAGGAATAAGTGGCTTTCTAAAATTCATAGTATTTTTGCAGTTTTTCTTTCAATGAGGAATCTGGGCATGACCACTAAATGGATCTATAATTGTTTTCCAGTCTTTCAGGTGAGTATTCATGACATGTATAAAAGCTGTATTTGAGACCAATGCTTATTTCTATCAGCAAAACCCCTCCTGAATTGAGAAGATATGTTGTGTGAGGAAAAAATTGCTTACAAGAAATATAAGGAACAATTTGAAATTCATGAAGAGAGACTGAGTTTCTGATCATAACTGTCAGAAGTAATAATTTCAATATAGACTATATACTGCCTGGAAGACCTTTAGAAGAAAGTAGATGACTCAGAATAGCTGGTGTTGGAGCTGCAGAGGTGCAATCTGTAAGGAGAGGCTGGGGCTGCCATGGACACAGGTGGTTCCAGCTGGCTCAAATGAACTTACCACAGGAAACAGATGAACCTGTCAGTCATGGTTTTAAGGAAGGCCAAAATGCTTCATGTACAGAGGAAAAAGAGAGAAGGGATGAGAAATAATCCTACGAGAACCAAGATGAGAGAAGGAGGGGGACAATGTGCTTTTGGGCACTTGAGCAGTGTCCCCTGCAGCCCTTGGAGACACCACATGGGAGCTGATACCCTAACAGGAACTGTGGCAAATGGAAAACCTGCACTGATGAGAACCCTTTTTTCCTGAAAGACTGAAGCCTGTGGGAGAGCCTGTCACTTGATCTGTTTAGAGAAGAGCAGGATAAGCGGTGATCTTGTCACAGTCTCATGGAGGGCAGCAGAGGGAGAGGTACTGATCTGTCTCTGGTGACCAGTGATAAGACACAAGGAAATGCAATGAAGCATGGTGAGGGTAAGTTCAGGTTGGACACTAGGAAAAAAGTCTTCACTGAGAGGGTGGTTGGTTTGTCACTGGCACAAAAGTGGTCAAAGCACTAAGTTTGTCAGAGTTCAAGGACCATCTGCACAATTCTCCACCTCAAATGGTTTACTTTCAGGTATACCTATGAGGAGGAGGGATTTGAGCTCAATGATCCCTATGGGTCCCTTCCAACTTAAGATATTCTGTAATTCTCTGATTCCTGAAAACCTGAAGCCTGTGGGAGATCCTATGCCCAAGCAGAGTAGAAATGTGAGAAGGAACAAGCAGTGTAGCATCATGTGCCAACTGTAGCCCTCCCACCACTCCCCATGACTTGGAAAGGGTAATGGACTAAATGAGTTAGGAGTGAAAATGGGCATGGGAAAGGAGGAAGTAAAGGTGGTGTTTTAATTTCTGTCTTACAGATGTATTTTATTTGGTGATTAAATTAATTTTCCTCAAATAGAGTCTGCTTGTTCCACAAGCTTTTTCACCATGTTTTCTTCCCCTTTCATACTGAGGAGGAAGAATAAGCAAGGAACTGCGTGGAAACTTGTGTGTTGGGCCTAATCCACCATATAGGAATACTCTTTCAGTCACTGATGTGATTTGTCCTTGTTGTCTACACTACACCTAATTCAGAAATGAAGGAGCAGCCTGCATTTATGCTAACTGGGTCCTAACACAAAGCATGCTGCTTGGTTATTATTCTTGTTGAAAAATTTATTTGAACACTGTATTCCCCAGGTCTTCCTTTGATTATGATTTGAAAACAAAGGCTCCCTGTGGAAAATGCAGACTGGTAACACATACACCTCCAGTTCTTGGCCCTTCAGTTCAAGGACAGGGAACTGCTTGAAAGAGTCCAGTGTAGAAGAACAAAGATGATTAAGGGAGTGGAACATCTCCCTTATGAGGAAAGGCTGAGGAACCTGGGTCTCTTCATGATGGAGAAGACTGAGGGATGACCTCATTAATCTTTATAAATATGTCAAGGGAGATTGGCAAGAGGATGGAACCAGGCTCTTCTCAGTGATTTCCAATGATAGGACTGTGGGTAACAGATGCAAGCTGGAGCACAGGAGGTTCCATGTAAATAGAAGAAAAAGGTTTTTCACTGTGAGAGTGACAGAATAGTGGAAGAGGCTGTTCAGTGAGGTTGTGGAGTCTCCTTCTCTGGAGACATTCAAAACACAGGAACTGAGTGTGTTCCTGTGTGACCTACTTTAGGCAATCCTGCACTGGCAAGGATCTTGGACTGGATGATCTCTTGAAGTTCCTTAACATTCTTTGATTCTGTGATATTATGAAGTAAGTTAGATTTATTAGATCTATTTGAGCAGCCCCCAGAAACAACTATTTAGGAGAAAACAGTTTAATTTAGTTAGAAATTAGTTAAGTTTTTGTGATAAATCTCGGAAAGGACAGTGTGCACAAAGACAAATCACTCAGTGTTCCATTAAACCATTTCTCCTGTGAATTTTTCAGTTTGGCAAGTTAAAATGGAAAGCTACAGAGCTGTGACAGAGATCATTTTCTGTTATAATCTTTTTTTACTTGATTAGTTAGAATTTTTACAGTGATTATTGCAAGAGCCACTGTTAAATTCTCAGCAATATTAGATATGATTATACAGCCTGCACCTTGTCATAACATGCTGTTTTGATGGACCAAATTTTGCTAGAAAAAAAATCTGTTCATGGTGCTGAATGCTGTGATGCTGTCTGCTCAGCTGCCAGTTGTTCTGGTAGTGAGCTGGCAATGTAGAGGTGTCCAGTATTCAGTTGGTAGCATGAAGTTAGTGGCAGCCAGTTTTCCTAGACCTGTCACAAAACTATTTCTGCTCAGAAATTTTAACTATCATAGTTAGCTCACATTCACTTCCTGATTTTTCTTTTGATTCTGGTACTAATGAAAGACTTGTTTGGGTCAAATATTATACTTTCAAAGAAATAGTGTCTGTGCTACACAATAAGCATATTTTGCATCAGCCACAATTGGTGCTACTCTTGGAGTAGATAAGAGTCTGTTTCTGTATCTCTATTTTGAGAACCTTTTATTAGATTTCAGCTTCATAGATACTTTCATTTTGTGAAGCAGCATCAGCTTTTTCCCAGTATATAAAACTGGGAAAAGTATATAAGCTTTTTAAAAGTATATAAAATTTATCTAAGTTAAGAATTTTATCATTGATTTCAAAGCATGTTTAGCTTTTCACTAGATTAATTCTGTTTACATTAATAGGCTGTTCATACCCTCAAATTTCTTTAAGTTCTTAGTTTCTTTTATTATGAAACATTCCTTTTATTGACCTAATTTCCTCTTAGACTTTTCAGCACGATGGTTTTTATTACACGTCTGTCAGGAACTACTTATTATTAATTAGAATTCATATATACTCGTATAAACACCCCCCACCCTCCCTCCTATAATGAAACACCACACACTGCTATAATCAAACACAAGCTGGATTTGGGCAATTTATTACAAATAGCTTTTTTTGCAATTAATGCCTGTGGGGTGGTTTTAAGTCCTCTATAATATCAAAGCCATCAGAAGCACTTATGCATACCCTGTCTCATCTAGTTATCAGCAAAAGAAGTTAGATAAATAATAAAATGAAATAAAAGCTTCCAGTCGAATAAAATTTCATCAGATTTATCAGAAATATTTTGATGTTCCACAACTATATCTTTTCAAAATACTATTTAAATACTTATATTACTTCCACTGTTTTATTAATACAAATGAAATAGATTCATCAGTTATCAACCAATTAATGACTTGAACTATGTTTTCTGTGGGAATCCTATCACATTTTTAGGGTTGTTAGGTGGCTTTATGTTAAAGAGCAATATATCCAGAGAAAAACAAGGATCTCTTCCAGGGCTCTTCAGGATGCTCTATTGCTATTATTCTCATCATTATCACAATCAGCAGCATCTAGAGGATGTTTTCTCAGAAACCTTCTGTTTCCTCATAGGTAGAAAAATTAACTGACTCAGCCATAATGGTTTTTATTCTATGTTGAAATCCAACCTTACACTTCTGAATTAATATTTAATGAAAAATCATATATAGGTGGTGAGAATAATTTTTTTGAGATGTTATTGTTTTGTGGGGATTTTTTTTTGTTTGTTTGTTTTTTTAAACTATATTATCATTTAAATCCATTTACATTGGAGGAGTGAATAAATGTTCATATCACTAAATTTTGTTTTGAAACAACAGAAAAAGCTAACATAACTATGTATGTGTATCATTTTCAAATCAAATAGCATAAGTTAGGGGTAAGAAGGTATTATATAATTTACATATGCAAGAGACTGACTGTTTCCAGAAAGAAAGATGCATCTCGATTATGGATTTTTAAACAAGTTGGACAAGATTCAAGTAAGATTACTAAAATCACATAGGTTTTGAAAATTTTTGCTAGTGTAAAACTGGCATTCCTTTTCTCTTGAGGAATAAGAAGTATCCATGAAAAAAAAAAAAAACAACACAACACCAAAAAAAAAGTTGTATTGATATCAAAGAATAAACTAAGTTATATCAGAAGGCTTATTAGTTTCATTTGTCATTTTAAAAATGAATAACTAAAATGCATAAATGGTGCTGAGATCCAGGATTAAAGTCTGCAATTTTTTTCTTTGAACTGAAGTTCTTTATCCCTAGGCTGTATAATCATTCTAGCCAAGACCAGAGTTTAGCCAGTTCAGTGTTTTCCTCTTTGTACAAGACATATTATCCATTCTCTCTCTCTCTCCATTTACAGTGACTGTAAAGTAGTAAAATGTAATGCTTGTAGATATTAATTATAAGAATTACAACAATGACTTTAATGAAAAGAACTGGCTTTGAAAGACAAAAGATAAAGGCAATATGAATTTCTGCAGCAATGGGCTTTTGGAGTTTTTATTGGAATAAGAGACAGTTTGGTGAAAACAATGTTTTCTTAAGCATTGTTTTTAATTTTTTCTACTCAAGAGAAAATCCGATTAATGATTCAATTTGTGTTCTTGACAGTTAACAGTGGAGCTATTTTAGTACTCTTTTTTTTTTTTTTTTTTTTTTTTTTTTTTCCACTATTGCTGTAGAAGGAGTGATTAAGACCTATTTGTTTCAAAGGCTTATAGCATCAGAAAAGTAGTTTGATTCTGGACACTTTAGCTAAGGTAAGAGGTTCAGAATTCCTCAGGCATTCAGAAAGTTGTAAAATATTGTTTATTTGTCACAGTAAAAATCACTAATGGTTTTGAAAACCAAGACCATGGCACAAATCTTGATCACTGTAGAAAGCTACTATAAAATATAGCTTTGTGATAACAGTTTTTACTAAGTGTTATTTAGTTTGTTTAATTAACATATAAAAAGTATACCTTTATACTTTTTTTTCTAGTTTTTTTTTTTAAACACACTTCTTTATTCTTTCTACAAATTCTAGGTTTGGTAGGGAAATTTGTCTGGCATTACTTCCAAAGCCTACCCCATCAAGCAGCTATTTTCAAGATACAAGAGTGCTTGATAACACAATCAAGAATCTCCATAATTCATGCTCTCCTCTTTATCCAGGAAGATATAACAATAATATGCATTAGGCAGGTAAATTACAGAAAATTGTCTGTTTAAGTCTTCATACATATTTAAAATATACAATTATTTTGCTGATAAACCAAGCTCTGCACCACTAAGTCTTATTTACATGTTATTATTATGATCCTGCTGTTTCCAGTCATGTTGCTAACCTTGTTCTTCCCAATTTGCTTCATAACAAAGAAGCTTATGAATGCCTTTATTTCTTCTGCAGTTCCTACCAGCATGCCCTCCAAGATGAAATCCGTAACTACAGTGAGAAGATCAGATTATAAACTCCTCGCTCGACTGTGGTAGATATTTAGAAACACTGCAGCACCACTTTATAGCTGAAGTTCGTAGTCTTGCAGGATGTGGTTTTAAAAAGCCTCTTGTTGCTAGAGCTAGCAATGTACTGAGAGCTCTCTTCTGCAATTTCTCACATAACTATAGCTTTGGGAGTAAGATCCCTTTCAGTAATTTCCAAGGAAAATAACTTCATGTTTGCAACAATCTGATAGTTTGTATTTTTTCTAAAATAAACTTATTTTTAACATTCCAGTGTATTAGGCTTTTTGAGTGTTTACAAGGCCTTGTAATGATTGGATAAGGTATAATAGTTTTAAGATAGAAGAAAGTACAATTTAAGTCAGAAATTAGGAAGAAATTCTTTAGTATGAGAGTGGTGAGACAATGGAACAGGGATGCCAAGGGAACAGAAAAATGCCCAGGGAGGTTGTGGATGTGTCACCCCTGGAAACATTCAAGGGCATGTTGTATGAGGTTTTGAGCAACCTGGTCCATTGAGAGGTGTCCTTGCCCATGCAGGGGAGTTGGAACTAGATGACCTTTAAGGTCCCATCCAAGTGAAACCATGATTCTATGAAAATGGTGAAACTTCTGCCACATAAAGATATGTTAGTATTATCCATTTTCCTTTCCAAGGTATTTCAGACTGTTTTCATGGAGATCAGTTGACCATTGTTACTAAAATACCTAAATTCTAGTACAGCATATTCTCCAAAGATTATGACCTTACTTTGTAAATACCAAATAACAACTGTCCTTAGGCAATGGTAAGATGCAGCTGTTTTTCCTCCCCTCCCAGAGGCTAGTTTTGACATATATAGAATCACAGAACAGTATAAATAGTGAACTATCAGATACCAATTTATGCCTTCCTGAAGATCAAAAAAAAACCAGCATTTTTTTTTTTTCTGGAAGTAGTAGTTATCAGCTAATCAATATGCATTTGCATTATCTTATCTGAGGAACATTTTGTCAGCATATGTAAAATCTGTGTATCTTGCTGGAGAAAAATTGGAACAACAAAAACTAAGCAAAAAAACAGCCTAACAACATCTAAGAAGAAACCCTAAAGTAATCAGAATAAACAGCTCACAGAAAAGGTGCAATTTTTTTATAAAGAGAGATGCGTTCTCAATAGTTGGTGCTGCACAGCTTTTCCAAAATTCCTAAAGGTCAGTATTGTGCAGTTAAAAAATTCTAAATATTCTTAATATTAGTTCTCTTAGTGTATAAGCAGCTAGGAGTTTTGGGTTGTTTTAATGTTTGTGTTTTTTTGGTGCTTTTTGGGGGATTTTCTTGGGGGGTTTTTTGGTTGGTTTTTTTTTGGTTGGTTTGTTTTAAAAGTATGCTTCATTAACTGCCAATGATGATCCATCATTTTGGACCTGTGACACTTCAGGGACTACAAATCTGCATTTACCCTACTGTGGTCCTTCAAGGACTGCTTCACCATGCTTCTTCAGGGACTGCTTCACCGTGCTCCATAGGCTGCAGGGGCACAGCTGCCATCTCACCACGGGCTGTGGGGAAATCTCTGCGTGGGCACCTTTTCCCTTCCTTCTTCACTGACCTCAGTGTCTTTTCTCTGGCATTACTCTCTCACCTCCTCCTCTACTCTGTTCTGCCGGTCTCTTTTTTCATATTTTTTGCATGTTTTTTTTTTTCCTTCTTGAATATGTTACAGAGGCACATCCAGCTGCCTGTGTCTGTTCAGCCTTAGGCAGAGGCAGGGGCAGGATTGGAACCAGAGGAGCTTCCAGCAGCTTTTCACAAGAGCCACCCCTGTTACCACCCCTGCTTCCAAATCACCACTGCACTAACCCAAGGCACACTACTTGTCCTAATAAAATAGGAAGGCTTAACAGTTCACTTTGCATGGTGAATTATTTTTGCTGTTACCTTTAAATCTTTGAGGGAACTAATCCTAAAATACCAATATGCAAATCATTCCATTGTTTTTTGGTTTTTTTTTTCCTTCTCTTGGGGAGAGAAATTTTATATAGTTCCTGTTGAGATTATAGAGATAAGTCTGAAATGCTTGTTGTGTATATTTATCATCCGGTACATCGAGAAATAGCAAAGAAGTATGTTGTGTAAGTTGCATCTGAACTCTAAAGATAAATTTTGTCAGGCAGAGGAAGTTTTGATTAGAGACATGGTTTGTGTTGACATACCTTAGATTGCTACTGGTTTTGAAAACATCCTTCAGTATGTATTTTTGATCAAATGAACCTCGTCTTCAATTATAGTAAGACAAAGATGACACTTCAAACCAGACTCCTTGGAATAAGCATGTGTTGGATTGTTACCAGCTAAGAATAAAATGCAGCCCAGGGAGTAGGGATCAAGTTCATAGAATAGGACTTGGAGTGTCACTCCAGGAATGCCATTCACACAAAAACCAGAACAAGACCAACCAAGAAAAAACCCAAGACCCAAACTCAAAAAACTCTTGAAAGCCTAAGACTTCTTCAGACAGACGTTACGATAATCTGTTCACAATACAGTAATGATATCAATTCATATACAATGATCCTAATGTTCAGTCCAATTACCCACTCACTGATGATTTCCATGAGTGATGCGGTTCAATT
This sequence comes from Florisuga fusca, assembly GCA_038090715.1. Taxonomy (NCBI): domain Eukaryota; kingdom Metazoa; phylum Chordata; class Aves; order Apodiformes; family Trochilidae; genus Florisuga; species Florisuga fusca. The sequence goes on from JAAWXA010000003.1 coordinate 34,954,877, forward strand.
GTTATACGAAGACTGTAGAGTACTTAAATGTTTTACCTATGTTGTGTTTACCCTTTCCACATCCCTTTCTAAAGCTTAATAGAATGAGCTGTCATTTAGTAAGGAAGATTTGAATTCAGTTATTAGCAGGCAGCAATCTCTGCTGTGAGATGTTTGATGATGAAGGCAGTGGTTTCTTCCTCTTCAGTCTTAGATTCAACATTTTTCTTCTCTGTTGTTACAAAGTCTATTTGGTCACTTCTTTTTTTTCTTGCTGGCTCACAAGTTAGCTAGTTGCTTACTTGCTGTTTAGTTTTATTAGACCATTACCATATACAGTTAAATCCTTTCACTGTAGAATCAGGATGAAGTGAAATTGATAAGTTATAAGAAGCCATTGTGTCATGGTTTAACACTGGCCTGGCAATTAAACCAAATAACAGATGCTCTCTGTTAATCCTCCTCTCCTCCCTGATAAGGAAAGGAGAGAGAATAAGGGAAAGAGACTTATGGGTTGGAAACTAAACTACACAGCTTTAATGAAACGGTAATGATAAATAGGAAAAATTACTAAATATATACAAATATACAAATATACAGGAAAAGTTGATACCATGTTCCTCCCCACTTCCCCCCAATAACTCTCATGTCACCACCGAGGCTGCAGGGCAGCCCTGGGAAAGCCCAGGCTGGACCCCTGGGGTCAGCAGTCGGGAGCTGGAGGCAGGAACACAGATTCAGGCTGGCACGGATCAGGACCACAGGCTGGAGGACATCCGAGACAGATTATTAAGGAATCAGTGGAAGAATACCAAACCCACAAGACTGTTGTGATTGCAGCACAGCTCTTACAGTATTTTACAGCACCCCAAACTGGAAAAATAAAATACTAGAATCTTAAGAGCACATGAGCATTTCTGAAGATACAGTAGCAAACATTATGGCCTGTGGATAAAGCATGGTACTCTGAGCTTGGGGAAGACACACAGAATGTTCTTTCTATATTCAGGCTGTCCTATACACCCTTTTCTAGTACTGGTGCCATCAGTGGTCTTTTGCTATCCCAGAGTGGATTATGTTACTGAATATCCTTGTATCATCTTCCCAAAGTTGCCCTTTTTGTAATATTTATCCCTTCTAGAAGCTCAGTCTGGATTGATTGGACTCAATCCTGGATCTCTCATATTTTCCAACAGAAAAAGTTCTGCTTTTCCATCAGGACTCACTCCTGATACTTGTTTCTTTCTGTAGCATTATACCCTGTAATTCTGGCCTGCAGCTATGGAAAAGAATATGTACACATGCTGCTTGCTTAAATCCCCTGGCCTCTGCCTGATCCTGTGTGAGTCCTGTGAGTTATCTCCTAGTCAGCCTGTCCACAGCTGCTGCTTTCATTCTGAATAGATACGTTATTATTAAGTTATTAGACTCTTACCAGACTAATGAAACCATGTTATGTTTCTGTGCCATGCAGCCACACCATGTCCAATATCTATAATATTGCCTGTGGTGAGGACAGGACTTTTGAGAAAGAAATTTCCAGCCAATCAATGCAATGACACCTTCTGTGTTTCCAAGGAATTGGGGAATACTGAGTGTAGCTCCGGGAGTGTGGAAATATGGGATGTTTTACGGTTTCCTTTTTGGCATGGGACTGACTACTTTGTTTAATTCTCTTTGTAAGTGGGAGTTGTTACTGGAAGGAAGGAGCAATGACCTAGGCTTGCTTCCATAAAGGATATATTTTGCAAAAGGTATATTTCTGTTTCAATAGCAACTGATAGGGATTGCTGTCTTTTCTCATGAAGAGTGCTGGTGTATGTCTCATGTGTCACTCTTGTCTTTCGGAAAAAATTAGTGGCTTCCAGGGTCTTTTTGAGAATAGGTTAGCTACATTTGCAATGAAAGGATAAACTCTTCAAAGGACAAGGCAGGCATGTGTATAAATATATTTCAATATTTGACCTAGTGATACCATGCAACTACTACAAAGCTAAATCATTCTGACAGGATGCCTAGACATTTGTAATACTTTCCATTATGTGAAAGGAAGAACAAAATGTCCTTGGGCAAATGTTAAAAATAGCCACCTACACTGGCATAAGTGGACACCTGCTTTAAATGAGTGAGCTTCAATTTCAAGTGCCCTAATCACTAGACTAGAATCAAGGTCCTTTTTTCTGTGATTTAATGCAAAGACTCCTGCTTGCATGTTCACAATGGCTCAGTTTCAGGTGAAAAGGTGATGGGCAATGACAATCAGAATACATCACTGCTTGGTGAGTAAGTCACTGTCTTCAAATGAGAGAGAAGTTAACTCACAAGCAGGAGAAGAACTAGAATGCAGGATAATGAGTTCAGCTTTATGAACATCAGTGTTTACAGAATTATTCTGTGCTGGAAAACAGGAGGACTGAGATGTGGGTAGAGTGGACCCTACCAAAATAAATACATTTGGTATGCTTACATAGTTTAAAATACTTCTTGAGATGGATGCATAAAGTAACTTCATACTGCTTTTATTATATAAAGGTAGTATCGATATAGCTAACCATACTTATAATAGGTATTTGATCTTTGAAGTGATTATTACATTATCAGTTCTGCCCAAAGGTTTTTTTTTCTTTAGGAAAAGAAAACGTCACCAAGAAGAGTATAACTATGAAAACTTTGTTACATACAGTTGGAAAGAAAGTAATTCAGTGTGTTTCAGACGCCTCTTTGCACATTTAAATAACTTGGATCTTCTAGCTTTTAAAAAGGAATATGGTCCTAATTCATACAAAATAGCTTTTTTAATGTTGTTACAATTGCAAAAGAAATCACAGCACATGAAAAATTCAGAACTATTTAGAAACTCAAGACAATAGAAATTCAAAGTTCTTCATGTACTGATTTTGTTTCTACTACAAATCAGTTGTACTTATTCTGTGAAATACTAAATATCTTTAATCAGAACAAAATGCAATAAAGCCAAAATCTCCACAAGTCCTCCAGTAGAAACTTATTTGAAATTGTATATAGACCATTCTATTGTCTGCATTTCACTTTGCTGTACTATGTTTAGTTTAACTCAGAGTTAACAGCAAAATAGAAACACTCCACAGTGCTACTCAGGAAAGAAAACCAAATGAGTCATCTATTATAACATGACAGAGAAAAGCTTTTCTAATAAAATAGGATATTCATGCATGTATTTTTATCTATGTATGAATATCTGCCATCAAATATACTTTAAATTGGAGAAGTTTATGATGAGAAGCTGTGTATTTGTTTTTTGTTTTTGGTTTTTTTTGGAGTCAGCCATACAATAACAACATGTTAACTCCATAATAATTCATGTAGATATACTTGAAAAAACCATAAAATTTTCAGATTGTGGAGGTCAATTAATTGATGGTTGGACTTAATGATCTTAGAGGTCTTTTCCAGCCTTAATCATTTGATGGTTCTATGAGGACTAGATTCTCTTTTGGTAAAAAATAATGAAGCATCATTGATTTCTACATCACCTACATTTCTAGAATGGATTAGAAGCTATAATTAAGACTGAATTACTGACTGCACTCTCACTCAAATTCACAGCCCCAATCAGAGAAGCACCCCTTTTGAGAGCAAAAAAAACCAACCCAATCAACAGATGCCTTTAGGTCTAAAGGTTTTAAATTATTACAAATCAATCTCACCTTCAAGCATTTTTCTTGGCTAGGATTGCATATGAGTATGTGTCTAAGTGATTTTTTTTTTTTTTTTAAATCAGGGTCTCTATGTAGAACAAAGACTATTCAAAAGAAAGTTTCTAACTGTATAAAATAATCAAATACTCAGCATGGATTTATGAAACATGCCTGAACAAACTTCTTGCCTAAAAAAAAAAATTATTTACATCCTTTTATTGATTAGGTGATGTACAGTGAATGCCTGTCACTGTATCTCTGTGTGGGTCTGTTTTTACCAGGAAGTTCTCATTGGGCTCATCAGCCGTCCCTGATTGGCAAATAGAACATGACTTCTTTCAGGAAAGATTATTTTTCCTGAAAAACTATGTCCAGTCCCTGCATCATACCTGTCATATGAGATATTCCACCATATGTCTGGAAACACAGAGAGATCCAAGTCTTCAATTGCACTAAGTTAAAGAGTATGTACTCCAGCTTTGGGCAAATCTTCTGACATTGGCGACACTTGGCCATCAATTATGCTTCCTGATAGTTTTGCATGCTGTGTGCATTTGTTTGAAGTACTTGGGGTGCACCACTACTTGTGCTGATTTTGCAGGGAAAATCATAAGAGTTTTCCACATCACTGTGTCCCCAAATGTTCCCTCACCACCTAATGCATCTTCTCTTCGAGTTATGAAAACTCTGCATTGAAGTACCTCGTGTAATGTATAAAGAGTGCAAAAGAGTAGATTTCAATGCAAATACATGAGAAGAGAGTCTGCAGGTTTTAAAGACAGTCTTCCATGTCTTCCATGACTTCTTTAACTCAAAGTAAAACTGGGAAAGTGGTATCAGTAAAATACCAGACTGTTTATAATGGATTAAGTACACAAGGTTTACCTGTGTACCTGCCTGAGAAGCAGAACAGCAGTCCCTAATTGTTCCTATGAAGGAAGAATTTGTACAGTAAGACAAGTGTTTTCACAAACTGCTGCAGGATGCACGAGAGTATATGGGAGTATACTCTCATCCGGGAGTATGATGAAGAAAATGGGAAATCTTACTTGAACAGCTTTATCCATTTTACAAAACCTGCCTCAATGATTCACTGTAATCAGTTTTGTAAGTTATTTACAATAATTGCATAGTACTTAGTCTTCACAAGATGGCCAATATTACAAAAAATCCAGATATCAAATTATCATCTAAGGAAAAATAAATCATCAGTATTATGCATGCTGCTTATGGTAATTTGGTAAATTCTCTATAGGTGTTCTTGGTTTTAAATTGTGCTAACTTTCATGTTTCTAAGGAGCTGAACAGTGGACTGAAATTGTGATCACAGGATTCTTTATGACTAACACTACAGTATTTATTAGTGGGAATTATAAAGTTTGTTATGGCATAGATAACTAAATCTATACAATTATAGGAAGGAAATTTCATAGAATCGTACAATGACTTGGGTTGACAGGACCACAGGAAATTGTGCACCTGCTAGGTTAGAAAAAGCCGAACAATCACAGCCAAACAATGTCCCCCATCTCCAGGATCCAAAACATGCAATCTGGTCTACACACAAGGAAGCAAATCTCCTCATCACAGGCAACATGTTCTAGTTGGCCCTGCTTGATCAGAAGCAGAGGAGCAGATGACCTTCAGATATTCCCTTCCAGCATCAACCATTCTGTGAATCCGTGATTCTGTGATGCTTCTTTGGAGAAAAAATAGAATGGGGCACCTCAGACTTCACACTTGTAACATTTTAATATTAGGCACGTGAGCTGAAGTAAGTGGCAAGTGGAAACAAACTAATAATAATATTAAGATTATAATTTACAATAATATTTACTAATAGCTATATCCCACTCTTCAATAGCATCAGCCAGACAAAAATGCAAGAATTGATAATGGAAATGAACTCAGTAACTAAAGCAGGACTCTCCATGGAGGAACAGGGCAAAAAGAAGCAGACAAGGGATGTAGCAATTCATGAAGCAGTTTCTGGGCTCTCCTTCCAGAAGGGTGCCACTGCTGCTCACATAGGTATCAAAGAGTGATGTTCACTCCTAGAAGCTCTGGGAGTTTCTAACAGCCTCTGAGAGATAATCTTAGGAGGTGCTTGTTATCTTCAGCTGACTCTGAATTAAGAGTTAGGACGTGCCAAGCACTTCTCCTGCTGGCAGCAGGAAAGCATTTCCATCTGGTAGCACAGCAAACAGAGACACTAATTTGTGCAGCAGTTGGGATGGAAGGTGTCCAAAACCTCTGCTGAGTGGGAGACTGCTCAGTACTGGCAGTGATGTGTGTCAGGGAATGGTTCCCAGCTGCAACAGAAGCAACTACCACAACACATCAGAAGCCTCTCTAACTCATATCACACTCTGCAGGGAGGACACAGATATCCAGCATGGAGTGGCTTGCCTGTGGAAGGTTTCAACTATCTGTCAAGATATGAAGTTAGCCCACTGTATGTGGAGGTGAGCAGAAGTCTGCACATTTTAATTTATTTATTTATTTATTTATTTAATACCTCTCCACCTTTCTAGTGACAGATACAAATAAGCAAACACCCGAGAGACTTTATTTCACTCTCAGTTAGCAGTAATTATTTCATGCATCTTCAAGTCATGCATTATTACAAAGGGAGAAAAGAAAAAAAAAAACCACACAAGTTTTTCATCAGTTAGTTGTTTTCTTGTTTTTGTTATTTGGTTGTTTGGTTGTGTTTTGTTTTGGTTTTTTGGGGGGTTTTGTTTGCTTTTGTTGTTGGGTTTTTTTTGAAAGATAACAGGTAGTTTTTATTCAAAAAAACCACAAAGGCTGTGGCTGAATTGGCTTTTCCTTGAGTTCATTTCTGATTTCACTAAACATAGCTATCAGCTGGCTGTTAAATTTTAAAGCAGTTCATGCAATCTTAAATTTGCTTTTGTTGGATACCAATGATTTATGGCAATAAAAAAATACATAATCCTCTGGAAGCATGGAGTTAAAAAAAACAAAACAAAAAAGCACCAAAGCAAAACACAAAATATCTTCCTTCAGTTGTCCTAAAAAAAAAAAATCTACAGTGACAATGAGAATTATGTTTTTTTCTGTAGAACTTATATTAGGATGTAAGCTTACATAAAAATTTCCATTCATCTGCTTTAGGTCTCTGATTGGAAGAAAAATAAATAAATAAATAAATAAATAACCTTTTTCTCCCTTGGATGAAAGAAAAATTTCACCATCTGTAGTAGCAGAACATATGAAACAGCATCTGCTAAAATTAACTAAGCATAGGTAGACAAATTGACAAGCCTAGGCAACTCATGCCCAACAATCTTAAGGGAAGTAACAGATTACTGTACTAGTAACATAATTGGTTTTATCCTCTGAACTATAAACTTATTAAGAAGAACCGAACTGCTGAATTATCTCCAAACCAGTGATTTTAATTTTTAATAACTCATAAGGAAACTGGAGACATTTAAAAGGTTCAGAGGACATTAAAACAGTAGCAATATTTGCATTATAATGAAGAGAAGGCTCAGGAAGCCATAGACTGCTAAGGTGGATGTTTGTCTTTGATAAGGTAACTGATTCGTGGCTATGAACAAAAAATCAGAAACAAAACTTCAGGCAAAAAAATCAGGTTATGTATTTGGAAACACTTTTTTTCCAGAAAAAACCTGATACTGGCAAAGTTCTTCTACCTTTGGAATAAGTCATTTCAGAAATCCTCTTTTCATCCCTTCCCAGCAGGGCTCCTTTTATTACTGTTGGCTTTCTCACAGTTTCTTCTGTTCAAAGCATATATCATTTGGGACCAAAGTGACCATAACATCCAGGGATATTCAGTTTGACTGAGCGAAGATGGATTATTTTGATGATTTTTTTGGTGAACAGAATATGCATTATGTGAAATAAATAAAAAAAATAATTGTTGAAATAATTTATTGAATTCATTGGGAATTCATTGTCTTGGAAAACCACCAGCATATAGAAAAGATATGAAAGAAGACTCAGCATCCATGTATTCAAATTAAGTATCAAATATTAAAATAAAAAAAGGAAGGCCAGATCAGCTCCACGGAGTATCAATCACACTAGCAGACTACATGAGATTATCTATCACCATCTTGACAGTCTCCATTGATGGGGATTGAACTGAATCACTTGGGAGGTTGTTCCAGTTACTGATTATTCTCACTGTAAATAATTTATTTCTTAAATCCAGATTAAATGTTTCCCAGTGTAACTTCCCCATTATCTTTTATTCGATAAGTCACTCTTTATGAAGAAATTCTTCTTTGTAGCCACCCTGCTTAACATTCTGTAGAATTATTCAAGAATGCAATGACTACTCAAACCCATGTTTTCTGTCCCCTCCCCCCCACATATACTCTACTTTACATCAGTTTTCCCTCTTATTATCAACCCATTGGGACAGGAATAAATTATTAACTACCTTGTATATGTTTAGTGTTTAGCACAAGGAGTTCCCAATCTCTGTTTTTAGACTATACATAAACCAACAGAATTTATGTCAAGAAGCTAATGAAGACTAAGAAGTATATAAACATTGCAAGAAGAACTATTTTCATGGCATATTTCAGGCTTGAGGCAGTAGCAACCATGAATTAACTGAAACAAAATTCACCTAATTAAGGTTTGCATATTCTTGAGCAAAGGTAGGTAATTCTCAAAATAAAAGTTTCATTGAACATGATTGTAGTGATGTTTCTTCTGCTGCCAAAACTTTACATGTTTCTCACTACTCCCTACAGCAACAGAGCAAAAGTTATTCCTGCAGATGTTTTGCTTTCTGTCCTAACTACCTGCAAGCATTGCAAGTAGCCAGACTGAGAGGATAGGATGTAAACAAAACATATCGAGTTATAATTTATCTTGTTTTATGTGCTCAAAAATACAAGAAGGCCGAATGAACTAAATGCTGAACTAATTTACAATTATGTCTTAGTAGGTACTGAATCTGGTCTATAGTGCATAAACACTGGGTAAAATGAGAAAACACAGACTAATAAATAGTGCACTGCTTAGAGCAACAGAAATCAGTCCTTCCGGAAGACTAAGTACAAATTAGAAGATGCCTATCAAATTAACCATGCTTCAGGCAAGCAAAAAATGAAATGGATTATAAATACAGGAATTAATACTATAGCTTCTTCTCCCTTTTTAATTTTAAAGCCCTAATTACAAATTATTGTGAAGATATTACAGCAAAAACAGTTGCTGTTTTATTGTCTCTCTGCACCAGGGAGCAGATAGAACATAACAGCATTTACTTATACAACAGAAAATGTTACTCTTGAAACATCCCATGTAGTATTAATTTAGTAACATACACAACTTGGTTTTGAATGATGGTTAATGGGTTTTGGAGTTGCCTGAATTTTGTTTATAAAACTCTGGAAAAATAGAGCTGTAACAGTCTATTATGGCCCTGTCTCAGGAAATGTATAGCTAACTGAGCCCTTTTGTCATTCTCCAGCCTGATATCCCCCTTGCAAACAATCTCTTTATAAAACTAGGAAGGTAATCCCTTACCAGTATTTTTTTTTCCCTAATATCTAATATTTTTTGTGAAAATTAGCAATTTTTCTAGATAAACTGGTAGGTTGTCCTCATCATCTTTCCAACAGTTTTCTATATTTTGAAGACTTTTGAAGGGATCAATTTTCTGTTCTTGAGAGTGAAAATTATATTTTTTTTTTTTTAGTTTTTGTTAATTTTGAATCTTTTCTGGGCTCCTACAATTGATCTACAATGATAATTAAACATAAAACTTAAAACAAAAGGCCAGATTCCACCCAACAACTTAGTGCTGTTGAGTTGAACTGATGGTTGACTGTCTTTGAGTTTAACATTTTGGTGTGGTGTTTCCTTCTTTCTTATTTTTTCCGTTTTTTTTTTTTTTAATTACATTATTAATTCTTAATTAGTGTTTTTTAAAGAATTTTCATAGCAGTAATTTCTTACCTTACAGAAAAAAAAATTAAATATTTGACAATATTTTTTCCTTTAAAATCTGTACTAACTGTTACTTTTGCCCTGAAGAAGAATACCTTTTTTAAAAAATTCATTATTTGTTGGGAAAGTAAAGCTTTGACAATTGATCTTCCCCCCCCCCTCCTTTCTCCTGTTCCTTTCCATTTGAATAGGTGTCCTTTCCAAGTTCTTAGAAGTATCTGCAATGGTTTTGAAAGTCAATTAAATATGTATATCAAGCAGAAGTGACAAAAACATCAAATAAATATATAACTGTTACTTGTAAATCATCTTCCTTATGACATCCTTCGCCGGTTTTCCTAGTGTAAAATTCTCCTAACAAATCTGGCCAAACTATTGGCAAAAATTCTTTTGTGCCTATTTGTCAGGTGGATCTTGCCTCTTTTCCTGGTAGTACTCAGTTCTCAAAGTGTCTGAATGGTCATAAAAATCAAATCCTTGTTGGCAACATCAGCTTTAAATTATCTGTTGACTCATGCTATTGAATTACAACTCCTCAAGTCTGTACCATCACTTGGAGGATCAAAGATCATGTGAGCCTCCATGTTGTCAGCTCTCACTCCTAGACCTCGTTAGTCATATTTGATACTTTCTAAAAATTAACTTCAAAAAATCCACCTACACTCTTTAAAAAATTCACCTATATTGCAGTAGTTTTCCGTTCAATTAAGTGACCATAATTAAACCATCCTTCTGGGAGTCACATAAAGTCTTCATTTGCTACAGAGTACCTCCAAGCCATCATTTCGGGAAGGGGACAGAAAAAAAATAGAGTTATTAGAGAGCTACACAAAACAAGAGCAGGAACTGGGGTTCCATGTTAAGAATTAACTTAGTAATATTTTCAGTGTTCAGTTTCTCCAAAGAGCAGGCCATTCTACATGGAGCTGTGCTAATAAAAAACTGTCCTCAGCACAAAAGGAGTGATAGCTGGGTAGATTCATTTTCACATTCTGTGTGCTGCACTATTTGCAAGAACAAGGCAGTAAAATATTATTTTAGGAAAAAAATACCATCCGACTGTAACCTCCATTAAAATCACATCTTTTTTTTCTAGAAGACAGATTGCTCAATCAACCATTGCAGTTTAAACACAATCCACATTGTGTCTCGCCTCTACCTATGTAATAAAAATGTGATAAAAGTGCTAAGGGCAGTAGTCATTTGTTAGAAAAATGAGCCATTTAAGATCACACATGTCACTCCATCAGCCAGAGAAAGAAAATATTTGAAGTAACCATAGACCCTTTAGGGACAATAAGCCTGATTATCTACTATCTCAAAACTTAGAAAACTGTTACTGACAATGAAAGATGCTTCTGCTCAAGTGGGATAGAATTTTATGGCTGCTCAGTGGATAGTAAAGAGGCAAAGAAAAATGTAAAAGCTCTTATTGTTGAGAATATATTGTATGGAACAAATCAAGTAATATATAAATTTACAACTGTCATCTGATTCTTTTTTTGTGTGTGGTTCCCTCCCTCTTCCCTCTCCACCCCCCTTTGCTACCTGCCCAAAGAAGGATATTTTCTGACTTTGGCTGTAAGGAACAGCACTCTTCCCTGCTGAGAAATTTTCTTTCTTGACTTTCAAACTTACAGATGGATCTGGTATAATTTTACACATTTTGGAGCTGGAATGTGCTCAGAACTCTGCTTGTAATCAATGGGAAGAAATAGGTGCCATTAATGTCCTTTACCTGATCATATAGTCAATATGCAGGTGAAATATATTTCTCCGACCTTTCAGCTTTTGTTTTCAATAACTGAAGAAGAAACCTAGAGAAACAACACTGATTAAACAATGAACTTTTACCAAAATATGGTTAAATGTGTCTCACTGTAAATAGCCAACTCTTCTTTTGCATCACCCTAAGTGAAAATAGAGAAGGACCTTGGATATGGGTGTGTGATTGGCTCCTAGCGGCACAGGATGCACAAAGAACAGCCCTTAGATCTCAATTTTCTATGTGTCCAAGTCCAGTTTTTAAAACTTGCTTATGGTTCTCTTCTTTCTCTTTTTTCTAATCTATGTAAATGTGTTATATTTCCATGTTATATTACCCATGTAAGTGAAGTATATTTCTGTTGGCCCACAGTGAAAGTGAAGATAATACAGAAATAATAGGGAAAAGTAGTACTAACCACTTTCATTTTTAGTTTAAGTAAAATCAGGAAACATTTTATTGATTTATTAGTGATGCATGATGACCCAACAATCAGGAAACCGTATGTTCAGGATCAATAGCAGCAATAAAACAGATGAAGCAGAGCACTGGACAAATGAAATAACACCATGTTTCTAAATGCCTTTCTACAATTACTTGCAGGAAGATCTAACTCCCTTTTAGACATGTACACATTTACAGACTCACCTCCTTGCCCAGCCCAGGGGTGGCAACCCTGTGCAAGACATGGTTGCCCCAGTTTTGTGTACCACTCTTGCTCCTCACACCCCATTGATGTACCAGTTGGTGAGGAGGTCTCCTGGCAGGTACCTTCACACCCCAAGGTGAGGTCCCCTCTGTGCTGACCCCACACCACCATCACAGTGCAGGGTGGGGGCTTCTCCTGGCACCCCATGGGGAGGTTGCATCATCCAGCTTGGGCGTGCCTACTGCCATCAAGGACAGACCTCCTGTGCTGGCTGCTTTTCAATCTCCATCACCTGTCCCCATTTTCACAAATGTCTGTGCATTCTTTGTACATCTTCACATGCTCACTGTTTCTTTGTGCACTGAAGGTGATTTTCTTCTTCAGGACTCAGTTTTGAGCAAATACTGTCTTAGATGGTTTTGGATACTCCTTCTCACACACTATTTTACAGTTCCTTACTCTCACCAGCTGTTGAGGGCAGGTAGAGAGGCATCTCATCCATAGCATGTTATAAAAAGGGAACTGTAAATGGGCCTCCAAAATTTTTTTTCATACTTCACATCTATTTTTATTTATTTATTTATTTAAGTAGCATAGTTCATAGGTTTCTGCCTTAACAATTTTAACTTCATACCTACTCATGGTATAATCTTTTTTCTCCCACATTTTTTACTCATTTAAAATGTCATGTTGTCAGTAAACAGGCCACATTTTTCTTGGTTGACCACGGTTCAGAGATTGCTGCAGATGGGTTTGAGAAAAGCAGATATTTACAGTACAGCTGAAGGTGATGAATGACTTCCCATAACCAGTCTGGATCCCAAAGTGTAAGAAGTGATAAATCCAAAGAAAAAATTATCTAAATATCAAGAGAATCTACTGAACATTCTAGGGCTGGCACAGACTGATAAGCTGTAGCAGCCAGAATTTTATCTCTGCTATAATTTTCAAGTACAGAGCTCCAACCCACAAAACTTACTGGATTAAAAGGTTACTTCAGTTATTAATTGTATATGATTTTCAATATGAAGAAAAAAAAGGTCTTGCTTTATCTGTTTCATACTATTTATTTTATACACAAAATTGGCATTAATAATTATTTACATATTTTCTGTTTCCTTTTCTGTCTGCTGATACCTTTACCTTCAGTTCATTTTAGCTCCTTCAGTGGATTGTTTTCCTGTGATGGGAAAAGGCCACACTGACAGGGTGATAGATTCACAGAAAGAAACAATCCTTATGACCATCTTGGCTGCTGCTTAACACAGGCTCTAGAATTTCACACAGCAAGCACTTAATGAGCCACTTAATCGATTGAGCACTTAACTTCTCTTTCAGCTACTGCACATTTTAGAAAACATCCAGTCTTGATTTGAGGATTCAAGTGGTGATTATAGATTGCTGCTGATAAGACCTGTAAAGCCATCCATTGTTTCCTCTCAAAACTTTCCCATTATTTTAGTTATATTTTTTACAGGACACACAATTTTTAGAACATTTGTAATCTTTTTACATGATAACAAAACCTAGAGAATTTTAGACAAGAAAAAACAATTCTGCGTTCTACTTATGTACTTTTTATGCGTATAGAGAGCAAGATGATAGTCACTTTGGAAGTATTTGTCATTGAAATACATGATAGAGAAGTAAAAGAAAGTTCCAATTTGCAAAGCAAAGTCATAAATCCCGGCAAAGACCTACCAGAAATTACATGACTGCTGCTTCTCATGTGTACAGCCATCTACATATATAATACATGTGACAGAATTTAACTCTTAGATATAAGTGGGTTGGTGCTGGCTGGATGCCAGATGCCCATCAAAGCTGCTTTATCACTCCCCTTGTTGGCAGAACAGAGGAAAGAAAATGGAACAAAAAGCTCATGAGTCAAGATAAGGACAGGGAAAAAATCACCAATTACTGTCATAGGTAAAACAGACTTGAATTTGGGAAAATTAACTTAACTCATTGCCAACCAAATCAGACTAGGGTAATAAGAAATAAAACCACATCTTAAAACATCTTCTTCACACTCCTTCCTTCTTCCTAGGCTTAAATTAACTCCTGATTTCTCTACCTCCTTCCTCCCAGCAACACAGGGGCACAGGAAATGGGTACTGCAGTTAGTTCATCACTAGTTTGTTTTTGGTTTTTTTCAAGCCCTTTTCATTTCATATTTCATATTTTATGTACAATTGCTACCTCAATTTACTTTCCTGCAGTTCAGTCCAGGACTTCCTCAAAAATATTTCCTTGCCCTTAGATGTAATTCTCACAGTCTCAACACTTTTCCCTGGATAGATCTCAAGGCCTTTATTTCACTCATCTCTCTCTTGACCTGTTACTATTTATCATAAATCTCATTTTTATATCTTGCCAACCTAAACAACATTCTGTCATTTTTTCATTCATATCTGTCTAACTGATAAATTTAAATATTCAAATATTGGAGCATATTGATGGTCACTCAACCATTATACCTGTAGAAATATACACACAGCTTCATATGCACTTTCACATGATCAATGCTTCAAAATTTATCCTAGTATTATCTGTATACATTGATACTTTTTTTTTAAAAAAAAAATTATCTTCTTTATGCTGTTAAACACATGTTAAGATTGGCCAGAAGCATTTTGCACTATTAAAATAAAATTTATGGGAAAAAAAATCTAGATTTAAAAACTGACTTTGTGTTTCATGTTATACTATACTTAGAAACAGATTTATTCTGGTGTTACAATACTTTTACAAAGTTCTAGCTTGTAGTTTATTGTTTAATTGTAATTATTATTGACTTAAAACTACATTAATTTTTTGTTTCCACATTATAGTTAGAGGTATCTATTCATCAAGAAATGGTAATGATTTTTTCTAGGTTCTTTTCCTTTTTTTTTTTTTTATCTGCTTTCTATAAGCAATTAATATGAAGTAGAAATAATAGAAGTAGAAATAATTATAAAGCAGTATTATAGTAATTCTGGGGTTTTTTAGTCTGTTCAAAGTATTAGTCCAATTTAAAAAGTATCAATCTTTCTATCATTTAACAAATTATAGAATAAAATTTTATAGTACACAATTTAACGTTAACAATATTGAATAATTGTTTACTATGTATAAAAGATACTTTGTTCTAAAATATAATTTTTTTCTTATATACTTATTTCATGTGCTTAGTACTAGGCAAACCCCCATTAATACACATCCATTACCTTGAGGGTTCTTTAGTTTTTGTAGTTTAAACCTGGCCCAAGCAATACAGTTCCAATGTACCAAATGCAGAACTAAGGATTAATATTCAGACTGTATGAATACATTTAACAGTACTGTACATTCTAACACAGTGGTTGTCATTAAGCATTGCCAATATTTGCTGTCACTAAACTGATTATAATATGCTGACTTTGAATGTTTCACAAGTCATTAATCAACTGACATGGCTGCATTTAAAAAACTGCTTTTTTTACTCTGATGGGTCTTATTTGACAGATGAGTGAAACACCTACTTTAATTAAAATATAAAAGAAATTATAGAGACAGTGTAAATTTTTAAAATGGAAGCAATCCTTTCTTGGCCTGTTCTCATATTTATTTAAGGTAAAAGTAGAAATTTTAACTGATGTAATGTACAAGAGTGTATCATTTGTCATCAAACTAAACTGATAAGAAAACTGTCTCCACTTCATAAATGTAATTCTGTACTGTCATTTAGACTGATCCATATATATATATATGTAAGGTGAGATGTACTAAGACATGAGGAGTATTTTTTTTCCATATTCTACAGAGAAAATGAGATGGCATACCATTTCACTTGCAGAGCTCAAACAGGTTAGAAAAAAACATCCTTAGGAAAAGCACAATCATTTGAAATCATAGACTTGCATTCTGGAGGATTTCTTCATGACTTGCCAACAATGCATAGAACCCAGTTCACTTACTCCCCATTTTTCACTTACATTTCATTTTCCGGGCCTTCTGTCAGATCCTCTAACACAATTGTTCATAAAAAACCAGAAAGGTGTACACCGCTAAGGACCTGTAGACAAAGAACTAATCTATCCCCCCTTTAGTGGAGGGGGAAGAAATTTAGATTTAGGCATTTTCCTGCAGAATACAGTTTTGACAGTGCTGGAAGGTAAACAGAACAGCTCTCCAACAGAGTGGTGTGTTAATCTGCTGCATTATTTACAGCACACACAGAATTTGGCAGACTGTATTTTACCAGTGTTTGTTAAATTTACATATTAAATTAGTTATTCATATGTGTAATGGTGTATTAATTCTTGATTATTAGCTTAGGAGACACATTGGGTACTGCAGGTAAATTCTTTCAGATTTGAGAGCCTTAGATAGAGCACCAATTTTTGTAATTTTACAGAAACATTTGAAAGAAGGCGCAGACAAAGTTACAGTTCCTGCAAGAAAGTATCCGAATAATAACAGAAAACTGCACTGAGAGGGAAAAATATCTTTCCATAACAGGTGTTTTATTACCCCGTATGTTCTTGTCTTGCTGAGCTGTAGGTGTCAGCAACAGTTTTGCTCTTGACAAAAATGTGTGTGGTGATATTCATAGTAGATTGCCATGATAATTCATTTTCCCTTAATTTGTGAATATATGAAGCAAATTTTTGTCATAGAATCATAGATTGTTAGGGGTTGGAAGGGACCTCTAGACCATCTAATCCAGTAGATAACCTAGGGAAGCAGGATAGCCTAAGGAAGGCCACATAGAAACACATCCAGGGGGCTTTTGAAAGTCTCCAGAGAAGGTGACTCCACGAGCACTCCAGACAGACTGTTCCAGTGCTCTATCACCCCCACAGTAAGGAAGTTTCTCCTCATGTTGAGGTAAAACTTCCTGTGTTCTAGCTTAAACCCATTATTCATTGGCCTGTTACTGGACACCACTGAAAAGAGATGGGTCTCATCCTCTTGACGCACACCCCTCACATATTTAAAGACAATAAGATCCTCTCTCAGCCTTCTTTTTTCAAGGCTAAACAGCCCCAGTTCTCTCAGTCTTTCTTCATGGGAGAGATGTTCAAATCCCTTAATCATCCTTGTAGCTTTCTGTTGGACTCTCTCCAGTAGATCCCCGTCTCTCTTGAACTGGGAAGCCCAAAACTGGATACAATATTACAAGTGTGGTCTCATCAGGGCACAGTAGAGTAGAAAGGGAGTAGAATGTTCTTGAATATTCTGGACAATATTTTCCTGATGCACACTAGGATACCATTGGTCCTCTTGGCTACAAGAGCACTTTGTTGATCCATGAAGAAAACACTGTCCACTAGGACTCCAAGATCTTTCTACATGGAGCTGTTTTCCAGCAGGACATCCCCTAATCTGTACTGGTGGTAGGTGTTATTCCTACCCAGATGCAGGACTCTAAACTGTCCTTATTGAACTTCCTGAGGTTGACTTTTGCCCAGCACTCCAGGCTGTTCAGATCTTGCTGGATAGCAGCACAGCTCTCTGGAGTGTCAGCCACCCCTCCCAGCTTTGTATCATCAGTGAACTTGCTGAGGGTACACTCCATCCCCTCATCCAGGTCTTTGTTGAAGATATTGAACAAGACTGGACCCAGTATTGATCCCTGGGGAGCAACACTGGCACAGGCCTCCAGCTTGACTCTGTGCCACTGACAGATACACTTGTTTTATACATTGTAGTAGGAAGTATTTTATGAATCCATCTCCAAAAAAAACGCTATAGTACTTTGGTTATTCTATTTACATAGTTTGATAAATAATATAAATTTATTTTAAGTTTTTATTTCCACTTCTCAAGAATACAACTACTTTTTTCTTAATTTTTTTTTTCCTTTTAATATTTTTGCTTTGAAATTTAGTCCTTTGAAAGTAAGAAATAAATTGAGTAGTCCTTTCTAGTGTTCAGTTTCCGGGTTTTGTTAAAAAATTACATTCAATCATAGCTTAAGGTAAACTTTATTTTTTCATTCTTTTATTCTACCCGCTCATCTACTCAATGAGTAGATTTCTTCCATTTTTTAAAATTTATTTATTTATATAGTACCCTGCTTTTTTCTATTCTTTCTTTAATATTTTTTAACATTTTTTCTCCTGAAAAATGGAAAATTTGTAAGAAATGTGGTAAAGTACAAGTGGAATCTAAGTTTAACTGCTAAAGCTGAAGTTATCTGTTTCTTTTTTCTTGACAATGTTCAGAGATTTTCTCCCTTTTCTCCTAGGCAAGACACAGTCTGTGTGTTGATAAACCAATCTACAAAAGGAGGATAATAACATTTATCATTTTCGTGGATTGCTATCAAGCTGTAATTAGCCCATACAGTTAAGGATTCTGAGAAAGAAGAAGCTGCTGGAGTATGAAAGTTGGTTTAATGATATGTGTTAATTCTTAAAAGCTATAGCTTAGCAATGATACAATTTAGTAAACTAGATGATTTACAAAAAAAAAAAAAAAACCAACAACAAAACCAAAAAAAAAGACAAACTGCACAACACCCTGATTTAAATGAAACATCAAACTTGAGATCTCACTTCATTCTTTATCTCTCTTTAAAATACTTGACTAGTTATTTCTTTCTAGGTATGATCTTTTCATTTGCAAATGTAACAACTAAAGAAGCCAATTTTCTATAGGTAATGGGCATATAAAACACATAGACTCATAGAATGGCTTGGTTTGGAAGGGACCTTAGAGATCATCTATTCCAACCACCTCCACTACTACTCCACCATGGGCAGTGATGCCTCTCAACTAGATTGATTTGACTATTAGTGTTTTAGCTTTTCTAACCTTTTTAATCCACCCTTTGTGGATTTCTGTATTGTTTTTGATTTTGGCCAGGAGCTCTTTGTTCATCCATATAGGCCTCCTGGCCTTTTATCCTGATTTTTTTTTCTTAGGTATGCAGTGGACTTGGAGGAGATGATCTTTGAAAATCAACCAGCATTCTTGGGCTACCAATCCCTCCAGTGTATTGTCCCATTATACCCTACTGAGGAGGTTCCTGAAGAGGCCATAGTTGGCCCTTCTGAGGCCAATGGTTTCAAGCTTGCTGAGCAACCCCTTCTTTGCTGACTCCACCATCTCATGGTCACTGCAGCCAAGGCTGCCCATGAGTTTAATATTCCCCACCAGCCCTTCCCTGTTGGTGAGTACAAGGCCTAGCATGATGTCTCACCTCATTTGTTTCTTCATCTCTTGGAGGAGGAAGTTATCATCAATGCATTCCAGCAATCTCCTGGATTGCTTGTGCCCTGCTGTGTTGTCTCTCCAATTGATACCAGGGCTGTTGAAGTCCCTCATGAGGAGCCTACCTTGAGAATGAGCAGAGGCTCCTATCTGTCTATGAAGGGCCTCCTTTGCCTGGTCCTCATTGTCAGATGGTCTATAGCAGACCCCCACTGTAACGTCCCCCACCCTTGCCTATGGGAAATCAGTCTTTTTATATCACTTGCTAGGTGGAGCTCCATGCATTCTAGCTGTTCATTGACACAGAGGGCAAAAGTCTCTCTTTGTCTCTCCTGCCTGTCCTTCTTGAAGAGCTTATACCCTTCTAATCCAACACACCAGTCACAGGAGTCATTCCACCCTGTCTCCGTGATGCCAATCAGATCATAGTGCTGCAGGCATGAAAGCATCTCCAGCTCCTCCTGTTTATTGCCCATGCTGTGGGCACTTGCACAAAAGCATATGAGCTGTGCCCCTGATGAAGCACTTGGAGCCTCCGATGAAGTAGAGCTGCATGATCCCAATACCTTTTAATGGTCATGGGCTCTAGTTCCTGCCTGAGCCTTCTCAGGTGCTCCTATTCTTTATAAATCATCAAGAACCCTTGCTTCTTTGTTCCCCATTGTTTCTCTGTCAACCATCTCAACTGCAATGGCAAAGTGAGAGTCTTTGCTAGCACACCATCCAACAAACCCTGGCAAGCTAATCCCAAACTTATTTCAAGCAGGCCTGGTTTTATCCCCTCCCCTCTTCAAATCCAGTTTAAAGCTCTATTTATGAGCCCTTCTAACTCCTGCCCCATGATCCTTTTCTCCCCACGTACTCTAAAATCCTCAGAATTAAACTTTTTTTTGTTTAGGTTGCTTCAGCTTTTAGAAAGTTCTATATTGATATTTGACCAGCCTTCCCCTTTATGTCTTAGAAGGAAAATTGATTTTGATATTTTAGTTTATACAGAATTTACAGTCTAATTCCTTTAAAATATTTGAGGAATTTAATTTTGATTAATCACCATTTCAAAAGACATATGGTGTCACTAATAGACTAATTTTTTCTGTCTCTCAGTTGTCTAGCAATATCTAGTAAAGGTCTGGACTTTGCTATAAGGAGATCCAGGTATCGCTACATTTATTTAGTTACTGTATGTACACATAAGCTTCACTCAGTTCAGTTTCTTCAATATTCATTACATTTCTGAAAAACATTGATGTTTTTGAACTTTTTAAATGAAAGCTCTTTTGCTGATATTTCTCAGACAGGTTCAAGCAATAAAAGTTACTGTTGACCTTCTTGCATTTTGCTCCCTTTCAAACTACACGAGTTCTGCAACACGGAACAAATTTCCTCACAATAATTTCTATCCCTTTTGCTAAGGAACCAAACTTACCTCTGCTCTTCATTTCTATTTATACCCCTTTGTTTCAGTATAACCACCTGAGTGTGCATTATCACTACCATGTTCTCAATTTATATCTGAAACATCTAGAAACAATGGTTCTACAAATCAAGCTTAAGCAGGCTCTATCTCTGGATGCTGTTCTACTCCAATACATTCCAAGTGATTAACACCACCTGTTGCACTCTTAATTCACAGCAGCAGACAATTATATCCCTTGGATACCCATTATGGGTAATTATTCCCACGACAGACTATTAGATCTGGGTTGTGAACATCTCAGCTGTAAACTTTTTTTGCAATTTTATTTTAATTCTGATATTACCTTTCAGGGAATAGTTGAGGATCAAAGCAGACTATTATATTAATGTCATGCTTACAACAGGCATAAGGTTCATTTTATTGCTGAAGTTGTATTCAAAATCATTATTCAAATATGATTAAAGGAGATTTTACATGTTTGCCATTATATGATTTTTTTATTCCATTCTTTTAGTACAGAAGCAAGTCCTGATGATAAAGTGACATTGAAGAAGTTAGAAAGTTACTTTTCTTTATTTTTAAAGTTTTTTTCTGTCCAGAATATACAAACCTGATTACTTATAAGCATGTGGAGGAATTATCAGAGTGAAAAAAAAAAGTTTAACTCAAAGATCAAAATGCATGAAACTTGCCTATTGCTCTTGCTTTCATTTAATTTTAAAGGTTTATCCTTTCTTAATATATGAAATAACAGTATTTAACACACTCAAACATCATCTCTTTTACTTCCTGTCCCATAAGATGAGACCTCATGTGGAAAATAAGCATGGTCTGAATCTGAATTGGGATAGCTTCAAGTTCATACAAGACCGAGATTACTGAGATAAATGGGAATAAGATAACAAATGTAAATATAAATAAATGGAGAAATCAATTCTTTATATATTTATTTTCAAGATGTCCATTTATATAAAACTGCTAGTATTGGGTAAAAAAATAGGGAAAAAGAATAAATCAGTTTGTTAATTAAAGTGGAAAAAATATGATATTTCAGTACATTAAAGGAAATGCAAAGGAAAAATGACTTAGAAATAAAAAGAGAAATGTGAATGTGTGAAACATGATGTGAATGTAGCAGTTATGATTTCCTCAAGAAGTCTGAATTCAGATCAGATTTTTTTGTATTGACTTAGCCTCTTTGGTAAATATGAAGAAAACACTTTCTGTGATACCCCCATTACGATCCTCTCTCTAACCTCAGACCATTATTGAGTAAGTAAACCCTTTAGCTATTAATTATAGCTGATCCTTCATTTGAGCAGAGGGACAGACTAAGTCAGATGGTAAGACGTCCATGCTTCTTTCATGAGATCTAATAAACTTTTAAAATCCTGAAGGCATTTCACAATGTTGTTGAAATGTGTGGTGTGACAGAAAAATATGTTAAGCTACATCTGCTCTTACTCCAAGTTCAACCTCATGCTCTAGTAAAATCTGCCTGGTATATGTAATATCAAAGTGAGATAATATTTGCAAAATTCAGAACAAAGAGAACAAAGCCAGAACCTGTAACTCTGGACTAAATGAATCTAGGCATGATGGATGGGATCTGACTCCATTGTACATACAGTCTGACTTTACACAATTTATTTTGGGATGGTGGATCTCTTAGGGAGACTGAAGTCACGGAAGCAAATGGGATTTGTACAGATTCTGTGTGCACTATAGGCTTGTGCTGTGTATCGAATAGTGTGGAAATTTAAATCAAAGCTATGACATCTTGCAGCCAACAGTGTGGACATGAATAGCTCTCTCATAGAATTTTCTCTGACTTTATATTCTTCAGCCAGCAGAAACACAACATAACTTCCCCAGAGACTAAATGGTACGATGCCATCAATTAAGAATGGGAAACAGATTTACTTTGAAAGAGTATAATTTTTTTCCCAAGTTCCTCTAAGCAAAACTTAATTCCTTATCCTCCTTTGACGTGTAAATTAGGCCATGGAAAATATTTATAACGTTATCTATTGTACCTGAGGACTGTCATCAGGTATATCTCAGGTCAGAAAATCTTCTTAAATATTAAAAACCCCACACAATTCCATGGGACAAATTGCCCCCAGAAATTCACTGTTTCTATAGAAGTATGAAAATAAATGTGCAGGTAGGCAATGTATCAGAAGACGTAGCAGATGTGTTTTAACTGTGTGAAGATTATGCTTTTGCACAGTTCTTTATAGAAATTTAAGCATATTTCCTAGAAATCAGGGAGAAATTTATATCTACATATCTTTTGTGAAGTTCTCGTCTATATTTAATGAAATGAAGAGGATGAAACACAAGAAATTAGTAAAACTGTACGGCAGCCTTTAAAAAGAGGAACATGCATATATGTACTCAGCATAGTGGCAAATGTGAAGGATTTAAATTGAAAACTCATTTTTTCTGATCTTGTCCAGTGGGAATAGAATAATTCAGGTGAACAGCTAAAACCAGACTGAAGTTCCTGCAGTACCTGAAAAAGCAGGATTACTTTATTATCTGTAACCTGGTAAAATGAAAATGGTGATGATCCTACACCCTCAATATTATTTCAAGCAGCACACGAGCAGGGGATGTCACCTATCTGGACTTCTGCAAGGCCTTTGACATGATTCTCCTCAATATCCTACTCACCAAGTTGGAGAGATATGAAATACGATGGGTTGACTGTTCAGTGAAGGATGGATGAATGGTCATATCCAGAGGACAGTGGTCAATGGCTTGAAGTCCAGATGGGGACCAGTGACAAGTGGTGTCTCTCAGGGTTCTGTACTGGGACCTGTACTGTTTAATATTTTTATCAATGATGTAGACAGCAGGATCAAGTGTACCATCAGAAGGTTTACAGATGACACCAAGCTGAGTGGTGCTGTCAATAAGCCAAAGGGATGGGACATCATCCAGAATGACCTGGACAGACTGGAGAGGTGGGCCCAGATGAACTTCATGAGGTTCAACAAAACCAAGTGCAGGATCATGCATGGATTGGGACAATCCCCACTATCAGTACAGGCTTGGGGGTGGGGTTTTAGA
Organism: Florisuga fusca; assembly: GCA_038090715.1. Taxonomy (NCBI): domain Eukaryota; kingdom Metazoa; phylum Chordata; class Aves; order Apodiformes; family Trochilidae; genus Florisuga; species Florisuga fusca. The sequence continues at coordinate 34,978,588 of JAAWXA010000003.1, forward strand.
AAACAGCCCTACAGAAAAGGATTTGGGGGTGCTGGTGGATGAAAAGCTGGCCATGAGCCAAAAATGCACGTTTCCAGCCCAGAATGCAAATTGCAGCCTGGGCTGCATTGAAAGAAGAGTGACCAGCAGATTGAGAGAGGGGATTCTGCCACTTTGCTCTGGTAAGATATCGCCTGGAGTACTGCATCCATCTCTGGAGTCCTCGGTAGAGGAAGAACATGGACCTGATGGGAGCAGGTCCAGAGGAGGGCTACAAAAATGTTCAGGAAGCTGGAACACTTCTCCTACAAAGCCAGGCTGAGGGAGCTGGGGCTGTTCAGCCTGGAGAAAAGCAGCCTCTGGAGAGATCTAATAGTGACCTTCCAGTACCAGAAGGGACCTGCAGGAAGACTGGAGACAGCTTACAGAGACTTGTAGTGATAGGACAAGGGGCAATGGTTTTAAGCTAGAGAAAAGTAGATTTAGATTGAATGTTAAGAAAAAATTCTTTACCATGAGGGTGGTGGAAAAATGGGACAGATTGACCAGGGAGGTAGTTGTCATGGTTTGAGAGGTTAAGGCCCTGCAGCCATCCCTGCTCCTCCTCATTTTCTTACCAGAGAAGGACAGCATCTACCAAGACAAGTCACCTTAACCCATCTGGTACACTAGACACAGAAACCCCCCAAAGGGCTCTCTTTGGAGCCATTTTATACTGATTACCATGGGAAGGAATACTGCGATTGGTTCATTTCAGTCATCTGATCCATCCTCTCCTCCTATAGGTGCAGCTGTTCCTCATTATAGCTGCCATATTAACAGGCTGACAGTTGCTCGTGGTGTCTCCGGTGGGGTTTTTCTATTCTGGTCCTCTCAAACCAGGATAGTAGTTGAGGCCTCATCTCTGGAGATATTCAAGTTGAGGCTTAATGAGACTCTAAGAAACTTTATCTAGTTGAGGGTATGCCTGTTTACTGTGTGAGGGATGTATTAGATGACCTTTAGAGGTCCCTTCCAACCCCAATTCTATGAGTCTACATCATAAACCTAGATGCTATAATTAAAATTCCCCGAAAATTACTTACACTGCGTGAGAGGGAGAGATATCAGGGGTATAAAAAAACCCCAAAACAACAAACAAAACCTACATTTTGGAGTAGAAGTTACTTGGTTGGAGTAATTTGGCTTTACAAACCATGTTTCACACTTTAATTGTGAAGGACTTTACTGAATCTGTGATACAGTCAAAGAAATACCCTTTCTCTTTTTCTTTGGTCAGACATGAAACTTCAGAATTGCTCACTGAACTCAGTCAGACTCCCAGCAAGAGTTTGGACACTAGTACTCTACAGACTGCTTTTGCTCTTCTCACTACATCCATCACAGGTCAATTGCTAAATTCTGGCAGCTTATAAGAGCAAATTAGGTGCAGAAAGCATTTGTAGAATACTTAATAGCCACATGCTAAAGATTTTAAAGTTCAACAGTGCCATCAGAACAGTCTACAAAAGAGCAGTCCAGAAATTCAAGAACACTCTCTTCTACGTGTCTATAAAAGGTAGTAGAGTGGGCTCAGTGTTTACTGCTCAAGCCCTGATTGACAATCCATGGCTGCACTGGCTTTTCTTAGTGTGAAAATGTATTTCTTATGTCTATCTAAAAATTACTAGACTCTATTTTCACCCCTTCTTAAAAAAATCTTGTCTTAATTTAGTGCTCTAAACTTCTTGATCTGTTAATAAAACACTGCCTTACTGTCAATCCAAACTGACCTTATAACTCACATTGTTTTCTTGTTTATCTTGTAATTCGTTTGTGTTGGTAAACTTTTTTATTTTCTCTGGAAAGTAGCATTTTTAAGTGATGAACAAAACTCATGGAGCGTGAGTTAACTGTCTCAGAGTTAGAAGCACTGTGAGTTCCCTTTTAAATTCTTTATTTTATTGCTGACAAAAGCTCTGAAATTCCTACTCCATTCCCACTGTGTTTATAAAAGAAAGAAACAATGCCCTCTGTCAGTCATTTTCTGCAAAATTTGAAATAACTTTCTATTATGAGCATTATACCTGAAAATAGACCTGGGGAGAGTATTTCTTTTATGTCAGTTACTAAAAAGGAACTACATAGCTACTCGGAACATATTTTACTCTCATTTTATTTGTCCTTAGACCACTGGATACCTGAAGTAATTTCTACCAGTGCAATAATAAAGACTTGAAGAGATATTTCCTATTTCATTTTTAATTCAGATTAAATAAAATTTCAGTAGCTGTCTGAATTAATTTAATCCATTTTCTCCTCCTTTCTGCCCCCTCACATGTTTAGTAGATAGTAGGAAAAAGCATCTCACAGCATTTAAGCAACTATAAGTTTTCTACTTCATAATAGAAATTATTAAAGTAAGATTTCTTTTTATAACATTTGTGATCACAACAATTGTGTTACATATTGCTAATCAATGTGTCTGATATAAAAAAAAGAAGAATTTGATGACTAGAAACTAAAAGTCGAAAAATCCTGAAATTTTTGGAAAAATCCAACAATTTTTTTTGCCTGAATTTTAAGTTTCTCTTCCCACACCTGAAGCTCAAGGAAGAGATTGGGGCAATTAAGTCCTTCCTATTGCAGGAGAAGATCAAGTCTGAGAACTGAGGAACATGAACATACCTATATCCAAGGGATGTGATGAGCTGCATCACAGGGTCCTGAGGGAATTGGCTAAGGGAGTCACTTAGCCACTCTGTATTGTATTTCACAGGCTGTAGTAGTCAGTCAAAGTACTTACTGACTGGAAGGGAACCATCATGCCCATTTTTAAAAAGGGTAATAAGGACCTTGGCAGTTACTGACCTCTTCTCTTTGGTGCCCACTAAGACCATGGAACAGACACTCCTGGAAGACGTGTCAAAACTTATAGAAAGCAGTAAGGTGATTAGAGACAGCTGAAATGGCTTGACCAAGGGCAAATCATGCCTGACTGACCTAGTGGCATTCTACAACTGAATCACTGCATCAGTGGAGAAAGAACTGGTGTTATCTATCTTGACTTCTGTACAGTCTTTGGCACAGTTCCATGCAAAATCCTTATTACTACATTTAAGAGATTCAAGTTTGATGGATGAACTCTTCGATGGATAAGGAATGGCTCAGTGGTTGCATTGAAAGAATTGTGGTCAATATCCAAAGGGAGATCTGTAAGTAGTAGTGTCCATCAGGGTTTTGTAACCTCACTTCAACACCTTTATCAAGGGTGTGGTGAGACTGAGTGAAAGCTCAGCAAGTTCATGGATGACGTCAAGATGAGTGGTGCAGTTGATAGACTTGACAGGCTTGATAAGTGGGCCCGTGCAAACCTCATGAATTTCAGCAGGGCCAAGTTAGGTTGGGTTACAGCACAGAGACTTTAGAAAGGGAATGAAAAACACAAACCAATGAAGCAGCCCTTCAAAGAAGGATGTAAGGATACCGGCAGATAAATTGGACATGAGCCAGAAATATGATTAACAGACCAGAAAGTCAAGCATATCCTGGACTGCATCAAAAGAAGTGTGGCCAGAAGGTCACAAAGCAGGTTTATAAAAAAGATGGAGGAAGACTTTTTCACACTGTTTGTGGTGGAGCAATGATTTTCAAGTGAAAGAGGATAGATTTAGATTGCATATAATGAAGAATTTTTTACTTTTTGGGTGGTGAGCTGCCCAGAGAAATTGTGGATGCCCCACTAAGATTAGTGACAGAACAATTGAGTCTGTAAAATCCAAATGGTGAACTAGAGAGGTCTAATAGGACATGAGAAGTTATCGTCTCGTATAATAGTCATTTTAGCAGTAATTCAGAAGAGGAAGATGTCAAGAAAATGAGTATTGATGGAGTTTATTAAAGAAACGGTAAATCCATATTACAACATTTATCTTTCTATTTTATTTATTTAAGAGAACTACTGTTGTTTGAATCATCTTTTGCAGATGTGAAACATTAAGTGGTACAAAAGCTTAATTCAACACCACTGTTTATTAGTGTTCCCTAATAATTCAATCTGTACTTTTCTTATTGCCAATTATCACCCAACAGAATAGCAACACAGAGTCTTTATTTATTATCACCTTTTCAAGCCATACATACATTTTTTTGACATTAAAATGTTATCATTTCATCAAATACTCTAAAAGTTATTCTGCTTTGCTTTTGTTTCATTTCATTCACTCATACGATTTGCTTCACTTTAGTAAGACTGTAAGTAGGTACTGAGCTGCCTGTAAGAATTGTTGTCTCACTGTGAGGGAAATACCCCTTCCCCATCTGAAAATAAACAGAATTAATCTGTTTTTATTCACACATGTGTAAATAAACAATGATTCATCTGGTCTCTGCAGACTAACAGGTACATAAGCAGTAAAGTTAAGATCAAAATCAGCCCTTAGATCTGATAGATGCACTGCAAAATTGTCATGAACTCCTTCCCTGATGTTAAATAAGAGTCAAAATAGAATCTCACAGGTCACCTTATGAAATAAAGGCATACTGCTGAGGGAAAGAAAAAACTAATAATACAGAAATCTTTGCTCCCACAGTAGTTGTTCATTACAGAATTCTCCACACTTCCCTATAAATTTCTTTAGAGCAAGTGACTACATAGTTTGAATATAAGATTACTAGTATTTTCCTCCAAGTATTGTCCTTCTACTTCACCCGATAGCATAACATTCGTAATTTCAGATATTTATATTTTCCATATGTTTTTCCATATTTCAGGAAATGTTGCATATGATCTTGCATTTCCTCAGGTTTGAAACCTACAAAGCTATTCTATACTGGGCTATTTATTTAATTTTGTATTTACTTTTATGCAACTGTAATTTTTTCTTTGGTATCTAAGCCTACTTGAAGCTCATTTTTTAAAAATACTATTGTGTTCTTCATTGCAGTCTGTACAGAACTAATAAAGATACTAGGTTTTTTGTCCTACAGACATTGTTGTATGAATGAAGGGAGCCTTATGTGGATGATGACAAACCTCATTTACTCAGTAACATGATTTTTCAGTTGTAATCCAAGATGGTCCCCAAAGTAGAGTAGCCTTCAACTGGAGGTCTCTGCAAAATGCCTTTCACTGTCTGTTTGCACAGCTCGTGTCAACATAACATATTAATCCTAAGTGATATAGAAGTAGTTTCAAATAAACTTCCAAATAAACATGTCCATACATCCTCTTTTTTTCATTTTGTAATGATTTTAGTACAGCAGAAGGAACCATGGAAATATTAATCAATTCTATACACATGTCTACCTGTGTGTATGTGTATGTCTGAATGTGCACCTAAGTGTGTTAAAAGACACTGCCTGAAGTTTACCATAGATATTTCAATATAAATTAATTCAATAACATTCTACTTTACCTGTTTAATTTTATCTTCAAATTCCCATTTTTTACATTTCCAGTTGCAAGGCTATTTACTGCACTGTTTTTTTTATGGCTGTGCATTTACCTCTTTCACATTAAGAGTTAAGCCTATGCTTTGACTCATAGTTACAAGATAGAATATAAAACCATAATGCAAGCAACACACTCTAATCAAGAACAACAGGTGATAAAAACCCCATATGTTTTAAAAGTAGATTTGAAGTTGGAAAATCAATAAAACAATGAAAGATATGGTATAAAAATGTGTCTTCATGTAGGAAAGATAAATCCCTTACTTTATCCCTCTTGACTCTTTAATATGTCCCCACAGTACTGACTAACCCTTTCCCAGGACTTACCTGTTTCTTTCAAGGAAGGTGCACTTTGTGGGTCTTGCCTTAAGGATTGTTGTCTTTGTTCAGTTTTCAGTTTAAAAACATCTGAAATTAAATAGTTATGTATCTATAAACTGTGAAATACTAGTAATAAAAACCACCTTAGATCCACTATCTGGAATCTACAGTGTCATGGTTTAGGCCCAGCTGGTATCAACCAGGACCCTGCTCTCTTACTCCTCACCCCCACTGTGGCATAGAAAGGAGAAAATCCACCTAACCATTAATCGAGACAAGGATAAGGAGGTTCTCACTCCCCAGTTACAGTAATGGGCAAAACAGACTCAACTTGAGGAAATAAATAAATAAATAAATAAATCAAACAGGAAAAAGGGAAAAAAATAGCAGATCTTAATGCATTCCGCCCATGCCACCCTTCCCTTCTTCTCAGGCCTGAGTTGCTTCACTGCTGCCTTCCTCCCAGCGGCACAGGGGGATGGCAAGGAGGGGTTTATAGGGTCATGATCACCACACGTTGCTTCTGCCTCTCCTTCCTCCTCAGGGGGGAGACTCCTCACAGACTTCTGCTTCTCCAGCGCGGGATCGCTCTCATGGGAGAGACTCCTTCATGAACCCATCTGACATGAGTCCCTCCCATGAGCTCCTCAGGGACTGCTTCTATGTCATCTGCCCACAGCCTACTTCAGGAACAGTCACATCCCCAGGCACAGGGTTCTCCACAGCTGCAGGTCCACATCTCCCCCTCCCTCCCCATGATCTTGCACAGGCTGTGGCTCGATGTCTGCCCACTTGTGACAGTTCCCAGCAGCAGTCTGGCCAGCCACGTTCCTTCAGGGGCTACAAATCTGTCTTCCTCATTGTGGTCCTTCAGGGACTGCTCCATCTTATTCTTCCGTGGGTTGCAGGAGGACAGCCTGGACTGCTCGGGAACCTTCTCCCCCTCCTTCTTTACTGACCTTGGTGTCTTTGAGAAATTAGATGTTGATTTTATTCACCTGGATTCTCAGAGAAAGCATGAGGAAAAAAGTTAGCTGTTTCTCTTATATTCCTAGAGAATTCTTTTAATAGTTGAAGATATATTTTACTTTATTTTGGATGCATACAGCAAAGGGGTGAGTTGAAGAACTTTATTAAGTGTTATCCATGGCACAATAGAACAGAGATGTGGAATTGTGGAGGAAACTGTAGGCAGTAGTTGGTTTTGTCAAAGTGGTGGGAAAAAAGTGAAAGAAATCTGTTTGAAGATATGTGGTATGAATAAGGGGAATGGGAGACTAATGATATCTGACAGACAAAGGGAGAGAATGACAGAAGATGATAGCAGCATAGCCACCAGTTCAGATTTTATTTGGGATTTTATTTTATTTGTTATTCATAACATTCTTTGCTTGATTTAAATATACCACAGTAACTTCTGATTTTTCCCTTTAATCTTCAATTAGATAATTTTGGTATTTATCCAAAGGGTTGTCATCACCTATTACAATTATATTTCTGAAAGCAGCAGAAACTTTATACAAGAAGACTGTGGTGTCCACTTATATTTTGAAAATGAAAATGAGGTTGTTCAGATGCTAATCTCATACCTCTTTTAATGGAGTAGAAGCCAGTTTGTCCTATTGGATGACATAATTCCTTTGCCATTTTGTCAGCCAGGCAAGGAATAGATACATATTGAGATGTCAAGAACTACATGACCGGCACATTGGGCTGAGTATTATGGTAAAAAAAAGACAGAAATTCTCTAAAGCATTCAAGCAGTATTATAAAAGATGTGGTCTCCAGCAGTAGACCTAGTCTGATGAGAGGAAAATGCCTCTCAGAGATGCATGTAATAAGTATCTCTATCTAAGTATAATATCTAGCAGAGGAAATATTTAGAAAGTGACTAAGAAAGGCACTGCTGAAAGACTGACTTTGGAAAAACACAGAAAGAAGGAAAGAAATATGGGAACAGGAACAGGACATGAATAAGGAAGATGGATGGGAAGGCTGCCGTGATTATCCAAACACAAAAGGATATACAGCAGCACAGGATAATGTTTCTTTTAAGGTAATCATAATAACAAAACCAATAAGTAACAATAATAGTAACAATAGGTTAATAATAATAATAATAACAATCATAATAATAATTTGAAAGAACATGGTAATCTCAAATCCACAAATAGCAAGTCCTGAGACATTTTGGGGTTGATTGTTTTTTTGTTTTTTGGGGTTTTTTGTATTTTTTTAATCATCAAATATTAGATTTTTAATGCAATGTGATTACATTAAAAAATGTAAGACTGGTAGTTTTCTTCAAATAATTTATAGGAAAAAAAAATAAAAAAAATAATACCAACACTCCCTTTGCAGCTCAAACTTATTCTGCTACTATGAATTAAGAACAGAAGAAACCTGATCTAGAAATTTGGTAACAGAATATTCTTTGGTGATGCTAGTACTAAAGCGGTAGATCAAACCGTGGTCCTGTAATTTTCTGAGTTTATAAGTTAGGCATGGTGCAAAACTCATGCAGTTCCTAAAACTTCATGTAATGTTTTTAAAGCTGAGGAACTTGTCACTTGGATGATGGAGTCTCATGGATTTAGCAAGCAGTGAAAAGAAAATCTATCCTAGTGATCTGAGACAAAGATGTTGCTTCTAGTTTAGAATGTACCTGTTCCACAGTTGGAAGTTGATGTTTGTCTGGAGAAATATGTTCATATGCTGTTCCTGTCTTTAACACCCTGTTTTCTTTTCCCAGTATCCATTACCAGCTTCTAGCAGGAATGTGACACAGGTTTATTCTTACGTTATTCAGACAATATTTTTAGTCTCCTCTTCCAAACAGAATTTGAAAATAAATAATTCTAAAACAAAATAATAAAATTATATTAATTTATTATTATTATTTATTTAATATTTTGTGCTATAGTTCCTGCACTGAGATACTGATCTCTAACAAGATTAATATTTTGTGATTTTATAGGAAAAAGCCACTTTACATTATTAAATATTTAAAGATCTTATGAATGGAAATGCATTTTCTGAAACAACTCAAGCACATTTGCACTACAGTGTAACAAATAGATATATGGTACTAGAAAATAGATTCCCTGTGCTGCTTATGTGTTGATAGATCAGATTGTCTGTCAATTACTTTATAAATAAATGGAGCAGAAATGTTTTTTTTTACAAAACCCATGTTCCAAATAGTCTCTTTCTTAGCTAATATGGAATAAAGGGATGCTATTTTTATATGAATATATGAACAGAAGATAGTAAGCAACTTTAATGACAGCTGACTATCAATGATCTTGTAATGCCCTCATGCTGTCATTGCTGTCATTGCTGGAACTGCTTTTTTGCAGTTCCCCAGAATCACCATAAATATCACTCATGCTTAGTATTACTACAGATATTTGATTTGTGTGCACCTTGAGTTACTTTATATCTAAGCTTTTTATAACTATGGTGTTTTGAAAGGGCTTAGAAAGTCTCTTACTGGACTTCATGTCATACTGGGCAAACCCTAAAAAAATATTATTTTGGATCTGTCTTTTGTATTTATTAGGAAGAAACGACATTCCATATAAAGTTTGATGCTTATCTCAGTCTAAGAGATTTCTTTGTTTCAGAGTTCTCTGGTGAGAAGAAGATGGTACTATTAATATCTGAATAAAATTATTGAAAATGTAATAGTTTATAATAATTCTATTTCATCAAGAAATTGTATTAGCTGAACACAACGCATTGCAAAGCACTTCACTACAAGTAAGTACATGAGCACTCTCTTCTTGGCTGCCTTTCTGAGAACAGAAATTTAAATATTCCAATATTAGATTATGAAATTATTATTTTAGCATTAATAAATTATTATTATTAATTATTATTTCTGCTGCGCTTTTTTGCTTCAGCATAGGATATTTCATAAATAAATGCAAGGAAATTTTTTTTTGTCCAGTCTGGCATAGTAATAGTAAAAAAGTGACTTTTTGGCAGCAGAGGTTTTCAGAATAGTATCCCGCTACAGTTATTTCCCTCTGATATTACATAATCCATACATGGACAGCATGACTCTCTGAGATGTAAAAAACTCCAAATATATTGTTATTGCCTAGTTAGAGTGCATTCTGCAGCTCTCCCTTGCTTCATGGGTAGTCATTCCTTGCTAAGTACACTGGTTAAAGGATAATTTATCTAATAAGAAGGGCTGATGGAAAGCATTTTTAATACTCCCCTTTAGATTTCAAATGGTAATGTAGGGGAATCAAATCTTTCTCTCTCACTGACTTTCAGATAAATGTCTATGTTCCTTTTCCCATTAGGAGCATTCAGCTTGAACCTAGGAGCTCTCAGTTATGTAAAGAAGACCCTCATATTTCAAAAGTTTATACAGAAGTAAAAAAAAATATGTGCATATGAATTTATTAACATATCTATACAGGCGTATTCAGCTACGTATGAAATTGGTTTATAGTGTACCTTGTAATCATAGTTATTCTTTTTTTCCTTTTTTTTTAAAAAAAAAATGCATAGCCACTCACTCTGCCTCCCCCACTACAGTTGGAAGGAATCTACCTTGAATCTTGTGGGTCAAGACAAGGACTCTGAGGTTTTCATTCAGCAGTTATGCTCATGGGCAAAAGAGACTCAACTTGGGGAAAAATCAGTTTCATTTTTCATTAATCAAATAAAAACAGGGCACAGAGAAAATGCAAACCAGAGCTTAAATACTTTTCCCCACCGCTTCCTTCTTCCTGAGCCCAAAGTACTTTTTTCTTGATTCTCTACCTTCTCTACAGGGAGTGGGGTTTACAGTCCGGGGCATCACAGTTGTTCTCTGACACTCCTCTCTCTTCAGAGAGAAGGATTCCTCACAGTCTTTCTCTGCTCCAACGTGGGGTCCCTCCCACAGTAGAAAGTCCTTCAAGAACCCCTCCAATGTGAGTCCCTCCCTCCAGACACAGTTCCTCAGGAGCAAACTGCTCCAGCATGGGCAGCCCACAGAGCCATGGGCTACTGCCAGAACAGTCCATGGCTGCAGGTCCACAACATCTGCTCCATGATCCTCCTCAAGCTGCAGGTCCATATCTGCTCCCCCAGAACTCCACTTGGTTGGCAGGACCACAACACCTGCTCCGCCATGGCCCTTCTGGGTCAGCTCCACTGTGCTCATCCATGGGTGCAAGGGACAGGCTGCCCTCTCACTACGGGATGTAGAGAAAAATTTCTGTTCAGACACCTTCTCCCTCTCCTTCCTCATTGGCCTTGGTTTCTCTGCTCTGGCATTGATCTCTTCTGGTGTTGTTCTCTCACCTACCCCTTCTCCTGTGCCCTCCTCTTAACTACCACATGTCTCTTCTTCTTAAATATGTTAATTGTAGAGGCAAAATATCTTTTTGTTCACTGATGGACGGAGGCGGGGCAGGCATCTTGGAGCAGGGAGAGATATTCAAGCTACTGTAAGAGCCATCCCTGGGGGAGGGGAGCCCTTCCCTGCTACCAAAAATGGCACTGCATCAACCCAGAACACAAGTTCATTATACTGTCTTTCAGAGATGGACTTTATCTCTGATTTCCAATAATATCTGAGAGTCTTCTCAATGATACTGAAAGGAAACAAGCTTAAAAAAAAATAATTTCCACTTGAAAATTAGGATATCTGATTACATAAACCATGATGTTACTGTAAAATACTAATGAGGTAACAGTAAGCTTGCAGTTTTTCTTGATACACAAAGAAGGCCTGAACTAAATTTTCTTAAATGCTATTTGTTTTATAATTTAACTTGTCTAGTGTTGGAATTAGAAGGAAAATCTCAGAAGAGTAGAGGCCGCAAGATATATTTAAGATCCTCTGAAAAACCTTAAAAACCCCTAACCAAATGTTTTGAGTTTACACAGCAAGGTTTTGGTAGTGGGGAGACTATAGAGATTGCTTCTGTAAGAAGGTCCCAGAATCTTCCTCATGTTCAACAGAGCCAATGCCAGCCAGCTCCATGATGGATGCACCACTGGCAATGGCCAAGACAATCAGGGACAGTGGTAGAGCCTCTGTGAGAACACAGTTAAGAAACAGAAGATGGAAGAGACTGAATATGTGAGAGAGACAACTCTGCAGACATGAAGATCAGTGAAAAAGGAGGGGGAGGAGGTGCTCCAGGTACCAGACCAAAGATTCTTCTTTAATGGTGAGGACCATGTTGAAGCAGGTTGTCTCCCTACAGTCCATGGAGGTTCCCGGTGCAGTAGATATCCACCAGAAGCTTCTGATGGCCCCCATGCTGAAGCAAGTGGGTGTGCCCTGAAGGAAGCTGTGGGAAGCTGCACTGCGTCAGGGTCCTGGCAGGACTTGTGATATGGTGCAGCATCCATGCTGGAGCAGTCCGCACCGCATGGAACAGACCCATGCTGGAACCATTAATGAAGAACTGCAGCCTGTGAGAAGAATCAACATTGGAGAGGTTAATGGAGGACTGTTGCTCATGGAAGGGAACTCAGGTTGGAGAAAGAAAAGAGCATGATGAATCCTCCCCCTGAGGAGTAAGGAGCATCAGAAGCAATGTGTGATGAACCACAACCCCCATTCTCTTTGCCTCTTGAGCTGCTGGGTGGAAAAACGTAGAGAGATCAGGAAAAACTTTGAGCCTAGGAAAAAGGAAGGGGTGAGAGGAAGGTGTTTTAAGATTTGGTTTTATTTCTCATTACCCTATTCCGATTTGTTTAGAGATAAGTTAATTTTCCCCAAATCGAGTTCAGCTTTGCCTGTGATAGTAATTGGTGAGTGATCTCCTTGTCCTTACATCCAACCATGAACTTTTTGTTATATTTTCTCTTCCCTCTCCTCTTGAGGAGGGGAGTGATAAACTACCTTTAGTGGGCACCTGGTGTCTAGCTAGGTTCAACCCCCCACCATCTCTAAGAATTAAATGCTAAGAAGGATCCATACTAGAGGAGTTTGGGATGGACTTAATACTGGGGGGGACCCCATACTGGAGCAGGGAAGGAGCATGAGGAAGAAGCAGCAGCAGAGAAAATCTATGACGAACTTCTTTTAACCCACATTTAACCACCCCTGTGCTGCTTAAGGGGAGAAGACGGAGAAATTTGGAATGAAGTTGGGCCCAGGAAGAAGAGTGAAGATTATGAAGTGAGATTTGCATAGCTATATAGGTTCTGACTGGTTTAAAAAAGAAACGGCCATACTAAATAAATAGATCTTAAAATACTACAGGGTTAATCTCTTCATCAGCTTTGCTACAACACAGGAGGAGTTCTGCACCATTTCAAAACATGAATTTTATTATGAAAACCATGAAAACATTATTCATAAACAGATAGGTTTGGACCGTCTTTTTGATTTTAAAATTATGTCAACCATGCCATCAACAGATAAAAGGCCTGTAGATATCTCTTGGAAGTTTTGTGTAACTGTAATCCTAGCTGCCATTTGAGAGATTCGTAGTCAGACTTCAATGTTTTATCTTCCCTTCTGAGTTTACTTTTAAAGTGTGACTATGAAAACTGCAGTGTGTAGAAAGCTTATTTGTAACTGGCATGATGCCACAACAACATATGGAGGTGAAGAACATATTGCAATATTCCACAAATTTGAAGCACTTATTAGAAGAAATCTTATTAAACATATGATGTTGCAGTCCCCTGTTTTTCACAATGTAAGAGTCTATTTTAGGTCTATATACAAAAAGTATAAAATATTAATTATCTAAACTAATTACTGCATTATTTTTTTTAAGCTTGAGTATTATCTCTATTGAGAGATATCTATGAAAGATATTCATATTCTATCTCTGTGAATATAGTACCCATACATAGATAAATTTACCTAAATCCCATCTATATGCATGCCAGATACAATCTGTCTGTCTACCTGCCTGGGCTGTATTACCCTGAAGGTATTAAAATTAATTAAATCACTTTCAGTTCAGCTTGAAAGTTTCACAGGTATGTTTAGAAATTCTTATTCTGAGGGCATAGATTTCCTCTATTTGGCAGTGCTTTAAATTAAAGATTTTGGTGGATAAGCCTAGCTAATTTGTCAGAATGACAACAAATCATAATACTTACCTGAACTTTGAGAGACAAGCTGTTAAAGCCTGTGTGAGGATCTGCTGCATAGAGTTTGCCCAACTATAATGCATTGCAGCATTCTCCACCCTGCTGTTCTTGTAAAAGCCCAGCTATTGCACAGACAGATATTCTGGGCAGCTAAGGTGAAACTTACTGACTACACACAAATAGCAATGCACTGAGTGCAGGGCAGAGGGGGTTGGCAGAGGGGGGGCTGCCTCTGTAAGAAAAGCTGGGGGCTCCTTGTCCAGGCACAGCAGGTTCCAGCAGAGTCACTACAGGACACAGCTGAGCCCAGCAGTCTAGCTGGTGGCACCCTGGGGAGAATGTTTTTAAGAAAGGGCAAAAACTGCAAGTCAATTAGGAGTACATTGCTGTGAAAGTGGGCAGCTGAAAGGAGCTGTGAACGAAGGACAGGATTTTAGCCCAGGAAAAGCTGGGGGCAAAGCTGTTGTTTTAATCTTTTATCTTTGTTTCTCACTTCACAAATCTACTTTGGTTCACAATAAATTTAATTAATTTATCTCCAGTTGAATCTGATTTGCCTATGACAGAAACTAGCAAGTGATCTCCCTGGTTTTATCTCTGCTCACAATGTTTTTCATCTTATTTTCTCCCTCTCCCCTGTTGACAAGTGTGGCAGTGGGTGTGGCGTTGGGACATTCGAGAGAGAGAACTCTCCAGTGGAAAAGCTGTCTACGCCGAAGCCAGTGGTTTTAGTCTCCCTTCACTCTGAGAGGAGACAATGTGGCACTTAGGAGATATTGAGATACGTTTCACTTTATTTTAGCATTGGTTAGATAGATTGCTTCCAAAAAGTGCCTTTATTTATTTATTTATTTATTTGTATTTGTTGACTGTAAAAGAAATATGGGGATTAATAACTGATTTTAGTTGCAGACTCTTCCATGTAAAGTGTGGAGCTTTGTTGCCCCATGATGTATGGATTCATGAAAAACTACCATATTCTATTCCTATATCAAAGCTACAATTTATTATTTGCAAAAAAGCCATGTGTCCATAAGTGCTTCTGGGCAAGTAAGTGAGCAAGAGCAGCCAAAGCTGACACCTCTAGGCCAACACTGATTTCAGCTGAATATCCAGTCCCAGACTTCAGTACCATATGTCAGAACCCTGGGACTAATGCTAGGGGCTCGGCTGCTTGTGCTCAAACTGGCTCTGATCTGGTGCTGCTGTGTGGCTTCACATCAGACTGCAGTGATGAAACCTTTGTAGGAAAAAGCTGTGAGTAAGAATCTCACTGCTGTTAGCTGCATTCGGGTTCAGGTATGATCCTTGTATGTGCTAGATAGCAGATATGTCTGCCCCTGCCTATGTATTTTGTTGGTCCTGGCCCTGCTCTTGACCAAGTGATCTAACTTCCTGGCTTTAATCCTCAGACCTGCATGATTTCTATGATTTTTTCTGTCCATTTGGCATTTTGGATTATTGAGGTTACTGTTACCAGTAACTTTCCCAATGATTCTTCCTCAGGGTCTGTAGTCACTGCTTGGTGAGTGCTCTGTCCTACCTTGGGCCTCCCTTAGCCTACCTAGCCTTACCAACCAACACACATTTATTTGTCCCTAGCCCTGGGATGGGGATCTTCAGAAAATGCTGTTACTCTCTTACAAAGTTTTTTGATATATATCCTGTGGTCTGTGTGAATATTTTGTAATGCACTTCATATGTAAGATCACAATGTCTATACTTGTAAGAAAAAGTCCCAAACTGCTAAACAGCAGTTAGGGACAAATCTCTGGCTCAGAAAAAGTCTGATGGCACATCAGGCTGGAGTCTGCTGCTCAGTAGCATCTTCCTCTCTAGCAGATTATTTTAACTTTTTTTTTTTTTAAGTTAAAACAGAGTTGGGGAATGAACTAGCAGTTAAGTGATTGAAACAATCAAGAATACAAAGTTTGCTTTCCCAAGTCCTCATACTTAGCAGCAGAGGCATACATTGCCCTGAGATAAGGCAGACTGAAGCCCTACCATGTGGAGGTTCTTAACACTGCCTACCTGTTTTCAAAATCCTTAGGGGAGGAGATGTATGCTTGATTACATCTATCTGCATTATACTCTGGAGGTATAAAAATAATAATATGCTCTGATATCAATGACTATTTGTCATTGCATTTGTCATGTGTATTGATTGAATATGGAATAATTGTTATGAGAGGCCCACTGTTTTGTCAAATTAATTTCCTCTTCTCTAGTCCCATGCACATAAAGGAAATACACCACTTTGGCAGATACTATGCTCAGAAGCTAAAGGTTCACTGCCTTTAAGTCAGTGTTATATTAGTAGCACTTGAGAGAGAAACAGAAATATGTACCAATTTTTGTGTCATACTTTTAATTATGTAAATGGTCAGGCCCTGGTACATAGTAAACACCTCTTGCATTACCATATATTTCATAAGAATAAGCTCCAGATTATGGAACGCCATTAATGTCAAATAAATGGACTGATTTGGGAATAACAGTAAGCAACTAATAGTAAAATGTTATTAGAGTCTTCATAGAAGAAGAGAAATAAATTTCAGGGTTGTATTTTTAACACTAGAAAACAATTTCTTGAGATGTTTTTTCTCCAAACCAGAAGCATTGGAATTTAGTGCAACCTTGAAAAAATACAATCTGAGATAGGCAGTTGTGATTTTTATGACTTTTTTTCAATTCATAGCTATATATCTAATAAATTACCTTTGTCACAAGCATTTCTTTATCAAAATATTTCTAGATGATTGAAGATACTTTTATTCCATAAACATAAAACATTTATAAGAATTCCAGAGACCAATGTATTTGAGAAATAACAACTATCTTACTCATTTATTATATTATTTTAAAATCAAAGAGAATCCTCCATCAGTCTTCAAAAATAGGTTACAAGATAAGTTTATGACAAAATTATAGGTAACTATCTTCTTTTGCTGAACTTCTTTTTTCAGGCATCCTTAGGGTAAACATAGTTTTCAAAGCACGTGTACAGAGCATACACACATAGCATATAGCATGCTCAGCAATTGCTTATTGACTGCTATGCACTGCATATAGGTAGGACTAATATTGTAAGCGGAAAGCTGAACAATGTTAGAAGTACCAGTATAGGCAATGCAGAAGTCATTCCTGATTGGACAATTGTTTGGGATGCATTGGTTGAATTACTACTTCTCTCATTCCATATTTTAAAATAAGTTTTTATACTTTCAACATCAGTATTTATCTCCTGAGTCTTTAAGCTACTATACAATACTGTTTCAAGCCCATTTTTGTTCTTGTCATTATCCTTATTTTACATGGCCTTATGTATTTGTTTAGTACTCAACATGATTTTCAGTAAGGCTAAGCTGAGTTTGCACTGTAGAAAATAAAGCTTCCAGTCACAAGTAGTGGAATTCTGGGGCTCTTGGTTAAAATATGGTCAAGAAATTTCTGACAATAACATTGTTTGACTGAAAATGTTAATTTCTCAAAGCTGTAAGTTTTTGTAACAGTGTATGAGCTTCAACAAAACTTTTAACAATTTTTGAGGTGGAAATTCTGGTCAAAAGTAGAGAAAAAATTATATGTAGCAAACACTATATTGGCATAGGGACCACATTGAAAATTAGAGAAAGATATTAAAATTATATCTTTTCTAATTCAAAATCAGAAACGTCCTTAGGTCCTCCATGTCATATTTAACCAATACAGTGAAAACATTTCTAGTTATTCTTTGATAATTCTGCATCCCCTGACATTTTTATTTTCTTTCTGACTCCCAAAATG
The DNA here is from genome assembly GCA_038090715.1 of Florisuga fusca. NCBI lineage: Eukaryota > Metazoa > Chordata > Aves > Apodiformes > Trochilidae > Florisuga > Florisuga fusca. The sequence goes on from JAAWXA010000003.1 coordinate 34,996,177, forward strand.
AAAGAAAATAGGGCAGAGAGAATAAAAGTCCTTATGTTTTCCCTGTAATTAGCAAAGGATGAGTAACTATTCTATATACAGAGCACTTAAATTAGATGGTTGCTCTGAGTAGCTCTTTGGAGGAATCTATCTTTCTGCATTGTCTATATGAGAATCAGTGCAGACCAGCCTTCTAATTTAGGTATATATATTTGGGATTCATCTGCCCTACTTTAGATATATCTAAAAGGCATAGAAGTCTTAATTAGTCACTCTGGTCTCACTTTGTAATAACCTCCAAGGACATCACTGCTTAGGAAAGGGTACAGGAGTTAGTCTCTAGAGATGCCAATATCTTTTTGCCAGCTGTAGAAGGAGCTTTGGCCTATCAAACCATTATGACCTTAATTCTGATACTCATGTAAAGGTAGCTATCCCACTGAGGAGCTCTAGGGCATCTGGGACATATATGTAGAGCTAATAAAAATCATGTAGGAAACCCGTTCTCTTTCAGATCACAAAACAGATGTCAGAAAGAACCTAAAATGGCTAAACCTAAAATGACACTAAGAATGTGTGTCATGTCTCACGTCCAGGATCTTGCCACTACAACCAAATGTTATTCCAGATTAATACAATTTGATTTTGCTTTTCTCAAGTGTCTGTTTTCCGCTGGTTCTTTTAGAATCTCAGAGAGGATGAGATCAGTGTTCAAGACTGATTATAGGATGTATTGCTTAAAAGACAGAAATCATAGGAAAGTTTATAGCAATCTTCTGTCCCTCCCGATGTGAGGAACACCAGCTGTTGCATCACTGGATAAGCCTGTCTTCATTGATCATGGCATGCTGTACAGAGTTCCTGTCCATTATGACATTCAACAACAAAAAGTTCTTGCTCCCAGTGCAGAATCATTAGTTACCCATAGCATGATGTCTGCAGTGTGGACTCAGGTCTGAAGAACATGATTAATAAAATTACAGTTCCTGAAGAGGTGCATAAGAGTATTTCCAGTGGACAGGAAAATGCAATAAACATATGGTTATGATTAAATGCACATTGGATACATGTACATTAACAAGACATTGATTATATGTACTTTGATTAATTATACTATTATTTGGATACACCTTGATTAAACAGGAGTGTTCTGGTTTAGGTGCAGAGATTGTGACAGGGATGGAGTGTCAGAGAGAAGCCTCTCTGTACGGAGCACACCCTCATTCCTCTCTGTGTCTCTCAGGTGAAGGGTGGGGAGGAGTCTGGAGTGAAGGAGCCTGAGTTAAGCCTGAGGAATTGGGAAGAAAAGGTATTTCTTTACTGTGTCTTACTTTCTTACTTCTCATATATGTTTTAATTGGTTATAACTATAACTTTATTAAAGTTGAGTCTGTTTTGTTCACTGTGGTAACCAGTAAGCAACCTCCCTGTCGTTATCTCAACCCACAAGTCTTCTCATCCTATTTTCTCCCCCTGTTCTACAGAGAAGGGGGATTAAGTGAGCAGCTGGGTGGTCATTTGGCCTTTAGGCTACCCAACCTCAGGTGTATTAAGTTTCTACCGTATATGTTCATTTGCTTACATTCACCTTACTCTAATGTAATGGTAACGTAGCTTTCCATCAGCTTACATAAGGTGAGAAAGACTTAGCCACTATCCCAGAGCTCCCTCAAGTTAAGGACTGACACTTCATTAACACAAACTAAAATGTTTATTAGGAATGGATGGCCAATTAAGGGACAAGGGTTCAGAAGAGGTAATGGATGCCCAGTAAGTATATTTGCCAGGGAACAAGTAACCGAGAAGGAAGGGGAAGAAAAGAATGGGATTAGGGTAAGGAAAGGGTGAGCCCAATGCTGTTTTTTTCCCCTCTGGGGTTGTGCAATTAAGTGTTAGTGTGAGGGCAGGACCTGAGGTTAATAAGGAAAAGGAGGGGGGGGGCACACTTTTATGTGACAACAGATGCAGCACAGCAACACAGCACTGAACTGGCACAAGATCTGAGTTACAGGGTGCAGGTGCAGAAGACCAGAAGACATTGACGATGATAATGAGGAGGATAAGGAAGAGGAAGCTGGTAATGATGATGACCACCACGATAACAACCACTATGGCAACCACAAACCAGAACCCCAAACCAGGACACAAGACTCCAGCTACATCCCTTACTTTTGTAAAGCGAAGTCACTGTCTCTTCATTTTGTTTGGCTGCAGCAGAGACCTGCCCAACATTCCTGTCCAGTCACAGTCTTTTCTCTGTGGGCTGACAGCTGATTTTGAAATATTTGTATCCTTTGCTCTGCTGAGCCCCCTCAAAGCTGTCACCGACATGGATGCTTCCCTGCTCTCTGTCTCTCCACACACAAAGTTCTCCACCTGTGAAATAGCTGGCAGACATTTCGAGTTTTTACTCTCTGACTCAAGAGTTCTTTTGTAGTTTATGGTGGGTGAACTCCCATTCTCCTCAGGTAGCCTTTAGTAACGTTACTTCATGTTACATGGTTATGACTGTATTGAAATTTTTGTGATATGCAAACAATGTCACAACATAGATGAAGGACCAGTTAAGGATGTTAAAACATCCTGTGTCGAAGTAGTACAGTAACGAGAAATTAAATCCTTTTGTAAGCACTACCTTAGAAAATAATCTGTTAAATGCATGCATTCAACAGAAAGTGTAATTTTTTTAGCAATTAATTCCAAAATCAAGTAAATAAGCTTCATCTCCTGTAGTGTGAAGGGTGTTCTGGTAACAGGCACCTTTGTGAAACATTTGCATAACCAAGAACCATAACAGTACTTTGACTATTTTGATGTCCCTCAGAATGCTTTTATGTTGGAGAGAAGCATATTTATGCTGCTGCAAAATAAGATGAGGGCAACATGAATGAATATTTTAAAGCCATTTCAGGCTGTTTAGATAGATGAGGAGCAGGAACTATTTGTAGAAGCTGAAGCTAAATGTCACCTAGTAACGAATTTTCTCTGCTGAGATTTTTATTCAAGATGAAATACCTTAATGTTGTGTTTCAGCTACTTAGAACTAGTAGCAAATTGGCATAAATCTGTATAGCTACTTACATCTTGGTAAATTCATTGCAACAGAATAGGGATGCTGAACAAATAATACTTTAGACAGATAACCTACATAGCATAACATAGCACTGTTATCAACTCTGCATTAACATCTCTCTGCCCTGACAGTTGTGACACATCACTTCTGCACATCTTTTTTACTGGTTGATAATTTTGACATTATGTTACAAAAAAATTCAGTGGGGGGAAAAAAAAAAAAAAAAAAAAAAAAAAAAAAAAAAAAAAGAGTTCTCTCTACCAGAAGAGCAGGCAGTTTTAAATGCTGCTTGGGAAACTAAGTAAGACCAAGCAAGATGTAATACTGTGGTGAAATAATATGACAGGTTGGGGTTGCACTGTGAGAAGTCGACTTTCTGATTGTTAGCAAACTAAAATAGTATCTTTTCAGAAGGCACATCCACAAATACAATTGCTTTGAGGTTTTGCAGGCAACCCTGTGAACAGGTGTGTGATTTGTTTATTTCTCCCACTTTCCAGAAGACAGAAGCACCAAATATATTCTTTCTGCTCAGTTGGGTATTTTGGAAACTGAGCTATGAGAGCTTCATCTAAGAAAAGCCTCCATGTACTCTCCTATATGGAGAGTATATGCTATACTCTCTTACAATATTTTCTACCATACCAGCAAGCGTGATACATGGAAAAGTTGTAGCAGTCAGTCTTAATTTAAAACTGGATAAAATGGGTAAACCCAGCAATAAAAAAAGAAACCAGGGGGAAAAAAACCCCAACATAAATTCAAATTAAAGATTATCAGGAATAGAAACATGGACTGTGTGACAGTGGATTTCCTTTCAGTTGCCTTACAATTCATGAAATGGATCTTTATTAATGTATCAAAATGGAAAAAAAAAAATGGCAGCTTATTTCTATTACATTTTATCTTCAAACTGAAGTTATCAATAACTGAAATGATGACTTAGAATGAAAACTGTTACATAGCCTCAAATGTTAGTGTTGTTATTACTGTAGGATTACTTTAAAATTACCAGTAGGAAGGACAACTTTAAGACATGCTGAGATACTGTACCTTAAGTTTCACTTCAGTGAATTCATGTGAGAAGTTTTTTGGCACATGGTGAGCTCAAGCTCCATAAAATTATGCCATGCAGTGATGTAGAAGGTGATGTGGAAGGAAAAAAAACACATACTCAAATGTTAAATTTTTGGTCATATATTGTTTGTTTATTGTTACATTATATTAAATCACTTACCTTAAATGAGTAAATCTGTATATTTGTTAGCAAGTAGAAATATCAAAGTAAAAAATCAAAGAGAAGGCATCATCATACTACCTATTTAGTAAATATATAAAAATTTGGTGTACTATTTAAATAACACTTTTCTATTGTTTCATAAGTATCTTGAAAGTTTCCTGTATGTAATTAGACTATGTGATATCTGCAAACATACTTGATGGATTTTTTGTGTGTGTGTGTGTGTGTGTGATTAAAACTACTTGGAGAATAATAATATTTATACGTGGTAATTCTTTCTATAAGCACCTTAAATTGTTTCTGCTCTTGAGTGCAAAATGGCAGCACAGGTTCAGGCCCTGAAAGCTAAGATAAACAGAAAACTTACAGAGCGATCATGTTGAGGGTGTATATTGGATTTTTGTTTGTTTGTTTTTTTGTTTTTCCTATTGGAAGAGTCTCTTTTTAAAGTCTACAGGAATAAAGTTAAGTAAAATAAATTTTCCAGGAAATTTTGTCTTACAGCAAGTGCATAAAATGTTTAATAGCTGAGGTGGCTGCATTAGATAGAGTCACTATTTGTAATTTTGCTTTCATCAACACCTAAATTACTTAAATAATTTCCCTGTAATCTATTGAATTTCAACAGATTCAATGTTAGCAAGGAAAAACATTGAATCTGTTCTTTCTGGGCTCAATTAACTCTGTTCTGCTGACAGAGCAAGGGACAGTACTTTACACTGACAGCCAACTGTATGAAATGAACAGTGCTTAAGGGTCACGAGTCATCTCCTGTTTAATTCTTGTTCTATAAAATCTTTTCAGCTCTTCATATGGCTACTTATAAGTTGCTGTCATGTGTTCACTTTGTGACAGTGACCAGAAATCAAATGAAGAGAAGCCAGGTCTCTCATATTCTTTATTTTCTTCTTGCACACAAGCTAGTAGGCTGTGATAAAAGTAACTCTCTGTTTTCTCTTCTATAGTGCCATCCACATTTGGATGAAGTACTAGCATGGTCAAAGTTATACAATGAATTATCCCTTTTTTGTTTTGGTTTGTTTTTTTTCATTTGATGCTGTAATAAGAAATTGCAAATAACCTTCCTCAACTGATTTTGTTCACATCATACGTGGTGTTAGAGAAATATGTCATTTCCCTCCTCAAACATCCTCAACATTTTCTCTCCAGGCTAAAAATGTATTACAAATTTCTTCACATTAAAGTTTTTCCACATTTTGGATCACCCTTTTTGCAGCAATCTCTACTCACTTTAGGACCTGTTTTGATTTGGTTTGTTTTCAGGAGAGAACAGAACAGGATCATGGATCTAGAATGAATAACATGTTTTTTTCCTTTTGATCTTTATTTATTGCCAACAAATTATCTGATCCCCACGTTTTGTTTTGGTTTTTTTCTGTGGAAAAGTAAAATATACAGGATTTTCACTTTCTAATGGTGAGTCTGTTAGCTGAAAGATGAGAGGACCAAGTAATTGCTAGTAAAAGAGGTATCTGAATTACATTCTGCAAAATTTTCAAAATGCTTCTGGGTGCCATGAGAAAAATAGATTACCTGACTACAAAGAATTATGAAAACAGGATTACATAACAGTCTCCTCACTTCAAATTTATTAATAACTGGGGGGGGGTGTGTAATGAAAAAAAGCCTATCTTTGATAGTGAATTTTTGATTCTTCTTAATTACTTAATTCTTTCAAAGTCAGAAGTTCTCAAAAGGCTTAGAATTTCAGAGAGCTGTATTTTATCACTTTCTAATAGTCCTTCTGCCCTTTTAAAGGTAATAACCGAAAGCATAAAGAATTTGGGTCTCTTACTGAAAAATACTGGCTTAAATAGCTAAGACTGATACATCTCTTTTCTGTATCGATATTGCACCACCACTTCCTGTCCTACAGTGTTAATAATTGTAACCAATTTCTTTTGACTTCCTTTCAGTTATTTCATGAACTTATATGAAACAAGTTAAGCTATTTCAGGACATGTAAAAATAATTTTAAAAACCCAATATTGTGATCCTATATGTGATTTTGTTTTTTCTAGATTATAAAAAAAAAACAAACCCACCAGACTTAAACCACTAATTCACAAAAAGGAAAAAAAATGGAGACAACACAAAAATGAAAGCCTTTTTTTAATTATTATTTCTTTTTGGGAAAGATTAGAGTAGTTTTTAATTGGTATTTTATTAAATTCTTGGTATTTTCCGTACTCTTTGTTAAGAATAGGACTCTGGACTTGTCTTAAGAATACTTTATTTTTATTTTTAGCTCATCTGCTTCAAGACTGACCATGAGTACATCATCCCTAATATAATAAGTTTAGTTTTTGCATTTCACTCTTTTTTCTTGTTGTCTCTTTAGATAATAAACTATTGATTCAGTGCAGCTAAGTTTTTTACAGAAAGTAAAATACCTGGAACAACAGGTGTACAGGCTGATTAAAATGTTAAGATTATTATACACTTAAGTATAAAACTCTATATTGCTTTCTTTAAATTTTTTTACATTAAATTTGATACTCTAGGCTCATATTTTCTTCTGTGAGATTGATTCATCAATAAAAAAAATTGAAATAATAGTTATTCATAAAAAATCTACAAAAAGTATCTTTCCTTTAATATTTCATATTTTCAGTATCATAGAATCATGGAAAGTTAGGGGTTGGAAGGGACCTCAAAGGATCATCCAGTCCAACCCACCTTGCCACAGGAGGGTCACCAACAGCAGGTCACACAGGAATGCATCCAGGTGGGCTTGGAATGTTTCCAGAGAAGGAGACTCCACAACCTCCCTGGGCAGCCTGTGCCAGTGCTCTGTCACCCTCACAGGGAAAAAATTCTTCCTAATATTTATATGGAACCACCTATGCTCCACCTTATAACCATTGGCCCTTGTCCTGTTGTTATTAGTCACCCCTGAGAAAAGCTTTACTCCATCCTCCTGGCACTCGCTCCTTACATATTTATAAACACTGATGAGGTCACCCCCCATTCTCCTCCAAGCTGAAGAGACCCAGCTCCCTCAGCCTTTCCTCAGAAGGGAGATGTTCCACTCCCTTCATCGTTTTGGTCGCTCTGTGCTGGACTCTTTCAAGCAGTTCCTGGTCCTTTTAGAACTGAGGGGGACAGAACTGGACACAATATTCCAGATGCACTCACCAGGGCAGAGTAGAGGGGGAGGAGAACCTCTCTGGACCTACTAACAACTCCCCTTCTAATGCACCCCAGGATGTCCTGGGCCTTCTTGGCCACAAGGGCACACTGTTGGCTCATGGTCATCCTTCCATCCACCAGCACCCCCAGGTCACTTTCCTCTGGACTGTTCTTCAAACTATACTGATACCTGGGGTGGTTCTTTCCCAGATGTAAGACTTTACACTTTCCCTTGGTGTAATACATTAAACTTCTCCCTGCCCAACTCTCCAGTCTGTCTGGGTCCCTCTGAATGACAGCACAGCCTTCTGGGGTGTCAGCCCCTCTACGCAGTTTTGTGTCATCAGCAAACTTGCTGATAGTACACTACTCTATTCCCTCATCCAGGTCATCAATAAATATGTTGAATAGTACTGGTCCCATTCTATATTACAGTTAATATTTTGTAGTCTCCTGGAATGACCAATAGACCTCACAGAAGGACAAACACACTCAGTCTGACAAAAAGTTCCACGTGATCCAATTGTTTCAATTATTAATATAAATTTGGAAAACCAACCACCTGCCTCAAGGATGAAAACATTTGAAATAAAAAATAGTAATGGAAGTGGACTTTTAACTGTTTGGGTTTTTTTCTTGAACACTGAAATTTTTCAACAGAAGAATATTTTTTAAAAGTTAATTTTTATAAATTTTTGGCTTCATTAACAAGTACTGTGATTCTTTATACAGAAAAAAGTTAAATGAAAATTAGTACTTGGATGAATGGAAGAAGGGAAGAAAGTGCACAAAGCAAATTATCAGAAGAATTAAACAACACTTCATTTTAATAGAATTTAGAGATTTTTAATTAATTTTAGATACTGTACATGAGATATATGGAAAATATGGTGTTATGTTATGATAATACCCAAATGAAAAAAAAATATTTATCCTATGCTTTCTATCCAAATAATGTGCAGAAGAGAAAATTATTTCATAGCATGGCAGAATGTGGTACTGATAAGGCATTCAAAATAATAAAAAGCCTTTACAGATGTTATGTAAGACTGTTTAAGCTTCAAAGACTTTAACAGAAGTGGAAAGACATACCTTTCATAAGTCTCCCAAATTGTGCAGCAAGGAAAAGAAAGTGTCAGCAGTTACACAGTAATGACAAGGCTGGTAAGAGAATACTGTGATTTCAGAGACATTTGAATAGATGTTTTTTGAGTGAGATTTGTTTATAGCTTAAAGAACACATACAGTCAAAAAAGGTTATTATCAGATACTCAGTTCATGTTTAAAAGACCTGTAGCTGAGACATGTTAAATTATCATTGCCTCTAAAGACATACTGGAAATACAGGATCAGTTCCTTTTGACTGGGTTAATATTTATTAGTAAAAATAAAACAAAAAGAAAAGGAAATACAGTTCCAGCACTCAGTAAATTGAAGACCATCTCTATTAGGGAAACATGAAAGAAGGTCAGCAGAGTCCTAATATCATTTAAAGTTGAACCACAAATTAAGTACAAGTTATATTTTAAAATCAGACAAATAAGGTCAAAGTACATAAAAAAGTGGCAAATAGATTTTACAATTTTGATACAAAACTAAATGAGATGTTTTGGCTCAGCCTTTCCATTCATAGGGGAAAGATAAAACAACTGAAGTGTCTGGAATCTGAAACTGAATCCAGTCCTTGATTTTTACTACTCTTTAGATAAATCCTATTCTCAGTCAGTGTACCTACTGAATAAAACATTAGTTTAAATAATATTCAGAGAGGTTTTTTGTGCAATGTATATTATGCCGGGAAATGAAAAATAGGTTCTTTACTTTTTCTGTAAACAGCATAAAATTTAGCTTAAAATTTTTGACACTGCAGCATAGCAATCCTACAGTGCTAATTTCATGAAAAATTAATAATTCCTAATATTTCCTTCCTCTGTTCTACAAACAATTGCCAATGGAGAGACCTATGCTCCTTGCTTCAGCAGCAGCTGTGACAAATGGGCACATTTATTTTGAACATAGACTCATGAATGCATATCTTTAAGTGTCACTTTTTAAAATGTACTGTAGCTGCCTCAAATATTTGGTTTATATTTGTGGCAAATTTTCAGACTACTAATCTAATGGCAATCTATGTGGAACAATAATTTCATACTTGTTCCTGTTTTAAAATTAATAAAATTCTCCATGTGCTTGCTATATCACACACAGACACACAAAAATCCTGGAAACTTTTCTTCTGATCATCCTAAATGAAATGGCATGAAAAAAAACCAAACCAACAAACTTTAACTTTTTTCCAATTTAAACAAAGTTTACTCTTTGCTATACAAGTAAAACATGGATCTGGGAACATTTGCTCTTTAGATAATGAGATAATTATTTGCAATTTAAAATTCAGACATTAAGTACAGACTTTGCTACAAGCTCCAGGAAAAAATACAAGTTCTGAAGACTAATACAGTACAAAGCCAGGGATATAACTTCACAGAAAATCTTCAGTCAACATATATAAAATAGCAAAAGAGTTTGCTATTTTTTTGCAAGCAAAAAAAATTACCTGATTTTTAAAATTTAATTTGTTTTAGAGAACTACATTGCAAATATTTTTCAAGCTGTTCAACTTTACATGCTATTTGTGTTTACTGGTCCCCAGAGAATTGAATCAGTGCCATGGTCTGCACATGAATCAGTGCAGACCAGTAGGTCTACATACTACAATTTTTCAGCAGTCCTTATATTCTGAAGTAATTCTAACTTTTTGAGAGTTCTGCCAAATTGTTTTCTGAATGCTATAAAAAAAATACTGTCATTTTTTTTAATACTGTGAGACGTTACCACATCCTTTTAATATTCTTTTTTACTAGGATATGAAATTGTGGCAGTTTCTAACAACTATGTAGGAAAGTACTGAAGCTGAAGTATAACATCAGAAGAAGCATTTTCAGTCTGCAAATAAACCCTTTCCATGTCAAATGCATGAGCTGCAAAAAAAACTTTTTTTTTTTTTCTGTTCAGTTGTGGAAAACCAACTGACAACTACAGCTTCTTAGAGCTCCTACCTAAGGAAGCAAAGTCATTGAGGAAGAAAACAGTAGAAAAGAAAAACCCTAACAATATGTACTTCATTGGTGAGAAAAAGGAAAGAACCAGAAAACATCTCTGCAGTGACAGAAAACACATGAAAATAACAACAGAAGAAAATACAAATAAGTGAAGACCAGGAAATGAATCATAAAAGAAAAAAGGTATATGCATACTTAGAAAAGCATGTAAGCACCTGTAAGCATCTAGAAAAATCAAATGCTTGTGGAAGCTAGAGTGAAGCTTGAGAAGATGAAAGTTAGTGGAAATTTAAATTAAAAGACAGATAGACAGGGAAGGACAGCCTATAAAATGATTCAGTCTTTGAATAGGAAAAAGAAAATAGATAATTCAAAAAACTTTAACATGCATTTCAGCAATCTGGATGTCAACTCCTCTATCTATGGATTATCTAGGCTTATATAACATTTTCTGCGTTGTTTTAAAACCTGAATCTCAAAGTAGTTTCTTTTCTTTCTGTGCATTTGCAGAACTATTTGAAATATGATATCCTACAAAGAAACTAATCCAGATCATTAACATCATTAGAGCCTCCTCAATTCACCTTAAAAATCTTTGAGGCCTTCCAAGAGTCAAACCTCTCCACTGGTACATAGGTACTTGGAGGGCAATTTTTTAAAATTTATTTATTTATTTATTTAAGCCATTTAAAGATAGTTAGTTCCCTGAAGGAAGATTCTGAAAAAAACCCAACAACAAACAAACAACAAAAAAACAAAAAAACAAAAAACCAAAAAAAACCCCACCAAACCAAACCAAACCAACAATAAAAAAACCTAAAAAAACCCCCCACAACAGATTTCTGATGCTGCAATAATAGAAGAAATCCAGTCTCTGATCTTCACCACCTCCAAAAAAAAACCTCTTGCACAATATGACCTTTGCTGTTATTCTATACTAAAATTTACATCTTGTATTAGATTTCAGCATCTGTTCTGGAAAAATGGTTCTTTTAACAGATTACGTCTATCAGTGACAGGCTCTGTAGGTCTGAAATCTCTAGCCTTTCAGATAAGTTTGAGGACTTCATATAAAACACAGTGAATGAAGGGATAGAGTAAGAGGTAGCATAAGGAAATGTGTTTCTACCTCTTAAGTCAGTAAAAACATGAAATAATCTTTAAAAGCACTCAACATGTTATGTTTCAGAAAACTTTCAGAAATAAATGTTGTTTTTTAATACTATTCTGTGCTGTGTTGTTTTTGTTTGGTTTTTTTTTTTAGGAGCAATGGCTATGTTGAAGTAGAGATTGTAGGTAAAGCATGTTTTGAATTAAAACTATGCTCTGGAGTGAAACATACTTTTTTACAATACACCATTGTTAGATTTTTGTCTCTCTTGCACAGGCTCAGAGTTGAAGTAAAAAAATTTGCCACAGAATGTACAACTGGGAAAGGAACAAGGAGAACTCCTTTTGTGATTATTATTCAGAAAGAATTTCAGAATCTGCCATGAACTGAGACTGAACAGCCTTCTTTCTATGAAATGAGAAGGATCTTGTGTTTTGGGTCTGGATGAAGTGGAGTTGATTTTCCCCATTGCAGGACTCATAGTGCTGTGCTTTGTACTGGTAGCTAGAAAGTCCTTAACACACTGGTGTTCTGGGTACTTCTGAGCCATGCTCACACGGGATCAAAGATGACTCTCCAGCATGGTCTCTTCACCAGTACACTTGGGATGAGCAAAATGGGATGGGACACAGCCAGGACAGTTGACCCAAAGTGACCAAAGGAATACACCGCGCTGTACGATATCTGCTCAGCAACAAAAGAGGAGGGGGAACATTTGTTATTACAGTGCTTACCTTCAAAGCTACTACCATAATGTATATTGAAGCCCTGCTTCCTGATAAGTAGCTGAACATTGCCTGCTGATCAGAAGTAGAGAATAAATATTTTGTTTTCCTTGTCTTTCACACACTGCCTTTGGACCACAGGGGGATGGAGAGACACCAGCAAAAATGAAAAAAAAATCATGACTAGCTCTAATACTATTCTCCAATAAGTAGGTACACCTTTAACACTAGATAACTGGAAAATGCCAGAGGAGTTCATGGAGGACTCTCCCATGAGAGGGACCCCGTGCTGAAGTAGGGGAACAATGTGAGGAGTCCCTCTGAAGAGGAAAGAGCAGCAGAAACACTGTGTTGGGAACTGAACTTTAACCCCCACTCCTCATCCTCTCTGCCACTGAGGAGGGGGAGGCAGAAGTGAAACAATTTGTGCCTGGGAAGAAGCAGGGGGAAGTTATTAAGATCTGGTCATATTTTCTCTTTCTTATTGTAGATTAAATTGGATTTGTCTGTTTTTCACCTGTTAACATAACTGGGGAATGAAAACCTCCGTGTCCTTGTCTCAATTAATGACCCATAATGTGGATTTTCTCCTCCTTGTCCCACTGTGGAGGTGGGGGATGAGTGAATGGAGGTCTGGTTAATATCGGCTGGGCCTAAACTGTGACAATAAGTAAATAAAATATAATCCATTAGAAGGCAGTCTGTACTGCTGAGACTGAATGTCCATTCTCTACTTTTGCATTAATCAATGAGAGTTTCAGAAAGTAGTGCTCTGAAGTTTCATCTGCTGTTGCTTATGTGCTTTACCTTTTACAAGGCAGGGAGAACTAACATATAGAATAAAATGCTCAGTCACCCTTCTAAAGATAATACAAAATCAAAGTTTGTGCCAGTGAATAAATAAAAAAAAGGGGAAGAGGAAAAAAACCCCGAGGAGATTATTAACTTAAAATGATGGAGCCCATATGCTTCATAAAGTAAAATACTTCAATGATGTCTCATTGTGGCTTGAATTAAGACACATAATCTCACAATTATTGCTGGCTCAGTCCATTTATTGAAAATACAGATAAGTCTTTAAGATAATATGACTCTCTTGTAATTACATGGAGCTTTTTCATGAAACTCATCCCTTAATTGCCTGTAGCTATTTTTCAGGTGTGTCAGATTTACAGTGTAGCATTCTTTGATCTTTGTATTCCAATTGCCATTCAAAACCTACATATCTATTTGATCTTTAGAGAGAGAGAGACTGTGGGAGATAGCACGCTTTGAATTGACAGCAATTGAACAAAGTGTGTACTCTTCTCTGGTATATGCTGAATGATAGGATTTCCTGTATCATCTTCCTTTGGTAACTAACAATTACCTGTGTTGTGATGACAAGCAGTAACTGCTAAGACATGGTAATCTGGTTGCACATCTTTGACCCCAGGTTTTATATACCATTGCTTCCAGAATCTCCTACCATCATAACATCTTTTTTTCCCAATCTCTGCAGTTTCTCACAAAATTTACTGATGAATGTTCTAACCTCTGTTTTTATTCCTAGAGAAATCCCCAGGTACCCAGCTGAGTTTCTGCTGAAACTGTCTTAATACGTGCTTAGTTTTAAAATCTCCTATTACTTGCTTACTAATGGTATCTTGTAATTATTTTAACTGTATAAAGGTGGCTAGAACACCTTCTGACACTAAAAAGAAAGAATAAATATAACAAATCCAAAGAAATTTTAAAATCCCTTATCTTTCTGTTCACCTCCTCCCCAACAACATTAAGAACAAACAAACCCGATGGTGTTTTTTCTGTTAGTTTTGTGGTTGTTCGGGGTTTTATGTTGTTTTGGTTTTCCACTATCTTGGTATGATTCTTTTAAGAGAGCCTTGTTTCTGTAGCTTATCAGAGTGGCAGACAAGCCATCCATTGCTTTACACGTTTAAACTGAAAGAAATCTTTTTTTTCTTTTCTTTCTTTTCTGAATAAAATTTCAGTCCATCTCTTAAAAAACAAAATTCAGATGACAATTCATTTTACATTACAATAAGAAGCAAATGTTATTAATTTATCAAAATTAGCTTGATTTGCAAAGGCTATTTAGAAAAAATATTTCCTCAAGAATATTAGGGATAGAGGAAAGTTCACAAATGACATCATGAGACAGATGGGAAGAGAAGAACACAGCAGATTGCTATTGTTTTAGTATATGAGATGGGCTGTGGAGGATTATGTCAGCTGTTAGCTCATTTGAGGAAAATATTAAAAAATTTAATACCAAGGAGCTTCTGAGAAAAACTGCAGTTTGGGGAATTAGGCACCTACAGCATGTGCTTAACCCAGTGGTAAGAATTTATTATGTATCTCCCCCTTTTGTCCAGCAACAGAGCATATGAGATGTTTCTGGCCCTCATATATAGACCTAGTTCTTTCACGAAAACTGTAGAGGATCATGACTTAAGCACTGTAAGCCCCTACATCACATCTAAGACAACAGCTGTTGCACATATGCTCACGTTAAAAGAAAGAATGCTGCATAAGAGTAAAAACAATTATTCAGTTCCAGAGAGGAAACGATATTAGAGACTGGGCTTTGAGAAATGAAAGTTATAAAAGTAATACTTTCCCCAGTCCTCAAAACACTGAATATGTTTTCTAAACTGTCTTAGACCATGAAAGAGTAGGAAAACAATACTGACTGGTGCAAAAACCTATCAGAACTTCTGCCATGTGGGCTCATTGCCAGAAAGGTATAACCTTTTCAAATTGGAATTGCAAAAAGCTCCAATTTGCAGCAGGAAGACATTTAAGTGTGAAAGGCAATTGAAATTAGGCTCCTAAAAGATTAGGTCAAGTATTCAACAAGACGTTTTTCAGCATTCATGTGGAATTTGCAGAGTTGACTTGAGGAAAGGAAATAAAAGAAAACTAGCCCTCATACTTCAGTTTCTGGCATGCAGCTTCCATGGGAAGGCTCATGCAAAAAGACACAGGAGTGGATGAAGATGGTATTCAGTAGGGTTTTCCTCTCAGAAAGAAAGCAGAACTCTGAATACTCTAGAATTTGCTTCAGCTTTCCAAATTTCAGATTCACATTCCATATAGGAGAGCATTGGCCATGTTGACTCCTTTGAAAATCAAATTATGCTCCTGTATTTGGTGCATAGTTATACGTAGGCACTGAATTTCAGTTTTGTGTTTCTACATTTTAGATGCTGCAGTGTTGTCTGTTGAATACCCATCTGAATTATTTCTCAAAACAGGCCTTGAGAATAGAGAGAAATAAGAGAAGTAGAGAGAAATAAATACTTTATAAGTATATAAAGGATTACTTGAATATTTAAATCTGGTCTGTTATATTTTTGCATTGCTTGTTTCACAGTAACATGTCTGAAAAGTGTAGCATTACCATATTTTAATTTTTCCTCCTCAGCTATGACCTGATGCTTAAAGAATTATTCTACAAAACACAAAATGTATCACGGCAACCAATTATTTTTCATGTAACTCTGTTGATGTAAGAAGTATTCAGCTACTAGGATTGTTGTTTATATATATATATATATATATATATGTATTTGAAAAATGCTGCCATTTTTATTCTTAGATGAAAAATACATTTAATTGCATATTTCACCCTTTCAAAGTATTTTGAAGGAACCGTAACACTTCAAATGAGACCTTATTGTTGTCATGTTTTCTTATTAAAGATGTCATTATTAGACCTTTTAATATACAATTTTTTCTTAATTTATTTTGATCTAAAGCCTTTTTTTGTGGGGTCCAACTACATAACTACATAGAATGAAGTAGAATTGTAATAAATTATTTTCTGATGTTTAGTGCTGTCTTTGCTAATGAAAACTACCTTTTTTTTTTTTAAGCTCAGATGAGTTTTTTTAGGACTCCTACCATTACTGTCCATCACTCAGGAAAAAAAAAACAACACTGCTAAACATGGTAAATTACTATAAGGTAAATTTGCCAAGCTTGGTTGTACATTTGTATTTTGTTGTTCCCAGCTGAGGCATATTCCAGTGCCTGAGTTAATTTTAAAATGAAAATCTAATTCTTTCAGTGCACTTGACACCTCATATTGCATAAGATAAAAATAAAAAATCCAAAGTTCTAATGTGTTTTCAGTAAACCATATAGATTATGTGAAACTGCAAAACATCAGGGAGTGCAAGGGGTATCTCAAGATGCTAGTAGCTGAAATCCAGAGCAAGGTCTCCTGTGATCTGCATGTGGAATAATTCAGGTTTACTGTGACAACTGTGCTTCCCTGAATAGAAGTGCATGATTTATTATGTTAGAAGCACAAGTCAGGAGAAGAATCTGAACATTGTTTTTTTCTTGCTACAAACAGCTTCGGAGCTCACTATAGAGTTTACAGGAATGCTTTCAAGAACTTATTTGAAACAAAGAAAAATATTTTAGATTGACCTGTTTGTCCTTAATTGTTTGGTTTAACGATATTTTTGGCATGACCTTGCAAAATAATTTAGCAATCATATTATACACTGATGTTACTGCAGAACCTTGCTATATATGCTACTGCTGCAAACAATAAAAAGTGAGCAACTGAGCAAGAAACATCTATTATGTGAAGTTCAAACGATGCATTTTTGGTAGCTAACCACTGCTAGCTTACTTAGAAATAACGTCTGCTCTGCTACGTAAAAGAAGTACACACAAGAGGATGCCTGATTGTCCAGGCCGTTTAATTATCTTGTCATTCTTTGGACCTCTTTGTGGACAGGCTTTAACAGACAGCCTTCTTGAAAGCATAGATCTAGCTAAGTCTAGGAATCACTTCCAGAGACAATAAGCACAAAGGCGTTCAAGGACTTCATGCCACATCTCTCTCGAACTTGAACACAAAGAATTTTATACCCTGCCTTACAACTATATGTTCTCATGCAACAAAATAAAATATGAAACATACTGAATCACTTTCCCCCTAGGAAGTAAACAGTCTGAGTCTTGGCAGTTTTTAAAGCATATTGACAGGAGGGAAAAAAAACAAACAAAAAAAAGTCCTGGGAAAATAATTATGTCCTAAATGTAGAGAAATCTGCTCTACAGGGATCTGGCCTTCACAGTGAGGGAATGAGATTCTGTTTATCAATAAACAAACTCAGTGATATGGATATCATGACTCTTCTTTTCATCTAGGTATCATTGAATGTTCCCGATAATTACTACGAGGAAGGGAGGAAGGAATGAATGAAGGAAGGAAGGAAGGAATACTTCTGTAACAAAATTTCTTACAATAATGTTTTATAAAGTCTTGTTATCCTTTGAAGTAAAGATGTTGAAACTGGAAAGTAGAATTCATTTGACTCATGAATGACTGATGTAGAATGATACAGTGATAGCCTACACACCAGGGAAAAATAAGCAAACCATATGAGTACATCTGTGCAAATGACAGTATTCAAATAACAAAATGCAAAGGCAATATTTTAATTTACAGACTAGAATAAATCTGGGGAAAAACCACAATTTTTATCAACATTCAAATAACTGCAATTAGTTTCTTATGTAATTATTTTTTTTATTCTTGATAGCAAGTATTAACCTTGTAAAAACACATTAAGTCTTCAGGTGTAAATAACAAGATGTTATTTAATATGCAGATATGAAACAACCTTAGTAATGGATTCTGTACAGTGTTGGTTAATAGTTCCTCACCTTGACTCTAATAACTGGTCACATGGCACAAAGCAGCCATCCTAAGATATGATTTAGCATGCTCAGAATTTGTGTGTTCTCACTTGGCTCACAGAAATAAGAGATCCCATGTCAGTGTGGAGAGTACCAAGAGAAAGAAATGAGTATGTTCTGAGAGTCTGAAAGTAATGAACACTTAGCTCCTGTTCACTGACTGTCAGTGCTGACACAGATGACTAATCCTGTGGCAGCTTTGAGCTCTCAGTGTATGATGCCTGGGAAAAAACAAGGTCTGAAAACACTGGAATAGAAAACTAGGAAAACCTAAGCAGTTGTCTGCTGTGCTAACCAAAACACAGAAACAAGTGCAGAACCAAAAGAAGAGTAGGTTTTTTTGTACAGTTCAATACAAACTACAAGATCAGTGGGGAAAAAAAATACAGGTAGATACAAAAAAAAAAATCAGTTCTTATTCGTAGAAAATAATTTATATTTTCCTTTTATATTTAACTCATACCATATTCTACCTCTTGAATAATGGCAGTGACAATATTTAAATCCATATAATCTCATAAGAGATGGTTATGTGGAAATTATATCGTAGTGGATACATATAATTTCTTTTAAAAACTCAGGAAACATTCTATAACTTGCCTTGCATCCCTCATATGATTCCAAGTAATTTAGATTTAGTTATCCAAAAGTATGTTTTGGATCTTTGGGAATATACTCACTCTTGCTGAAGCCTTCAATCCTAACAGAATATAAATATGAATATAAAAAGAAAGTAGAGCTGTTGTCACGAAAGGCAATTTCTCCTATTCATGTTAAATAAACATTAAAATTTGTCTAAGCAACTCAGTTAATAAACTTTTGCAATAACTCCTGGCAAGCTGCCTAGTTCAACCTTAGAAATGAGTCTTAATATTGCCTCCAGAAGCTTTTATTTTCTTCTAAATTCTCCTTAATCTTCATATCCCTATATCCCTATTTTTTTTCACAGCTTTTTCACTGCCTGTCTGTGCACAATAGAATCTAAAAATCCACATGCAGAGTCCTTTCTTTGTATACTGAGCCTTCGTGCCTATGATTACAAGCAGAAGTATGTTTCTTAGTCCTGTTATACTGTCACATAAATACACTGAAAATCACTGAGGAAACTGAGGGCTTGCTCTTTTCACAAATTTCCTGCTGTGCCAGTAATAAACTTTTTCACTATGCTTGGTAGCAGAGATGGCAGTTATAGCTAAAAATCTGTTTCACATAACAGGGAACAGAAGTAAAGATGAATTTTATGTTACTTTAGTTTAGAAATCTTCAGACTTATTTACTTGAAGAGATTAAGAAAACTCATGGAGTGCAATATACATGGAGAGATTTCTCCCTCTTCTTGACAATTGAATTTTGATTGGTTAAGGCTTACTGTAGTGCTGTGCCTGTCAGCTAGAAATAAAAGGATTGTTAGCAATGGAGAATAATCTGCTAATAAGACAGACTTAGACTGGAATAGTCTGTATGGTATATATAATGCAAATGTACAATGTTTTAAATTGTAAATGGATTTAAGGGCTTTGCAATATGTCTCTGTAGACATACTCCTCCATCCTTCAGTGGAGCTTAGCATCAGTACAGAGGTACATTCAGCTGTTGAATATTTTAATTATTTTTTTGAGAATGTTCAGTGTCACCTAGTACTATTAACATTTTCTGACACTACATTCATATAATTTTATTCTGTAACTTTTCCTTGGGAATGTTTATAATTTGAAGAATGTATTAGAAGGTACACAATGTGTGGAAACCAAGTAATTTTGTGGGCATAGCACCCAGAAGCACTTGAAACAACTGGTTTGATTAAAGCTATTATAAAATGGTAATTCACAAATGCAGTGTGCTGGTGGACAGTTGTTTACAAGATACTACCTTTTCACCTTAGCTTAATAAATTTGCAAGCATCTGTGTCTTGGCACTGCCTAAATAATCTCATTTTTAACTTCAGAGAAAGTTTTCTGTCTCTTGCACTCTATAGTTTCACATAAGCAACCATAACGATATTTTTCCTTATGAATACTCTAATAAGGAAATGTCACTGATTTGCAGAGCTTTTCTCATGTAAAGAAAAACCGTATTCATACCCACATACAAAATACCTTTCATCTCAGGAAGCAGATGCTATTGAGAGGTACAATTCATCTGAAATAGGTACTAGGAGAAATATTCACGTGGAGATTGAATTCTAGCTTGCTTTTTTTTTTTTTTTTTTTCCCATCCCAGTTTGACAGCACTGAAATCAGCAATTAACTAACAAAATTTAAAGGATTAAAACTGAAAGATGAGAGAAAACTATGTTTCTTCTTCTTCATATATGGATAAATTTTGCTCATTGAACTCAGGCTCATTTTTTTACTCATGGAAGTTCTAAAGGTTTTCACCTACTACTACCATTTTGAGGGAGAAATGCAATCCACAGTCCTTGTCAGATTTCAGTCTTTATCTCTGTTGTCTATAGTGTGGAAAATGTACACCATCATGTCTCTGTGCTATTACCACGCAGGAACAGCCTCATCAGCAAGGTGACAAAGTGATGACTGAATACTGAAGAGGTTTTCTTCCTGTATTTATCTTACTCACAACTTTCAGAACTATGGGTACAAAAGACATGTAAATTTGCACTGCAGGAGACATTACTGCTGTTGTTAAACACATAGTGAAATTCCCACATAGGCTACCATCTGAAACATAGATGTATATTCTACTGCACTCCACCACACTCCTTCTTGACATATTTTTTCTTTCTTTTTAAGAGGTCAGCTCTCTCAAAGTGTTTTTCTCTGAAAAGCTGCAGATTAATGAATCTTTGGCTTTTGATAGTGAAAGCTTTGGCTTTTAATGTCAAATGTACTACAGTTTAGAGTTTTTCCTGTATCATTTATGACCTGTGCTAGAACAGAAAGCAACATTAAAAATTTGTGCTATTGCCTGTGCAGCTCTCAGATGGAAGCAGGAAGCAACAGGTTTGTTTCCCATATCCTCTTGACTTGATACACTGCCTTTTACAGAACTTTTACAAAACATGACCCTTCCTATTTCTATGCAGATCCAGTCTTTTGAGGACAATGTAGGATGTGCAGATGTGTTTCTTCTGATCAAAGGTACAAGTCAGCCAAAGCAATTCCTTGTAGTTGGCAGTCTTAGTGTGGAATGACTGTGGCTATGAAAATATGGGAAGGACAGTGCAGAAATATATCTGTTAATTCAGTAAAACACTGGACTCCCTGTGCAGACAGTATTGTCATCAGACCATCTCTGGCATTACAGATGCACTATGGGGACTAGATTTTTAAGAGATATGAGATTCTTTTTACTTTGGAGAATAAATATCAATAAAAATTGCAAATACAGAAAGTTTCTTACTGTTTATATGTATTGGTTAGCCTAATTTGCAAAAATCACACTTTCCATGTGCTTTGCTTTGGTTTTAACAAAAATAAAGGAAAAGGCATTTCCCACCTTAGTGTAGGCAGATTTTTATAATAAAATATAAGTATCTGTCCTTCATTTTGGGAATGGCTTGTCTTTATTCAAGGAAACATTTAGATAACTATTTTCATCTCCAAGCTTGTTTCTTTATTCCTGGATGAGAGTAATATGTATGCATAAAAAGCAAAATAAAACTTTTAATACTGTTAAACCTAATAGTTGATATTTTTATGACTTTAAAAAATATAATTCTGTCATTCTAGAGTTTAATACTCATAGTTCAGATGAGTCAGAAATGTAGCTACCATCACTGAAGGATTAATACTGTATCTTTTGATTGTGTTTATGAATGCACTCCAAGACATCTCTTCGAAATGAAACCAAAATAAAACTCACTTAATTTCACTTTAGTCCGAAAGACACATTTATTTCCGGAAGAAAAGACTTGTCATGCATTCAGATGTTCCATCTCTTCCCCTAGAGTACACATATGTCACCTCCATGCTGTCTCAGCCCACTGAGGAAATAATAATTTTTAATAAGACTGTTATAAAAAATACAGTTTAATTTGCATGTGAAAGGTTCTGTTAAGAGAGCAATTATAAAGAGCAACAATGATGGCAGATATCAAAGCAAATAACCCTGGAAACAGTTAATATTTTATTACCTGTACAACATTGTTAGAAGACTAATAAATTGCAAAAAGTAAACAGGTTATGTCAGTTGGTTATGGATGAGATGGAGCGCAACCAAAGCCGATGACTACAGTATTGGAAACTCCATAGAAACAAATGTTGTTTGAAAGAAAAAAACAGAAAGGTCAAAGTATTTTGAGAGGGGGGGAAAAAAAAAAAGCGCGTACTGCCATTTTTATACCTTTACCCTTCAAAATTTTTTCTTTGTCCCAGAAAATACTGTTATATCAGCTACAGGAGACTACATCCTATTTTTTAAATCAAAAGATGATTTCAGATAAAACTTTTTTCTGTGTTCAGGATTGGATAGTGTATGACAGTGCATGTCCTCTACACCAAAAGAGTGTACACAGTGAAAAATTTTCCTTTTGCTAGTGGTGGATGAACATGATTTATATTTTAGATTACTGGCATTTACCACCACAGTTAAAGTAGCAGCCTCTGTCTGGAAGGCAGAACCTCAGAAACTATACTTGACTGTCAAACCCATCTAGCAATGCCTGTCAATGGAGTCTAAGAGTCCGTTGAAAGAATGGTATTTGAGTTGAAATCTGTGTATTCAGAACAATATGTAAATACTCACATCTCCATAAAAGCTTGAGTAGGACTTAAAAAGATAGCATTCATTTGGCAAGTCATTCTCTAGATATGCTCATATTTACTGGAAAACATTTAGATAGGCAAGATTTTTCCTGAGGCACTTCAAAGGCCATGATGTTTTTTCCACTGAGGAAATGTAGATTTACGTAAAAATAAATAGCTTATTAAATGCCTATAATCTAGTCTCATTAGAAATCTAGTCTGTATTCTACAGTGGTCATGATATCTCCCAGAACGTTTTCTAAATGAAGGGATACACTGTCTAAATCAAAGTTCTCTGTCACCAGGATACTTCTAGAAATCATAATAGATGTTATGATTTTAAACAGATGAAATAGATAGGTGGTTACCTGCAAGATACATATGCTAAAGAAATATATCAACACACAATCTCAAAGATTAAATTGCCCAATTTCTGCAGAATGACTGTGCAAATACTTCTGAAAGAATTCAGTTGCTATTTGTCAATTAGGTGTGCATTCCTTACATTTCAAATTCCACACTGGGTGAACTCCTACTTCTTCATGAGATTTTTCCAGATATCTACTTCTGCTAATCATTTTTAAAACTGTTCCTGAAAGACAGCATGAGACACTGCTATTCTACCAGTTCTTGTGCTCATACAGAAGAATCTTTCTTCACCTGGAAGAAAAATAGTTTCTGTCATATGAAATGACTTTTCCTGTGTATTTTACCTTCACTAATGAGAGCGATGCTTTCCAAAAGCATTTTGAAAACTTTCTCACTTTTTTACTCAGATAAAAGCATTTTCCTAGAAATGTTAATACATCCCTTATCATGGGAAATATCACTTCCCTTGAAATATCTTGCTTACCAAATGCTAAAAAATGCTAAAAAAATGACTGTTTCCTTACACTATATATGTGTTAGGGGTATATGGAAGCTTGCTTGTTTACTTATCAGCTGTGCAAAAACATTTGCGTGTACGTTATTACATTGAATGTAGCCATCTTTCAAAAATGTCTCCTTTTGTGCCCTGACATATTTTTAAAGCTCAAATGAGCAACCACACTGTTACATAAATCATACAACTTTTGATTAGTTAAAAAGGACATTTAATTCATACATTTTAGCATGAAAAAGATCTCTGTTGACCTTGAAGATCATAATGTGATGTATTCTTGTATGTTTGATTTTTTTAATGCACTTTCCTAGCCCTATTAAATGTTCCCTCTACTTTCATATTAAAATTTTGCTCTTTTTATCCAGCTGCTATGTATTGCAGCTATAACTATTACATTGGGGCTAAAAATTTACTGTTGTCTGTACAGTGCAAATTTTTCTCTCTTGCAAATGCTTACAAATCCATTGCAATTCTCATATCTTTCCAAAACACCAAATATTGTCTCATTTTGTATAGCACTCCACATTCCCTTTGGTTTTTCCTGGTTTTCACCTTTGTAACTCCAACTCAGAATTCAGAAAAGAACCTTTCTGTTTCTCTTTTCCTTTAATAATTTGGAATTATCATCATTACTACAGAATGTCTCAGACAATGCATATGCTTCAGTCCAGGCTTCATTACTTCTTTGCTTGGCAAATCCAATTTTAAGGGGTTAATTCTGGGTCTCTCATATGACTTCGAGTGTTTTTATCCATTATAATCCGATCTGTGAATTAAACTCCCAGATTCAATAAGGCTGATTCTTCAGTCTTATATCTTGGGCAATCTCCTTTATGGTTCATTTCTGTATCCTTCTTTAAAAAGCATGAATCAATCACAAACTTCTCAGTTCTGTAGCACTCAGATTTTAGCAATGTCTCTTGTGTCTGAGTTAATTTAAAA
The DNA here is from genome assembly GCA_038090715.1 of Florisuga fusca. Taxonomy (NCBI): domain Eukaryota; kingdom Metazoa; phylum Chordata; class Aves; order Apodiformes; family Trochilidae; genus Florisuga; species Florisuga fusca. The sequence continues at coordinate 35,020,772 of JAAWXA010000003.1, forward strand.
TTTTGGAGGAAAAGACACAAATATAAATCCACAATACACTACTGAAAAAATACCATTAACTGTTTTTCTTTCTTTCTGGTGTCTCTGATAGAAAATGCAGAATAAAATAACCTGAACTTCTGCTCTGTTCTGTCCATACTGAAAAGATATTAAAAAGTCACTAACTGCTAAAGTTATCATCACAGAAACATTTTTTTGGACAGTAACTCATCAATGTCAAGGAATCTAACAAGAAATAATTTTTATAATTTATTTTCTTGGATTTAATTGGTTGATTAACTGAGATTTAACTACATTCAGGTAATTAGAAATTCCAAATGGATCCTGAGTTTCCAATTGGTACTGCTTGCTAATTTCTTGCAGATCCAAAGTTTACTAATGGTCCCCAACTCCAAGACTTTGGACACAGTCCCAGAGTTTTAAGTTTCATCTCCATTTCTATTCAAGCATCTGTGATCAACCTTTGGAGTATCATGAGTCAGTGCAAATGAGAACTCTTCCACTGTTCTCCTTGTCCTTTGCATACAGAACAATATCATACATGCACATGTTTAAAGAGAAAATGAAATACCAATTAAATCTGAATAAGAAAATTAAATATTTCTGGTCTGAAGCAATTTCAGAAAGTGCATCAGTTATTAATTTTAGGCTGGCAGTAGTATGGATAATATGAAACAAAAAATGTCACGTGGCTTTTTACTGATTCTGGACAGACCTATCACAGATGTTCAAAAGAATTTTCTTACACCCCTAGCAAGAAAAACAAAACAGTCTCTTAAGAGGAATGCCTACCTTTTTTTTCAAAGCTGCATGTATACTCCTTCTGTAAGTTTTTAAAAATTTATTTGAATGTCCTAAAAAATTTTGCACTGCAGCAAGGTTTGGCTTGTTTTTTTGTTTGTTTTCCACACCAATGTATTAAGTACTAAAGACTGTTATCAAGTTTCATTCCGCAGAAACAAATTTAAAAAAGACTGGTAAGATGAAATAGAAAACCCAGGTTGGGAAGAGCAAAGACTTTTGGATTAGATCTGCATAAACTTTTGTTTTTCATAAATTCGATTGGGTGTCAGCTGGGTTGAGTGAGTAATAATATAGCCATTTACCTACCAGGTTAATGAACAGATTGCTGTGTGACTCCAGAGTGTTAATGAACATCTGACTAATTTTCTAGTGAATCATATATATCTGCTCATGGTCAGGAAAAGCTAAGTGCAGGAAACAGCTGAGCAGATGCCCTAACTATTAGAAGTACAAAACACGTCAGTGTAAATTGGTTAGTTGCTGATTTGTTTCTACTGGAGTTAACCTACTCATATGCCAGTAGCAGGAATAAGGTCAATCTTAGGTGTTATGAAATTTCAAATATGTCCAGATTTTACAATGCCAAGCCTTCAAGTTATTTTAAGGTGCAAAAAGAAAAAAAAAAAAAGTTCCAAGACTGAATTAAGCCTAATCAGACTATTTAATATTTGAAGAAGTGTCAGATAATCTCTTTGGTGAGTGATTTTTTTTTTTTTACAGTACTTTCTATTGGCCTTAGCATGCAATTAAGCTGCCATCTTAAGTACCATACATAGGGAAATTATAATTTTATCCAGTATGCTTGGGTACTATGTATGGTATTGCTGAGATCGCTTCAAGAGTCAAAATTGCTGAGATCACCTTCAAAACTCTGCATATTGAGAGACACTGCAATAAAAAAAAAAGAAGCCAAAAGTTAGCTTGATATTTAAATTATTCTTTTGAGATACCAGTGACTGAGCAACAGGACCTAATTATCTATATATTGAATCTTAATTTGGGGAAATTTTAGGAATTATACTGTCACAATTTACCATTGAGCTGGCTATGAAATGAATGACAGATGTTTTCTATTAAACCCCCTCCTTTCCCCTGTAGAGAAAGGAGACAGAATAAGGGAGAGAGACTTATAGGTCAGAAGCTAAACTACATAGTTTTAATGAAATAGTAGTGGTGAAAATGATAATAATTAAATATAGGTAAATATCTATAAAAGTGATATCACATTCCTCCCCCTTAACCCCCAGTAATGGTCACATCACCACTGAGGCTGCAGGGCAGGCCTTGAAAAAGTCCAAAGCTGGGCTCCTGAAGTCAGCAGCAGATGGGAGCTGGAGGCAGGAACACTCTGAGTCAGGAGGGCACAGATCAGGATCAAAGGAAGATGAACGGACAAAATCCTCCCAGGATGCTGGCCAGGGGCAAAGAAAGCTTTACCCTTGTGATCCCTCAAATCTATATTGTGTATGATGCATATGGGATGGAATAGTCTGTTTGAACAATCTGCGTCTCCCTAAAGGAGGGTGGCAGGTCTGACCCCTCTAGTGACTTTCTCTTTCCAGAGCATAAGATGTTCTCCAGAACCAAGCAGTTGCCTTGGTTTGACATACCATTCTCTAGCTGTAACTATAAGCAAAGAGCATTATCAGTTGTAGAAGCAGACACTGAGTGAGAAACTTGCTGTTAATTTCAGCAAGTACAACTACTTAGAAGACACATAGCTGAAAGTAAAATTACAAGAATTGGTTCAATCCTGGCTCAAACCAGGAAAAATACCTAAAAAAAAGTAACTTAGAATTCTGAGAAAAAATGTAAGAAAGTTTATTTTAGTTTGCCAGTAAACTAAAGTTAATATTGTTTGTTTGAAATAAATGGGGGTGTGGGCAAAAGACAGCATAGGGTGAATAAAAAAAAAATTAATAGATATCAGGCCAGATGAGATTTTTATTTCATAAAAAGCTACAGAATGTTTCTTTCATGCTGCAGAAAGTCTTCTGTGAACACAATCTATCAAAAATAAAGACAGGCTGTTTTTCTCATTGATCACATAATAGGAAAAGCTGATCTACTGTGTCATAATACTATTATTTTTCCACACAATGTTAGACCACATCTCCGAGCCTGCACATTTCATACCAACACTGTCTGTGATTTTCATCATTCAGAGCTCCTTTACTGCTTATCTTGCTTTTAGGGCACAAAACCCATCATTTGCAACTGCATGAGGAACAGCAGGATACAGAGAGAGCTCCTCTGCATAAAGTAACTTCTATCTGGAATTATTTTGGTTTTTTCACAGTAACAGAAAAGGACAGAGATCGTTTTTTAAAAAAGACTTGCAAATATTGAAAATTCACACTATCATGTTCCAACATAGATTCCTTAGCACAGACATGATGTTTTGAGCCAATTTGATACCAAATTCAGTCACTGAGGTTCCTCACCCTCAGATGGGGCTTAAAGTTTGGAAGCTTTCTTTCTACAACATTTGAAAAACATTTTCAACATTGGAAACATTCTTTTTCTATTTATCTCTGGTCTTAGACCTCAGGCTAGGCCTATATTTCCCGCTGTGTACTGCAGTAACGTGACAGTCAACTTTAAACTGAGAAAGTTCAGGCTGCTTTCCCTGATACATATTCAAGCCCTAAATCTTGGAACAAAAAATGGGTGGCAATTTGACACATTTGAACTAAACCTCTGCAAGGCTGCACCAGATGTCGTTGTTAAACAGTGACTCAAATGAAAACAAAATCTTTTCTTTGTTTCAACAAACAAAAATATATGTATCTTTTCTTATTATAGAAGTGAAGCTGATTTTGTGGAAGCTGCATTTCCATCTAATAGACACTTCAACAAAAGCATTCTAGAGAGCATTCTGGACTATCTAAGATAATAATCATCACTTTATGACCGATATGAACCTGACATATGTTTTGTTTGTTAAGTATTCTTCTGTCACACATATCACTATGTGTATGGGAAGCAAATCCTTTTTTATAGTCCAAAGAAAAGAAATCAATAGGTAGTGTCTGCTACAGAACATTTTGTCACAGCTATATCCCAGAAAACTATATCCCATTTTGAAATAATGCAGGATGTCCTTAGTAATAAGCAGTGCATAACATGAACATGACTGTTTTGTTTTTATAATCCTCTAATAATATAGTACAGCATAATGTAACAAGAGATCCTTTCATTGTCCTACATACTACAAGACTACAAGACTAGTATAATTTCAGATATAAATATAAGAACTAGGTGAAAAAAAATGCATCCATATTCAGATAAGTATATATGAAGTGACCGGAAAAAAGTACATATAGTTTGAATCAAATTTTGACTCTTAAACAGAGATATGGAGAAGAATATTTCACAAATTTTATAATTTCACAATTCAATAATGGTTTGGGGTTTTTTTAGTTTAATTGAATGCATTTAATGGAAGATGTTTTCTGAATGTAAGGAATAAAAGATAAATATATCTTAATATTAATAGAAAAACTAACAGCATTAATCAGACAGATATTTATTGGGTTATTCAGCAGCATTTTCTTTCTAAAAGGTGTTAGATATTTTTTAAAAAAATTATCATCAAGATAAATAGAGATATTCTAAAGCCTGACAGGATCACCATGATTAGTATCTTACTCTGTAAATATGGCAGCCCAAACACCTTCATTGAATAATATTTTTCCAAGGAATTCCATAGAATTAGAGAACAAATCACCCCAAAATGTAGCACATAAATCTTATCATATGCTCTTTGGTGTCACTGTCCCCCAGGAGGCAGACAATGGTGCTCTAACACTGGCTTAGAGTCTTAGGGCCTAACTCCATGAGCTGTTAGGATATGAAAAGGGCAGAATTTAGTAATTCTACTAAATGGAAAAAATGGAAAGTTATGATACCGAAAATACCAGTTAGCACTGACAGGTCCTGGAAACCACTGAATTCCACAAGGAATTTTCTTTCTTTGTTTTTAGCATCTATCCACAACATTGTGTTTTCACAGAACTGCACCAGAATTAGTGGATCAGCACTGTGATGGAAATATGCATGAAGGCTGCACAGTGCAGATGTTATCATTTCATGTGCCTGTAAGCACGTGAAGAAGATCTGTTTAAGGATAGTGGGAACATAGAGAGATCATCTCCTTTCCTGGCTCAGAAAATCAAAGTGTGGATTATCTTATTTCTTCACTTGATCAGAATCCAGAAATGAACCATTAGAAATCCTTTTACTCTCATCACTAGCTGTAGGCTAATCACATTGTCTCTGTCTGCTTCTGTAGGAGAGGGAAGCCTTCAGTAGGGAACAAGTGGTAAGACACTCCTAAGGTGTGCTAACACATGCTGACAGAACCAGGCTCTGTATGTAATGTAGCATTAGCCGACTTTTTCTTTTAAAGAAGATGGTGAATGTCAGCTGTTGTTTTAAGGAATTATTTAGGGTTTAGAGCAATAGCCAAGCAGACAGCAAATGATCAATTTCCTCTCTGTCTTCAGTGATTTAAAACATCTTCCATCTCTTAAGAATCTTCCACTCACTTTCACAAACAGCTTAAGATGTCAATATTCTAGTGTTGTGGTGCTAGGACTGAAAGAATGGAGGAGGTAACCTGTACTCCTCCCTTCCTATTAAAGTTATCCTATTTTTTAGGACATAATTCAAGATCTATAAAGAAGAAACTCATCCAGAAGCATATACTCAAACCAGACAGGAAGATTAGTATCCTAGAACTGAGCATTTTTCTCCACATACTGTAGAAGTCGTTCAGGATACCTTTCAGATACCCCCATTTATATCCAGGATAGATAAAGTTAGGCTAGATGAATCTCACACTGGTGATTTTTGTAAAATGTGGATACTACTCAGGGGACAGGGAATGTATTATTCTCTCTTTTATCTAATAACTCTTGCATTCATTCCTAACAGTGGACCTGCTTTAACAGCAACACTAGAAATAGATCCTGAAATACTGAAATACTCCTAAAATGAGTGGATAACTGTAACCGTCTCTTGAAAGAGGGGTAGCAGTAGGAGCTGGATTTTTCTTTTCCTTGTAAGACAATACCTCAGCTTCCTACAGAAAAGAATATCTGACAACATTTTAAATGGTAAATTCCATGCATTTCCTAAGGAGGAAGGCAGAGGCATTTGTGAGTAGAGAACAACATCTAGTATATGCAGCCAATGCTTTGGTCTAGGTTTAAGAAACCATCACAGTGTCAAGTTAACTTGGATTCTAAGGCAAATCACATCTTTTCAAGTGTTGTATAAAGATCCTGGACAGCCAATTCTCCCATTTTATGACAGCTATTTAAAATTATACCTTGATGCCCATTAACTTGTTAGTCTTTAAATTTTTCCCTATCAATGATATCAATATCATATTGCTCAAAGGAGATATCATGGAGTACTCTGGCAGTGTCACACAAGCATGGAAGTATAATCCTTCGACAGTAAAAGCAGTTATCATTCCAATTTTAGCTCTCATAAAAGGTATATATTTAATGACTTTGAAAATATTTTTATAAGTTTTTATTAGCTAGCATTAATAAAATACTTATGGACTACATCAGCCATTATCAGCTGCATGGTGCCTGGGACCAGTACCACAATGCACGGCCTGTTTCTCTCCTGGTAATCTCACTTGCCTTTTATGTAGAACTAGCTTGGTCCTTGGCAAAGTGTCTTAAAACTTCAGTCTGATGAATTTCTAAAGTTTCATTGTAATAGTTGATATTTAAAATCTTTTGAGATGATGTGAGGATGGAGTATATATTGCCATCCTAAAAATTACAGTTTCAAAGGTTTTTCTCCAAATGCAGATAGAAATAACAGAGCACTTCTACCCATGCTTGATTACTGCTGTCAACAGTTCAACAGGTATCACCGTTCTTTTAAAAGAGAAATGATACAGTTAGAATAAGTACAAATTTTGGACAGCTGGAATTTTCCATAGATCCAGCAGATAAAGAGCCAAATGAAGAGGAAACAGCAGCTAACCTAGCAATATATTTAAAATAAAAATAACTATCTTAATTACATCAATTTTATTTAAAAGAGAAATGCATTTTTCCTTTATTCTCCCTACTAATGTAATGAATACTGGAAGAAGGTTAAAAAAAAAAAAAAAAGGAAGAGAAAAGATCTCTCTATTTGATAGTAAACAACTCCCTCTTCTGGGACTTTCTTCGAAATGCATGGCAATTAAGATTATGGGCACATTGCATGAAGTGCTGTTTAGTTCTCTGTGCACATATTTAGAAAAGCTGGACATTAATGCTTTTAAATATAGGGTGTGATTAGCATGAGGAAGTATAGAATCATATTTTTTTCCTACTTATTCTTCTTAACGTTTTTCATCTCCCAAGGACTTAGTTTTCTTTATCACAGAGTTAGTCACAATCTGCAAAAGTAAGGCAAAAGGAACATATGTTTTTAGGATTATTCTGTTATTAGTGACACACTATTAGCATACTACAAAATCCTATCCCTTTCGTATTTTAAATTATTAAAAAACACTCTAAAACCAAATGAAAAGGCACTGTCTCTTTATCAGACAGCTGCATGTACTGTGTTAAATGGTTGGCCAATTTTAATGAATTATTAATAAACACAGTAATTTAGCTGAAAGAAAGTTCATTAATGTCTAAATGATTAATAATTACAGTCTGGCAACCAGTCTCCCCTCTGTGTGGAGCAAGTATTCCCAAATTGTACCCACTGACTTCTCGTACATTTTTCATGTCTTGGGTGCGTATTTCTAGTATGATGTTCAGGCATAAACTGCTTCTTAAGCTTACCAGCCACTGCCACAGACAAAAATACTGAGCTATTACAGATGTTGCTGCCAATCAAATCATCACTGATGTAATAGTACTGTATTATGGGAAAGCACTTGTGACTATGTTAATACAAGGTGCTGTTAAAATGATGAGGGCCAGAGGCTTTATCTAGACTGTTAGTATTGACAATCATAATTCATGGGAGTAAAATCTAGCAGTGGAGCTTGCAAGATTTATGAAAAGTCATTATGAACACTTCTCAAGTATATCTTGTTATTTTCATATGAAGTACTGTTGTGAATACAAGCAGTGCAATTACATCTGTCTCTAGACATTCCTATTTATGTGTATGCACACAAAAATATGTATAGATTTATGTGCAGACACACAAATGCATTCGGTAAGAAAATTCTTTTTGTGTGTATAGATATATGAAAATTTTGAGTATCATGGAATGAGTTTTGTTTGTAAAATTGATGTATGTTTATAAAGAAAGAGTGCAAATATTGACTATTTATTGAGCATCTGTGCATTCTGGATTAAACTTTTAAGTAAAATCATATATGGTCTATGTACCATGAAAATGCTTATGTTTAGTTGTTTCATTCTTTTATGAAAAATTATAATTTTTCTTAGCAAAATCAAGCATAAATTTATTTTTAAAATATCTCTTTTTCTAATTAACTAAATTAGATGGAGTATAAGTATGAACACAGAAAAAGTTTAGAATGTTTGGCTAATACGTCTGTGCCTAGTTATGTATTATTAGTTACAAAAATTAGGGACAATGCTCACTAAAAATTAGAGGGTTTGGGAGTTCTTTTTGGTATTGCATTTGTGTTGCAAGGTTTTGCTAGTAGGGGGAGCTACAGAAGTGGTTTCTGTGAGACAGTGCCAGAAGCTTCTTCCATGTTCGATAGAGCCAATGTCAGCCAGATCCAAGACAGATCCACTGATGGGCAAGTCCAAGGCAATCATCAACAGTGGCAATGCCTCTGTGATAATGTATTTAAGAAGGAAAAAGAGGAAGCTGAGCAACAGAAACTGGGGGAGGAGTGAATATGTGAGAGAAACAACTCTGCAGACACCAAGGTCAGTGAAGAAGGAGTGTGGGGAGGATGTGCTCCAGGCCTGGGAACAAAACTGTCCTGCAGCCCATGGTGAGGCAGATTGTCCTTCTGCAGCCCAGGGAGGACCCCATGCTGGAGCAGGTGTATGCACCCAAAGGAGGCTGTGACCCCATGGGAAGCCTGCACTGGAGAAGGCTCCTGATAAAGACCTGTGGACACAGGGAAGGAAAGAAGACCATGCTGGAACAGGTTTGCTGGCAGGACTTGTGACCCTGAGAAGGACCCATGCTGGGGCAGTCTGTTCTTGAAGGACTACACCCCATGGGAGGGACCCACACTGGTGGAAGAGTGAGATCAGTCATCCCACTGAGGACAAGGAGAAGCAAAAGCAACATATGATTGCAACATCACAGAAGTCCCTGTGGCCCTGCACCACCAGGAAGGAAATTGTAGAGAAAATTGAAAGTGAAGTTGAGCTCAGGAAGAAGAAAAGGTTGAGGGAAGGTATTTTAAGATTTAAGGTCTTTTTTCTCATTCTACTCTGAGTTGATGGGTAATAAGTTAAACTAATTTCCTCAAGCCACATCTATTTTGCTCATAACAGTACTTGCTGTGTGATATCCTTGTCCTTATCTCAACCCAAGAGCTTTTTTCTCTCCTCTGTCTAGCTGAGGAGGGGAGTGATAGAGCTTTGGTGGGCACCTAGCATCCCAGCTAGGATAAACCCACCATGCATTTTTTTAATGCATTATGACCTCATTCTAAGAGAGGCTAGTATTTCCAAGGCCAAATTATGATTTAGCAGTGCATGTTGTTAAGACCACCTAAACCACACTTACACAAAATTTACCTCATTTAAAATATTCCAGAGAAATCTTTAATATTCTTGACTCTTCTAACTATCATTGTCTGCTTTGGTGTATTTCAGCATGGATTTAAAAAGCCTGACTTTGGAAACCTACTTTCATTTTTTTTCCCTTTCACTTTTGAAATAACAATTTTCTTCATCTTCCTATGACTGTATTTAAAATTAATCTCTGAATTTTTGAATTAATTTTAGTCTTCATGAACCTTGTGAAAATTCAAAGTAGTTGTCCTCTTTGTGATATATATATAATTATATGCGTATACACATTCATGTCACATATTTATAGCATATTTGTGAAGATTACTGCAACATTACCTGCATTATATTACTTATACTGAACCTATAGCTAGTCAGTTCATGGACTACAAATAAATGTATACAATTTATTGGAGAGAATAGAAAGCAGAGTCTATTCTAACAAGAAAAAGGATAAGCAGATTTTATTGTGAGTGTTCAAATGACAAATACACTTTTTTTTTTTTTTTTTCTTTTATGGCTTAACAACAGAACCATGGAATGGATGAGGCTGAAAGGAAACTCTGGAGGTGATCTGATGCAACCCTGCTGCTTAATTACAACAATGGTCTCTCCCAGCCCCTTCCTTGAAATGAAGATTGTTTTATCACTGCTGACCTGTCACTTTTTCAGCAGAAATTGCAGCACCACCCCAAGGAGCACCAAAAGAATAGTTCCTGGTTTGTGGTCGCGTCAAAACCTGAAGCATCCTGCTGCCACAGGACTTACAAGGAATAAGACTCCCTTAGCTTTACTCGCAGCAGCATTGCCATCCCCATGTTACTGTAGCTTATCCTTATATGAGAAAGCAAAAAAGCATCTTTCGTGCAACATGCTTTGTAAGTGCAAGACTTCATTTTTTCAAAGTGGGTCAATGTTTTACAGATAAAATATTATGTAAATTCCCAAGAAACAAGCAAGCAAACAAACAAAATCCTCAAAACAAGCAAACAAAACCAAGGCAAAACAAACCCCAGAATAACAACAACCTCTTCTCTAGGAGTTGAAATGATTTTCTCCTCATCACAGACAAAAAACACTATTTTCGTGTGTGATTGTTTTTTTTATTCTCTGATGTGAGTTTTACTCTAGTCTAACAGGTAATATTTAAGCAGTCTCATTGCGGCCCCTAGTGGAGAGATTTCTGCAAGAAGTAGATAAAATTGACATACCTATGCTGGTGAGAGAACTGTACATAATCTGTGAATCGAATTCTGTTTTATTGTAAGAGTGTAAGTCTCCTGGAAGTCCATGGAAATCTGTAGAATTAGAGAAAAAAAGAAGAGGTGTAACATAGCACAAACTGTGCTGATTTTTCAAACATTTTCGCCAGAACAAAGAAGTTCTTGGGAAGATTTTTTTGGCAGATGGAAAGAACTTATCCAGCATCAGCACCACTGGGAAAGTAAGTATATCACATTAAGACATTTTAGCATCATAAAAAAAAAAAAAAAATCCTGAACTGTATTTCATGTACTAATTCCTGCATTTTTTTTCAAAAGAATTAGTCCTTAAATACTCATAAATGTTTTCTTACTACAGCCTAGATGCACAAAGAAGAGATATGATGAAGACACTTTAGGTTTCAGTATCTTCTCAAAATCACACTACAGCTCTATAACTTCAGAGTTCTTAAATTCCTCAGTTTATTAGAAAACTCCTTTTTTCCCCACACTGATACTACAGAGTCAGACAGCTATAGTGAAATAGTCAAACGTGTTATTCTTCTTTCTTTATTGTTCTTGACACAAACCTCTAGATTATTTTTTGTGTCTTAAGCAACTCATTTCCCCTCCCCTACTCTCTTTTTCCTGAGAAAATGTGAAAGGACCTCACAGTACTTCTAGTACATTGTTACCCGAAGCACTTACATGAAACCTGGGAAAACAGAACCAAGTCACTGTTGTTCCTGGTAGAACAGAGACTTGAACACAGGTGTTTCATTTCCCTTAGATACTCTGCATTAGGAATGTCTGCATTAGGAATGTAAATGGAGCCAGGAAAAAATATGAAGGGTTGCTACAGAACTGTTAGCATGCTTCCTGGCATAGTTTGATCATTGTCATCTAGTGCTGGTTAATGCAAAGTTGAAACACAAATTCCAGAATGTCATATATCAGGAAGTGTTCTTGAAAAAACTACAGATGAATGTCTTGATTTCTGCTGGGATAGAGCTAATTTTCTTCTTAGTAGCTAGAATAGCATGATGGGTTTGGTTTTAGTATGGGTCTTGCTGTAAGAAGAATGCTGCTGTAACACTGCTGGTTTTAGTTATTGCTAAGGAATCATGGAATTTCAACGTAACATGTTTTGGTACTGTGAGGGTACACAAAATCTGGAAGGGAACACAGCCAGGACAGCTGATGCAGAATTTTGATTTGCTCAACTGTACAAGTTTTTATTTACCTGTTAAACTGTTCATTTCAACCCATGAGTTTTCTAACTTTTAGCCTTTGGAATCTCTCCCCCATTCCACCAGGCTGTGTGGTGCTTAGTTACCAACTGGGGCTAAACCATGAAAATGAGGCTAGCCTATATTTGCAGAGACAGAGTGGTTTTAGGCAGGCAGATACAAGTGATACTGTGCTGTTTTCCCCACAACCAGGTCTTGTTTTTCGTAGGGATAGAAATATAATGTATAATATTGTAAAAGTTAGAATTTTTGAGTCTCCTTTATTGATGTTATTAATCTTTGGATATCTGCATATGAATTATCCATCGTGCCAGGGAATGTTTTTTTAATATTTCAAAGACATCATGACTATTTAAATGTAACAGGGGTATAGCGTCAACTGCGTTAATTAAGAATAACTTATATTCTAAAGAAATCCTGTAATAACCTGTTTAATGGATTGGTTGCAGGTATAATTTTAACTATTTGAAGCAACTCTCGTAGATTATTCTCTTAATTGGTATCTCATATTCCGGTCCTATCTTTTTATTCTAGCTCATGGAAGAACACCTTTCCAGTCCAAGAGTAGACTTCTACCTATTTTTGAATGGTTAGGCTTTGATTCAGTGTTTTGTGATAGCTGGTTCCTACAATTCCCCACCACAGCACACATTTAGTTTTCTTAGTCTATAAATGATTGACTCAACTGGCTTACCATAGCTTTTTCAAGTTAAAAACCTTATAGCAGATATAGATCTCAGTTTAGTATCAGGACGTTTTTCAAATACTGGAATGGAGTGAGAGCACCAAGGAAGAAAGGAAGGCATTTTTCATTGATACAACCAACCTCTAGGTGAATAAAGAAGTCTTAAAAATCTCTTTTCATAGGTCCAGAAATAGGTTGAGTTAACAAAGCATTAAAAGAAAGGGACTGATAAAAATGTATGCAATTTAATATTATTTCTTAATTTTATTCTTCTTTGATAAACGAAAACCACCAACTTTTTTTCTAGTCCTTCTGATTTAGGCCAGAACAGTTAAATGGAAATTAAACTACAGTGTTTATTGAATTTATGAAATTGAAACATCTTTTAGCCATCAGAACCTAGTGACAGAAACTGATAAGCAAACGCACTCTGAGAGTCCTTGCTTTGTTACCTATTATTTCATACAGGTGATATGAAAGGAAAAATCATATAAACAATATTAATACAGTGGCTCATCTCTGACTACTTTATAATAGTAACTAAACACAACATTAGTCACTTCCAAGAAAGACATGGAGCTTATAAGGTTTCCAGTTATCATAATGCAATAAATTATGATAGACAATTTTAGATAACTGCGTTTTTCACACAGTATTCCCTGTTTGTCTTTGAACCGATATGAAGGTTATAATTATGTAAATTTTACATTGTCCCACATTCCTTAATAATTTGGTTTTGGCATCCTAAATTCTATGCAATAAATGTGTAAGATACTAGTAAATGGGGTTTTGAGGTACTGAAACATGACTCTCTACTTCCATGCACATTTATCTGCAGGACAAAGAACTTTAGAGCAGTTATTATTGTCATTTGTAGTGGAGTCTAAGCTTTTCTAGCACAGTAAGTACCATTATCTGTAGGACAAAACCTGATTTTTCTTATTACAATGTTGACATTGAAAGTTTCAGAAAGAAAATACAGAAAAAAAAATCAATAACAGAGTGGTTTTAGTGGAGCGGCATGGAGGAAAAAGGATGTATTTTTTTTTATAAATAGAAAAACTGAAGGTAGTTCTGTGCCACTGTAAATTGTTTTCTGGACAGTCATATGCACTTGCTCACTTTCCTTCTTCTGTCTAATATCTTAAGTTTAAAAATTGTATGGTTTTGTATCTTTACGTATGACACACATACATATGACAATGTATTTACATTCCCTTCTTTCTCTCATTTTGGTTCTTTAGTGACCTTATTGGAGGCTATTCCAATGCCTTCATACATAATATGTCTTCATTCTAAGTCTGCAACAACTTTTAAAAGCAGAATCTACCCACGCTCCAAGCTAAATGAGAGTTATGCATTTGCAGTAGCTTGAAACATGTATTAGAAAGATTTATCGGCTTGGACTTAGTTCTACACTATTAATAAAAGCTTAGTGAACTTCAGCATAGGCAGAGCTCACTTGCTATTTTCTGCAAAATATTGTGTAGACACCCTTTTATTTTTATGCTGGCACTAAAATACATAGAATTAAATTGTAGTTTTTTGTACTTTTGAATTGTATATTCATAGTTAACATTTATTCTTGCAACTAAAATCTCAACTGAACATCTGAGTGATGTTGAAGCTGCATTTAAATTACCACGCTGTTTTATTTCTAGGTTTTAATTTGAGGGAATTAGGGCAATATGGAATGGGAAGAAACTGGTGTACAGCTTGTTTGACCCTGAGATATAGATGTGATGAAGGCTGGGACAAATACTATGCTTGAGATATCAGATACATTCAAAGGTTTCTTAACATAGAAATAAAAATAGTAACTCTGCTTGGTTATCAGATTATGAGTTTTTAACACTTTGATACACTGATGAAATTATGCTAACACTTAAACTATTCTGATATTACACCATGTGAGCCACATTTTTACTCACACACCCTATCGCAAATGGCTTAAATTTTGAAAATAGCCCTTATTTCTTTGAAATTTATAATATGTTTATACCCTAACATACAAATTGATGAATTAATTTTTTTCTGCAATGATAGTCCTTACTGTCTTATCCTGGTTTCAGCCAGGATAGAACCAGTTTTGAATCTTGTAATTTTCAGTTAAGACTCTCCTAAGTAGTTGCATTCACTGAAATTAACAGCAAGTTTCTCAGTCACTGTCTCCTTCTAGGAATGATAACACTCTAAGTTTATAGCTTTAACTAGAGAATGATATGGAGAACCAAGGCCACTGGTTGGAGCTATCTTATGCTCTGGAAACAAAAGGGAGTAAAGGGGTCACACCTGCAACACTCTTTCAGGAAGAAGCAGGCCAGACAGGTGACAAAAATTGACCAAATGGAGTTTTCCATCCCATATGCATCATACTTCATCTGAAAGATTAAGAGGGTCAAGCTCTCTTCATCCATGGCCAGCATCCCAGAGGGATTCCATCCATTTGTCTGCCTTTGATCCTGATTCATGCCTTCATGAATCAATGTGTTTTTACATTCAGCTCCTGTCTGCTGCTGACTCAAGGAACCCAGTCTAGGACTTTTTCAGGGCCTGCCTTGAAACCCCAGTGGTGACTGCGAGCATTACTGGGGAGAAGAGGGAAGGAATGTGATATCACTTTTGTATTTATTGGGATATATTTAGTAATTTTCATCACTGCTGTTCCATTAAAGTTGTGCAATTTAGTTTTCAACCTGCCTCTCAACCTTATTTTCTTTCATTCTTCATTATAGGGGTAGGGAGCGTGGTTAATAGAGAGCATCTGTCATTCACTCAATTGCAGATGCAATGTTAAACTGTGACATGTCTCTAAATATAATTATATGAAAACTGAAGAACTGATTAATTTCAAAACTTTCATATGAATGTAAAACTATATCCTTTTATATTTAATAAAATTACTAAATAACGAAATGTATTCTGGTTTTATTATCCTCTCTAAGAACATGAAAAAATCTGGCCTTTCTGTAGGGCAATGCTAGAAGACCACAGCTTCATTTTTATCTGTTTAACAAGTAAAATAAGTATTGCTAGTACCAGCAATCCTGATAACACTAATACAAACACAACCATTCCCAGTTGCTGCCAGATACCCATTTTAAAACTTCAGTGTATCTCCTTCTTGGATGCATTTCCTATAGGATTTTAGCTTTTGTTTTACAGTCTATGTAATTCATGGGCAATAAGCCCAGGTTCTCAGGAGATAGCTATGTACAGAGTGATAAGGGAGTAAGCATTTTCTTCAACACTTCTCTTGTGAGAAAATATGAAGTGTTACAGTATACTGAATTTATTTCTACTCTGTGTGTTTGCTTGTAGTTTTTCAGTTCTCTCCATCTCTTCTTTTGCTTATGATACAAATAGATGCAAATAATGTGTGTTCATTTCCTCTTTAGGAGATTTATTTTAGAATATGTTAAAAAAAAGAGTATATCATTATATATCTTAAGGAACGATTTTTTGACTGTTGAAAGTGTGAATTAAAGCAGCATTTAGAACAACAAAAACCTGGAAGTTTAGACCTTAATCTGACCAGTGTGATGTAAAATGAGTATCTATGAACTTACACATAATTTATTTTAAGGTTATGGAAATAAGTAAGAAAAGAAAAAGTAGAAGTTGTATACTTTGTGCATATTTAAAATTTCTTCTGTGCTGCATCAGGTCAGAATAATGAATTAAAATACAGAGAAGTGTATATTTCAGTTCAGACTAGTGCTATAAAGCTATGACATGAATAGTGCAATAAGATTAGAGGATGGAAAACCAGGGATTTTAAAATATTTAAAAAAGATTGTGAAAGGACTATCTTCCAGAATACTGTAGTGGAAAGGCTTTCAACAGACATGCAACATAGCTCCTGTAGATCTGAAGTCAATCTCCTGTAGAAATGTTTATAATTTAGTTAGAAAAATAGGCTTTGTGATTGTCTAATTACAAGAGATTGAAATAATCTATGCATTACTTCTGCCCCATTTTCTCTTTGTATAAATGTGTGTCATATTTTGTGACTAGCAAATGTCAAAGGACTATGTGGCTGCTCACTTCCCCTTCCTCATTTTGAGATGGCAAGGAGGAAATCCACCTAAAACCTTGCAGGTCAAGAGAAGACTATGAAGGTTTCATTCATCAATTATGGTCATGGGCAAAACAGACTCAACTTGGGTAAAACATTTAATTTCTCACTAATCAACACAGGACAAAGAGAAAACCAAACAAACCAACCACACACAAAAAACCCCAGAGCTTAAATATTTTATCCCACCCCTCTCTTCTTCCTAAGATCTCAGCCTGTCTTCATAGGAGAGGTACTCTAACCCTGCCATCATCTTTGTGGCCTCCTCTGTACTGTCTCCAACAGCCATGAAACTGGGCTCCTCAGCATACTTGTTTTAAAGAAAAGGTCAGCTATCTCATATAACATGTAGAGCTCAGTTTCCAATAAGTAATGAAATTCTGACTTGTGGGTAAATGGCTTAGCAATTTTCCAAAGATTTTTTGTCAAAACGCAGCAGCTTAACCTTATACAAAAAAAAAAAAAATGTTGTAGGAGTGGACTAGACAATTGTTGTAGGTCCCTTTTAACTGGAACTACTCTATCCCATCCTAGAATCATAGAATCATAGAATCATAGAATTAGCCGGGTTGGAAGGGACCTCAGAGATCATCTAGTCCAACCCTTGACCCACCGGAGCAGTTGCTAGACCATGGCCCTGAGTGCCACATCCAGTCTTTTTTTAAATGTCTCCAGGGACGGAGAATCCACCACCTCACCGGGCAGTCCATTCCATTGCCTGATCACCCTTTCCGTGAAGAAATTCTTTCTAATATCCAACCTAAATCTCCCCTGGCACAACTTAAGACTGTGTCCTCTTGTCTTGTTGAAGGTCGTCTGTGAAAAGAGTCCAGCTCCCACCTCGCTACAGCCTCCTTTCAGGTAGTTGTAGACGGCAATGAGGTCTCCCCTGAGCCTCCTCTTCTTCAGGCTGAACAGCCCCAGCTCCCTCAGCCTCTCCTCATAGGGCCTGTGCTCGAGTCCCTTCACCAGCCTGGTTGCCCTCCTTTGGACCTGTTCCAGGACCTCTACATCCTTCTTAAACTGAGGGGCCCAGAACTGGACACAGTACTCGAGGTGTGGCCTCACCAGCACTGAGTACAGGGGCAGAATCACCTCCTTGGACCTGCTGGCCACGCTGTTCCTGATACAGGCCAGGATGCCATTGGCCTTCTTGGCCACCTGGGCACACTGCTGGCTCATGTTCAGCTTCCTGTCAACCCAGACTCCCAGGTCCCTTTCAGCCTGGCTGCCCTCCAACCACTCTGTGCCCAGCCTGTAGCGCTGCATGGGGTTGTTGTGGCCGAAGTGCAGGACCCGGCACTTGGCCGTGTTGAACCTCATCCCATTGGAATCAGCCCAACTCTCCAGCCTGTCCAGGTCCCTCTGCAGAGCCCTCCTGCTTTCCAGCTGATCAACACTTCCCCCCATCTTGGTGTCGTCCGCAAACTTGCTAATGATGGACTCAATCCCCTCATCCAAGTCGTCAATGAAGATATTGAACAGGACTGGGCCCAGCACTGATCCCTGGGGGACATCCTATTCAGTTCTAAACTAGTTGGGCTGTTGAGATTCATTTCCTGCAAGGCAGATGGTAAATTCTCCTTTAAACCGACAGGCTATACTTCCTTCTCAAATTATATCTCAGAGTACTCAAAAATGACGAAAAGGCAGAGATTCTCAATGCTTTTTTATCTCTGTCTTTACCAGAACTGTTGGGCCCCAGACCCTGGGTACAAAGATCTAGGTCGATACAAACACAGACACATTATCATTAAAGGAGGAGTTGACATGGGAACTATTACAGGATCTTGACTCCTACAAATTGATGGGCTGTGACAATATTCAACCAAGGTTGTTAAGAGATGTGGGGGATGTCATTGTGACATATCTGGGTAACTTACAATACCCTCAGATGATAGGTAAGTAATTTAAGGTCCCTGGATGTGTAGGACAACATTTTTGATGAGGCTGATGGGGACATGAGTCTATATCACTCCCATTTAAAAGAAAAAAGAAAATAATCACTTAAAAATTACAATCATATTAGGCTAAACAATTATTGCCTAATGACAATTTAGGAAAAAAAATAAAACAATATTTGAGCTGTGCTATCTTGCTACCAGGTCTTTCAAGTTCTAGGAGAAATATATTTTGCTGCCATCAACTTTGAAGAGGGGTTAAAATAACTAAACAAACAAAAGGAAAAAATAATTTCTTTATTTATAATTCATAATGTAAACTAGCAAATTAACACACATTATGCACCACCAAAATCTTAGAAAATCTACAACTCCCAAATCCCTTCAGAACTTCATCATTTGTTTTATGTTGCATGTCGTTAAGATTTAAAAACACTTTCCATTTCATTTTTTTTAAGTACAGAACATAAAATGAATGCAAAGTAAGTATCCTTTAGAGGAAAGAAAAAATCTGGGGCTATTCTCCACAATTAGCTGAATTTTAGTAAAGGATGTTTGTTGAAAAAAAAAAAAAATATTAGATGTACAATGTATAAAGCACAGGAAGCAGCTGAACCTGGTTTCAGCAGGCCTGAGAAAAGTTACCATATCTAAATTTGCTACTTCTAGAGGGATACATGTGACTGGAAAGGATTTTTAAAAGACACCATGAATGAATAAAAATTTTATAAAATGTGAATGATAAGATACTGAATGAATCCGTGTCATTCAGTCTTGAAGAGACTTGGGAAGAACATGAAAGCAACTTTCAGAGCTGCAAAGCACTGCTGCAAAGAGGAAAGGAACAATTTATTTTCCTTTTCTGTGCTGGGTAGTGCAAAAAAGGAATAGGTTTAAATGGAAGAAATACATATTCGTGTTACGATCTCTGAATATCTTTTAAACAACAAGATCAAACACAGATGTTTGATCAGTGGTTTGTGGCGTTAGGAAACACAAAAAGGAAAAAAAATACTATGAGTGTAAAAAAAAGCTTTATTGATCTTGCCATAGAGTCCCTGAAGGATTAGACAATTTCCTAAAATATTTTCCAATATTATTTCTTGAAAACTTATTTTATGAAACAACACATTCGGTTTCTTTCAAAACAAATTATCTCACAGAAATGTTGGTTTCAAGTATTTTGTATTTTCTTGGGTTTTTTTCTTTTCCTTTTTTTTTTCTTTCTTTCCTTTTTCTTTCCAAAACCAAGTTTTTTTTCTTTCTCTGCTCATTCATTATGATCAGTAGGTCACAATGACACTTTCATCAACAAACCTTGAGACTATATACCAAGAGACTTTCTAGGACATGAAATTTTTCACTGACATTTTATAGATACAGAAAAGATTTAAAATTCCTCTTGGTGGAAAAGATAATGTTTTAAAAAAACCACAACTTTTTGAATTTTCTAATGTTCTGGATGCAATATAGACAGCTCTGACTTGTTATGTAATCTGTTTTAATACGTATTTGCTGTTTTCCTTTGCTCTGATTAATTTTCTTTATTATTAAAATTTTTGCCTAAATCCTGTAAATTTTATTTGCTGTAGAATTTGGCTTGCACATTTTAACATTAAGCATTTATAAAGGGGTATCCTGAACTCTTTCCATACAGAATATTTATTAATATGGATTTATTCATTATCTGTGGGTAGAACAAAACCTTTATTTTACGAGAGACTAGAAGTTAAGAACTGCATCTTGCCATGTCTTCATTTTCATAACTTATCCTTTTATATGACAGTTCCAAATACTAATCTGTTTTTCTCTGTAAGAGACACTTCTTCAAATTCTTCCTAAGTGTGTGTTACAGAATTGTCAAAACAGAATTATGCATAACTACAGGTATAAGTGTCAAGGCCAGTGTAGTTGCTAGAGGAATAAAACCTCTCCTGTTAAATTTTTCTAATAACTTCAGTTCATGTTGCCAGAATCCAAAGACCAAAGCACTGTAATTATGATATTTGTGATAGAATAAATAAATAAAGGTTGAAGAGGTTCATAATGCATTTCCAAAATGAAAGAGATGCTGTTTGTCCAAATCATCATCATTGTCATCAAAATGATGAAGATTCTTGAAATACACTGTAACTTCATAATGTAACTTCATACAGTGCAATTGAATTTCAAACACTCTGAGCTGATCAGTATCTAAAATTAAGTAAAATTAATCTGCAAATCAATGATGATGCCTTTTATATAGTTAAAGATCTGAATACACAGTCCAGCCTCAAAGTTTTCCCATGGTTAATTATCATAACATTTGTACCATTCTTTCACTCAACATACCTTTTGGTACCTTTGGAAAGGTATACAGACTCAATAGAAGTATGCCAAAGAGTGACTATAAATCAAAGTTTTGAAGCCAGGTTAAAGGCATATATGTTGCTGACAGTTTTACTATAAGGGTTTTCAAGTTACTTCCATTTCCCAACATCAAAATTCTTCTGACTAATCTGTGTGCCAACCAGTATAATATTGGAATACTGTATTTAATGCAAGGTCTATGTAAAACAAAATATTATGCAATTATCCTTTCCAAATGTATAGAAAGAGGTGTTGGGTTTTTTTTTTTCTTTTTTCTCTCCTTAAATTCTGTTGTATGTTGTTGTTACTTGCAGAGCATTCCCCAGATAATAGGATGGTAAAGCCTCTGTGGTATTTCATATACACATACATGTGGCCATTAATGTATCAGATGAATAGCAATCAAACACTGCATATAAATTGTTATCTATGCTCAAAATTCAGTCTAATCTAATTGCAATTGTATTTCTTTTATGATGCCAAATCTCTTTGTCTTCCTGTATGTTTCCATCAAAGAAACAGATGATTACAACAAAAAAAAGAATAATAAAAAAAAAGCCAATTCAAACCTTTTTTTCAATATAAAAGTCTTTAAGATATTAAGGGTAAGTTCTCCAATGCAGCCCAGAGGGACCTCAAAAGGCTTTAGAGTTGGGCCAATGAAAACTGCATGAAATTAAGCAACCCTGAACACAATGAGTCAGGACAATCCCAAAGACAAATACAGGCTGAGCAAAGAATGGGTTCAAAAGTGCTTTGAGGAAAAGGGCTTGGGAATGTTGGTTGGTGAGATGTTCAACATTAGCCAGCAATGTGTGTTTTCAACCCAGAAAGCCAACTGTGTCCTGGGCTACGTTAAAACAAGTGACAAGCAGGGTGAGGGAGGTGATTCTCCACTTCTACGCTGCTCTTGTGAGACCCCATCTGATGTACTGTGTCCATTTATGGGGCCCCCAACATGAGAAGGATATAAAACTGTTGAAAAAACATGTAGTTTTGATACTATTAGTGTAGTTAAAATATTTTTCCAAGATTCAGTTTTGTAACTATAAGTACAGTTCCCAATTTATAAGACAGGATTTTACCTTCATCACTTCAGCCAAAGTCTTATCAGTATGCAAAGACACATATATTAAGAGAGGCTAATTAATTTATAAGAATTTATGTCACTGGAAGTTTTGTCATTCATGTGAGCTATCTTTTGTAAGCTTGATCTTGAAGGGAAGGCCATGGAGACTCAAGGAAAATCAGAGAGTCAGGCACACTTTGACTCAAAAAAGCAATCAGGTAATGGTATTATATCTGAATGAATCTGAGAGGTAACCATAACTGAGATGGAAAACTAAAGACTTTGCAAAAATTCAAAGTTTAGTAGAGAAGCAGGAAAATGGGAAACTTAGGACTTAATGAAGAAAAATCCAATGACCTAAGTGATCTGAGCACTTTCATAAATTGCTGTTTCATTTCAAGTTCAATGTTAATATTTTCAGATGAAGATCTAGATGCTTACTGTACCTCTAGGAAACCATATACATCTACGTTTGCATGGAAAGAAATTTCTCTAGAGCAGAAAATTCATATATTTCATCTTCTGGAAAAAAAAAAATGTATACTAGCTATTTACTATATTAATAAAGAGAAAACTACTTCAGTCTTAATAAAATACATTGATGTAAAAAGTGAAAGGATTAATGAAAAGAATCAATTATAAAAAGGAAGAAAACCTATAGTATCATATACTAACAACAGCTATGCTTCTTTCCATTATGTTCTTATCTTTTTATTGTCTAGGTTGTCTATTATCTATTTCCTAGACTTGTATTAGAAAATAAAAGTAATGTGAAATTTTAAAGGGATAAAATTTAACTGAGTTGGAAATAATTTTTGTATTTGCTATGTAAACATATCTCCATTTGAGGAGTAACTATGATCAATCTTACACTTCGAAAAAAAGGGCTTTATTAGGGAAATTTTAGGTACAGGATGTGAGTAACAAGGTAGTATAGAAAGTCTATTTTTGTCCTGAATGTCATGGGTTTTATTTCTTCTGATGATTTCTGATTTATTTTTCTAGAAAAAAAATAAAATTATTCAATATGTAGGAAACTACATAGAAGTAAACGGCAGACACCCCAAAGGAAAATAATCTTAAAATAACTAAGTATAACTGTTTATTTTTGGTAAATTTATGCAAGTCATAAATACCACAGAAGTGTTTCCAGCAAATAGTAATATAGACATTTTCGCTAGATTTACCTATCATTCCAGATCAGTAGCCACAGATGTACAGTATATTACAGGACCATTAATGAAACAGGACAGAGACAGAAGTTATATCTCAGGTAATGCTGACTAAATGTCAGACTTTGGCAAGAAAGGAAGGGTACATGGAAAAGATATATCAGTGAAAGCAGAATGAAAATAAATAAATTTTAAAAAACCCACTGATGCAACCCCATTTGAAAAGCAGGAAATCAGTAGGAAGGGAACCGGAAAAAAATGTTGTGACAGAGCCTCCTTTAGGCAGAGTCCGTAATTTAAGATAGTGAAAATACTTTGAAGCGTTATCAATAGCTATTATTTCTTTGAGACAGAAGCAGGAAGTAAAGGAGTCTTCCACTGCCCTTCAAGGTCAGTGGAAAGATGAGAAGTAAGAAGTGATAACTGCAATAATCGAAAAATATTTGGATGACCTGAAAAACTAATTTACATTAAAACTAATGAGAAAAAATAATATTGCTAAATACATTTTCTGTTCTTATTCAGATCAAAACCTTCACTAGACTTTCAGGGCATTGATTTCCGATAAACTCTGTAGGAGGAATTACAGCAAAGAAATTATAACTTTTCCAAATATTAATATTGCATAACTATCAAGTTACTACAGCCCATGAGGAGGACCACAGTGGAGCAGAAGGATGTTTCTTAAAAGACTGTAGCCCATGGAGAAGATTCACACTGGACCAGAGGGAATAAAACAGAGGAGGAAGTGATAGGAACTACAGTGGACTGACTGCAACCCATTTGGCATCAATCTGTGCCACTCAGAATAAGAAGTTATTATGTACCTTCAGAATAAGATGTTATTTTCTTATATTATAATCAATCTTTAACGTATGGGATAAACCATGTTCTATTACAGCATGTTTGAAATACTGATTAAAATCCCAGGTTAAGATAAAATTTATTTGGAGGAGAACATATTTTGCTTTATTTTTACAGTTAGAAGAGTCAATATTTTAAGATCAAAGTAGTTTTGAGGCAGATTACCACAAAAACCTTGTAAAAAGAAATTCTGGCTTTTGATCATTTTTCTTTCAACACTTGTACAATTTTAAAGCTTTTTCTTCCTACTTTGCCACACTCAGAAATATATACAGATATTGCATCACACAAAACCTACTGAAAATTACAGCATGACAGGTCAATTGAAAGTTGTTTTGCAGTGGAAACTGGAGTGCTTAAAAAAAGAACACATTAAATATTGATAACCTTTCAGATCTTAGAGTCTTCATTCCAATGGCTTTAACAGCATTGAATTGCATTTAAGTTATCCTGGGACTTTCATGGGGCTATGAATAAAGGAAAATACTATTCAGTTTGAAAAATGACATCAGAATCTGTCTTCAAAAGAGTTCCAGAACCTCTAAATCTTATTTCTGATTTAGTTTCAAAGAATGCTACTCTGAAGTACATTAACTTTTGTAGATTATCTCAGCTGCACATTGCTGAAATAGGAACTGCATTTCATCACTACTGCTTTCATTTTTCAGACAGTTTTTTCTGCTATGAATTAGTGCTTGAAATCTTCCTCATGCTTTGTGAAGATTTTCTTTCTGTCATGAACTCCGAGTTCACTTATCTCAAGTTAATACTCCTCATAATCTCTGCAGTTCTTATTTAAAATAATAATAATAAAAAGTAGATGGAGCAATGTTATCATATTGCATAAATATGCATAATTACAGACTTGAAATAATTACCCAGGACATAATGTAGCTTGCATTACATATGTGGCATATGATTCACCGTGGCTGAGGATAGCCAGCTTCAAAAATGCCATATTCCATCCACTTTTATGAATACATTTTAATACATACAGATAGAGTTTATGGGGTTTTTCAGCAATGACTCCAATATGCAGATTCATAGAATAATATTTTAAGCAGTAGTGGAGAAGTGTCACAGCTTGTTACTAGAACTACTAGGGAAGTTCTAATAATTTGTTAGAGGAGCTGTACCCTTGTATATATTCAGATTTCTCAGTCAAGTAAAGTTACAGTGTCTGAGCACCTGTGAAAAGAGTCTGACAGTCATTTACAAATCTTTCACTTCATTTGCTGTGTGCTGTCTGTTAAGAATTATTTTAAGCTGAAAACCTAATTCCCCTATGGATCAACCAGTAACACTGGGTATGATGAAAGATGGCATAGCAACATCAGACTGCAAGACAGTTTAAAGGTTTTACTTTATTTTTCCTTTTCTCTTATTTTTTTTTTAACTTCCTAGAAGAGCTTTCAGAATATCAGAGTGGTGATCTCATTGCAGAGATAGAAGACACACATTCTGATTCCCAAAATTAATCTTTTAACATATGTGAAAATCAAGTGATATTTTGAGCTCTTCCCACTAATTGATTTCAAGACTCAGTACACTAAACTCACTGGTAGACTTCCATAGGGTAGCCTATCTGTCTCTCTTCATTTCATGCAGGTACTTAATCTGTAAAATAGTTATAGAAAATCAGTGAACAAGTGAATAGAGCACCCTCATCTACAAGGCCTTTCTACGAGAGAGAAGAAAAAAGATAAGTGGAAAGATGTTAAAACTTTTGATAGCTACTTTAAAAATAACAATACCTTTTTTTTGAAAATATTTTGATTGTGGCAAACACTTTTAATCATTGCCTAATCAAAACCATATATACTCAAAAGAAAATTAAAATATTTAATTAGATTTTAGCAACAGCAGTCTAAGCCCATTTTATGTAATAGTGTATCATTCAATAAAACTCAGGTAACTTAAGGATCAGGCCCCAAAGTAGGGGTGAAAGTGTATATGTGCAACTTCATACAAGTATACTAAAGTTTGGGCACTCTGAAATAGAAGTGGGTGCAGGAAAATGACTTCTCACTTTTGCACAGTAATTTTCGTATCAATTAGTTCCATGTTATTCTGTGGCCTATGTCAAAACCCTGAGGCACCACCAGGCCTGGTTGCTCCTGCCCAGTCCCACTGCACTAGGATGCTCCTAGCCATGCAGTGTCCTGACTTTAACTTTGGACTTGTTTCAGTACAAACTAAAGTTCCTTCATTTGTAATTCTATTTGCTATGTGAGATCTGTTGTATATAATATGTTCAAAAATACCACAGTCAAGAAACGGATATGTCAGAGCAACCAGCCTTGACAGTCTTCATTGAATACCTAATTAAAATAAGTTATATACATAAAAACTATCAAATACTAAGAGAACATTGCACTCACTTTCAGTTTTCTTAACTTAAACATCAATGTGGAATTTTATTGGACTTTACAACCCTTTCCTAATCCTCCCTCATGTTTGTAAAGTCTACTTATTTAAATAAAATTTAAATTAATTTTATTTCATAAACAACCTTTTCTTATTAATTTTGATGTTTCAGGCTTCATTTGGCTCATGTCTTAAATTTTTTTCAGAGATGAGATTAGAATCAAACTTTAAAATGTAATCTTGTCTGTAGAAAAGTAAATCACTAAAAAGATGACTAGAGAAGTATTGGGAAAATTGATACAATCGGGAAAACTGGTAATATTGAAGTGTACTCATGAACTAATCCAGACATTTGTATATATATATGTGTATATATATATATATACATAACAACAGTCAAACCCAGAAACATAGAATAGTGAGTTAGGGTCAATTTCCCGAACAAATATCAACTATTTCTTTAAATTTGTTGCAAAAGCAGGTAGGATGATTTCCTTTTCTAATAGAAAATATTGTTAAAATTTGGACTCTAAGCATCTGAGGCACTTAATTTCAAAGTGCAAAAGTTTGCCAAGTTGGCCAGTCTGTGGTGCCCATTCAGTTTTATCACAGCATAAGTTTATCTCAGGGGATTTAGAAAAGATAGATAGCAGTTAAATTTAAATTATGTGTAATGTCACCAATGGGAAGGAGCTGGTTTAATGGATAACTTACTGTACTTTGTGGCACAATGTTCTTCTAAGAAACGAATGTTCTAACAATTTGAGTTCATCCCAAAACTATTTTCTTAGCATGATGTCTAAAAAGCAAGGGGAATTATATTCTGCAGTTAAGAGATTGCTTGCATATAGACAATAAAGAAATACTCCACAGAACTTTATGGCATTCGTGTCTAATATTTTCCCACTGCAATTCAATACTGTATAGCAGGAATTAGAATGAGAATTGCTCCTGAATAGATAAAACTCTTACAGTTTTCTCTCATTATTAAACTCAGATAAGTATAAAAATGTTGAGAGGAAGCAAAAAAAGCTTACCCCTTTAGAAAGTGCTTAAAAGCAATTAGTAAGCATGATCATCTGTCTCTGATTTTTCCCCAAAAGTTTACTGTTTCTTTAAGGAACACCACTGCTAAAATATTTTCTTTAAATACTGAGATTAATATACATCTTTTTATTATTCTAAAATTCTGCAAAATGTTGATAGGAACAGGTAAAAACAAAAGACAGCAAGTAGTACAGTTTGTACTTTATGGATTTAGGTGTTGGTCAAACGTAATATCTCTGTTTTCCAGTCTTGAAAAGAAATCACATAATAAGAGTTACTGCCACTATATAAGTTAATGCAGGAGAAATGCCAGATGATTTGTCTGCCTTCTATTACTTCAAACCATGTATTAACAGAGAATTCACTTTTTTCTCCCTTTAATTTAAAATCAATGTTGTGTCTCCACTATTAATTTGAATATGCCAGTAACAATACTTGAAAGTACCCTAATCAACATCCAACATCCACAAGTCCTTCTTAGAGCTGTCCTCCATCCCTTCATCTCCCAGACTGTAATGGCAATGGAGACTGCCCTGATCTGTGTGCAGGACCTTGATCTTGGTCCTCTTGAACTGCAGGAAATTAATTACATGCCTAATCCTCGAGCTTGTCCAGATATGTCTGTATGGCATCCCATTGCTTGGGTGTGTCAGCTGTACCATTCATCTGGGTGTCATCTGTAAACTCACTCACAGTGCACTTGATGCCACTGTCTGAGTAATTGATGAAGATATTAAACAGTACTTGGCGGGAAGTGGCAAAGATAATGTGAGTGATAAGAAAGGAATGTGCAAATGAAGTCACTCTACTTAACATAGAGAACGGAAAACTAGTAGAAAAAAAACGAGTTTGTGGAAAGGTTCCTGGGGAGGATCCTTGGGGAGGACCCTGGGGAAGGGCTAGAATATAAATAGGACCCTCAGTTTAATAAACTTTTGCCTCCGTTTGGAAAAGTACTGAGTTGGTTAATTGATACACAAACAAGTAGTGGTCCCAGTATGGACCCCTCAAGGGTAATACTTGTCACTGATCTCTATTGAGACATTGACCCACTGACCCTTTGGATGTGACCATTCAACCAGTTCCTCATCCACTGAACACTCCACCCATCAAATCCACATCTCTCAACTTTAGAGAGTAGTACGTTATGAGGAATCATGTCAAGAGCCTGACAGAATTCCAGGCAGAAGACATCCGTAGGTCTTCCTTTGTTCACTACTTAATCTATTTCAGTAGTCTTTCTTCCATACTACATTGCATTACACAAATGAAATTGATGGAGTTCTTACTGTTTTGCTTTGAATGTCTAGAATTTTTTCCCCCTCTTTTGTTTTTTTTGTTTGTTTTGTTTTGGATATTTGTATATTTTTTGTTGTTTTGTTTGTTTGTTTGTTTTGTTTAGGGTTTTTTTTTTAAATGTCAGAAGAGTATACATTTCACAGAGAAACTGAATCCAACCCTGCAATAAATAAATACATACATACATACATATGTTCATACATTTATACATACATATTGTTCTAACAGTGAACTGTATTGGTTTAATACCTGATCTGCTTCATTCATAATTGAAAAATTATCGCTGGTTCTGAAAAGCAATAAAACCCAGCATGTTCTGAAAACTGGGATCCAGGAATGAGAACTGCACATTAATGGACAGCAAATGCAAAATTTATATTCCACTTGAGTGGAAATTCCTGAAAAGAAAAAAGAAAAAAAATTAAGAACAGAAAATTGCTTCACAGACAATGTCATAAGAAGGTGACTGATAGTTAAAAGTTTAAATTTAGCAATCCACATTTCTGAAGAGGAGAAAATGTCTCAAAATACAATCTGTTCTGATATTTTATTCTTGTGTTTACTCAGTAGTCTATATTGCCATGAGAAAATGTGAAATTTCATATGAAAGGGAATTTTTTTAGTATTCCCTTCTCACTCATTTATCTTTTCTATATTTCCTGCTATTCATTCATCATAATGGTTCTTTACAAATGTTTTCAACCCAAATTAATTTTGTTTTTCACACATTTAACTAAAGTGTTTAAATTAGAGTTCTTGATTGCCTCATCAGTAAATTATAAGAGTTATATGCCACTATCAGAAATTGCAATTGCTCTCACTAAAATCACACATGAATTACATATTTTTATACATATTAATTTAAGAATCTTTGGTTTAGTATTGTAATTTGTTTATACGCATATTTATTTGGTAGTTTGAAAGCATTTGGGTTTTCTAAAAGCTGAAAGTTTTAATCAACCAAAGCTCAACCACAAAAAAAGAAAGTCCATATGCCTAGCTTATAATGCAGGCTAATTTTCCTCAGAAATAAACAGACTAAATTTGGGCACTGAATGTGTATTTTGAAGCTACTTGTAAAATCAGAAAAAGTCACAAAATTTACTGTTTATTTGAGTTAAGTGTCTGGCCTTGGTTTACACATTTTTTCTTGCTGTTCACATAGAAAGCGACCGAATATTTTGGAACATCCTTGCAAACAAAATTTGTCAAGGAAGAAACAAAAAACCTCTGTGTGAAGGTAGATATGTTGCTGTCACTTGGTAAAGATGGGCAATAATTCAGCAAGTAATGGCTCTGTTTCTATGAAAACTACTGGAAAGAAAAAAAAGTACTTATTTTATAAAGTATAACAGAACCTAAAATTAGGGAAACTATAAAGGAAAAAAATAGTTTCATTAAAAACAGGTAACTTGCAGAGAGAGCATTCCAAAATACTCTACATTTTATCATCTGTAGAGTTTATCATGCACAAACACTACCTGAGTTAATTAAGCAATCTGACCTTGACAGTTTTTACTTAGCATACAAAAAGTTACTCTTTGAAGGACTGATCCAGTGCCTGCTTAGGTCAATAACAGTGCTTTAGTTGGTCCCAGTGGTTTCACATGTGGTCTCCAACTAATAAGACATTACAGTGGAAAATAATTTTTTCTCTGTACCTGAGTAATAAGTAACAACTCATTCTTATCAGTAATACATTTTCTATGGAGGAAGAAAATATCTTTTTACATCTTTTTCATGCAACGTGTGTAGAACCTCTCCAAATTATTACTTTTTCAGAAAGCATTAAAGAAACAATGCATTATGAGTATTCCTATAAAAATAATGACATCTCCATAAATGCAACAAAGTCTGAGAAAGGAAAATCAGCATCTGCAGAATTTACCTCTGATTTTTCATTGAGTGAAAGTCTGCTATAGAAATAGACACAGTTAAGTCTGCTTGCATTAGAACAGATGTGTGGCCTTTTTGTTTATTTTTCCTCTGCATTTATCATTTCTTTCTTTTCTACATATTAGCAAGAATGTTTGCGGAATAAAATGGCATGGGAATTGATATAATGACTCCATTTGTAATAGAGACAAAAATGCAATGCAAGGACAATGAAGTCATTCAGTCAAGAGCTAAAGACACACTTGTGCTGTCCTCTCGTGGAAAATAAACTAATATTTTACAATAAACAGACAACCTCCACCCTAGGGAAAATAAGCTAGAGTATGTCCCTAACAAATAAGTCCTGTACTTTCCCTAAAGAACTGTGCAGGTAAAAAAAGCATAGTGTATTTTTTTCAGAAAACTTTATGACTATTTTTTATTGCTTTTGAATTTTACTTCAATAAACACCAAAGTTTAATCTAAAAATTAGGAAAATATCCTTTCCTTAATTATATTACCTAACTTTTCAATCTGGTTCCTATTTGCTGGAAAGAAATGTCATTTCTCTTATCTTCACTATCCCCTTACGGCAATTCTGATAAAATTATGCAGAAATGGAAAACTCACTGTATAATACACTGTATAAAGCCAAACTTTATTTAGGCTATCTCTAACCTTAAAGAAGATAAATTTAGACCTCTCCATCTTTACCTGTAATTAGAAACAATTTCTAACAGTTCTCAAAGATAACGGTGTAATTTGTATTTAGATCTCCAGGAAGTTTTCATCTGTGCTTTCATAAATAGTATAAGAATGTGTAAAGTAATTCTGATTCCTATTAATTTTTTTTAGGAATACAAGTAAGATTGCCTATTATTTGTTTTCAGACTCAAATGCTACAGACTTTGTAAATTTTTTTTTTCTTCCATCAGTATTCTTGCAGTACCTCTTTAATTGTCTCCAAAATAGTCAAAAAATAGTCAGCTGGGAAATGCAGAATTGTTACATCTGCCTCCAACATCTATGAAATTGCTTCCATCTACTCTTGTTAACTTTCATTCTCAAGTTCAGATTCTGAACCATTTTATTTTTTATTAATAGTAGGTTTTATTAACATATGTTGTTATTAATTTTACATGTAAGTTTGTAGCAGGTGTCCTTGCAAGCAATAATATGTAAGTGTTTCTAGTACTTACAAGTTAAACTAAAACTTTGATGGTTTATTTTCTTAGATTTTAAAATGGTAAACATCATTACAGTTTGGTAATGATACTGATGTTCTCTCATGAGGCCTCAACCATTTGATGATTTTCAAAGAAATGTAAGAGTACAAAGAGAAACAAAATTCTTAAAAATAAGGACAAAAAAAGTTTAGGAAAATGATGGATGAAGAGAAAATCATACAGAGTATGATTTTTTTGCAGATTCACCTACAGCCACCATGCAATAACAGCCATTGTGTTAGAAATGTCATCCATTTTTTTTTTCTTCTTTCAGCTGACACAATACTTCCCATTTACATGAGAGGCTATGCCAAAGTGCCACCAAAAGATTAACTAAGGAATTCTTGTGCACCTATCAGAGATGACTACAACAAATCCCATGCTGGAACTTTGGAACCTCATTTTTCACTACTGCAGGACACTGCTTAATCATCCAGTAGCACTTTCATCTTGACAAGGAGCATATTCACCTTCTACCAATTTCTCTCATACAGATCATTTATTTATCAGCTTCAACTTTCATTTCAGTCTTCTGCCCTCTACTTCCATCATCTGCACTGTGAATGCCTTTGAACCACTACTTTTAATACTGTAAATACGTATTTCTCAGGCTTTGAAAAACAAATACAAAAGTGAAAGCAAGTGATCAAGCATGCAATTTGTAAAGACAGTGAAAAACAATTGCCCTTTTGAGCAGGAGTGGTGGGATTGTTTCTGCTACCGGGTGCAAACTCTTGATGTATTAAGGTTTATGTATTCAGGTAGGTCTAAATGTTATGTTCAGAACATTCAGGTAAAAACTTTGGGTCTCAAATTAAAAAAAAAAACAACCAACCAACCAAAAAAACCTCCAACCCACAAAGCAAAAAAAAGCAACAAGCATTTGTTAAAAGAAGAGATCCCACATTCTGGTAATGACTCTCCTATCACTTAAGATCAGATCAAAGAAGTTCTTTATACTCAGTTACATCATTCATGAACTGCTGCTATTCAGAGGAAAAGCCAAAACCAAACAATCAAAACCCCAATTTGCTTTGCATTGCTTGTCTGAGGCATGAAGGTGCCTGACTTTGCTGATGAATTGAGAGACTCTCACTTATGTATCTCTACTTTTCTCTGTATTATGCTTTTCTGTCATCCATAAAATACCCTCCTAAAAGTGGTACTACTTTTTCTACTTTTACGGGAAATCATAAACATTGTGTGAAAAGCCTTTTGTATCTGCATGAAACTTTTAATCTCCCAACTAGTTTCTTTAAATCATATGGCAGATAACTCTAATTTTTGAAATATCTTCCTTTCTTCCAATTTACCTGTCCATGAGCAGATTTTAGATTATTGCTAGTATGGCAATATTTAAGGTATTAATTAGCCTTAAATTAATATTTAAGGTTTGAAAAATTTAGTTTTTCTGCAGGCTGATTCATCTGATTTAATTTTAGCCACCTAAAAGTTGAGCATGTGATAAATGCTGCTCATCTTATCACTCCGTATAGTTAGTGGAAGGAGACAGCCTTAATGGCTACTAGACAGTCTGACTGTTCTTCCAGTTGCAAAATAATGACCTAAGACAAGTGGAAGAAACTTGCCATAGATTAAAGAGATTTAGAGGATGAAAGTGTCGATGGGTTAAACTGCACAAAATTAATCATACTTTTAAGTAAGTCCTGAGATAATAAAATGTTTTAAAATTTAGATAAACTGTGCAAATAAGTATGTAAATCCTTACTTTCTGTCTTGAGTGATGGATTGCAGGTGTGTCTACTACGAATATTTAGCTTAGACTTATGCTATTGGCATTAACTTGGTAAACCCCCTGAACTACTAAATTAGGACTTTACTTGCAAATTAACAGAACAGGTAAACAAGCTCACAAAATTTTTTTGTTTGGTTTGTTGGTTGGGTTTTTTTCCTTGTTTCCTAGTTCAGCTTGTAGGACTTAAATTGGCATGATTCTATGCCTGACTTGAATTTTTAACCTATATTAACATGAATTATGTATTCTTAAAATTCTGTACCCAAATCTCTGTTTGGAAATTTTTTGTCGATCATGAGAAAAATAGGACTAGTAGCTCAGACACAAAAAACAAGAATTATTATATGATAATTAACATTTCTCAGGTGACAAACTGGACTGATGTGATGAGCTTTTCTAATTACTCGTTTGAAAAATCAAAGAGTGCTGGTCAGTGCTTGAAAGATATTTCAAATTAATATGTTTAATTCAAATGCAAACAGACTACATGCTCTCACATACATCATTGTGTCCACCAGTGTTCCCTTATTTCTCCTTATTTTCCTGAAATTTTATTTGCTGAGCATGATGTCTTTAGTCTGTTGAGGTCAGCTATCTCCTCTTAACCTGTTGCCTAACTCCAGCCTACTCATTGCTGGGGATAGGTTTGAGAGAGTATTCACACCGTGAAAGCATTGTTTAGCAATAGCTAAAACCAGTACGTTATCAACACTGGTTTAGCCACAAATGAAAATCACAACACTATAAAGGCTACTATGAAGACCATTAACTCTACCTCAGCCAGACCCAGTACGATTACAGTGCTAAGAAACTAATTGTTTTTGTCCTCGGTTCCACACTTTGAACTCTGAATTTCTGCATATCACGTTAGTACTACGATACAAAATGCCTCTGAAGGAGAGCTCAGGCTGACTGCTTTCCAGAATTTGGGTCTGGGATGTCTCAATGGAAAGATCACATTGGTTATTACACCAGGGGCCACCCTGCCCAGGTAAATCTCAGCCCTGAATAGAAGAACGGCACATGTAATAATGCAAATATTAGGGTACTGGGTGATGTAATTTTTTATTATTTCAGTCTTGGAAATAAGGTTTTAAACCCATTTATTTCCACTGACTATAACCACAATGTCCCGGAAGTAACAACTTAACTCTTAACACTTTCCCAAAAGCAACCACTGATGTAATTCTCCTGCACCTACCACTCACACATGAACTGCTACTAACCTTGATGCTGTGTCTATTACTGTCACATACTGCTCCACTCTAACCATCTGGCAAAAAAAAAAAGTGTTACAAATGGATCATATCCTTTGACAGCAATGGAGACCTTATGCCTCTGCTCAATGAATACTCGCTACTTAAATAGCTGCTCTTGTGTAGGAGAACTGCAATGATTTCCAGCTGCAGACTTGATTGAACTGCATTAGGTTTTCCAACTTCATTTCAAAGTCAAATACTCTCTTTAAGTTGTGGTACATTGGTAGATTTCCATGGTGCTATCCTGAGCAGCTGGGCCTTTTCCTTACTCAATTTATGTTCTGAAATTGGGCAACAAGAAATCTATTGTGATTTAGGTTACTTTAAGGAAAAATATTTCCTCTTCCTTCTCAATGCATTCAAAAGAGAAAACCTTCCAAGTACTCTCTGGATTACCTTTCAGTACCTTCTTTATGTCTTTAATTATGGTTTGAAGAGAGGATCTTTAGTTCCTCTCAGATGCCACAATTTTCTGATGACATGAAGAATTAAACATGCTAGAAAATTATGATCATTCTATTTGCTTGCTCTTGTGGTGGCTGTTAGTTTGACCTTGACTTTTTTTTTTTTTCCATTTGTTTTTGTTTTCAGAAATATTTTTTTTAACACCATCAAATATCATATTACTGGAACTTTTCCAATTTGTACCTAATATCTGGCCAGATTAAAGGAAGAACATGTTTATTACTACTACAAATAAATTTATAATGTATGTGTGTATATGTGTATATATATTCTTATAACTGCCTGAAAGACAGTGATGATGACAAAATGATGCTTTGCAGATTTTAATTCCATTGCCATATTGAATTGAATGCATGTCTGAATGAGTAATTATGATTTGAATGTGTTCGTGCAATATTGTGTCATGTAAATAATATTATCCTTACTTTCCAATTTCAATATGAATGTGTATGTGAGTATGAGATGAGGTCACACGCAGGATGTAAAACTACCTAGTGTAGAAATTTTTTATTTCAGTCATTAGATAGTAGTCTGAAGAAAAACAAACAAGTACTGGACTTTATGCAGAATGTTAACTAAAACCCAACTTTAATACTGTGGAACACAGTAGATAGTAAAAGTGAGAACTTTACTTACAGGGATTTACTTCACAGGTACAAGTGTTTAGTTCCTCATATTCTGGATAAAGAAAACTGTCCATGAGATATGAGTTAAGTGAGTAGCAGGTTGTATCAGTTTGAGTTAGGAGATGAGGGAGATGAGGGCTGCTTAGATCCAAGAGAGAGCAGGGTGTAGGTGGAAAGAATATGTTAACCTGTTAGTTCATGTATTTATGCTTTAGAATTTGGTATAAAGACTTTGCTAATAAGACATTGCTAATAAGAAACACTCTTCCAGATGTAGAATTATGCATGCATCTAATTTGTTTTTATATCATACTGAAGGTGAGTAACTGGACATATACCTCACAATAGAAAAAAAAGTAATAATCTGAGTACTAATAAGGTTAAGAAGACTTGTTGACCAAGAGTAAACTCAGCTGTCACAAGTACAGCACAAGAGGTTAAAAGGAGCCTTCACTAAGCCAGCCACACGCTGGAAAGCACTAGTTTATAGTTTGTGTTTTTGTAAGTAGAAAAATATTTCATTTATATATGTACCTGGAACATATACAGTGGGGATCCTAGGAAATATCCTAGATACCTCAGCATCTGACAGTGAAGTATGGAATTATGATTTTGACAGTGAAAGGATAGGTTCCAGAAATTACATGCAAGGTGTACATGGCATGCATTAATCTAAATGTCAGTGGAATATTTGACTATTGATTGGGGTTTTGTGGGGTTTTTTGTTTGTTTATTTGTGTTGTGGTTTGTTTTTTTTTAATTAAAATATATCAACCCTGGGTGGTGCTCCATTGAGAGAACAGAGAGTATTTGCTCTGGAAATTGAAAAACAGTTTCTGACATTTCACATCCTGAATGACTAGAAATTACATTTTACAATCATTAGTAAGGGCATCCACTACAAGTTAATAAGTATTCTCTGTTACTTCTGCTAAAAATGTGCCACTGAGTAGCCAAAAATGAAAAATTCCTGAATATGGAAAAAAATGCAGCAAACAATATAATTATTAGAATGTACTCCTGAAAGTATACAGGATTTTTGCCACTACAATTTCCATTCCATCTACAATCTAAAAATGCAGCAATAAGAATTCTAGAATGTCATTTATCTAACAGATTATTTTCATTTTTTTAAGCCTCAGATCACTTAATAACTAAGCTATTTTGCAAGTCGATACTAGTATCAGCCTGTCTAAAATATTTTCTATTCCAGAACTGTTAAAGTCCAAATATATGTACCCTCAAGTAACTTGGCAAGAATAAATAGCAAAAATTTTGACAAAGGCAAGCACTAATCAGCAATAAGAAAAACACATTATCAACACTGTTGCCAGCACACATCCAAAACATAACCCCATGCCAGCTACTATGAAGGAAATTACCTCTGTCTTAGCCAAAACTAGCACATAGCCATAATCTGTTTGTCATAAAATATACTTTTTTGCTGAATCTTCTCACACTGAGAATAAGGAATCTAAATGTGTGTTCTGACAGAACTTAAATTACCATGGCACTGTATATTAAAAAAAAAAAAAAGAATAATTTAAAAAAAAGAGTAAAAAAGTCTCTTAGAACTTTTTTTTGCTAGAAAAGTTTTATTTTTTCCATATTTTATGCACTTATTTGGTATTTCTATGCTCAGCAACCTTCCAGAATACCTACTGCTTTGAAAGACAATTTTAATTTGTAAGTAGGTTCAGCAATTAAATAAGCACTGATGTGATTATCAAAAATGAATTCAGGAAAAGGAGTTCCAGACACTCTTGAGAATATCATGAAGACCTAGTCAAACAAAGAGAAATTTCATTACATTTGGACATCTAAATTATTTGTCTTTGTTTTGTTTTACGATTATTTAATAGAAAGGAGTACTTTTAGTGTAGAACTATTGTTTGTTTTTTTCTCTTCAATATTATGAATCACTCCTCAAAAATGTCTGATTCTCTTCCTTAATTTTAAATTCATTAGTACATCAGATTAGATTTATAGATCAGATTTAAATGGTCCCCTGGTAAACTAGTTTTCCTGGCAAATCAACTCAGAGTAGAGTTCAGTACAAGTCTTTCAAACCTGCTCAATGAAAACCTTCAGACTCCATAACTGTATCTCATTAGCATGAAGAGAAATTATCTGACTAAGCATTTGCTTAGGGCTAATCAGATCAATGTTTCTGATTGTAACAATAGTTATAAGCTGAATGACAATTATTACTATGCATTATACCTTAATTTGCAAACAAATCAAGACATTACATTTTCCTTAGAGGACAATGGTGCACTATTTCAGTTGGTGAAAAGGATCTGATTTTTAGCTAAATGCTAATGGAAGTTCAGGCCAGCTATTTTAATTTTGTAAATGCCTGTAACCTTGACAGGAAATCTCTTTGAAATATTGTCATCCTTCCCAAGGACTGCTATTGTTCCTCACATACAGTTTACACAGTTCTGTCCGTGCTATTGCACATACAAATTTCCATTACCTTTGACAGAAAAAATAAAGTAATGTTGCATAAAAAAACCTTTAGTAGCTCAAACACCAGTGGCCTGTAATTAAAATACTCAAAATGCACATAAAAAGACAAAAAACAACCCCCAAAACAAAAAAAAAACCCAAACCCAAACAACAACAAAAAAACCCACCAAAAAAACCCCACCAAAAACCCCACCAAAACCCCACAAAACAAAAAAGAAAAACAAACAAACTAACAAACAAACAAACAAACAAAACCAAACAAAAAAACCCAAAATTAAAAAATATAAGACTGGTCTGAATATTTTGGATAAGAAAGCTAATAGGGAAAAGAAAAATTCTCAGTAATTTTTTTTTTTTTTCCATAAGCTTAATATATTTCTTAGTGAGTTGAAATGCTCCAAGCAGTGAATTTGATATAACCTACTCAGCAATTATTCTGTAATTGTTATCTTTATCAAGCATGCACTAAAATCAAATTATGTCAGTCAATATGTTTTTGAGCTCAAAGGGAGGAATTAAGACTTCTTATTATAAACAAAAATTGAAAATACATAGAGAAACAAAAGGAATAAATTATTTCATGAATTACATTACAATTAGAGACAGAGAAATGAAGCATATTGTTTAATACTCTAGATGTATAAAATATTTATGTCAATATTCTGTATGTTTAGTATTGTTACCTTTGAGTTAGTCTTAGAGATATTAGGAAGAAGTAGTGAGGTTCAAGGCTGAAGAGAGCTGTGTAGTACTAGTGAATCAGTTCATATTACAGTCATTATTTGGCAGATGTTACTGATTTTGCACAAGCAAGGCATATTGGAAGACAAAAATAAAAGAACAAACAATCCACCCACAGTATTTTTTGTTGAAGGTCTCTTTTAGCAAAACCTTAGCTATACACGCCTTTACCATTAGAACACCTCTTCAGAGGCAGAGCCATTCTGAGAAGGTGCATCCTGGGCTGTAGGCTTCCTGAGATACCTAAAATTATAGCTCCTAGATTTAAACTTGGAATTTTTTTTTATTAACGGTAGTACTTGTGAATTTATGATTTTTGATTTTAAAAATAATTAGTTTTATAAGCAAAACCATATATAGATTTATCAGAGGTTTTGTTTGCCAAATGTTTGAAGCCATCATAACTTAAACTTTTTTATATAAAAAAGTATATAAAGTCTATCCACATCTGTACCAACTTTCTTAGACAAATCGTTGTGAAATGATATAGTTTAAAAATATCTATTATACTAAAACAAGACAGTATATGGCAAAACCTACTTGAAGAGAAAAGGAAGATAGTTTGTGTGGATGCTTACATTTTCAAAGGTCTGGTGGAGTGGAACTGATCTTCTTTAACAGCCAAAGGAGAGAAATTGAGGGTCTAGTTTATCTATCTGATGCATGTCAGTCATACCCTAGTACCACAAAAACACATCTATCAAACTGTCTTTTTATTTATGCTGAGTATATATTCAAACTAAATGACTGCTTCTAACTAAATGAGAAGTCACATGTGTGAAAGAAAGAAAAGGTGGCATAGACACCTGTAAGCTGCAACTTTTCAGAACAAAATGTTCTTGTAGGAACAGTTTTTCAATTTTACCAATTCCTTTTACTTTATTCCTGGCAAAGAAGAAGGCTACATAGCCCTAATTGATGCTAATATACCTGGTGTTATCAAAAATTCAGACAAAATGTCTTGGAAGCAAAACAGTTGGCTATCATTGATCATTTTCTTTCAGTTCAGTAATACT
Source organism: Florisuga fusca (assembly GCA_038090715.1). Lineage (NCBI taxonomy): Eukaryota > Metazoa > Chordata > Aves > Apodiformes > Trochilidae > Florisuga > Florisuga fusca. The sequence continues at coordinate 35,061,003 of JAAWXA010000003.1, forward strand.
TTAGTCTTGTTCACAGTCGTTGGTTCATGCTTCCTCCTATTATTTTGGAAAGGGAATCAGTTACTGTAAAAGACACATGCAGTGTGATAAAAAAGATAAAAAAGTTTTTAACTCTTGATGTCACTTATATTCTTTAACCTGGGTATTTGGCTACTTTCTTATTTGCAAGAGTAGTTTTCAGAAAAAGTCACTTTAATAGATACCCATTCACTGTTCAGATATTGTCTTCCAGGTGATACAGAAAAAAAAAAAAAAAATCTCTTTATTGAACTTGATCTAGTAACGTAAAAGTTGCTTCTGCTGCCATTTGAGACACCCTAGTGTATCTAGCACATACCTCTGGGGCTGGCAGTTGTGACAAAAGACCTGTATGAGACCTGTGTCTTCCTAAACTGGCATAGTTGAACCAGACATCAAATGTTTTTCAAATGCCTTTGTCTACCTATACTTAATCGACTGAATTGGAGCCACTGTCTCTTCAACAGTCAGTCTCATCTGACTTCAATAATTAAAAAGTCTAGTTTAAGTAGAACAGTCAGGAAGTTTTTCACTATATCCTTGTAGAGCCCCACATCTCTGACACAGTGAAATAAAAAACAGAAACAGGATCTTCTGGATGTCTCTGCACAACAGAGCAAAGTTCACAGAACACAAAAGAAAAAAATAATAACATTATTAAAGGTTAATCATAGTTAATCAGGGAAAAGGGGTAGCTGGGGTTCATTTCAATGCCATGTCTCTTATTTTGAGATAAATTAAAGATTTGCAGAAAAAGTTATGGAGGGTTCAGTCATAACTTCTCCCTTTGGGAAGCTGTAACCTAGTTCTCTTAAGAAAGGACAATGAGATAAGTAGATAGTTATTAAGTCAATATTTTGTGACTCTTATATTACATTACAGGGAAATTAGAAAAAGTAGAAACAGCAAATACTGCAAAAAATATCCATTCACTTTAATTTTAAAAGTTGCTCTACCAACTGTGAAATTTATACTTAGTTTATGCTAATATTCCAGTGAAGAATTTACTGGCAGTGAGCTCCAGATGTATTAAGTATCACAAGATGTTAGCAAAACTATTCAAGCTGGAAATGCAAAATGTTAGCACTGAAAAAATGCAAGATTAAAAAATTGCAATGACAATGACAGAGCTAGAGCATAGAAGAAGTTGTGACTGGTGATTCCAATAACAACTTGTGTTTCAGGTAATTGCCTACAACAAACTCATCTCAAGCTATTTGTAGAAATTATTCATCAATAAATTCAGAATAAATTAAAGCAGAGAATGTTCATAGAAAACTCACTATGAAATACTTAAGGAAAGTTCCAAAGACTTGTTAGAAATGGGAAATGTAAATTGTCCTGAATTCTGTAATAACTGGTAAAAACATAATGTTAACCTTTTCTATAGTCATCCATTCAAAATTTCCACTATGAAACTTTATTTCACTATACTTGTCTTCCTCCTAAAATGAGTAGTCATCAAATAGTACTTTAAATGTATTTGCATAACTACTGATATATTTCTTCTTGGTATGGCAGTATCTCTTTAATGTACATATAAACTGAAGAATTATCCTGAAATAAGTATAAACAAGGACAAAAGACTGTGCTCACAATCATGTTTACACTGGCTAATGTATTTCCATATTGCTTGAATATATTTTCTGCTTTCCTTATTAGTTTTAACCTTTAATGCCTGAAGGGTATAGACTTGATTAAGACTTTTGTTTTTCATTACTATATTCAGATTTATTTGCATACATTCTGAAATCTTTAGAATAAGATCTAAATGTGCCAACATTTTCATTCTATTTTATGTAACTGAGATACAAATTCCAAGATTAACATCCTAGAGTAAAAGAATCTTAAAGTGGGAAATTCTGGGATTTTTCAAACAAGTGTAGATTGTGGATGTTGATTACATTGGTTACCTCCACAGTGGTGCCAAGTGAATTTTGCACTGATGTAGATTACTGTCTGTGTTGGGTTGACCTTGGCTGTACACCAAATCACTTCCATTGACCCTCCATAAACAGAAGAGAGAGAGGAAACATAAGAAAAGCTCATGGGTTGAGATAAGGACAAGGTGATTGCTTATCAATTACTGTCACGGGCAAAACAGACTCAGCCTGGGGAAATGAATTTAATTGAAAATTTTAAAATGTAGGATAATGAGAAATAAGAACAAATCTAAAGACGTCTTCTCCCTACTCTCACTGCTTCAGCATGGACTTGTTACCATGAATTCACAGGTCCTACTATGAGCCTGTTCTAGCATAGGCTCTCCAGAGGTTGTAGCTGGCTTTAGGACATACCCACCTGCTCTGGTAATCTCTCTGCAAGATGGATGTCTACTCCACTGTGGCCTTCCATGAGCTTCAGGGAAACAGCCTGATACACCATGGTCTTCTCCAGGGACAACAGGTCAATATCTTCTTTCTTCACTGACCTGTCTGTTCACAGGACTATTTCACTCATGTTATATCATTCCTCTCTCCCAGATGCTACATTACCTGAGTTTTTCACCCCTTCTTAAATATATAATTAAAGAGGCACTACCATCACTGCTGACGGGACCAGCTTTGGCCAGCTGTGGGTCTGTCTTGGAATGGTTTGGAACTGGGTCTGTCCAACATTAATGCAGCTTCTGGTGTCTTCTCACAAAAGCTGCCTCTGCAGCACCTACCCACCCACATACTACCAAAACTTTACCATGCAGATGCACTACATTGTTCTTGATGACTCCAAGTTTATGTGCATACAAAAAAGGCAAATTCTGAAGTTTAAAAATATTTTAAATATCTGAATGAAATTTCAGATTCTATCATACCAAAATTCTATGTTGTTTCTAAATCTCCTGATTTACTTCTCTTCATATTTATCATATAGAAAGAAACAACAACAAAACTATTTTGCCTTATTTGGCCCCTCTGGGCCAACCTGTTCAGCCATTAATCATTTATCATAGCCATTTTGCTGTGATAAATTCAAAAGTGAATCTTATTAAGAAGGAAGAGAAAAATGAAACAACTCAAAACAACCACAGAGAATTTGCTGACAGAGTCAATTATAACTGATATGTCTTGTATTAGATTATAAATTCCACTGAATGAGGAAAGAAGCCATAAGGCAAAATGTAAATTGCATTCCCTTTTGAGATGTGATTGTGGTAGTGGTCATACAAAACCATTTTTGCTTTTAGTGCAGAATCAGATTTCAGTTTTCATATGAAAACTGCTTTGCTCTTTTTGCTCTAGAAATAACCTTCTGCAGATCAGCAATCCATAAATATGTGTCAGACCTGGAATTTAAAGCCTAATGTGACTGATCAGTTTAAGATTTGAATGTAAAACTGGAGAGGTAATACCTGACTGCAAATACAGACTTACTATATCGTAAAAGCTACAACAGAAGGCTATTATTAATCTTAGAGATGGATGAACCTCAGAAAATCTGCCTGCAAAGTGAACTCACCAGCCTACTTAATGTGCTCTCAAAGACTGCTAGCTCAGCGGGGTGATCCTAATGTATTTCTTTCAGTGAGAGAGCATGAAAAATAGTGTTTATCTCCAACTAGCTTATAGCTTCATGTTTTGTTTAGGAAAGTACAACTCTAGTTCTTTTATGACACAACTTTGATGAAGGTTGCTATTTTTGTACTTAATATTTTTCTGTTCTTTAACTTCACTGTCTTTAGTAATTTCTTTCGATATTTCTTTACATTGATTATTGCATAACCATTTTAAGCCTTTATGTTTTTCATCCACTTTCATCCAGAAGCTCTTTATTCATGGCAATCTACTCTCAACCTTGTCTGTTAAACCTCAAAGCACTTCATTCTCCAAGAATTTCTAAAGAAAATTCTGAGCTTAATAATCATTACTTGAGAAGCATTAAGTTGAACAGATCTAAAGGAATTATTCTAAAACTCTAAATACATAAATAAAGGAATCCTGACACTGATTATATAATGTCTGTGTTTTTTTCATTGTTATACCTTATATTTTATCTGGACTTCATCTATCTACTTCAGGTCTCCTATCTTTTCCTAAAACATTAATTGTTCCAGGAAAACTGCCCATACAAATTTTATTTTCTGACTTTGTGAAAACAGGAGAAGTAACACTGTAAGAGAATTAAACATCCTTACAGAGTAACAATGCTACCTTATATAGCATTGACCATTCCTCTGCTATTTCTGCGACCTAAAAAAAGGAATTTAAATTACACAGAATTAAAAAATATCATGCATTTTCCACAGCATGGAATGATTGACACCCAGGGGTCCTTTTTGAGCATCAGTACTTTATTTATGAAACTCATCTATTTTCATACTTGCCATTAGCTTGTCCACAAGTACAGGCATAGTTCATATTACTTTATAATTGGTTATTATGAGCTGATCACACACACTTGTTGCAAGCTGATAGATTACAACTAATAAAAAGCAAAACGTGTGCTACTCTATTCTTTTACTAAAGTCTTGCTATGTCTGTTATCTACATTCTTCTTGCCCAAAATCACCAACTGCTTTTGCTTCAAGGGTAAAGGGCTAGTACATCTGGGCCAAAGTCTTCAAAACTTAAGACACTATCTGCTGCATGTATTTTAAAGTAAAACAGATTTATTAGTTCCATTCTTGATATTATTTTTTGTTATCAGAAAAATCGGAGTACATTTCAAGGGGAAACTTTACTCTCATTTTTCTAAAGATAGCACCTGTCACGAGTGCTATGAGTGCTAGAAACTTTATTAAGTTCCGTGTCAATGATTTTTTTTTTGTTTCAGTTAACTTCAAATATTTCTCATCCTTCACTTTCATGTAAATTATCTTTTCTATATTATGATACTATTAGTTTTTATTTTATTTTCTCATTTTCAGTCTTCCCATTTTTTTCCTTTCTAGAGCTACCTTAATTTTTAGCAGGTGCTTTCACTGTGTTGCCCTATTCCTTGGCACATATAACATTCAGAAAGAATAAATAAAAATGTTAGTTTTTATAATTTCATCCTTCTTTCACTGCATATTTACTAAAACCAATCTTTTACAGCTTTCACACTTTTTTTCCTCTGGTATATTGCCATGGTCTGTAGTGTGAATAAGTTTAAATATATTTGAGCTAGCATTTGCTCTAAAATTCTTTGAAGCTCAATTATCTTCAACAAGAAGAGAAACATGGTATTTGTACAAAGAAATCTCAAAGATCTTGTCATAAATTCAGACTTTGTTAGCAAAAAATACTTGAGAAACAATTTGACTTCCTTGCTAGCAACAATATTTGCCTTTTGCTTGTGTTGGCTTTTATACAGTTTGTCTGAATAGCTCTGATACATTTTGTCAATGATGAATGGAAATGTGTTCACTTACCCTTTTACCTTAATGAGCACAAGAGAAAAGCAAGAAAGAGTGATTTTCAGTGAACTGTCAGCTGAACAGTACAAGGCTACTGTAGGTTCAGGTAAAGGGTTTCAAAGTGTATTTATTTCCGTACACTAGTAATAAAGCTAGTTTAATATAATTGGAAATATTTTATATCAACATTAATCAAATTTATCAACTCTTTTCTCATTCAGAAAAACAGCAACCTTAGAAAGCTGATGTTTAAATTTGTATGGATTGAGTTATGCATGTTAATTATTCATTGGGCTTGATAAGCAAACTAGGGTTTTAAGCAGTTGAACAGTGTGTCAACAAGGCAACACAATAACCAGCTGTGATTTTAGAGTTTGTGAGGAGGTTATTAACTCAGGTTAGTTTTTCATAATATTTAAGACAGAGAAAATTATTTAAATTAATACATACTTAAAATCTACATGTTAACTGAGCTCTCATCCTGTTGACAAGAACTTCTATCCATATTTTTTTTCAACTTCAAGAAAAAATTCAGAATATTGGCTAGTAATATTTTGATTTGTCTTCCTTTTGTCACTGTACAAGTTACTGTAAACAAATTGTGCTTGTTATTCTCTTTTTGTGATATATGATGCTAAAAAATTTGTCTTCCTGTGTGCTAAATGGGAAAGTTTACAATTTGTATTTTGTGACTTCCAAGTATTTAAATTAATGTGCATTAATTTTTTTTTCTTTAAACAACAGAACATTTTGGATTAATATTGATTTAATGGAGCCTTTCTCTGATGTTGCTGACACACTTCTCATTTCTATTAAACTCTTTTGCATTACTTCAAAGTGCTGTTGATTTATGAGTCATAAATATGCAAAGTGATAATTTGCCATGTCTCTAGCATGCCTCTTAACTTTCTGGTTTTGTGTTATTGTTGTGATTGAATTTGTTTGCATATCATTTCATTGCAAGAAAATGCTCTGCAGCTTAACAAATTTTTATTTTAGACATATTTTTGATCACAGAACACTCTGTCTTCGTCTCAGAATCATTACTGGTTCAGTCATGTTTGTAAATGAGATTCCTGTTACAGTGTTAACTTCTTTGCAGTCATTCCTGTTGTGAAAAATCCATAATGTTATTCATATAAACATTCAAATAATGCTCATTAATTAATTTTATTTGTGTTCCCTTTGTTTTCAGAGAGTAATTTTTAATAATGTGCCATGCCTATCAAAAAGAAAAAAAAAAACAAAAAACAAAAAACCCCAGACCTGAATGCATATGCTGTCCCAAACTGGAACATATGCTCATCATTGTAATATTTAAGGTGGTTAGTGTTAACAACATTTAGTAGCAGAGCAAACATAACACTCATAGAATCAACTCTTTCTTACAGAGAAGAGAAACCAGGACAGTAAAGTAATTTTAATTATTTTACATAGAGAAGACAAGCCATGCGATGTACTCTCACATCAACACACTTACTAACCTGTCAGCATTTCTTATATTTCATCCTCATTAATAGAAAACTTACCTTCAGACTTACCCTCAATTGATCTTCCCTTTGTATTTTTATTTTTCGAAAACTCCTTTTTCCTCCTTAATCTTATTTTCAGTTATGTGTTATCTGATATTCAGGAACAGTAAGGAAAAAGAAAGTGGACAAAGGGTTATCTAAAGAGGAGTGTGAAATGAAATTTAAATCTTGTGTCTTTGCAAACCCTTTTCAAATGTACATAATATTCTCTCAGCAACATGATACCTTTCTGTTTTCCTTAATTAAAGAAGTGGAAAAGAGTTATAATACTATATTTATTATTTTCATTTCTTCAATAGCAGCTACTGCTGCAATTCTGGTCTGCTATTTCAATTCATTTTCTCAGTGGAGACCAGCTCTCTATGTTCTTTCTTTTAGGGTCTTTTCACGTGGCACTTCAAAAACCACATAATAGTAATTATATATATCAGTGCGTATGTATATATTTCTTCTTCTGCAGAGCTTTTGGGATAGTCAAACATAAGCACTGGAGATGACTGTAAAATATAATTATGCTATTAAGGAAAACTAAGAACATCACTATTTTCTCTAGAAAATTCACATTCTTGATATTGAATGGACAAAAATGTTGGTATCACATATAATGGCAGCCCTCTTTCCTGGATGAAAACTACATGCAGTGCCATGAAACAACCCCATGCAACACTGCAGGCTGGGAACAGAGTGGCTGAGAGCAGCCAGACAGAAAGGGACCTGGGAATCTGGATTGACAGGAACATGAGCCAGCAGTGTGCCCAGGTGGCCAAGAAGGCCAATGGCATCCTGGCCTGTATCAGGAACAGCGTGGCCAGCAGGTCCAAGGAGGTGATTCTGCCCCTGTACTCAGCGCTGGTGAGGCCACACCTCGAGTACTGTGTCCAGTTCTGGGCCCCTCAGTTTAGGAAGGAGATTGAGGTGCTGGAGCAGGTCCAAAGGAGGGCAACCGGGCTGGTGAAGGGACTTGAGCACAGATCCTATGAGGAGAGGCTGAGGGAGCTGGGGCTGTTCAGCCTGGAGAAGAGGAGGCTCAGAGGAGACCTCATCACTCTCTACAACTACCTGAAAGGAGGGTGTAGCCAGGGTGGGGTCAGTCTCTTCTCCCAGGCAGCTCCCAGTAAGACAAGAGGGCATGGACTTAAGCCCTGTCAGTGGAGGTTTAGGTTAGATATTAGAAAGAAATTCTTTACAGAGAGGGTGATCAGGCATTGGAGTGGGCTGCCCAGGGAGGTGGTGGATTCTCCATCCCTGGAGGTTTTTCAAAAGAGACTGATGTGGCACTCAGTGTCATGGTCTGGTAACCACAGTGGTAGTGGGTTAAGAAGGGTTGGACTTGATGATCTCAGAGGTCCTTTCCAACCTGGACGATTCTGTGATTCTGTGATGCCTGTGAGTTTTCACAATAATGACACTGTAAAGAAGATAATCTCTGCAAAATTTAATAGACACATTGAAGCAGAAGGAGGAAAAAAACCCCACAAACATAAAAAGAATCAGGCCTTAAGACAGAAATTTCAGAGATTTCTTGATGTAAAAGAAGTCTGTAGAAATACACAAAAGGTTACAATCATAATAGTCCAAAGAGAGCAACAACAACAAACTCCACATAAAATAGATGTCTAGTATGGTAATATTTTAATGAATGCAAAGCATCTCATATTGTTAACATAAATTCCAATCAAAGTATAGAAAACCTTAGAATCTGTCCTCTCCCAAGCATTCTAGTTGAGTGTTGGTTTTTTTTACTTAAGTGTTGTAATCCTGCAAAGTATTATTAAGTCATAAAAACCCTCTGCATGGACAGAATATGTATCTAGGAGCCAGAAAATCACTGTTTCAGATAGCTTAACCTGACTCTTGTCTAGATGGAGATGTGGATCAGCTGCATCAAAGAGCTGCTATAGTTAGCTGGCCCCAGCAGTGCTCTAAGGAACGCAGAAAGACAGAGTTCCTTTAGCAGCAGTTGAGAACTGCACTAAACCTGAAATATGAATCTACATACATTAAAGCTCACATCATGCAAGGCAAGTAGGCTTCCTGGAACTCAGATCATTTTAATTTCACTGATGGTAAAATACTGGGGAGTCATTATATGATTACATAGTAACATCAATTTATTGTATAACTTCAGCATAAATTCTGAAGCACCTAGGAAATATATTCTCGGTATGCTTTAATTAATAAACCTCATTTGCAGATTTCAAGATGATCAGGACCATGGATATATTTTAACTTCATTACATACCCAAGATTAGATTGGGTTTTGTGGTTTAATTTTAATTTCAATAATTTTTTCATTACATTGAGATAAAATTTGGGAAAAGTAGTAACTACAATTACAAAGAGCAGACATTATGAAAGAACTCATTTTAACAACATAAACACATTGTCACAGTTTAACACTGGCCCAGCAATTAAACTGAATGACAGATGTTCTCTATTAATCCCCTTCCCCTCCCTGATAAAGAAAGGAGAGAGAATAAGGGAGAAAGTCTTATGGGTTGGAAACCAAACTACACAGATTTAATGAAACAGTAATGATAAAAAGGAAAAAAATTACTAAATATGTACAAATATACAGGAAAATTGATACCACGTTCCTCCCCCCTTTTCCCCAGTAACTCTCACGTCACAACCGAGGCTGCAGGGCAGCCCTGGGAAAGTCCAGGCTGGAAACCTGGAGCCAGCAGCAGTTGGGAGCTGGAGGCAGGAACACACAGATTCAGGCTGGCACGGATCAGGACCACAGGCAGAGGAACGGACAGACTCCTCCCAGGGTGCCAAAGCAAACAGGGACAGGTGAAGAAGGAAGTGAAGGAAGGAATGGCTTTGACCCTCGTGATCCCTCAGATTTCTACTGAGTATGACGTGTATGGGATGGAATACTCTGTTTGGTCAATTTTGGCATCTATCTTGTCCGGTCCTCCCTGCGGGAGGTTTTGCAGGTGTGACCTCTTTACTCCTTTTCTCCTTCTGGAGGGCAAAATGTTCCTCAGAGCTGAGCAGTGTCCTTGGCTCTGCACACCAGTCTCTGGCAGTAACTATAAACATCCAGTGTTATCAGTCCTAGAAGCAGACACTGTCTGAGAAACTTGCTTTTAATTTCAGCAAGTGCAGCTACTTACAAGAGACTTAGCTGAAAGCCAAAGTACAAGACAGAAAATTACCTTTATCCTGGCCCAAACCAGGACATACATAAAAAAACAGTTTTCAAATATACTATTGTTTTAAAAATCTTCAATTAAAAAAAAAAAAAATTCACAAACTCTATACATATTATCTGGGATATATGATAGTTTATTTCTATATGCTGTAAATATTAATTCAATAATTCATTGCAAGTCATTAACACCATCATTCAGATCATGATGTTCTTCAGAGTTAAATTGATGATAGTTGACATATTTTAAGTAGAAACGAGGACAATCACACGAATAGAAAAAATCTATGTTAAGAGATCATGCACTGAAAATGAAGATCACTATGTATTCCTATTAAAAGCATAAATAATCCTGAAGGATAAAAGCATAATAGAAAGGATGCCTGAAAGGCATTTATTCAATAGAAAACCAATAGCACACTCTGAAAGTCAAGAATGATGAAAACAGCAAGAAGGAAGCATGGAAAATTTTATAAGATACAATAAAATAATTCAAAAAACTTGTGATTTCAAGCAAAAGAGAAAACATTATCTATGGTCATAATAAAGTTTGAAGACTTTTGCAAACTTTCTAAGGAAAGTTTGGTTAAAAACTAACTTAAATACAGACTTCTAGACTTTACGTTATCTAGGGAGATTTATTCTTCAGTGTTAAAAACCTATCCAATATACAAATGTTCAACCTGCTAGGAGCTGGTGAAGTATCTAAGGTCGCTTCAATGACACTCTGTGTTTTACCTGGACACTTTATTTATGATGAGAGACTGACAGGGAAAAAAAAAGAGATACAAAGTAATCAAACCGCACAAGATTTTTCATCCTTGCTTAGGAAACCCATTTGTATCTGCGGTGGGGCCGGAAAAAATAGGAGTGTGATAGTGTGATACTGCAGGTGATTCTAAGGGGGTTTTTTTTGTTGTTTTTGTTTGCTTGTTTGTTTTCTTCAGACTATGATTTTCAGTCCTGTTGTGACTTACTTAAGTGCCTTTTTCCACTGAGCCCCCAGTCAGAGGTTGCTACCAAATGTCTATGAAGTAAGCTGCGACAGAGAGAAAACAGATATAGCAAGAAAACTGACGTAGTTTTGTCCCAGAACAAAAAATTAAACACTGAGAACCATTACTCAGCTACAAGCACATACAGTAAAAGTGCAGTAAAGTGGTCTTTCTGCAGGGTAAATTTTAAGGATTCACTTGAAAAATTAAGAATTTTTTTTAGGAAATTCAGACTTTGATAATGCATGTAGAAGCTTGGAGTGAGAGTTGGAGGCCAGCTCACTGCGTAGACTTCAAAATCTTCTACCTTCTATTTCAGGCATGTAGGGACAACTTAGGTACAGGAAATAGTGTAGTACTCTTGGTATTGCACCCTAATGCCAAAGAAGATAGTAAATCTCTATGTGCCATTCAGTTCTACCTGTACATTTATAGAGGTGAAATGGACTTGTTCTGCACTCCCATCCACTGCTGGATGTAAGTAAAGCAGATGAGTAAATAATGGATATTTGCACAACATTGCTTTGTAGGCAAAGCCTAAATACTCTGGGCAAGTAGCTTTTACAGTTTCAAGTTCAATGAAGACTTCTTTATCAATTCTTGAAGAATATATGAAGATATGTATTAACACTATGAAAAGCGTTTTTTGCAACTTGAGGGAACTTTGCTCGAATTTGCTAATATGTTTTATGCACCAGGTGTAAAACCACAGTAAAATTTTTATCTCTAGGTGGCTGTTTTGCAAATGAGTTGAACATGAGGATAAGAAGTAATAATAAATGCCTCTTGACAGTTTTGAAATTCTAAAACTGAAATTCTGCCATGCTCTTGTCAAGGTATAGAGATAAGGATGCTCCCTTACTACACAGGGCACCACAGTTTCATTGTGGCTGCATGGAGACATAATGGTCCTGTAGATTTCTTTGTTTTATGTGAGACTGTGACTATAATTAAACTGAAAAAGTTCATAAAAGAAGAGAAGACATCATCATTTTTCATTCAGTGATACATACCAGCAGTATCTTTAGTTTATATCATTATATGACAGCAGCTGACAACCAATTAAGGAAAGTCACCAGAGTAAATTTAGCTACAGCAGGCTGTGAAACAGAACTGAAAAATATTTCACATTCTTGAAGCCAAAGTAGCTCTGATTTGCCCTGCAGTAAATGTCTGCTGCAAGACAGACACAGGTAGTGCTCTGCATCTCATTTTTGAGGGCAGCAGGGAGAAAGTACTGCAGAGTTATCGAGCAATTATGGGAAGAACTGAAAGGACAAGATTTGTAGCATCTGACAATGAGACGAATGGACCTCATTGCAGTGAGAGATAAGAGACGACACCTGCACTTAACAGTAGCAGGTCCTGGATTGCTTATATCTTTAAATGGTAAAAATGTAAAACATTATGCCAGAATGCAGAAATCATTGTACCAGGTCAGCCACACTCCAAGGCTGTAATGAACTGTATGCAGGTGGAAGAAAAGGCACATAGAGGACTTTCACATCCTTACATATCAGTGGAGATTCTGTCCTGTGCTGATACTGTTGAGTTTCTAGACAAGGTTATGCAAAATTGAGCAGCATAATGAAACCATATATCAGAAATGCTGGATAGAAAGATACAAAACTGTATTTGCTGCAAAAACAGCTACTGAGCCAAAGCAGCAGCACACAAGTTATATTTCACCCTGTAGGTATTCAGGTCAGTAGTAAGGAATATTTCTGCTTCACAGTCAGGAGACCTGGCAGGACTTCACTCATGCTAAGCTGAAATAATTCAGTAGTTTCTAGAAATAAAAAAATTTGGTAGTTTTAGAAAGTACCTTCTCTTACCCATTTTCTAGCTTTCCTACTTGTCCCTGCAGGGGAGTTGGAAATAGCTGGAACTTTCCCTTCCTACCTTAGTCATTCTATTCTATGGCAATTCAAATGTTTATTTGTTATTCTCTTTCCTGACTCAAACAATGTTTTGAGAAAATTATGTCTATTTATCTGTATTAAAGCCTAAGTTTGCATGGCTATAAAAGATCTTCTGAAGTTAAATCTTAAGGCTACTTTTACTCTATCTCAATAATATGATGATTGACTCCATAATGCAAACACAAACCTCTCAGCTAATATTTAATCTCAAAATCACTAAAAAGTTACATTTTGGTGTACCTTGTCAGAAAGTCTGCTAAAAAATTACAGCAAAAAATTTTATCTAATGTTTATGTTTCTGTACTGCATGGAGGAAATGCCAGGGCCAAAGTTACTTATGCTTGCAAAGAAATAAGCAATAAGTAAAATTAACTGTGCTTTAAGTAGAGAGGCACTCTTGGTAAGTTTATAGCTGACAGTGAGCCAGGAGGAAGTGCTGATCTTCCTGAAAGTATTAAGATTCTGTAGAGGGACTTCAACAGTCTGGATCAATGGGCTTAGGCCAATTGTATAAACTTCAACAAAGCCAAGTGTCAGGTCCTGCAGTTTAGTCACAACAAACCCATGCAGCACTACAGTTTTGGGGATGAATGGGTGGAAAGCTGCATGGCATAAAGGATCTGGGGGTGCTGATCAACAGTCATTATGAATGTAAGCCAGCAAGTACCCAGCTGGCCAGGAAGGCTAACGCCTGATACAACCATCCTGGTTTGTGTCAGGAATAGTGTTGTTAAGAGGGGTAGGGAAGTGAAGTGATCATCCCCTTGTACTCAGCACTGGTGAGGCTGCTCCTTGAATACTGTGTTCAGTTTTGGGTGCCTCAATACAGGAAAGGCATTGAGTTGCTGAAACAGGTCTAAAGAAAGGCAACAAAGATGGTGAAGAGTCTGGAAAACAAACCTTATGAGGGGTAGCTAAGAAAATGGGCTATTTTTTCTGAGCAAAAACAGGCTGAGGGGAGACCTTAACTCTCTCTAAAACTATGTAAAAGGGGGCTGAAGTGAGAGGGACGTCAGTCTCAGTAGTAACTAGCTGTAGGATAAAAGGAAGTGTCTTCAAGTTAAGTCAGGGGAGGTCTAGTTTGAGTGTTAGGAAAATCTTCTTTAAGGAAACAGTTACTGAGGACTGGTAAAGACTCAGGAAGTGGTTGAATCACCATTCATGAATGTGTTTTCAAATCTTATAGATACAGTGCTTAGGGACATGGTTTAGCAGTGGACCGGTAGAGCTAGGTTAGTAGAGTTAGGTTAAAGTTTGGACTGGATGATTTTATAGGTTTTCCCAATCTGAGCAGTTCTGATTCTATGACACATGGTTAGCAATTTCATAGAATCATAGAATCATAGAATTTTCAAGGTTGGAAGGGACCTTGAAAATCACCTAGGTCCAACCCCCTTGCTGTGGGCAGGGACACCTCCCACTAGATCAGGTTGCTCAGAGCCCTGTCCAGCCCGGCCTTAAAACCTTCCAGGGATGGGGCTTCCACCAACTCTCTGGACAACCTGTTCTAGTATTTTACCCCCCTCCTGGTGAAGAACTTCTTCCTAACATCTAATCTAAATCTACCCTCCTCTAGTTTGAAACAATTCCCCTTAGTCCTATCACTACCTGATATCCTAAAAAATCCATAAGCAGCTTTCTTTTAGGTCCCCTTCAGATACTGGAAGGCTACAACAAGGTCTCCTCAGAGCCTTCTCTCCAGACTGAATAACCAGAGGACAGCCACTAAAATGATCAGAGGGCTGGAGCACCTCCCTTATGAAGACAGGCTAAAGAAGTTGGGGTTGTTCAGCCTGGAGAAAAGGAGGCTCCAAGGTGACGTTATGGCAGCCTTCCAATATCTGAAAGGGGCCTAAAAGAAAGCTGGTGTAGGGCTTTTTACATGGATGTGTTGCGAGAGGACAAGGGGAAATGGTTACAAACTTGAGGAGGGGAGATTTAGGTTAGACATTAGGAAGAAATTCTTTAATTTCAGCATAATGAGACACTGGAACAGGTTGCTCAAAGAAGTTGTGGCTGCCCCCTCACTGGAATTATTCAAGGCCAGATCGGGTGGGGCTTAGAGCAAGCTGGTCTAGTAGAAGTTGTCCCTGCCTGTGCAGGGGAGTTGGAAATAGGTGATCTTTGACAGCCCTTCGACACTGATCATTCTATGATTCTACTATTCTTAATCTGAAACTCTTATTCTATTGAATTTTTTATTTAGATGTCCATTCTTACTTGTTTCTGTTTCTTGCTTTTATATTAAATTCAGCCAATATTCCCAGACACGTATATAAGAATATTACACATATATTTGTGTGTATAAATATATATATTATATATATACTATTTTTGTAGTTAAAAAGTATTAATTACAAGACCTTTCACTATAAATAACTACTTTTCACTTGTCTCACTTAAAAATTTCATTCTGTTGTAATATCGTTTTTAAGAAAAAAATTCCATTCAGGTAGAAGGCAGTGAAAACTCTTTACCATATGATACATAATGTTTTGCTGAAGGATTGTGCTTGATAACATTAAAGTAGCAGTTTTCTTTATAATTTGTAATTTGCTAAGGAATTTTCTTTATACTGAAACATTCATGATTTGGATCCATAGAAGCACTCTTTTGTTCTCTGGTTTCACAGGGTCTAAATTAAAGACACATCATTATTTATTTTTCAGCAGTATTGGAAACATGCTAACTTTGTTAAAAGATTTATTTTAAGGAGAAATTCTGGATGTTACAGATCTGAATGTTTTCCCTTGGTAACATATTGCGATGGAAAGCAAACAAATCACACGTAGAGAAATAGATAATATTACAGGGATTTATGGGTCTGCAGAGACATTTGACTTGATTGCTACCTGTATCAACATAAAGAGTTTACAAACAAAATATTAATGGGTGTTCAAAACCACCTTTTTTTCAGATTAAAAAAAAATAAATTACAAATCCAGGATTTTCGTTAGTTTATCATAGTTCATCTGATATTGTCTGTATTTTCAAAACATAATAAAACTTTTCCATGTTTTACTTTCTTTTTTAACAAATACATGTCAGGTTACAGGGAATTTTCTAACCCAGATTAATCTGACAGTTGAATATGATGGCCTCTGAATGAACTCATTCTGAATAACCACAAAGAAAGAACAAAGCATATTTTATTATGCATAATTTAACTTTTATTAACACTTGACTTCAAGAAAGCAATGAACTTCAGTACACTTGCTGAATTTCATTGTCATCACTCAACTCTCAATTTGAGAGAGGGTAAGTCTCCAATATACTTCTGTCACATTGTGCTCCTTATTCAGGAGCACAAAATAAATCCCAAGCCTTGGCTTTATTATCACTCAGATAAATAATTTTATCCTGAATTTATCTATACTGATTTTGAAGCCGTTCTGGATGCCTCTAAGAAGGTATATTCAAGGAAAGAACAAAATAAAACAAACAAGCTAAGATCCAATTTTGTTACTCATAGAAAACATTAGATAAATTTCATGATTTCTTCTTAAAAAATGGAATGTTTTGCAGCACTCTCATAGGTATTAAAAGCATTTTCCAAAAATCAAATATGTTCATTTTAAAAATGTCCTGTTAGAAATCAGACTGCTTTTTCATTTGTGGAGAGGAAGACAAAAGGGAGAAACAGGATGATATATTCTGTTTCTGAAAAGTAATCATGTTAGAAAGATGCACAAATAGAAAAACAGAATGCACAATTTTAAGTAGATAATTAGTTGCTAGAGATTTTTTGCTTCAGTAAGAGATCATCAGTTTTGTGTCCTTTTTCCCTTGTCTATTCTAAAAAAAAAATCCATTATTAATTATATTAAAGGTTCTTTACAAGGCTGATCACCTTGTAAAATTCAGTGGGCGTTTAAGTGTTTCTAACTGAAAAATTCTTATGAATGGGTGTGGAAGTTTCTTAAATGTTGAACTCATGTGACTGATGAAGTTTTATTTGGTTTTAGAGCTTAGCATTATTAGTTCTATTTTGTTTCTAGATCATGTATTCATCTCAAATTTGTTGATTTTAATGGCTTTAGAACAGTCTTTGAGGCACTGCTATTTACTTACAACCATAAGTACAATGAGAAATTAACGAAGCTCCACTGTTTTTCTCATAACCATTAAGATGAATCCTTTCTTCTGTAAGTTGTGTGTAATTGAGTGATACTCTCTGCTGGAGGCTGCAGCCTAAGGCAAGGTTGCTGCAGCTCCATACTGCCCAGGAGCAATGAGCAGGGATGTTGAAGATGCATTCCCAATAAGCACATGCACACAGAACACGTGTATCCACAACAACTGTACATTTATACACAGAGATCACAGAATGGACACACTCAGCACTTACATGAACACAGATAGCATCAGTGTCCTCATCCTGCTTCTTTCTTTGGCTGAGCAAAAGAGAGATCTTCCAGTGAGAATATATTCACAGATACAAGTACAAGGTGAACAAGTACAACAACAGTTTGGCCTAGACTCAGTCTGCCCAGTAGCTGGTCTGGATCTAAGTCTTCCTGTTGCTGGGACATGGACATACAGGACCACATGACTGCAGCACCTGCCAGTAGAGACTTCATTGCATGTGCATGTGCAGACCCATGGGGACGCACAGTCTCCTGGTTTGGGCCAGGATAAATGGACATTCTCACATCTGGAGATGGCGGGGACATCGACAATTCCACCATGGGTTCACCTTTAGAAACACACTCACAATCTTGGCTCCAGGCCATTTCATTTACTCTCTGGCTAGTCAGGCTTGATGCTTGTTACTGATCACAACTCTTATACATCTGCATTTGGTCCAGTCCCTGGCAGCACTGCCCCATGGGCTGCTATGACCTGAAGTCCCACTCTAGTTATTTGCATCCAAGTCCAATCACTCTTTTCTCTCCAATTCCCTTGTACCAGGGCCTACTGAGCTGTGGTCAGACTGTAGTGTTTGGCACTCAGACCCTACCCCTTCCTCTCCCCTCAAGACTGAACAGACAGTCCATCAAGCAAGAAAGGACTTAGAAATGGCATTTTATAGGTCAGGACAGTTTGCACTGATAAGCTGCAGAGCACTGCCAGACAAGCATAATGACCAGCCATGTGTTTACATGAAACAAGCCCCTTTTATCACATTATTACAATATTTTGACAATATTATTATATTCTCCCCTGTGAAGACAGGCTGGGACAGCTGGGGTTGTTCAGCCTCATGAGGAGGCCTTATATCAGCCTCCCAGCACCTGAAGGGGGCCCAGAGCAAATCTGGGGAGGGAATTTTTACAAGGTTATGTAGTGACAGGAAGAGGGAGAGGTGGTTTTAAGATTAAAAAAAATGTAGATTTTGATTACACATTAGGAAGAAAATATTTAGAGTGAGTCTGGTGATACAGTGGAAGACCAAAAAAGTGGATGCCCCCTCTTTGGCAGCCTTCAAGACCAGATTGGACAGGGCTTTGAGCAGCGTTGTCCAGTGGGAGGGGTGGCTGCAACTAGGTGATCTTTAAGGTCCCTTCCAACCCAAACTATTCTATGATTTTATGATTTTCCTTTTTTTGATCCTCCTCAAATCATCTACCTCCCTTACTTTCCACACTTTTTCTTCCTCTCTTTAGCAGCCCAAAGAAAGTTGTGTGCAATCCTAAACAGCTCTTTTTCCTTCATCCTATAATGCATCTCATACCTCCAGGAAGTGACTCCACTCCGTCTCAAAGGTAGTTTGGAGACCTGATCCCCTTGACCATCCCTGATGAGTTTCATTCTTGGTGCAGGAGCTGAGAGTCTCCTGGGGCAGCCCTGGGAAGCGCCCATATAGTGTGTTCCTTCAGTCAGGTTCCCACCAGCCTTTGTGCTGTGTGCTCCTTTATAGATGAGTAGATGAGCTTTCATCACATAACATTACACATTGAGGTATGAATTTGTACATACTGACATAAATTTCTCAGCCTCAGGCAATGTCTTCAAATCAATTGTTGTTAAGGACAAATTTGTTGCCCATTATCCTTTTTTTCTTTAGGCATGAACTTTTAGATATTAATAGTTAAAGACTGAATAAACTCATCCTGATAACAGAACTATTTTCCTTGCAACTTAGTGATTTTAACTGGAGAAAAAAAGATATACAATGTTGCATGAAGCATCTAGAAATAGCTTTTCAACATGAACATTGACAATGAAAATTAATTTCCATACCTGACCAATCAAAGGTTAAGAGGCAGAATTTTACTTGTGATGCTCAGAGCATTCATACTCTCAGTGTCATCATCCACAATCTATCTTTTCACTAATTTAATCTATTTTTATATTGTATGTGAGTGTGTGGTTGGTGTCTCAAGATGGCCTAGTGAATGCCTTATAGATCTTGTGGATTATGAGCAATTAGAATCATGATTTCTGAGAGTCATTATCTAAACTGCTCCCTCAGATCCATGTTATACTACATTTGAAGATCATTCCACATGTTCAAACGTTAATTTTCACACTATTTCATAGTTTCCACAGACAACCCACACCACAGTGGTCTGTATGACAGTTTATTACACTGATATAATCAGGTGAATAATACAAGATATGTGACCCAAAGGCTTTTTGTTCCCTGAAGCAGTTCTCCTGGTAATATCCCTGCAGTAATTATGAAGAATCTGCAATGATGTGCAGAGATGCTCTTTTCTCTGACACCCTAGAGGATTCTACAGAGACACGTCCTTGGACTTAACTAGATTGATGTCCTACAGGTCTTTTTTTAGTACAGTGTATGTTGATAATTTTTTATTCTAATGTCTGTGGACCTCTTCAGAGAGTGATGCCCTTGAACCCCTGCCAAAGTGATTCCCTGAAGGCCTTGTATTACACAAAGATGGCTCGTCCCAAATCTTTCAGAAAAGGGAGTTTATTACTGTTGAAGATTTTTAAGAAGGTGATGAGTCCTGCAGTGTATATTTGCCCAGAATTCTTGACTGACAAAGCCTTTGAGAAAATTTCATGCAGTAATTTTTCATTTCTATTAGTTTTATTAATATAGGTTTGTTTTTTTTTTTTTTTTTTTTTTTTTCCTTTGTCATTCCAAAGCACTTTTGCTAAATATTGTCCTCATTTATAAAATCTCTTGTGTATTTCACATGTTCAACATTACAGTCTTATCAAACATGGATTATTATTATTGAGTATAAGCAACATAGCATATCAGAAGATCTGCAGCTGTGGAAATATACCAAAGCTGAAAAGCTTTCACTCAAAACAATTTCCAAGTAATAATTCAATAAAATCAGTGGAAATATGTGACCTGGGCCAGACAAGATCACTGCTTCATAGCTTGATGCAGACACATACTGAAAGAAGTGAGACCTACATATTTTCTCTTCCATGTTACGCACAATTAAATTTAAAATTAAAATAAAATATCAACATAACAGGAGGTAGAAAGATAGACAGTGAACCCTTAGTATGGATTAAGATAATCTTGGTTTGCTTTAGAACTCATGAGTGGAACAGGGACACCTTCCCCTTGACCAAATTCCTTAAAGCCCCATCCAGCCTGGCCTTGATTACTTCCAGGGAGGGGTCACCTACAACTTTTCTGGGCAACTTGTTTCAGTGTATCACTATCTTCACAGAAACAATTTCTTCCTAATATCTAATCTGAATCTACTCTCTTTCAGTTTAAAACTGTTCTTCCAACTCAGGACCTCAAGGCATTTTCATAATTTTCATTTGAAGAATGAAAATCTTCACTCTTTTAAAAGCAAAAAAATAAAACTTTTTTTACACAGTAATTTTTTTCATAAACTCACATACAAATAAAGTGTCTTAACAATAGTCCAAGTCACACCTTCTTACTGGCTTTTGAAGGTAATCTTAATAATTTTGAATCTTTTGCTTCCAGATTTATGAGTATTTCAACAACGGTATTATCTCTTTAGAGCATCTGAAAAGGAAAAGCAGCACTGTAAGATTGTGAATAATTTCCTGTTTCCCTGGTGATATGTCACTGCATTTAATTTCAACCTATTTTTTATATAGCTCTGTGGTGTATTATTCATGGACTCACAAGTTTCCCTTGCTGAGACAACTTTATTCATTTAAGGGTTCATATATATACTCTAGCCCACAAGACCCTCCCAGTTTTCTCCCACCAAGGCCCAGTATTTTTCCACTGTTTTTCCAGTCGTTTTCCACCATTCCTTCTAGTAAACAAGGAAACTTCATTAGCCCATTCCTTTATTATCACCCACATTAAATTTGCCACCTCCCACATAGCTCCATATTAATATTTGCGAATAAACTACAGGGGAAAAAAAATCTCTTATTTGCAATATCCATGAAAGAAGCAGTGTTTAAGAAGGTGTCACGTGGGGTGCTGCAGATGTAACAGTTGATGTTCATTCACAATATCCACAGATGTAGAGTTTAATTGAAAGATCTGCCTCCCTTCCTCTGAAATAAAAAAGGAAGGAAAAAATCATGTTTAGCTTTCATTTATCCTGATAATTTTCATAAATATGATCCACAATTAGACTTGATAGCTATACTAGAATACCTTCAATTCAGAGTGATCTAATGAGCTGATATTTGTTTCCAAACTGCAATATAGCCAGAAAACCCACATGCAGAGTTAAAGAAAGATTTTTACAGGAAGATCAGCAATTATATCGAGTTTCACATAGGAAACTCTCTGAAGCGGGTCCAGAGGAGAGCAAGGAAGCTAGTGAAGAGACTAGAGGGAAAGTCTTATAAGAAAAAACTAAGAGATTTCTAGTTTAACATGGAGAAGGGGAGATTCAGTGTGGACCTTATCACTCTCTACAGCTATCTGAAGGAAGCTGTAGTCAAAGCTTTTCTCCCAGGCATCTGGTGACGGGATTAGAGGCAAGGGCCTGAAGCTGCTCCAGGGGAGGTTTAGGTTGTATATCAGGAAAAACTGCCTCACAGAGAGGCATTGGAATGGACTGCCCAGGGAAGTGATGGACTCATCATCCCTGGAAGTGTTTAAGGAAAGGCTGGATGTGGCACTTAGTGCCATGGTTTAGCTGATGTGGTAGTAGGTCATAGGCTGGACTTGATGATCTCAGAGGTCTTTTCCAGCCTCAATAATTCTGGGATTCTGGGATTCTGCAATGTGAAATACCACTGCAGACCACTTCTGGGAAGTCTTCTCAGAGTGGCTCCACTGAGTCTCCCTCTGCATGTGCTGTAGTAGCTGTTCTACATGCAGGAAACTCTTTGAGATTCATTTTTCCAGAGGAGGATTCCATATGACACTTGAGAGTTTCTTTCCTTGTCCTGTTAGTTTGTGTACATTTCATGAAATGGTTATGTAAAATTTACATGAAAAGCCATTAGCCTTGGAACCAGAACTCATTGGTGTGCTTTGGGAAAAGAGTCTGCTGCCACTCCAGAGCATGTCCTTTTCCAAGTTTGTGTTTCAAAAGAACAGAAAAAATCTAGAATTTTTAGTAGCCATATGCATAACTATATAAGGATCTTAAGCTCAGATTGACTTTGTCCTTGAACTTTGAACTGAAGCCTCTGAGATCCACCTTTTCCTTATGTCTTACTGGTTACCTTTAATCAGCTACATTCTGCCTCTTATATTTCGGCCTCTATCAAATCGTTCTATCTAACCATTTTAACCAGGTATAAATTTTAATTCTGTTTCTAATTTCATTTATACACTGCATAGGGAACAAACACAACTCTACTAAGAATATTTTTTCTGATTATAGGTTAAGAAGTTCAGAATAATTTTTTAAATATTAAGTAAGCAAATAATTAAGGCATATATATGAACTACCTTAGAATAAAAATCTGTCATGGTTAAATGCTGGGCTAGCAATTAACTGAATGACAGATGCTCTCTATTAATACCTCTCCCTAATAGAGAAAGAGGAGAGAATAAAGGAAAGAGACTTATGGATTGGAAACTATGCTACCCAGCTGAAATGAAACAGAAATAATAAAAAAGTAACAATTATTAAATATATACAAATATACACAAAAGTGGTATCAATTTCCTCCCTTCTTCCTCACCCAGTAATGCTTATGTCACCACCATGGCTGCAGGGCAGGCCCTGAGAAAGTCCAAGGGTGGGCTCCTGGAATCAGCAACAGACAGGAGCTGGAGGCAGGAACAAATGGCTTCAGGAGACACAAATAAGGATCAAAGTCAGACAGATGGATAGAATCTTCCTAGGATGTCAGACATGGTCAAAAAAGAAGAACTTGACCCTCAAGATCCCTCAAATTTATGCTAAGTATGATGCAAATAGGATAGAATACTCCATTTGTTCAGTTTTGGTCATCTGTATGCTCCTCTTCTCTCTAAGGGAGGGTTGCAGGTCTGAAACTTTTCCTCTTTTTCTCTTTCCAGAGCAAAAGATGTTTCTTCATAACTGAGCAGTGGGCTTGGTTCTGCATACCATTCTCTGGCCAGAACTATGAACATTGAGCATTATCAGTCCTAGCAGCAGGCACTGACAGAGAAACTTGCTGTTAATTTCAGTAAGTTCAGCTACTTAGCAGAGAATTAGCTGAACATAAAATTACAAGACAAAAAATTAATTCTATACTGACTCCAACCAGGACACAATCCTAATTCACAACCCTATTTTTACCTTGCTGATCTTGAAGCACATGTATGCTTAAAAATCAGGCCAAGATATTGCTGAATTTAAATATTTTTATTTTTTGATGCATATTTTAGATAGAAAAATCCAAGGAAGGAATAAAAATTATTTTTCCTGGTAAATTTCCTGGTAAATACTGAAACATTTTTATAAATCTGCAACACTGCTTCTATCTCATATCATTTTCTTCATTATTACTTTTTTGTGGCTCAAAGGAATAAGTAACTTCATGGAATTTTAGCAAATATAATGGCATGTTTTATCAAAGAAGATCACACAGCAGCACTGCTGTATTTGTATTACCTGATATTTTGAGTATGTTCTTCTTGCTTAATGCATGTATATTGATCTCCTGCGGACAGCTGGGTTATGCTACTCCTTTCACAGGTGTCTGATGTTTTTAGTAGAAACAAACATCAAATATGACATTACTTTAACACTGCATCCAAAAATTTTTTATTTCTGTTGTCATGTCTTTCCTATAGGCTCTAGTTGGTTGAGATTTGCAACTGTCTCAGAAAGATCAGTCTGTGCTTCCTATCATTTACTGTAAAAAAAAAGCAAAAGAAAGAAAGGTAGAGTGAGAAGCAGATAATTCTGTCTAGGAAATGTATATGTTCTTGTCACCAGTTCATACATTTCAGTATCATTGCATTAAAGATTTCCAAAAGAATAAAAGAAAGGATAAAACTGGTTGAAATAGGCAGCTGACAATTCTCTCTGAGGTTACATACTCTGCATTAGTGAAGTTATAAAGTCAAGGTTATTAGTTAAATTATCTAAGTGAATGTAATAAATCCAAGGTGCATTTTATTGCAGCTCATTAAGTTGCTATGGCATATAAAAATGTTAAATACATTTATAGTCAATCAAATAATAGCATAGAGGATCTGAACCAAAATCTTGCAGAGCCAGAAAAAGAAGGACGGGTCTAAAATAGATATTTTGGTTATGCTACTATGAGAGTGACATTCTGCTAGAAATCTTATAAAAGTCATTATAAAATCCTTTATTTTTTTTTATCATGGAACACAGCTATAGTAATGAAATGCAAATCTGCTTTACTCTGACATTTTCAGAAAAAAAAACAAAAGCAAAACACACCAAGGATGCATATCTGGAATGACACAAGAACACAAGTAGTTTGTTTTTTTGTTGTTTGTTGTTTTTTTTTTCCTGGTAGGCTATGCATTAATCATTGTGGAACAGATAATTTATATTTATGACGTTTACTGGTGTTTCCTTTGAGGAAAAACAGCACAGTCTCTGCTGAAGACAATCGTAGAGCTGCACCAGTGTTTAAATGCTGAAAGGAAAAAGAAGAGGACATGGAGTGGTAATAATTTTTTGGGCTTGGGAGAAACTCATTGTAAAAAAGCCATAGAGAGTGTAGGACAACCTAGAAACAGCAAAGAAATTTATAATTACAAGATCAAGCAGATTATGCTATTTCTTGAGACAATGTAAAATCTGAAGAGAACTCTTTGTTCTCCCAAGCAAATCATATGGTTGCCCCTTTAATTTAACTTGGTAATTACAACCAACAAAGTAGCTTGGCAATTATGAGCTTTTTGTGTTAAATCCAATGATGTTGACAGTTGTTACAAAATTAAGACAGTGTGGAAAGGTGGAAGGCTGAAACAAGAAACTGTTATCTGCAGTACAGCATGATGCAGCAGTTACCATGTGAGAAGTAACTCTGAGGTTAGAGGAAAATGCCAGTCCTTTCACTGCATTTGCTAAGACCTGGAGTACATTATTTTCAAAGAAGCTGAGCAGGTATGCTAATACAAGTAAAACATGGTCCTAAAAAAGGTTTACAGCCATGATTACGTCCATGAGGATTGTTAGCTTCCATCTCCTCCACACGAGTTATTTTGCTTTATATTTGACCTGGGTTTCTTATTTCTAAAGAAGGAGGTTGTTCACTCACCTAAGTTCCATAGAGAAGGTAAAACCATGAACCATTCAAGCCATAGAAGACCTTTGTTTTACCAGACAATCTCTCCTGCATACCTTTCTGTCATCCAAACAACCTTTGTCAGGATTGTTCTTTTGCCTTGACTCAGGAAAGCTGTTGAAAAAATCAGATGGTGCCACTATGCCTGAAACAACAAAGGGAACAAAGAACAGCAGAAAGTATTGAATATTATTTTGAATGCTCACTTTGTAAATAAAGCTACAAATGTTCCTTTCTGATCAATGACTTCAGGGACTTCTAGCACAAAGGACAAAACCAAATTCAGATCACTTGTTATGCTAGTAAATCTCTGCCAGAATCCCAGTATAAGGTGGTAGAAAAGGGAGATTGATTGACCTTTAGAGTAGCAAGACACTGGGTAAAACAAATTGCCTGTGTTTGCTGTCCTTGACATACTCTAAATCCCTGATGTTCTGCTTAAGTGAACTCTTTCTAAAATAAAAATGCATCAATTCGTGACAATTCTTGATGTTGCCCAAATAATTCATGTCTCAATAAGTGACAAAAAAACAGGATATTACGTTTTGTGAAAAAAGCTGAGAGCAAGATATTTGTCTTTAAAGACACTTCCTTTGTCTTCATATATATATATATATACACATACAGATGTATTAAGTTCTCTGATAATGACTTATGTCACTGTACACTGATCCTCATTTATTACTGACAGAAAACATTACTTCATAAGGAGAAAAGAAACCTCTTTGCCAACTTTCTTTGAAAAATATTAGCTAGACAGTGTGCTTGAGCAAAGAAAAAAAAAAAAAAAGTTTCAACAGGTTTTAGTCAGAGACTCCTGCTTTTTGAGGTAAAGAAGATAAAGCATTCCAAGGAAATTTTCTTCTAGCACTTGCCTATTCATAAGCAAGGTCAGTCTTCCCATATCTTTCTAAATGAATGAGACCTTTTGCTCATCCACGCAACACTGTAGAGTTCCTGATACCACTGAATTGTTGATGAAGAAGTTGCAGAACTGCACCACAGATTTACCCCATTCTTCAGAATGATTTCAAGGAAATCTGCCCTTTGAGTCTAACTATTCTTTCAGTTCTACCAGTTCTTTCCATAAGTCCTCAGAAATCTCAAGATTGCTTCAAATATGGCAAAAACTAGAATCATAGAGAAGAAAATTTACATGTTAAATTAAATTATTTTGAAATCAGAATTATATGATATACTCCTCTGATATTACAAGTTTACAGATAACTATCTATACAGGAAATGTACTATAAAGGTGCATTTCCTTTTAAACACCTACTGAAATGAAAGATAAGAAAGCAGGAAACTGATTGTTAATGTATTTCCTAATTAGTCCCCCTTACCATTTAGATGAGGAGTTTGTTTGAATTCTTATCTAAACACTGCTGTTTGTGGTCTCTTGAGCACATTACAGTTATGATAAACACCTTAAGAAGAATGAAAGAAAATATATGAACACTAACACTGAGAAAAATTATTTTGCTACATCATCTAAAAAGTCCTATTCTCTGTCTCCATCTACTGGAAGGTTCTTAGCAACTAACAGACTGGAGGCTTTCCCAATACTTCCTCAATGCATCTGTTATTTTCAAGGAAAGCTAAACTGTTTCAGAAAAGAAGACATATAGCTCTTTATCCTGAAAATATGATTTAAATATTATCTCAATAGCTGAATCATCTCTGTTTACACACAAATATTCCTCTAAACATCTGAAGTTGTTCGTGCCCCAAATTTGTAATAATTGAAAAAAATATGCCACACCTCAAAAAAAAAACCACAAACAAAACTAACCCATCCAAAAAACCCCAAATTCAACCCCCCCAAAAAAAACCCCACAAAAAAACCCCTCCAAAAACCCTAAAACCTCTCCATGACTTAGAAAAGAGATTTCTTAGACACCTTCGCTTGTGTTTATGAAGTTCCCAACACCACAAAACTGGTGTAACTGTAAGGCTCTATCTGTATGAGCAGTAAATGTAACTCAGTGAAGAGAACAGCAAAACACCTAATGTTGAGGATCTGGCATTCACATAACATGCATTTTACAGTGTTTTACGTGGACCTATTTATACATGGATTCTATGAAAGGAAACCCCATCAATACCTTAACTGTTAGTGTCACTTCTTCTGATTAAGTATAATCTGAAAGATGTCCATTGTGTACACCCTGAGAACACCCCACAGAGTGTACTTTAGCACAGTGCAGACAACTGAACAATTTACTTCAAAATCAACAAACAAACAAACTCCTTCAGATCAGAACCATAATGCACAATATATGTGGGCAAAGTTTAGTGTCTCACAACCTATCCTTAGCCTCATGAAATTTGAAATTCAGTGTTTGTTTCCAATGAAGTCCAGTGGAGCAAGCATAGTTACAACTAGTTCACTTGACTGACAGCATCACTTTGAGATTAAAACATGGCAGTCACAATTAGTGAGAGATATTTCATTTAATATCATTGTTAGCAAAATCAAACCTGTGCATTCATAAGTATTTTGGACATAAAGAAGGAAACCTGGACTACATGTCATTCTATGTTTCACAGTATAAGCCTACATCCTGTTTTCCAAGCAGAACACCCTATCCATCTGAGACACAAGTTCTTTGGATAAAGGAGAAGTAATCCCTACATTTCCTGTTTTCTAAAAATTTCATTTTTACAGATAGGAAAACCAGTCTCAGAAAACTGGAAAGAAGCAGCAAATCAAAAATAAGGAAAAGAAGCAAATTGAGGTCCTGATCTTTGAGTAAAATGCGAAATGATTTTGCATGGAATAAACTATTTCTACATTATGAGGAATATAGACTAAAAATCACCTTTTTGCTGTTACAAGAACTTCCTTCATTAGCTCGCAGAGTTAGTCTGTCTTTAATCCTGTAATTATTCAGTTCACATGGAACATTTGTAAAATTAGAAAATATGATAAAGTACCTCAGTCTTTGCTTGCAAATCCCACTAGTGTGGCCATTGTCCGCAAAAAGGGTAGAAGTGGTTTTCAGCCACTAAAGGCTAAATAATAGAATCTAGAACTTAGTAACAAATCTAAACATGACCTTATGTGGGCAGGCAAATGATGCCTTTTTCTTTGTCCTGGTTTCTGTCTTTTGAATTCTCCATCACTGCGCAGTACATATTATAAATGCATGCCTTACAGACTAGGCTACACTGCAGAATCATATGCAGGGAAATACAGATTGTGAATCCTTAACTGGTTTAGACATTGAGATGGTTTAAACAGCATAATACCTTTCCAGTTACTGAATAACAGCACATTCCGTAATAGAATAATTTGATAGGTTTTTTGGCACCTAAATAACCTTGCTGTGAGTACTCAGGATAATAAAGATCAGCATGATCCAGGAATATTTCTATCAGATTGTATATGACCTATATATATATATATCTATATGTATATACCTATACAAAGCTATCTGGGCAAAATGCCAGGTTTCTGATTCACTATTTGTGCTGACATGACACGAGTACCACAAGTGCTTTCTATTAAATCAATAACACACTTGACTCTGTTGGCTTTATAGAATGTGTGTAAAATGAATGTAGGAACTCCCTCTAATGCAGTAAAGTAGAAAAAACAGTGTTTAGGATCATATTTTCAGAAATACAAAGGAGCCCAGCAGGCATTTTTAGCCAGGTTTTATGAAGAAAAGTAAAATTGGAGCCTTTTATGGTATGCCTGAATTCTTAATAAGCAAGCAGCCCAAAATAGAAAAATACAATTCTGCTTTCAGATTCAGCCAATTTGTGTTAAACCTCGTGACTCAAGAAATAGATCTTCCTCTGTTTTATTACTCACTGTGTCTAGTGTTAGACTGAGAAAGAATCATGATGAAATCAGTGAATCTGGGGAATTACTTCTGTAAAATATAATGAGGAGATGTTCACAAAAGATAGGGATTTGAAAGTGTGTCTCAGAGACTGTAGGTTAGATGTCTTTTTTACAGCCTGGAGTGTCAGGGTAGAGACTGCGCTTTACAAAGCAGGTTCTGTCTTTGTGTTGAGTCAACGTGTTGAAAGGAACCCTTCCTGCATAAGTCTCAGGGAATAGTTACAAAAATCTTCCACTAGTCAAAACTGAGAAAAGTTTTCAAAATGCATTCCTGGAGTTAATCAGTTATATTTAATCTCAGGATAATTTAGGACACCAAAATTATTTGTATTTTCTTGTCAAAATTAGTGGAGCATTTCTATTAATTTAATTAATAAATGGATTGAGACCTCTCAGTTTCCTTGGCAGGGTGGATAGATCATAATAGGAAAAATACCTCTACATGTACCTTCTATTCTCTCAGCAACAGGCTTTCATCACATGCAATCAGTTTTAGCACTACAGATATTTCTTTAATATAATTAAAGCATGTTATTTCATGACTTATTTTCCAGATCAAAATTCTGAACTCATTATTATTGTTTAGAGTAAAATGCCACTTAAAAAAACTTTGCTATGGCCTTCCAAAGAAAAATCTGAATTCTTGTAGCATGTAACACGAATACTGAAAAAGGTCACACTTTTGCATGCACAGAATACTTTTAAGCTATAACTGAAAGCAAGCAAAAAAGGTTGTCTTTTTACCTTAAAGAAAAAAAAAAAATATTGACATTGCTATTGAGATTACGCACATCTTTAATTGCAAACAACTAATTAATAACTTCCTAATAATTATTACTACTGCTTATAGTTTACATTTTCTATTACAAAATCTATTTGAAAGAAGAAAAAGAAGTAATGAAATCTGTATCTATGAACTTATGCAGGAAAATACAATCATGTTACCCAGGACACATGCTAATGACACAGAGGATATTTAAATTAAAAAAAAAAATTATGGAACTGACTACATTTTAAACAATTATATATTAACTAGAGAGCTGATGGAACTTGATGGACTGCACATTATAGAGATGTGATTTTCCAAATTTCCAGACCAAGTACTTAATTTTCTCACTGAGAACTTTCGACTGACTGAATTTCTGAAATCTTGTTCTGTAAAAAGAGAAAATGTGAGAGCTGGTGTTCTGTGAAGTTTCTTTCAGGTACAGATTTAGTATACAATCAGAATATCCATACAAGGCTTAGTAGTCATCTAAGATCTGGAAGTGGAGCTATGACTTATAACTGCTTTCATTATATTTGGAACCATAATTTGGTTTTAGTAATTGTTTTAATGGTTTGTCTCATTACAGAAGCACTTAAGCAAGTGGAATATGCTAGTTCTAGTCTGTATCACCCCCCCCTTTTTTTTTTCCTTTACTACTTTTTGTAGAAAAATGATGGGAGTAGATCAGAGATGTCAAATGAATGCACTAGCAATAGGGAGTAAATAACAAGCACAATTCACTTCTATCCTTTCATCTGATGATGCTTTTTTCTTGTATTGTATGTACTGCAATTTCTTCACAAATCACTGCGATCATCTATTGCCTTACATTCCTATAAACCTACAGACACTGTCACCAAGTGTGTAAACGTTGAGTGTGGAAAACACCATCAAATAAAAAAGCAAGAATAACAGTCCATTCTGTTCTCTACCTTCCCTTCCAAACTCGCATCTTAGACTTGAACCTGAAAATTATTTAGCATAAAAAGTTAATCTTTTCACCCTTAACAGGCTCTCAAATATTTTATGTTTCATGACTTTTTAGGTGACAAGTCACTTTTGAATGGTTTGTGAAGAGCTGATTAATGTAATCTGAGATTCCATTCTTAGCATAAGTGGCCGAAGATGTTTAAACTAGATTTATATTTCTACTTGATGGCACTATGTGTGAGCTTACTTTCCCTCCTTTTTTTTTTTTTATATTGGTTTACTTAAGTGAAAATGCTGAGAAAACAAGGCATAATTCAACAGTTCACATGTCACAGCATACAAATATAATGTGTTCTGTCTCAGCAAATATACTGAAGTCTTAAGAGTTCAGAGAGAGGGATCTCATGCCATCAACCTTATCAAGTTTTTTGCTTGCACCTGGAACATTTTATACTTACACCAGATTTTATTGGATATTTATTCTCTCAAAGGGAAACAAATCAAAACAAAATTAAATACCCTAGCAAAACAGGAAAACAGATAACAAAAAAACCATAAACAAACCGACAAATATAAAACCTGCACGAAAACAAAAAGCAACAGTAAAAGTTGAATTTATGTGCAGAAGAAATGAAAGATAAAATAAAGTGCTACAATGAATAGGAATTAAGTGGTTTATTTGTACTAAATATTTCTATATGGGTATTTAAGGATATGCTTTAACTGAAAAGATCTAGATGTCCTTCATAAAAATTATTTATAAATATATAAATATACATATACTTGTATACACATATATATATTAAAAAAAGTATTAGGAGGCTACGAAAATTCATAGTGTTTCAGACTAATAACCCACCTAGTTCATTAGTGTCTTTCAACTGCGACTGCAAAAAGATGCCTCAGGGTAAACAGAATGCAAATATGTAGGTTACTTGCATTAATATTTTCTCATCTTCTGACTACTTTTAGCATAGTTTTTCTGAGTGTCCTATAGTTAGTCTGTTAGCCATAGACACATCTTACTTCTGGGCGTATCCAAGTTTCAAATTTCTTCTCAAACCTTTATAATTTTGTTGTATTTATAATATTCTTTCCATAGATTTACTTCCTTGCAACATGGTAAAAAATTATTATTATGATGGTGAAGTACTTGAGTTTATTTATTTTGAATGAGTCTTCTACTAAAGACTCGTATTCCATGTTGGTATTTAAGATAGAAAGTATTACTTTTTTCCTATTATAATACAATTATAGGTGTCTGCATCTGGGTGATCACAGCTAGATAGGATGAATCCTTACATTACCTTCTATAAATGTACACTGAATAATTATAATGACAATTATAATCTTACCTTAAGTGTCTCAAAAAATCTCTCTGAAGTGTCTGTTACTGACAATGGATAGAAAATATTATACCTTAAGACCTCAAAAGTATTTGGGATTCCCAAAGCAAATCAAAGTCTATGTCTTGGTTTGATAAAACCAAAACCAGAGAATAACAATAATTACATGCTTTTGTTCCTTATACATAATAAAAAACACTTAAATGAGTCACAGCAACTGGAATACAAACTCCTTACAATTTTGTGCTGGTTTTGACTGGTATAGAGTTAATTTTCTTCATTGTAGCAAGGATGGTGCTATGATCTGAATATGTGCTGAATACAGCATTGATAACACAGGGACATTATTGCTGTTGTTGAGCAGTGTTGACACAGTCAAGGCCTTTTCTGCTTCTCACATCACCCCACCAGCATTAGGCTGGGGCTGCACAAGAAATTGGAGGGTACACAGCTGGGAGAGCTGACTCCAACTGACCAAAAGGTTTTTCCATACCATGTGACATCATCATGCTCAGCAATGTAAAGCTGGAGGAAGAGGGGGAAGCTCAGAGCGAGTGTGTTTGTCTTTCCAAATAAATGTCACATGTGATGAAGCTCTGCTTTCCTGAAGATGGCTGAACACTTTCCTGCTCATGGGCAGTAGTGAATGAATCCTTTGTTTTGCTCTGCTTGCATGTGTGACTTTTACTTTATCTATTTACCTGTCTTTATCTCAATCCATGATTTTTCTCTTCTGATGATCCATGATTTTACTCTTCTGAGTCTCATTCCCATCTCACTATGGGTGAGTGACTGAGGTGAGATACTTAGTTGCTGGCTGGAGTTAGACTGAAAATCTAAAATTTAAATTTCACTTAAACATAACAGTTCTTCCAAGAGTGTAACTTCTGTAGTACAGAGAGATCATTTATTGATTGGCTTTGTTAATTCACAGGAATAATAATGAGTTTTATCTTTCTCCATCTCCCTCATTCTCTTTTTAATCATCTCCACAATTTAACAAGGTGTTATGCTGTCTGAATTTAATTAAGTCTCTCAAGAATGACATCATGTGGGGTTAAAACCAAATTATTTAGAGCTCCTATCTTTCTTATGACAAAAACAGAGAATTATTTTTGCAACCTCTTTCAAGTAAAAGGCAAAACAAATACATTTTATACAATTGGTTTCACCTGTTTAACAGCACTGATTACTGAAGTAGGATATACTAATATATCAGATATACTAATATCAGATATACATCTGATTTCTAAGATTATCTAAACTAGAGCTTATTATATGCATAACTAGTGACCAGGCTGACTCTTTATGTTACAATTACCTTCCTACAGAATGACATTCATAATATCTTTCAGTTACAGCAGAAGACACATATGCCCCTTATCCATATTTTTGGTGGTGTCTTTATGATGTTTATATGACTGTTGTACTGGATTATTTTAAAGGTCACATTTTTGCAGCAATCTACTTAATTAACTAAACTTCGTTGGTCTTCCTGGGGTTGTGCACTCCTGAACACCCATGCAAAACTGGTTTTAGTTACTCAAATGGCCCCCTTGCAGCAAATTAGCTAATACTCTCCAAATGTCATTTCAGTAACTGCTTCCTGAGCTAAATCTAGAAAAACCATAACAGTTGGCTACCTCTACTTGTTACAGGTCACCAACAGTGTTTTGAAGACCCTCCATTTCAGACAATCCCATTTATCTTTATATTTCACACTTACACTGATAGTCTCAGGCTAGTTAAGTACTATTCAGGGCTTGGATGCTGCTTCCATGTTATTTATATCAGTTTCACGACCACCTCTCAAGTCAAGTGTACTAATTTATTATAAGCTCCACAGACATGCCATGTGGGACCCAGAGAAGACCTATGCCAAGTGCTATGTAGAATGGACCCAGGCAGCCCATCCCAAAGAAAACAATTTAGCAGTGTAGATGCAAACAAGCCTAGAATACTTGGAAAAATCAAGGGAGATCCTACACAGAGAAAAAATCTTCTGTCACTGCAAATGTACCTTGTAAAGTTCAGTTTCACAACTACTGAAGAACATGATGGTATTAGCTTTAAATGTAAAATAATTTTTGTATTATATTTGAACTGGTCTTAGGATGAATAGAAAAATATATAATTTCATCAACAATCTTACCTTATAGAAGCTGGATGTAAGGAATCCTGTAGGGATACTTCAAGATTTGAGTCTTTCAGAAGAGCAAGAGTGAATAGTCAAGATGACAAAGTGCATGTTAACATTCATACTCCTTGGTAGTTCTAAGATACATCAAAAGAAGTTTGAGATGAAATTTACATGAATGTAAGTCTTTATAAAAAACCTAAAAATACTAAAACCCAATTTCTATTAACCCTGTATATCTCTCTCCTGCTTTGAGACAACCCTTCCAACTGGAATTAGCTGAAGATTCTGTGCCCCTTTAAAGTGCAAGTGAGAGCTGGTGAGCCTTGCTAAATGGCTACCCCTTTCTGTAGCATACAAGTGATCTTAAAGAGAAGGTTCAAGCGGAGATAACTGTTTGAAGGACACAGAATTAACAGGCATGCAGCATAAGAGGCTACCACCTGCATCCCAAACAGATGCTGAGAGAAGTAAGGGACTGTCAGACAGGCTTCAGTGATCTGGGAAAGGAAAATTTCCTTGTGCCTAAAAGGGTTTTTTAGAGTTGGCTGCCAGCCAGTAAGTGGCTCTTTGCATTGATAGAAAGCCTAGAAACAAGAACCAACCAGAAAGAACACTTCAGGTAGGGATTAATCTCAAAACTGGTAAGCTAGAAGCTTGGCACTTTTATTCCTAAAGGAAAAATTATACCATCTTAGATTATAAAAGACTGTAATTATATTTGGTATCATAAAATAAATCAAAATGTTTTGGTTTTGTGCTGTTTGGGTTTTTTAATTTTTTTTTTTCCTACACTGTTTTTTAGGGAAAAAAAAAATAGGAATTTTAAGTAAATTGTTCTGAATGAGTTGGAGTATGATTTTCCATGCTACAGTGCTTCAAAAATGAAAATCCCTTGAAAAGATTCTGTGAAGAATTATTTTCATATTTACAAAATATTTTACTTTTATTTTGAAAACATGAATCAAAAGACATTTTGTACAAAAACAGATCCTACAGAAAAAAAAATCACTGAATTTTGTAAGCTAAGATGAAAAAAGCTAAAATCAATAAAAGTTTTACTTCTCAAATTGTGTTCTTAGTTTCCCCCTTAAGATTTGACTGGGAAAAGACATGACCACCAGAGGGCAGAGGTGGATAGTTTTTAAAATACATTAAGCCTTCCTTTAAATACATTTAAAATACATTAAGCCTACTTCCTTCTAGAAGTACTTTGTAAGAAGTTGGGAATTTTGAATTGGTAATGAATCCCAAGCTACTTGCTGCAAAGGAATAAAAGACAGATTCAAGTTCAAACAGTAATTTTAATAACATTAATTAAGGTATGTGAGACAAAATAATTTAAAATAATAACTAAGAACATAATTTAAAGTAACTGCAGAATTGCCAATGACAGATGAAATAAGTAACGGAACAAGATGGTGGGAAGAAAAAGTATGACTATGCTAAAGTTATTTATTAGGAAAAAAAAAACACAACAGCAACACCAAAAATAAAACAACAAACAAACAAACAACAAACAAACCCCAAACAAACAAAAAGCCCCCAAAACCAAAAAAACCCCCAACCAATCAAAAAAAAAACCCCACAACCCAACAAACCCAACCCAAAACCAATTAGCAATTATTGCTTCAGATTACTATGCTTACTGAAATAAAATACAATGCTTAAATAATCTGGCTTATTTCAGAGCTTGTAAACAGCACTTATTAAAACTAATTGCATTTACATGACATACCCTTCCAAAATCTTAATATGATTTTACTATGTATAAATGCATTTAATCCTACAAAAGACAAATATATAGAAACTGGTGTTCAGTTAGTTTAAATTTTCAAAAGTTATGCAGTGAGTATTGGTATTCTTAAGAAATTATGATACAAAGTTTTCATCTTACTTCAGTTAACTCCCAGATGCCTAAGTGCTTACAGTTAGGTCTTGTTGGCTTCATTTATTTATATTTACTTATTTATTTATTGATGATAGAATGTAACCTTTTGAATACAATTAATAATACAATTAGTTATCTCAGCTCACTGATGTATTTTATAACGTCTAGAAAAATACATGAGACAAGGCTAAAATATATTCTGTGGCAGTAAATCGCAGAATCACAGATTTATCAAAGTTTAGGATCACCTAAAGAACATTACATAGGAATGCATCCAGGTGGGTTTTGAATTTCTCCGGAGGAAAGGACTCCACAACCTCCCTGGGCATCTTGTTCCAGTGACTTGTCATCCTTATAGTAAGAAAGATTTTTCTTATGTTTAAATGGAACTTTCTATGTTCCATCTTATGTCCATTGCCCTTTGTACTGTCACTGGGAACTATCGAGATGAGTCTGGTTCCATCTTCCTTGCACCCAACTTTTAAATACTTGTAGAAATTGATAAGGGCTCCCCTCAACCTTCTCTGCTCCAGGCTAAAGAGTCCCAACTCTCTCAGCCTTTCATTACAAGAGAGATGATCCAATCCATCAGTCACCTTTGTTGCTTTCTGCTGGACTCTCTCCAGTAGTTCCGTCTCTCTTGAACTGTGTAGCTCAGAACTGGATGCAGTATTCCAGCTGTGGCCTAAACAGGGCAGAGCAGGGGGGGAGAATGACCTCCCCTGACTTACTGGCCCCACTTTATGCAACCCAGGACTCTGTTGGCTTTCCTGGCAACAAGGGCACACTGCTGGCTCATGGATTATTTACTATCTATCAGGACCCCCAGATCTTTTCCATATAAATATAAGGAAAAACATTTTCACTGTGAGGATGACAGAGCACTGGAACAAGCTGCCTCAGGGAGGTTGTATAGTGTCCTTCTCTGGAGACATCGCTCTGTGACCTTCAGTAGGTGACCCTGCTCTGACAGGGGGTTGGCCTTGGTGATCTTTCAAGGTCACTTACAACCCCTAACTTTCTGTGATTTCTGTGATTTCTCTTTCCAGCAGGTCCACACCTAGCCCATATTGGATTCTTCCTCCCCAGGTGCAGGACCCTACACTACCCTCGTATTGAACTTCATCATGTTCTTCTCTGCCCAGCTCTCTAGTTTGTCCAGGTCATGCTGGATGGCAGCACAGCCCTCCAGAGGGTCAGACACCCCTCCTAGATTTGAATGAAGCAATTCCATATTCCCAGACAGCAGTGTGTGGTGTGGTTTTATAACTCCTATTTGAATTCTAGTTTTCAGTATAAATTTGGCTTGTTTTCTATTTTTTCCTTCATGAATACACAAAAACCCATCTATCCTCCCCCTCGAGATATTTATTCTCATAACAGTTATAGAATACTATTGTCCTCTATGCTCCCATCTCTCTGTTAAAATTGGTTGCAGTTTCCAGTGTATTCAGATAATTATCCCATTCTGAAGGCACTCATAATGAAGATGGCATTTACATAAATACATGTACGTATACATGAATGAGGAAAAGAGAGATCATTATTGCACTAGCCTGGGTCCTTATGCTAAATACAACCGCTGAAGATAAAATTTAATGTAATTCAAGCAATAAAGTCATTTGTCACACATACAGAATGATCAAGATGTCCTTTTTTAAATGGAAGTGTGGGTTCTGGAATGAACACGTCCTCACCCTGAAGCATCTAATTTTAGTGGAGTAAGCATATTGTGACAAATATTGTATTATCAGATACACATTTGCATCCCAGCTTCTATACATCTCAGACCCTCCTGCTTTGGACTCCATTGAGTGTTGCTCGAAACTTAAATTTCATTAGGGTAACCAGAGCCATCTTTTTCTCCTTTGTGTGTTTTTCAGTTTCTCTGAATAATGACAAAAAATGGGATCATGGTTTATGGTCTTCATTAAAAATACCATTTTTATCAGGAATATAATACCCTACATTTAAAGTCTTGAGTTTCCTGTGTCCTCTAGATATGTGTGACTGCAAATAGTGATGTTTTGATTGACAATATTTTATTTATTGATGTTAAAAATTGTGCCTTTCTTCAGGTTGTAGTTTCATTAATCAACTCCTTATAAATTTCAGAGGTCTAACTTTAAGCTAGAATTGCTTTCACTACCAAAATTCCAGTCTACATCATCTGTTTAATAGACAGATCTACTGACACAAAATAATAATCAGCTTAGTTTGTTGTGATGGATGAATGAATTCAAATGACCAGACCCTTTATAACAAGGCATCTTTATAATGAATGACAAATTGTGTTACTGCTTGTCACCCAGAAAATCTTAACCAATATGTACCTTATTTCCCACAAGCACAAATGTTGAAAGAGAGCAGTTAGCTTTTCAAAGAAGAACCTGTGAAAGGAATTTTCTCTTCAGTGTTGACAGTAAATGATCTTCTGTGAAATTAATGCTAGAGATGCTTAAATGATCGTTGTAGTTACAGATCTATATTCTGGGATACATGGTGAGGTCTAAAATTTTTATCAATAATTTTTTAAAATCATTAAATTTTTTCTGGTCATTTCATACCTGTTGTGGCTATATGAGCAGAGCCAAAGAGATGTGTAACATGAAACCATGCATTTTTTCAAGACCTTGGATATTCCAGTTCATTTCAGTTTCAGTTTGACTATACTCAGCATGCATGTATTCCATCCCACGTTAATGGCAATAGCCTACAACTCTTTCTGTTACCTAAAGAAGGAATATTTTTTTCATATCCAGCTTTCATTTTGAGAGTTAATACACAAAATTATGATATGATTGATTTGATTTGGTTTGTGAACCTCATTTAATTTCTAAGAGAACTACTGTAGAATAGTTAAAACATTTCCTGGTGTAATTAATGAAGTGTGTACAAATTTCATTATTATTAGATCAGCTTACTTGATCAGTACCTCTTAGCCTGTCATACTAAGAGGTGCTCCAGCTCTCTGATTGTCTTCATGGCTCTCCTCTGGACTTGTTCCAACAGCTCCATTTCCTTCAGGTGTTGAGGGCTCCAGAACCAGACATAGTACTCCAGGTATGTTCTCACAAGAGTGAAGAGGGGAAGAGTAACCTCCATCAGCCTCCTGGCCAGGCTTCTTTTGATACAGCGCTAGATACAGTTGGCTTTCTGGGCTGCAAGTGTATATTATTGGCTGATGTTAATTTTCTCACCAATCAACTTTCTTCTCAGGGCTGTTTTTATTTTCCACCAAGCCTCTATTTGTGCTTGGGATTGCCCTGACCCAAGTACAGGGCCTTGCACTTGACCTTGTTCTACTTCCTCAGTTTTCACAAGACCACCTCTTGATCCTGTCAAGGCTCCTCTGGATGGCATCCCTTCCCTACAGGGAATTGACCACAGCACAGCTTTGTGTTGTCAGAAAACAACCAACACCCTCAAGGCCCTGTCCTTAGATCTATTCACCATCCATTCTCTGCCCAGCCTGCATCTGTGTTTGGGGTAGCCCCAACCCCTGTACAAGACCTTGCATTTGACCTTATCAGACTTCTTGAGGTTGATGTGGCCCCATCTCTCAATCCTTTCAATGTCCCACTGGATGGTCTTTCTTCCCTCCAGCGTGTTGACCTCACCACACAGCCTGATGTCATTAGCAAACTATCTGAGGGTGCACTCAATTATACCATGCACATCACTGACAAAGATGTTAAAGATATTTATCTTTAACAAAGACAAGAAAGAGTTCCTGTGTAACTGTAGGTCAGTCAGCTGCACCTCAATCCCTGTAAATGTGGAGAACAGCTTCTTGGAATTCATTTCCAAAGATGCCAGGGAAATTTGTTTTTGCCATTTCTTCTATAAGGCTGTATTTACTTAACACTGCAAAGTCTTAGGATTTATCTGAGCTTGTCTTAGCTTAAACTAATTTTAGGTTTTTATAATTGTAACAGCAATTGTGTAGTAGCTACTAGATTAACTGTTGCCTAACTAGTTCTAGATCAGCTTGGTTAATGTCATATTATACAGTAAAGGTCAGAAAAATCTGCACCATCTCTGAATAACAAATATTAGCCCATTCATATTACTTGTGTCTGGGGAAGATACTGTGTAACTTTGACTAATAACTAGTATTTGGTGATGTTCAAAGTTCACACAGCAACCACTGACAAGTCAAAGGAGGAAGAGACCCTTGACATCAGCCTCGAATCTTCCCAGTGAAGAATTCAGAACACTAATAATGCATCTTAATCTTTCTTAAATAGCAAAGCAAATTACCTTACGGCAAAGAGAAGGATGAGCTCAACAGCAGAAAAAAAAAAAAGGAAAAGATATCAGTCAGGTTTTTAACTTAATTTAAATTTAATTTTAATTTTGCTAATTTAAACTGTAACTTTAATTAATCTTCTTCTGTAATAATTAGGAAATTTGGTCTATGAGTTCTAAACTAATTACAATGAAACTTGGCCTATGTGCATTTACAGCTGTCTCATAATCCACATAACTGTCATTTCATCGTAAAAGGCAATGAGTCTGGGCAAAAAAAAATATTATTAATTAGTTTTATTACAACTGGACTAATAATAATATTTATTTGACCAGTGCCATTGAGATGCTGCTGGCCTTCTCGGCCACCTGAGAACACTGCTGGCTCATATCCAGTCAGATGCTGACCAGCACTCCCCAGGTCCCTTTCTGCCTGGCAACTTTCCAGCCACTCATCCCCAATTCCCATTCCAGTGTTGACAAAAAAGGCAGAAACACAGTTCCATACCATTGCTTTCAGTGAAAAAAACAAATACAAAAAATAATCACAGAGATTGCTTTAATTGTAATTAACCCTAATTTTCATTGCTATCATGCAATGAAATTGGGGGTGGGGNGGGGGGGGGGGGGGGGGGGGGGGGGGGGGCTAGTA
The DNA here is from genome assembly GCA_038090715.1 of Florisuga fusca. NCBI lineage: Eukaryota > Metazoa > Chordata > Aves > Apodiformes > Trochilidae > Florisuga > Florisuga fusca. The sequence continues at coordinate 35,102,364 of JAAWXA010000003.1, forward strand.
TTTCAGGGTTTTTATTTAATATGCAAAAATGTAAGTTAAAAAATATAAAACATAAAATGAACACCTGGTCACTGGAGGAATATTTCAAGCAAACATTGCCAGATGTTGCATAACTATAACTCTTTTAAACTAGTCAAAATATTATGAACATAAATAAGATCACTAAAATTCAAATAGAGAAAAGATAAGCAGAAGCATGCATATTGGTATTTACCAGATGGAACTGCTTATTGAGTGAAGCGAATGGCAAAATTTCCAATTATTTCAATAGGGCTAAAATGTGAAAACATTCATAACTGTAGTAGAGAACTTCATACACATACGTTTGTATATTTCAACAGATACTTTATTTGAGGAAAAATGATAATTACTAAAAATTAGTGACAGTAATTTCTGTTGTTAACATCAAGTTCCAAATCTAATGGATGTAACTTTTCTGCTGTGAAGAAGATACTGAACCCTGAAAAAAATCTAGTCTTGCTGTTCAGGCTGGGGGTCATATATTTTAAGTTTATGGAATCATATGCTTTTATTTTTAGAATAACTAAAAATTAAGGTGTTAACAGAAATTTTTTCCAGATGACTTTTACCATATCTCTATTCTTAGGCTTCTAATGACTATAGAATTATCTAATTTTTTACAATAGCAGCATATTTTTCCAGATAACTACTGAAATTTTACCAAAGATACAATTGGTTTTGGAAACTGATAATGATAGGAAGCACATAAGTGCTTAAGAAGGTGTTCCAAAGAGCTTACAAGGTAAAGAGGAAGAAAATCTGCCGTTCCTGAGCAATGTATAACCCAGCTTGGTAAGCTAAAAACATAATTTATTGCTCTGCCCAGCATTTCCAGTTTTGTTTCACTTTTTCACATTATATTTGAACTGAAATAAGTTTCTGATCTCTGCTTTGATTATACCTTTTCTTTATATTTTTTTAACCTTGATTAATTGACAGAGACAATAAGTAAAGCAACATGCAACAAAGTTATCTACACACGGGTTGGTAACTATCTGAAAGCTGATCAAGTTTGCACAGATACTTAAATGAATCTAAAAAGATAGTTTAAATTCATGGTGAATATATACTAGAATGTTTAACTTTGGTGATTTGTGGTTGCCATAAATAAAACAGAGTATTTGAAATTTTTTCCTCAACAGTAAATTAAGCATATTTTTTAATTAAAGTGAGTTTCATATATAAATAGCAATTTAAAAAAATATATGCATTTTGAAACGGTCCATTGATGATATTTTATTTCATATATGTTGCCAGGAGAGGGTGATGTTGAGCTATAAATCTAAAGCAATATCACCTACTTTCACAGTAAACTCAGTCCACTTTAATCTGTGTACATTATTTTGTACAAGAAAAATTAAAAAACTTTCCATTTAGACAAATTTGCAGTTCAAAGAGCACAAGTGTGGTTTAAGTTTTCCAAATATACTCTTAAATTTTCAGAATAAATAGGGAATAAAAAGTATCTGTTGAATTCTCACATTACCAACCCCACAGACAAACATTTGTAAATAAGTCTTAATAATATAATCCTATTCATAAGTGTATTAAACAAGAGAACACCTGACTAGTAACACAGTTTTAAAAGTCATTAGAGTTCTTATAATGATTTCTCTTTTCCTGTAAATCATTGTCTGGATGTGAATTCTTATTCAGTTAAAAAGGAATTACAGGTTATGAAGGAGAGGTGAAGAGATTTGCTATGGTGGTGTGTAAAATATGATGCAAGTTAGTTATAACAGTTTTTTTCATATAAAGTGGAAAATTAGAAAGCAGTATTATTACTGTAATTCTTATCAGCTTCCCTTTTCATTGCTTGGTAAAGCAGCAGTCAATATGAAATCACAGTCACAGATACTTTCACTCTGTGTCACCACCTTACTCTGAAGTCAAGTCAACCCACAGAAACATTTAAGCTGGAAGGGATCTGCTTAGATCATCTCTAGTTCACCTTCCCTGGCTGAATCATCTCAGCTACAGCAGTAGATCAGGGAACAGGTTCAGACAGGTTTTGTAAATCACTAAAAATGGAGACCTACAACCTCTCAGCAATGTACTCCATGGTTTGGTGACCCTCGTTTCAGTCACTGCATCATCAAAAAGCATTCTGTGAATTGATCTAATCAGTCATGTTTAAATGGTTGACAGAAGGAAATAGGTTTCATTTTTTAAAGGTAATGTTTCTAGTACTATAATACTAATTAACTAAAAAGAGAATTTTTTGGAGGAATAGACTATGGATTTTCCTGCAATATTATTACCTAAATGCAATGGCAAATTAAGAACGATTGTCTAGCTGATCATATGTTGAAGCTGAACAATCCAATGTTGTATTTTTCCTTCTGAACTGAGACTATACATACAAAGTTGTGAGATTGACAACAGTGTTTTTGAGAATAAGAAGGCATCTGTGTGGCCCTTGAAATAAATGTAGTTCTGACAGAGAACCTTTTTGATACAACAGCTAGTTTTAGACTCCAGCTGTAGATGTTGTCCACACAAATTCCTCTCTCTGACTTTATTCTGCATATTTCATATCTCCAACCTGGTCTTAAAAATTCTTCATTCTTATGAAATACCTGAAAGGAGATTAACTTAGAGAAGTCATAATTTTGCATGCAATCCTTTCAATTTCCCTGATGCAGATGACTGAGATCTATTTTTGCTCTCTTGGAGACAGATTAATTATCTGACACCTAAAACCCTTCATTCTAATGACAAGAATAGTTTCCCCTTCCAAAATAGCAATAATTTCTACATAAGATTTATATACTGCATCAATCTTTGCTTTGAAACCAGATGAAGAGAGGTAACTACACGATGTTAACTATACCTAAATACATTTGAGAAATGCTTCTCACATTTGCTCCATTGCTACTTCTTTCAGGATATAATTTATCTATGGGAGATCACAATACCGACTATAATTTACTTTCGTATTATTGATATAATAAGAAACTTCTTAAAAAATTAATACTGTTTTTTTTTGTTTGTTTTTCATGTGAATTTAAAATGTTTCATAGGTCTTCCCTGAAGTATGGAGATAAATTTATTGCTGTGGAAAACTGGAAAACAACTGTGTGTTTTCTACCATTCATTACATGTAGCATGTACATCAGTTATGTGTGTTCTAGACTTCTGAAAGATTTAAAATATAAAAAAAATCAGCTCTGTTTTGGCAAACATGGTCATCGTTTACACAAAAAACTTCCAAAAAGTAAAATAATTTTCAGTACTAAGGCTAGATGTTGATTTTCTAATTAAGATGAGTAACATCCAATAAAAGCATTCTCAAGTAAAACTATGGTACTTTCTGAGACTCTTTATCTTATTGTTTAAAAAAACAAAAGAAACAAAGAAACAACTACAACCTGAAACAGAGAAGGCGAAATAATGTATATGTATTCTGTTAGGTTATGCTGCACATAGCCCAGCTCTTCATAAAAATTTACCTTTGTAAGTTTACTTTTTGTTATTAGTTGTAATGAGATTTTGAATACAATGCTGTAGGTGATTCTGATGAGAAAATCCATCCCTGATGTCATGCAAAATATTAGTTTCTAGTAGTGACTCAGTAGCTGTCCTAGAGTGAAGCTTACACCTGCTCAAGGTTGGTGACACACGGAAATCCATATGGCTTTGTGCAGTTGCCAGTAGATGGTCAGCTGATTTAAATCTTTAAGTCAGATAAAGATTTAGGAAGAAACAAGTCTGAAAAGAAATTCAGAGGCTGCCTTTACCTTGTGGGTTCTGAGACATGCTGCTTTATCTATAAGATCCCAAGTGAAAGGACAATTTAATTGTGAAGATTAAATGTTCATAAAGCATGTAAGGCAATAGATTTTTGGAAGCAGAAATGATATATATGTTCCTGCTTATTGTATCTGTCAGCATCATTCAGGAAAGGAAAGGGTGTGCAAAAATGTCACCTCAGCGGGTGATATGGACTCTCAATAAGTCACTTCTTTACCTTATTCTCATCTTCTGCAATAGCAGAAAGAACATAAAATACTCTTCCTGACCTACTTCCTGCTTTTTTCTTCACTGGACATATTCCCACTCCTGTCCTCATCCCTCACCTCTGAGGACTAGATTAATTAATTAATTTTTTCTTTCTTCATCTAAGAAGGGTTTTCTTCCCTTTTACAGAGGGAAAATGTCTGATTTTGCTCTACTAATTTTTTTTCCACAACCATGGTAAAAAATAACAAAAACAGATTTACAAGATCTGAGCCACAAAGGACATTTCGTATAAGATGCAGTGAGTTATACAAAATAAAAAAATTCTTACTGTCACCTTAAAGGTGAACTCAAAGGTTCATTAAGTCTGCACTAACTGCTGAAAAACAAAGCAGGAGTTCACCTATACCTAAGTAAAAAAAAAAATAAAATTTAAAAAATAACATTAAAGAAATTTATATGAGTGCATTCCTATGTTTGAAATAAACCACTAGTTATCCTAGTGAGTCTGATGCTAGAGTTAAAGTTGTGCCGTCAAAGATGTTCCAATAATTTTAAACATCTTTTTATGCACTAATGCATACATTTTTAAAGCAGAAATCTGACATTCCTTTTCCAAAAATTGGCTTGCATATACACCCCCTTCAGAAATCAGAATTCCCTGAAAACTTTAAAAATAATGTTTTTTGAATTCAGGAAATTATATACTTTTTACTCTGTCAATTTAACTTTTCTTAATTTAAATTTTCTTCTTTTAAACTTACGTTGTTTATTTCTATTGTGGTGAACATTACTCTCACATTTTTAAAAACTGTTTTCTGAAAATAAATGTCTATTTGAGAATAGAAGAAAAAGAAAAAAAAAATATTTGAGGATGTAGGTTTGTGTGCTCTTCCCAGTTTGACAGAAAGGCTGAAATGAGTTCTGAATCTGTCAGATATAATTTCTTTAATGGGTTCTATTTGCTCTTTGATAATAGTGTGAATATTTCACAGAGCTCCATTCTCTCTGAGATAACACTGTGAGCAGAAACCATAAGTATGGCTATGTGACAGAACGCAAAACTAAGAAAATGTAGTCAAGGAGGTAGCTGCTCATAAGAATGTATGAGGATTTAGATGCAGGGTTTAACTTATTGATACTGGCCAACTTAATACCTTATTTTCTTTTCGTGCATTTTTAACCAAATAAGTGTTTCGTGGTGGATAGCAGAGCGCATATCTGTCATATTTTTTCCTGAATTGCATTTGTCGGCTGTGATGGCTCAAATGCCAACTTTTTAAAAATCTATTTTGCTTGCCAGTGACCCAAGAACAAACAGAAAACCCAACCAATCAACCAAAGAAAACCAAAATTCAGCAAAACAAAAAACATTGAATCTTAGTTAGCACTGTACGCCATGCTAGCAGCTGAAGAATCTCTCTAGTACTTTACCTCCACTTCCTTTTCCTGGTAAATTTTGCAACCCCAGAAGCTTTGTTCTCCATCAACTTGAAATTTCTGNAAAAATGTCACCTCAGCGGGTGATATGGACTCTCAATAAGTCACTTCTTTACCTTATTCTCATCTTCTGCAATAGCAGAAAGAACATAAAATACTCTTCCTGACCTACTTCCTGCTTTTTTCTTCACTGGACATATTCCCACTCCTGTCCTCATCCCTCACCTCTGAGGACTAGATTAATTAATTAATTTTTTCTTTCTTCATCTAAGAAGGGTTTTCTTCCCTTTTACAGAGGGAAAATGTCTGATTTTGCTCTACTAATTTTTTTGCAGGAGTTCACCTATACCTAAGTTTAAAAATAAACAAATAAATAAATAAATAAAACAACATTAAAGAAATTTATATAAGTGCATTCCTATGTCTGAAATAAACCAGAAGTTATCCTAATGAGTCTGATGCTAGGGTTAAAGTTGTGCCATCAAACACGTTCCAATAATTTTAAACATCTTTTTGTGCACTAATGCGTACATTTTTAAAGCAGAAATCTGACATTCCTTTTCAAAAAATTGGCTTGCATATACACCCTCTTCAGAAATCAGAATTCCCGGAAAACTTTCAAAATAATATTTTTTGAATTCAGGAAATTATATACTTTTTACTCTGTCGATTTAACTTTTCTTAATTTAAATTTTCTTATTTTAAACTTACGTTGTTTATTTCTATTGTGGTGAACATTACTCCCACATTTTTAAAAACCGTTTTCTGAAAATAAATGTCTATTTGAGAACAGAAGAAAAAGAAAAAAAAATATTTGAAGATGTAGGTTTGTGTGCTCTTCCCAGTTTGACAGAAAGGCTGAAATGAGTTCTGAATCTGTCAGATATAATTTCTTTAATGGGTTCTATTTGCTCTTTGATAATAGTGTGAATATTTCACAGAGCTCCATTCACTCTGAGATAACACTGTGAGTAGAAACCATAAGTATGGCTATGTGACAGAACGCAAAACTAAGAAAATGTAGTCAAGGAGGTAGCTGCTCATAAGAATGTATGAGGATTTAGATGCAGGGTTTAACTTATTGATACTGGCCAACTTAATACCTTATTTTCTTTTCGTGCATTTTTAACCAAATAAGTGTTTCGTGGTGGATAGCAGAGCGCATATCTGTCATATTTTTTCCTGAATTGCATTTGTAGTCAGGTATATTCAGATTTTTTTCAGCTTGTTTTTTTCCCATTAGCTCCAACCCAATCTATATATCTCAATGAATTACAGAGAATTCCACAGTAATGCATTTCAAAAATTGTCATCTCAGGGTAGAGAAGACAAATTATCCCTTATTTGTCCATGCATTAAGAAAAAGTCAATATGTTGATTAACTTAACTAACAAAGTTCTAGACTGAAAATTAGTTCTTATCAATTCTGTATTGTGAAGTCAGAGAGGTAAGGGTTATATTTCCAGCTGTCAAGATCTGCTACTCTCTTGAATGCTACCTATGTCTTTAGAGATCCAAAGAGTGTTTTGTCCTGTGTGCTCGTTTGCCTCGGTTCCTACATTATATGTTTGAAGCTGAAGTTCAGAACACAGGTCAGTGCCTCTGTAAAGGATATGCATTATCAGAAAGAAGACAAAATCACCTTCAAAACACAGTTGAAATATTAATTCATTAATGCATTAGCCGTGTGTTTGTTCTGTGAATTTTACTGAGAGTGCATACAGTATCCTCGAGATTAGTTGGTTGAATACTATGGCTACTTGCAATATAGCGATATTCCACACTTGATTGACTACTCGGAGTTTACTCTTAAGGTGTTTTTCCAAGTTGCCTGATATAATATATATTAGCTAGATTTCTGTGGAATAGCAGTAGCATGTAATGCACAATTAGGAACATAGGCACACATAATCATAAATAGGCTTAGGCATAGTTCGCATGTAGAAACTCATTTGTGTTTAACAGGATATTAATGTTAACTATCAATCCATTATTCATATGGGAAAGGAAAGCAAATCATTTTACATAGCAGTTTCAGTATTTCATGCTTTCCTATTCAGTCTTACTGAAAAAAGACTAAGATCAGGAATTTTTTAACACAAAATTTTTAACAATGAAAAAAATAAATGTAAATGTATGTAAATTATATTATACGTCTGGGTTTGGTTATTGATTAATGCACACCCAATGATTTTTTCCTTCTTTTCCCTTTCATTTAAAGAGTTTATAACTATTAGGACATCTGCAGTTTTTTTCCAAGTAACAAATTTTTAAACCCATTCACAGATGAATCTAAAGTTAGAAGTTCATCTGGAACTACAAGCATCCCAGGTTGTAATTTGAAAAAGAACATAATAAGTATCTTGCAAAATAATAGAGCATGTATATATTTGTATTACTTTCTCTCCATCTTTGGAGCAGCAGACCAAGAAATTTTGCTATTAAAAAATGCATTACAGAATATTCCATTATTAATTTCAAAAGCTTTACAAAATTCTTTCACCTTTGGGTTGCACTGACTGTTGGTATTGAAGTAAGGTTTTTTTCAAGGGTCTTAAACGACAAAAGCATATACCTACTGTCAGATAGCGAAAGGCCAGAAGTCTGCTTACACATCAGTTAAATTATTGTAACTATAATATGAGGCAGGTTACTTAGAGGTGCATTTGACAACTAATTGGCTAACTGTATCATATTGTGAAAACAAAAAAAAAAAAAGAAGCAAGTAGAAAATAAGTACCACATATAAACTTACAAGGATTTTTTAAAATTATTATTGTTTAAATGTTATTCAAATATACCAAAAAAATAATTCACTTCACTCCATTTGGCTCCAGTGTAAGACAGCTATGTGGTAGTGGAGAGGACCACTTCCCTCTAAATCTACAGAAATTTCAAGTTGATGGAGAACAAAGCTTCTGGGGTTGCAAAAGTTACCAGGAAAAGGAAGTGGAGGTAAAGTACTAGAGAGATTCTTCAGCTGCTAGCATGGCATACAGTGCTAACTAAGATTCAATGTTTTTTGTTTTGCTGAATTTTGGTTTTCTTTGGTTGATTGGTTGGGTTTTCTGTTTGTTCTTGGGTCATTGGCAAGCAAAATAGATTTTTTAAAAGTTGGCATTTGAGCCATCACAGCCGACAAATGCAAGTTCTCTGGTAACTTTTGTTATCTACAGGCCAGTCACCTCTAGGCATTTTTTGAACTGACATTCAAATATTTCCACAAGAAGAGAGGAGAGGAAAGAAGCCAGTATTTTGTAAGGAGTCACGGTGCTAAGGCTGGTAGACTAAAATGCAGCGTTCAGTTCCAGCAGGAAATTGAACCTACTTCATGTCTTTTCATCTTGAAAAATGAAATACAAAAAACATTATTTTTAACATACCTTACTTCAAAATACTTCTGGGAATGTGATTTTGCATGATAATTACCAGTGCATATAATATTATGTATGTATATATATATGTGTATTTTACATATGCATATGTAAATTGTAGCTCAATTAAGTAAATGGATACCTACAAAACAAAACTACCTCTTTCCTAATTGAGAAATAATCTGAATATTTTTCTTTCCTGTTCACTTGATTACTGTGACAGCCACAGTTCAATAAATCCTTTTTTATTTCCTTTGTTGTGGGAGAGAAAAGCTTTGCTTTGGGTTTGCAGTAGGTTCTGGAAGCTTACATAGTTGTAGCTACATTGTATTGTGGGAATTTTTTGTTTGTTGAAACTCCTGAACAGTGTGTACATAGCACATGCACATCTGCACACACAAACCAGAGTCCCTCAGCCTGTTGTCTCCAGTATAAATACTAAGATGCTACATAGTTGTTCCAGAAGAATACTTCGTTTAGGGGTAGTGTCTTAGCTTCTCAGGCAAGTAGTTATACAGAATTCAGAGACATGGTGTTGAAAGCAGAGTAGGTGAAGAGCTGCTGGTATCAACTAACAACTTGTTTCAGACATAACAGGATATATTATTTTGATCACACATACTGTGTGGAATCGATGGCTCCTTATGTGCATACTGAGAAGTAGCATGAGCTATGAATGAGGAGGAAGGGGAGCTCTACCTTCCATTAAAAAAGCAAATGCAGTTCATTATTCCTCCTGTTATTTTTAAGCACTGAGTTCTCAAATACATGAGTAGGGTACCATGAAAAAATCATATTTTGAAAAATAATTTGTAAATTGTAAGAATAATTTATACATTTGAAATTAGTATCCTTTATATGGAAAATGTTCTTCAAAGTAATTTAGAAGTGGTACTAGTAGGTTCTAGTGGTTCTGATAGAAAGAGTCTGAGAACGCTTTTCACTGTTTCCTACACCTGTCTTTGTAATTCTTCAGAATTTTCCTGAATGGAACTATTGTATTTCTAAGGAGAAAACAACTGGTTCCACAATAGCCTTGTTGGGCATTTTCTGGTGATACCAACATTTACAAGTTTTATAATTCATGCTCTGGTGTTTCCTCTAAAATGTATACAGGTAAAGAATGTTGCAGAATTTACCATATAACACAGAATTTAATGAAACATTGTATACAGTATTAAAACATCCTCTTAGAGGTTTTTGGTTTTTGGTTTTTTTGTAACAAGGCATACATGCTTTATAGCATTAAAAGTGCTATCTCTTCTTGTACATATTGATAAGAAAGAAAACTCAATAGGTGGGGGAAAATCCCACACAATACATATATAGAGGGTTATGGCATCATTTCTTATCTGTGGAGATGCTGTACTCTGTGAAGAGTTAAAGAGTAATGACATAAAAGCTTAAAGCCTTTTCGGAAGTAAATAAGCCTGACAGTTTTAGATCTTATTTATTGAGCTCCAGAAATCTTAGCATTGTCATAGTAATTGATAAAGGGGAATATTTAAAGTACAGGGTACAAATTCCATGTCAGTTCAACCTGCACTTGCAGGTTTGCATTCTTTACACTTAATGATTCATAAAATCATGGTAGGGAAAAAATTATTAACTATATATGATTAACATATATATATTAACATATATATAATTAATAATCATATAAAACTGGTATATATACAGTTTGTGGAATGAAAAACATTACTGATAAAAATTCTCAGTGTTGTTTAATTGTGGATGGCTAGGAAATGCTCTCCTATTTTTAGTAGTTGATACCTGGAAATATTTTTGTAATCAGGTTTAGTTCTTGTGGATTTTTAATGAAAAGGAAAGAATGGTCCAGTTTTCAATTCTGATTCTGTGTACCTATATATACAGATATTCTCCATCTCAAGCAGTCACAAGGGAAGTGTTAGCATCTGTAAAATGTTCAGTAAAAATCTGAGAGGATCTGACTTAAAATTCATACATTCAAAATTAACAGGCACAGATATCTGAGAATCCTTGAGCCTTAACAGTGAAATGTCTGTAAATCTTGACAGAGTGGCAAGGTTCATTGAAAGCAGCAAAATGCAATCAAGTAAGTGACATGTTCAAATAAAAGGGGGGGGAGGGGAAATTGTGCTGTTTCTCAGGAATGTTATACCTTTCCTTTTTTAAAAAAAAAAAAAATATTCCTAAATTACATGTTTTATCTGTAGAAAATTAAGTATTAATAATCACATTCTAATAAACCAGAGCATACATAAATATGCCTATATATGTAGAAGTATATATATATGTGTGTGTATGTATACATAGGACCGTATCTTGTTAGCCATCACATGGAACAGTTTGTCACAATTCAAAGGCTAGTGAGGCCACTTGGAGAACTATCTGCACAGAAAAAATTACTGTAATATCATTGGTATTGAGGATGCAGTAAACAATCTGTAAAGTAATCAAAGACAGAACACTAATAAAATAGAAATGGTATGCTCTACAGGGTAAATATACCAAAGAAACACTGTTGCTATTCCATGCAACACTCATGTTGTTCACCAGGATGTTTTGAGGCTTTGTGGCAGGGAGATGAACAAGGAAGTTCATCAGCATATAAAACCATCCCATGCAGTGCAGGAAGGAGGGGAAAAATCTTTACATGGAATAAAAATTTTCTTTTATCTCTAATGTAGCTTTAATTAATTGTGTATGAATAAAAGAATAATACCTTAAGCATGATACATGCCTTTAAGAATAGCCCCCCCCAAACTGAACCTGTTCTCAAAGTATCATTTCATGCAAGTACAATACAATCTCACAGAAACCAACACACTACACTAACATTTGTAAAACTGTTACAGTCAACTCAGTTTTCATCCTACAGGACAAGATGGACAGTTTTAAAACTTTTGTTTTAAAACTTTAACCGAAGGCAATCATTATGCAGCATAAGCACTAATATTCTACAATAATTATAAATAAAATACATACAACTGCACGTACTCATCCCTACCTCAGTCACATTTAGTGGACAGGACTGGGAGCTGTACCATCTCATTTAAATAATCATGCAATTCATTTTTATTGTGATAGAAAAAATATCCAGAGGACAAGGTTTCCCTTGTGGTGTGTTTTGTGGAGTGTATTTGGGCTGGAATGCTCTCGGTTTCTAAAGCAAGCATTTGCACATATAAACTAAACACAAGATCTGCCCAAGAGAATAAACTGTAAAAGCTGCAGTGCATGTTTGCTCTTTTGCAAAATCATCATAATATTATATTATGATATTAAGCTGAATTTTACTTCCCGAGTTCACTTAGATAAGGGGAAAAGGAGGTGAGAGAAATTGCAGGAGGAGGAGCTGATCTGTCTCAAGGTGGAGCTGTATCTTGTATTAAATGACATTGGCAGACTAAAGCTCTCTGGTGGGGAAGGGCTTAAAGGCTGAGTCAAAAGCCAAGAAGTCTCTTTATTTACGCCTACCTCCCAGCCCCTGGCAATCTGACTAATAACAAACTGAGCTAACAAGAAAGACTAGAAAGAACAGAGAGAACACAGAAGCAGCTTACACCTAAAAAAAACCTGAAAACCCAAGTGATCAAGTAAAGCTCTGCTGAGCATCTTGTTTGTTTACTGCATCCAAATGCTTGCAAACAGTTAAATATATGCAGAAAAGTCAGCATAGCTGTGAAGTATGCTGTGAATTTTAATTGGGAAAAAGGACAACTGCTTACAGGATGGTCTAATGTGCACGCTGCTTGGAAGATTTCTTTCAAATGAATGCTTTGTACTTTGTCTTCTGAAAAAGGATTTTAACTTTGTGGAGCTGTAGTATTACCAGAGCTTGAAGCAAAGTGAAACTCAGAAGAAAGTGGGTATTTTTTGCGGGGAAACATTGCATCACATTGAAACAGCTGCTCCAACTGTGCATTACTGAGAGATTCAGGGAGTGTTACTGCTGTACAGGTAAGCAAGATTCCAGTTAGTTAAATAGCTGATCATAGAACAAATTTATTTTTCAGTACCCACTGAATTTATTTTTTTCTGCATGATTTTCTGTAACTTTTATGTTAAATGATGTCAGATTACACTGTATTTCAAACAATCTGCCAGTTGCATTTATTCAAATTGCCAAATGTGTAGAATGAGTGTATTAAGGAAATTCTGATTTCAGATTCCTTGAGGGGGGGCGAATGGGTGTTTGTTTTTATTTCCTGAAGTGCAAAATTGGTCTTAAATTCATCATCTTACTGTAATGCCCTTCAGAATTTAATGAATAATCCATAAGGTTTTTAAAAAAATTATTAATTCTTAGCTTGAAGCTTTGAAATTCTTCAACAAAGAGTTGAATTAAAATGAGCAAACAGAAGTCCAAGTAAAATGAAACAAGCTTTTGCAATGTTTCAAAAATTTGTTCTTTATTATTTGTCAAACATAGGATGCTTCTTCTAGAAGGTGACTGCTTTTGAAAGTATTAAACTTTTCTCCTTAGAAAGAACTATGACACTACTGCAAAAAGCTTAGTTATATTATACACTTAGTAGCGACTTACATGAAAGCAGATAAAATGAACAAACTTAAGATACCATGTAGAATTTGCTGAAAAACCTCACCACATGAAACAGGAAAAGGTCAGGTTAGTCAAAGCTTCTGAATTAAATTTTATTTTATTATGAATTTCTTCAGTTAAATGTTGACCATCTGTTACTTCAAAGCAGTTTTTATTTTACAATAGTAGCCCACTGAGAGCTTCATTACATATTCCTGAGTGTTTGGACCAAAAAAAAAAAATGAATGAAAGGAAAAAGAATACAAGTCTCCTATTAATTTTTGGGGTGTGTGTGTGTCTGACTTCTGGCAGTGCTGCCCACAGAAATATGATGATGATTAAGATGGGAATGTTTTCCAATTGGTTACAAATGTTCTTTCATCTCCAAGAGGAGGGCTTTTGTTTTTATTACCTAATTTCTCAATATGCACTAGAATGTAACATGCTTTTCAGATTATTCTTTTTTTTTTTTTTTTCATTTAATTTGCTCAGGGACTTTGTAAGTGCAGCTTGAATTTGATGCAGATTGAAGATGGAATTCCTACAGAGTAAAAATGTACAGAAATAAAGTCTGATTAGTCATAGTAGGTTTAAAGCTGGCATCTGTGTGAAGAGCCTTAATTTTTTACCTTGGATCGCTGCAAAGGATATCGGTGCATGTAAAGCATGAATAAAACTCTGGCACAGTATGATCCTAGAATTATTCTGCATACTTATAAAAAAAAAAAACAGCATTTTGACATGTTGTGTCTTATCCAGTACTTCTTGGGAAAACAAACTTAAAGACATATATATCAAAATAGACAGACGGAGTTCAAGGGGTGTTACATGAGACAAAAAAAATTTTTCTCACTGAAAAAAATGAAAAGGTCATATTTTTAAGGACACCTTTTTTAGGCTATGTATTGCACTTCCTAGCTCTAAATTCATATATCTCTTCCCAGTTATCAGAAACTACTAACAGAGAAAAACATAATTAATGTGCAGACATTTATTGTTGCTTTTTTTGCATGTGTAATATTTATATCACAGCACTTAAGTGTCTGCATGTATAAATCTCCTTAATCCATTCTAAAGGGAAGCCTTGGTGTTGCTAAAAACAAAGGTGACAAACAAAATATGCATTGGTTAGATGTCCAGTCATGTGGCCACAATGCAAGAATGTTCATGCATGTAATTGAGTAGATTCTTGTAAAAAGTTCCAATATTTCAGAAATTAATACTTCAGCTGGTTGTGTAGTAACATTCCATACTCTATGTTTTAAGTTTACTATTAAAGATCAAGTGTCCTTTATTTGATCAGTTACTTAAAAAAACTAGAAATAAATCGAATTTCTGGAATAAATAGTCTACACAAAAAAAAGTTCTCATGTTGTAAATCACCCATTCAATTTTAAGATTTTTGTTTTTCTTTTAGGAAATATTTAATTAATGTTTATAAATAGTTGTTTTTCTCCATCTCGTATATCAAAAATTACTGTTGTTATTGCTAATGACAGCTTTGAAAGAAACAGAATCTTCAGAGTATACCATGAATTACTTCAAAACAGTGATAACAATTGCTTGACTTCGACATGTACATTTTGTTTGTGATTTCGTAATTGTACTGTAATAATACATTTGTCAGGTATTGCAAAGTTCAAGATCAGATTGACAGGTAATAATTTCAGTTTACATAACATGGATGATACTGGTGATAGTTTTGATTCATAAAACAGTTAGGTTACGAGTATAGTTATGTATTTCAGAGGTAATTAATGGTTATAATAATAGGGTGGCTTTGTATAGAAAATTATATGTATATTACATTCAAAGGTGTTCCACTACTAGGTGCTGTGGTCCCACTTTCACTAAGTATCCACAAACTATTGCATATGTCTTAAAATTTAAGTAAAGAAAAATAATAATTTTGTCAACTCCCTCTTCATCTTGGAGAACAAGGCTTGCAAAGGAAATAACTTTTGATTTGCATATATAACACAGAACCAAAGGAGAAATTCTCTATACCCTGACTCAGTAGGCTTTCACTCACAACACATTGTTGAAACAAATAAAAACTTATTTCTTCATTTCATCAGGTGGACAACACTAAATTGATCTTAGTGAGGCACTTTTAAAAACTGCAGTGCTATAGGATGACACAAAGCAAGGATCCAAAATATTATATTAGCACTGATGTAAGTTGCTCAAGGCTGAAATTAATTACTGGAAAATATCCTATATGTTATATAAATAAAGACAATGCACTCCTGATTATCTCCTACTTTGGTGTATTAGTGTGAAAATACTGAAGCATTCCACTTATGACCATGTTTATTGATTCAATACAATACAATAAATATATTTTTCTCTGTTTAGCACGTAATTCAAATGTTTTGCAGGATATAGAATTTTTTTGAGAGGTAGAGTAGCTCAATGACAAGTACCAGGAAGAGCTACTCCTCCTCTCAACCCTGTGAAATCATGGCTTTAATATTTTTAATTTTTCTTTTTTTAAAATTTTATTTATTAATATTTTTATTTCTTTATAGAATCTGCTGCCCAAGATGAAGCTCTGGATTTTTATCCTATATTCCGTTGTGGTTGCATCTGATCCTTTCCTGTCACAGCCTTATTTTTCTTCAGTCGGAGGAACTTGTCAGAGTTTGTGTTCCTGTGAAGAAAAGGATGATACCATGATTATAAACTGTGAAGAAAGAGGCATCAAGATGGTATCGGAAATAAATGTCCCACCATCAAGGCCTTTCCATCTTAATCTGTTAAACAATGGCCTGGCTAAGTTACATGTGAATGAATTTGCTGGCCTTGTTAATGCTCTCTCTCTACATCTTGGCTTTAATAATATTGCAGATATTGAGCCTGGGGCTTTCAATGGTCTCAGCCTTCTTAAGCAACTTCATATCAATCACAATTCTTTAGAAACACTTAGAGAGGATACATTTAATGGATTGGAAAATCTGGAGTTTCTTCAAGCAGACAACAATTTCATCACAGTAATTGAAGCAAGTGCCTTTAGCAAGCTCAACAGGCTTAAAGTACTTATTTTGAATGACAATGCCATTGAGTATCTTCCTCCGAACATATTTCGGTTTGTGCCATTGACCCATTTAGATCTTCGTGGAAACCAGTTGCAGACGCTGCCCTATGTTGGCTTTTTGGAGCACATTGGTAGAATACTTGACCTACAGTTGGAAGATAATAAATGGGCCTGTAACTGTGATTTGCTGCAGCTGAAGATGTGGCTGGAAAACATGCCTCCTCAGTCAATAATAGGTGACGTTGTATGCAACAGTCCTCCAGTTATCAAAGGCAGCATCTTAAGTAGATTGAAAAAAGAATCACTTTGTCACACTCATCCTCCCAATGAACTTGAGGATCCTTCAGGGTCACTGCCCTTGCTTGTAACCTCATCTATCAGTGATAGTCATCTATCAACTAAGGTGATCCCTATCATTAAAGCTCCCACTAAAGAACCAATTTTAGTTCTTCGTACTCCCAAGCCCACTCAGTTTCCAGGAATCTATTGTCCTGTCCCCTGTCACTGCACCAGCCATATGCTCTCAGGAGTTCTCATGCACTGCCAGGAGAGAAATATTGAAAGCTTGTCTGACTTAGGACCACCTCCTCCAAATCCTAAAAAGCTTATTCTAGCTGGAAACATTATTCAGACATTACTAAAATCAGATCTTGTGGACTATGTCAGCCTGGAAATGCTTCACCTGGGGAATAATCGCATTGAAATTCTTGAGGAAGGCTCCTTTATGAATCTGACTAGACTGCAGAAACTGTATCTCAATGGCAATCACCTCACAAAACTAAGTCAGAATCTCTTCCTTGGCCTTCAGCATCTTGAATACTTATACCTTGAATATAATTCCATCAAAGAAGTTTTGCCAGGGACATTTAATGCAATGCCAAAACTTAAGGTCCTCTACTTAAATAACAACCTTCTGCAAACTTTGCCACCCCATATATTTTCAGGTGTTCCACTCAACAGACTAAACCTGAAAACAAACCAATTTGCTCATTTACCTGTAAGCAATGTCTTGGATGAGCTGGATATGCTGGTACAAATTGAACTTGAAGACAACCCCTGGGATTGCACCTGTGATTCAGTTGGACTGCAGAAATGGATACAAAAACTGAGTAAGAATATAATGATGGGTGATATTTTTTGCAAATCTCCAGGACACTTAGCAAAAAAGGAATTGAAATCCTTGAACAGTGAAGTTTTGTGTCCAGGTTTAATAAACAGCCCTGCCCTACCAACTCATGCCAGTTTTATAGTTGTGACAACTTCTTCTACTACTGCCAACAATGCAGACACAATCCTGCAATCCCTTACAGATGCTGTCCCACTTTCTGTTTTAATATTAGGACTTCTAATTGTGTTTATAACTATTGTATTTTGTGCAGCAGGAATAGTCGTTCTTGTTCTGCATCGACGACGAAGATGCAAAAAGAAAAAAGCAGATGAGCAAATGAGAGACAATAGCCCAGTCCACCTCCAGTACAGCATGTATGGGCACAAGACAACACACCACACAACGGAGCATCCATCTGGAACCCTCTATGAGCAACGTATGGTTACTCCCATGGTTCAGGTCTACCGCAGCCCATCCTTCAGCCCCAAGCACACTGATCAACAGGAGGAGGGAAGTGAGAAGGAAGTTAATGATTCCAAACATCTCCGCCGAAGTCTCCTGGAAAGAGAGAACAGCTCACCTCTTACAGGTTCAAATGTCAAATATAAGACTACAGATCAATCTGCTGAATTTCTATCTTTTCAGGATGCCAGCTGCTTGTATAGAAACATTCTTGAAAAAGAGAGAGAACTGCAGCAACTAGGGATCACAGAGTATCTAAGAAAAAATATTGTGCAGCTCCAGCCTGATATGGAAGTTCATTATCCTGGAACACATGAGGAGCTGAAGCTAATGGAGACACTCATGTACTCCAGGCCAAGAAAGGTTTTCCTAGAACAAACTAAAAATGAATATTTTGAACTCAAAGCTAATTTACATACTGAGCCTGACTACCTGGAGGTCCTGGAACAACAAACGTGAAGTTACAATATGTTGGGCTGAATTTCTGTAATTCTATTTTAAATTGGAACCACTGTAAATAAAAGTGCCTTATAATAACATGTCAACAGTAAGAACTTAAGCACAGCAGTAATCCTATCAAAAAAACCTCAGGGATCACTGTGGGAAGCCATGGGGTTGTGTGCAGGTGACATGTCTCACACCAAGTTAAACATGAACTTTGTATGATTGAACTGTGGGAGGAAGAATGCTTATTGCAACATTCCTCAGTATTTTAAAAAGGTGTGTATGGCACTCTCCATTCTGTACTCAACCTACAGAAAAATATTTGTTATGTTTACTCTTTTTTTTTTTTCCCCCTTGGTTTAAGTAGATTCCTCTTTTAAAAAGCACTTGTGTTTATAGTTATGTGGGTAGAGTGTATTAGTGAGGTTAGTACATGCACTGCATACATGACCACTATCTACAACTACACCTAACAAACCTTTATAATAAATATGAAAGGACCTGAAATGTTGTCATACTAAATGTCATTTTAAAAAGAAAAAAACTCCAAACAAACAACAAAAAAAAACCCACAAGAACACCCCCCAAATAAAATAAACAACAAAAAAACCCACAAAAACACACAGACACACAAAGAAACAATTTTTGTATATGCACCCAGAGCTTGCAAATATTTAAGTATTGTATATGAATTTTCATGATATGCATTCTGTATCAGTATGTGGAAGGAAAAATGTTTCACTATGTTTACCCAACATCTTCAATGAAGAAAAAAAAACAAACCTTTTGCTACTTTCCCTATCTGATAGCTTTACGTAAGTTTGGACAATCTTTTCCTGAGCTGCTGCTATGAAATATTGTGCATCACTGGTGTTTCAACTCATAATCCTAGGAAATTTGAGAAGCTACTGAGAATCAACTGTAAATATGTTACTGTGTTTAATAAGTCTGATTTTTTAGATATATATATAAATAACTTTTATGCTGGCTTTAAATATTCTTGGAGAAAATGAATTTGCTGTGGCTAGAAACTTCCAAGTGCAAATACAGATCCTTTCCCATCCTACACAAAAACAATTCCCATATATAATAACTAAAACAATACACACACGAAGAAGAATAAGAGTAGTTAGCTGTTTGTATAAAAATACTTTATATTTTCTGAAATTATAATAAAATAAAGCATTGTGGGAAAAATAGTTAAAAAAGTAGAACACTGCAGGTTTATTTTTGCAATGAATTCTAACTAGATTTATATTTACTATTTATTCAGTGTAATTTTGTATTTTTTTTTCCACTCACATGAAAAGAAAAAGCTTATTCCTGGCTGCCTTTCAAGCAAATCAAGGAGATGCTCTTTATTGATGCAAAAGAAATAAAGAGTTTTTAAAATGTCTTTTTCTTAAAGGTCACTTTTTAAAGAAGGCAGCAACTTCTGCATGCACAAGTTTAGAGATGCTTGGGAATCATACTCAATGGTTCTCAATCTTGTCATGTGAAAAGAAGAATATTTTCCAGAGTGCAGTAAGGTCATTTGATTTCTGTGCATGTCTGTCATGGTGCCAAAACACATATTCTGACCTGCATTTAACTTCCTCTAAGAATACCTTTTGTAAACTGACTATGCATGGACTTGTTTTTCTAATTTCTATTTGTAGAGCAAAAGATTAGCTTAATAACGTGTCTACATACGTATGCTGAACTTAGCACTGAGGTAATGATAAACTTATATTCTTCAGTTCAGCTTACTGTTGATGTCTTACCTCTTTGTATATGTAAATGTGAGTTCTTCGTATTCTTTGTACATAAGTTTCTGAGAGAAAATTTTCTTAAACTGCATATAAAAGTCAGATTCTCAGTTCTTTCAAATTTGGGTAGAAATAATGACTTCCATGGTGCTATACTAATTTCTGTAATTTGAGGGTCTGACCGTGTCATCTCTGTTACCAAATCAACTTCCTTAATAATACTTCTGAGGTACTGTCAGCTTGCTCTGAAAGTCAAACTTGTCGGCCTCCAAAAATCAAAATGTTAGTTATAAGAGAATAAGTGTTAATTTATCTTCCCATGATTGAGAATAATTTTGTTCAGAAAAACTGTGCATTTAGGATTAGGAAGAGTAAATCTGGTGACAACATATATTTCATTGCTATCTTTATTCCAGACAAGTAAACATAATGAGAAATATGATACTTGAATATATCTTTACAGGTGATACTGGAGGTGCAGTTAAAGGTGAGACAAAAGGAAAAATGCAGCTATATGAACTTGGAAAACTAGTATTATTACAGGTGTCATTGCATACTCAAGATGTGAATGGACTTCATCTACATGCCATAGAACCTATGGACAAAAAATGTTCTCAGCTGGAGGAGAAACTGCATCCCCAATGGGAAGGGTTAGAGCATCTGAAGGACACTAGTCATCTACATTGAAAAAAATTTACTTTTATACAGAAAAAAAATAAGTAGTTTTATTATTTTAAATAATTAAGATACAATGAAAAGCCTAATTCAGTCAATGAAAATGATACTAGAAAACTGAATATTGAATTAGATCTGCTAATACTGTTCTTAATTCTCAGAGATCTCAAATTAGTGTAAGAAAAAAACCAAAACAAAACAAAATAAAACACAGAAGAAAAATTTACATGGTACTTTGATAACAGAGCTTAGTATTTCAGTGTCTTTCATTTCAGTAGTTGTTTCCATTAGTAAAAAATGGGTGTAAAACTCATACCCTGCAACTGGCAAGATGCAGAGAAATGATGATTTAGGCCCTTAGGCTTACATATAAGAGAAATAGCTTCAGACTGAAGACAATTGCCACATGCACAGATGTCACTTTGCTTATCTGCTGACAGTTACTTGGCAGGATGTTGAGGACAACAGTGTGGTAAAATATTATTTTTTCATTTCAGTCTCAAAGCATCAGAAAAAAAAGTGAGATAATTTAAGTCAAAGCAACTCAGTTATACAGCTGTGTATCAGAGCATCACTCAGCAGAATTGAAGAGGCCTTTAGCTTTTAGCTTTCCCTCAGCAAGGAGATTCACATCATTCATTTTATTAGGGTAACTGTACTCCTTGGCAATCTGTAACACATCAAGTGGTTTTGTAATATCCAAGAATCACTAGAATGTGGCCCATCATCCACTTTCCTATCATCTGTCCCTCCTGGACTGCCATGTAGTGAAAGTTGGTGTAATGATGAGACAGAGGTCTACCTACAACTTTACCTCTTATTAACATTCTCAAAAAATGATATTCTAGGTATAGGGAAACTTTATATTGCCATAACAAAAAGGGATAAGAATTTGTCCTTACTTGATTATTCTGTAGTTGAAGAATATTTATATTATTCGTGACAAAAAGAAAAAAAAAAAAAAAAAGACATACAGAAGGTAGCATGCACAGAGAAAGAAGTGTTATCTGTTTCTAAAAGTTTGTTGAAAAAATTCTAACACTTAGAAATGATGGGTCCTTAACGCTGTTGGTGTGTCTGGGAATTCGGGAAAAATATTCAGAAACTTTTGTGTTAAAACTATATTGTCTTTTTTTTTTTTTTTCACTTAGCTAGAATAATGGAGGTTGGAAGGCAAAGTATGTTTGACAATCTGCAACAAAATGGATCCATTTTTCTCCTGTCAGCATGATAGCTTAATTGAGTGTGAGAAGAGTGCTTCGTCAAGCACACTGGTGCATGTGGCAGCTATGTTATTGTTGTTAGAGTCTCTCAAAGTAACCAACACTACTATTTTTCACCTCACATTTGGTGAAGAAAATACATTAAATAACACTATAGATTTGTTCCATAAATAAACAGATATTAAAAGAAAGTAATGTTTATTTATTTATTTATTTTTATCTTTTCAGCATCATAAAAGTCAAATGTATTTCTCTTTTTCTTCCTGTTACAGGTATTTTTCATACAGACTCTTAGTACTGATACTTGAATATATTGCCTGCAGTGATGCCTCTCCAAGCTTCTGAACAGAAAAACAAACAACCAAACCAAAACAAAAAAACACCCCACTCCAAAGACCCCTCCCAACAACATAGATTAGAGTATTTGCCTATTCAAGAATGGTCCAATATTTTCACACATTCTCTACTAAAATGGCAGATCAACCTTTGTGTAACCAGAGTCCAGACTGAAAATGAGTTCACAGATTTTGTCAATTATATGACAAGGCTACAGGATTCAAATCCAAAAGTTTTTCACCTGCAATCATTTTTTTTTCTCATTGGAATATGAGGATGAGCTTTTGGTCCCTCTTTGCATGCCTAAGAATTCCCTAGGATAACTCTAAAAAAAGGATGTTTACAATATACCATACAATGTGTCACTCATCTACATAGAGATTGCTAATGGTGTTGTATGCCAAAACTAAAAAGATAAGCTTGACTGGGATGGCAAAACCTTTTCACAGTCTGTTAATAAAAAAGGATATTTGTCATTTTAAAAAATTACCTTACTAAATGAAACATCATTTCACAGGAGAAAGCAATAGTGAAAAGGGAAAAATAGAGACTGAATCTCAAAGTCATCATCAGAAGGGATTCTGGATTATCTGGATTATTATTCTGAGGATGCCACTGTCTACAGCAATGTACTTTATCAGTCACAACAACACAGTCTGCAAGTTTCACATAAATGCACTGAAATCATCATGAGGGAAAAAATCAATCAAACAATTTCTCAAATCAAAAGATATGAGAAACTTTCTTAAGACTGGCACATTTATCTTGTCTTGCGCTCCCCAACACAGAATAACTTCATTTCCATTAATGAAGTTCCTTCTGAGCCATAAAGAGGCTTCTGGCAATACAGTCATCTGTTGCAATTGAAATCCACTTCTTGGAGGGGCTTTGCAGTGTGTGCATTGCTTTCAGCAGTTCCTCTGGGACTTGATGTTTGGTGCATCCTCTTGGATTTTTGATAGGGAAGACGTATCTGTTATTCACCTTGTACTGTAAGTCAAAAGACCTGGCTCCTTTTGGTTTTCTGAAGTTTATGATACTCTTGATCTTGATCAAGGAATTGGTATCAAATCCTTCTGTTTCTTGAAATACAAGTAAATTGTACTGGAACCTACATGGAGAACTTCATAGCTGTACTGGAAAGATACAGCATGGTGTTTTCTGCACATATAACAGTCAGCTCTGGCTTTTTAGCACAAGAGAACAAATTCTTAAGAGACACAGTCTAATGGAAAACAGATAACCTTGAGGAAGAAAGTAAAACACCAGAGGTTGTTGAGCTCTATGAAAGCCAGATGAAGTGAAGAACGTTTTCTAAAATTATTATTATTCATTCATCTTCACCAAGATGAAGTGCAAGAACATGTGCACAGTACATTTCATAAAATATG
The DNA here is from genome assembly GCA_038090715.1 of Florisuga fusca. NCBI lineage: Eukaryota > Metazoa > Chordata > Aves > Apodiformes > Trochilidae > Florisuga > Florisuga fusca. Next base: position 35,126,111 of record JAAWXA010000003.1, read on the forward strand.
TATCAAAGTTTTGTGTTTTCAGATATTAACTTCAAAATTTTCACAATTTGCTCCTTCTGTTACTACTGGAAGGACAACCTCTATTCCTACTACTAAGGAATGATGGAATTCACAAAAGAAGAAACAATATTGTCTCATATTTCATGTTTGTTTTTATAGAGAAATTCATCCAGATTATTTTATTTTGAAATAAGTTGATTCATAATTTAAGAATTTTCTTCATTCTTCCAGTTGTTGTTAATTTCAAATTAAACAACAGAAGAGTAGATAATTGTACAAATAGAAAGAAGACTGAAGCCTTTTATATATTCAGAAATCCTATGGCAGGTTAACATAACCTTACATTTAAAAAAAAGACACGTCAGCATTTTTGCATTTTTTTAAAATTCAAAGCTGACAGCTTCTTTGTAATGACTCATATATGGGTTATGTATATGTTAAATTCTTCCATAGTAAGACCTATTAAAAAAACCCCACAATACTGTCAATAATAATTTGATACTACCTCCATCTTTCCCTGCTAAAAATGTATAGTGTGCTGTGTAAAAAACCTCTAATTTCCTGGGCAAGGAGATCAAACAAGAATTATTCTGTACCTCTGTTATGTGCACTTTTTTTTTTTTTTTTTTTTTTTTTGTGTGACAAATGTCCTTTCAATATAACCTCTAGATTAGACAAAAAAAATCCCCTCAAATCTTGATGAAACTTGATAAAATGCAAGATTCCAGGCTCTTCAGGCTCCCTGGATCTTTAAGTATTTGGAGGACAGTGAAAAATCTCTTAGGTCCAGTGTTAGAGGAAGAGGTTTTGAGCAACCATGAAAGATTTAGATTACGCTTTTCATTAGGATTGGGGCATTCAATACCTTGGGTCATGGTATCCTGTGATTTATAGATGAAAGTAAAACATCAACAAATCAGAAACAAAATATTCAGGTACGACTGTGTGCAAAAGCTAAATGATAATCATTATCATAGAATCATAGAACAGTTTGGGTTGGAAGGAACTTTAAGAATATCTAGTTCTGACCCCCTGCCATGGGCAGGGAGAGCTGCACTAACCTAGGCTGCTCAAGGCCCCATTGAAGAGCAATGAGTCTGGTGAAGGGACTCCAGCACAAGTCCTGTGAGGAAGGGCTGAGGGAGCTGGGGCTGTTCAGTCTGGAGAAGAGGAGGTTCAGGGGAGACCTCATCACTCTCTGCAACTACCTGAAAGGAGGGTGTAGCCAGGGGGGGGTTGGTCTCTTATCCCAAGTAGCTACCGGTAAGACAAGAGGGCATGGACTTAAGCTCTGCCAGTGGAGGCTTAGGTTAGATATGAGGAAGAAATTCTTTACAGAGAGGGTGATCAGGCATTGGAATGGGCTGCCCAGGGAGGCGGTGGATTCTCCGTACCTGGGGGTTTTTAAGAAGAGACTGGATGTGGCACTCAGTGCCATGGTCTGGTAACCTCAGTGGTAGTGGATCAAGGGTTGGACTTGATGATCCCAGAGGTCCTTTCCAACCTGGATGATTCTGTGATTCTATGATTCTGTGAACTTGGCCTTTAACACTTCCAATTAATTAGCACTTCCACTAATTACAGATTAAAAACAATGAACTAAGAGTAGTAACATTTAGATTTCCCATATTTTACAAACCAACTGTGTGAAGCATAAAAGAGTAAGCTATTTCTTGCATTAATTTTACAAAATTGTTTCTCATTTCCATTTGAACATCATGCTTTGACTGAGTCTTTTGTTTTACCTTTGAAACATTTACTAAAGAAAATCTTTTATTCCGGCTATCACTAACTAAAAGAAAAAAAATTGTGAGGGGAAAGAAAAATGTTGTTCTGTTAGCATCTATTGTGGACTTCCATGTGTTTCTCTATTTACCTATTTGTCTTTCCTAAGCTACGAGGGTAATGATGAATTATTTTTTCTACTCTAACAGTTGTGTCAGCTGTGCAGTATTAATGAACAAACTATTTAATGGTCTTCAATAATCATAAAGTTATTATAATAAATTAAGGTATATTTTCATACTGAAAATTAAATTAAATAGCTTAACTCTAGGGTCTGTTATTAATTTTGGGCAAAATTCAAGTAATTACCAGATTTCACTCATCCTTGCTTAACATCTGTATGTTTGTACTTGGCAGATAACATACTATTTGTGTAATTGGTCCTTTGCAGATATGGAAGAGAATAAGTTTTGTGCTCCATGATAAAACATGGATTCTTCAGGAATGGATGCTATGAACTAATATAAATAAATAAATAAATAAAAATTATAATTAAAAACTGCACCAATATCGTGGTCTAAAATACATTCAAATGCACACATACCTCTGTATGATTGTATATGAATGTGTACGTACTACATATAGATTAGAAAATCTTGGGTTTGTTCGTAAAGTATTAGAGTGGTGTTTTTGTTGTTGAGGTAGAACAAGAAGATATCTAAATACCTGAAGAATTAAATTATTAGATAACAATTTTGCAAAAATTTATATTTTCATAGTAGTTCATGATCTACCTGTGATTAAAGAAATAGCAAATCGCAAAGAAAGTGCATGTGCAAAAATAGCAATATTTTCTGTTTATTCAAAACCAGAAAAGCCCCACAGAGAAAAATATAGAAGGAGTAAGCTGACATTCTTTTTAATGCCTAAAAATATCTTGTAAAAAGAAAAGGATTAATTTCTAAGATATAAAAATAACAATAATATTAAAATTTAGTGGGTGGCAGTTAGGTTAAATTAAGCTAAAACAAAAAAACAGCCATGGAACTTGTTACAGTCCGAGATAACATTAAAATTTACTTTCATTTTGTATCAACAAAACAAAGTCCAGCCATAGAAGGGTCAGGTGCAAGCAGACTTTATTTGACAATTGACACAGGCAAAAATATAGAGCCAGGGAAAAGAGGGAGAGAGGAAAAGAAGATATGAGAGAGAAAAGTGGAGAAAAAGGGTAAGAAAGTGGGAAGAAAGAATGAGAGAGAGAGAGAGAGAGAGATCACCACCAAGGGCTCATCTGTCCAGCGAGTTCCTTCAAGATGGCGCTGATCCTGGACAGGGCCCGATGCGAGATGGCGGTGGGTCAAGAGACGACCAAACAGCCACAGCATGGACAGCCATATATACCCCTGAGTTCCTTTTGTGCCAAAGGGGCAGCTGTCAGTCAGTCAGCTGCCACAGCAGCCAGGGTCATTGGCATCAGAGCCATTGCAGACAGGCTGCCTGGAGGGGGAGCTTCCAGCACACAGCTCTTATCTCTTTCCAGGCTCCCCTCCCCGCTCCGTTCCAGCCCCCTCAGCCAGGTACATCAGCATCAGTACAATCAAGGTGGCTTCCTCCACCCTGGCCAGGGCAATCGTGCCTGAAGGGACGTCCCAGCATTGCAGGCTGGCCCTCAGGAAAGGGGAGTAGTCTCCCCCCAGCAGTTAGTTCTTAGTTCTTATCTCTTTCTGGGTGTCACCCCCTGCTCAGCTCTGGCCAGGCCAGGTCCTCCACCCTAGCCAGAGCTATTCACTTTAAAATTTTTCTTTTGAGACAATTTCAAATCAATGAGATCAGACTCTCACAGAACTTTACAATAAAGATAGCAGAACATTAACTATACTGTTTAAAAGGCTGTTATATCTCTGAGAGTCTTTAACTGAGGTTGAACAAGCACCTGTCAAGATTATGAATATAACCAACACATGCTTAGAGCAGAAGTTTTTCTTCAGTTTAGATTTCTAAAAGCAATGGTTAGATTTTTGATTTTGAATAGTTAAAAAATATAGTTGTTTGTAGTTTTTTAAGATATGCAGTACCAGAAAAATAAATGTATGTGTATAATACAATGTAAATACTGAAGTCTGGACAGGAAGACACAATATCATAGGTCAAGTTCTATATATGTATACTAAGATATTACAGCTGTTAGACTAAGAGAGAATTTGTGACTTTCTCATAGGTGAAGACTTTTAATCCACTACTCAGGACATTGTTGACTCTTTGAATTAATTCCAAAATCAAAAGAGAAAGTTAATCAGTAGGCATACTGTGCTCTATTTAGTGTTATGTTTTCATGGAGTTAAATTAGAGTGTTGTTCACAGCATTCAGTGCTAGCTGGTTTCTTTAAGTCTCAAAATGTCCCCTGACAAATGAGAGGCTGGAGGTAAAACTTTTGCTGAATAGAAACATTAGTTTGTACTGTAATTACCATCTCTTCTTTAATTAAAAAATGACAGTTTCATAAGTTCTGTCTTTTTATATAGAATGACATTCCCTTTACCTGACACTACTCAGAGGAGTGTGGATTTCTTATCAGACTAGACATCATGTTAATTTGTGCTTCATGAAGAATTGATTTAAATAATCTATTCTAGGAATGGAAATATCAAGGGTAACTCTAAAAGAGTCATGAAAAAGTTACTGTAATTACTTTGTTACATCAAATCTTTGTGAATGGTGGGAATTATCTTTTTTTTATGTATTTTTTTTTTTACCTCAATTGTAGTCATTCCCTGATTGCTTTGATAACATTTTAAAAACCACAACTGTGAAGTTCAAACAGTTCTTCCATAATAATTTTGATGACACTGAGTTTATAGTATTTGTGGTATTTTGTTTTAGTCATTAGATACTTGTGCAGATATTTGAAGAGTTTTTCCTGGAAAGGTATATTTTTGTAAATGGTTTTGTTTTTTATTATGCATATAGATAAATGAGTGCTTAATCACAATTAATAATACTTGGACTTTGTGAAATTAGCTTATTCTTATTCTTTGAAAGGAAACATATTTAGGAGTGATGGATGCTAAAGGTTATGTATTCAGTTTAGAATAAATTTTGTGATAAATAGCATTATTTTGCCCCAGAAGGAAAACTCTCATACAGAGTATATTTATTGGAATGGAAATACAAAGCTTTGATGTGAGTTTCCTTAGAAAGTGAAAAAGAGGCTAAACCAGACATGGTGTTTTGTACAGACTGCATGTTTCTAAATCTTTTTGACATGCTGTCCAGAAGAATCAACCAGGCAACCAAGGGCATTGAGAAGAGACTTCCTAAGCGATTTTAAAAAGTAATACAGTTTCTTAATTCATCACATGTTACTAAATTAATGTGCTCCCTTGACTGTCACCTCAGGTTTCATTCAAGTAGAATTCTACAGTTACATCTAACTGCGGGGCATGTATTCACAAAACCATTTAAAATGCTTCTTTTAATTTTTCTGAGTTTTTGCAGATGTTCTCTGTGTATTGTTCCATACAGCAATTTACATATCTGCTGCAATACAAGATACATTTAATCCATAAGTTACCTATTAGGCTTAGGAATCGTATAGTATATCAAATAGTTGGAATTGTCTTTCTCTTTCTAAACAAGTGCTATTAAAACAACTGTCTCTCTGTAAGTAAGTAAACAATACATTTAAAATTATTTGTATGTGTATTTATGTAGAATGTGCAACATACACATAGGAATTCATGAGTATATCCAGGCATCTATATGTTTATGATGTCTTTTTAAAGTCACCATGTTTATACTACAGTACCCACCTCTGTTCTCCTTCTGTTCGTAGCTGAAACGCCATGTACCCTGAAAAAATTTTAAGCATGTCACTTTTATTTGGTATAAGTAAGCATCCCTTTTTCTTTTGTTTTTTTCCTTTATGGATTCAAACATTTATTCTTTGAAGGAAGTCAGTTAAAATACAGACTGCTGGACAGATACAGCTCTTCTCTTTCTTTCAGCTCCTACAGCCTGCCTGCCTGCCTTCCTTTCTTCTTTCCTTTCTCCCTTCCTTCCTTCCTTCCTTCCTTCCTAAAACCAACTACATGACCCAGGAGACCAGATAAGGGATAGGAGATCAGATGCTCACACCTACCAGTTCTTTCAGTTACATTAGATTTGTACACAATGAAGTGTTTTGTAAATAACATTACTCTAAATGTCATCAGTTACTATATTTTAGTTCCCAGACAAAATTTAGAGATAAATTACCATTATTACCACATTAATATTATCCTCTGGCAGGAGAGGAAAAACAGAACAATAGAACCATGATAGAATGGCTAGGGTTGGAAGGAACCTTAAAGACCATCTAGTTCCAAACCCCTCTGCATGGGCAGGGACACCTTTCACTAGATCATGTTGCTGATACATAGTTAGAAACCTACGTAAATTCTGTTAGGGGATGTTTGAGCTTCTTGTGCAAACATTTGTATTGGATGCCATTCAAAATTGCACTAAACCAGACTGAACTTGGGGAAAGACCATGATCCAGGGACAGGTGGGTGAAAGGAGTTGAACTGTTACTTCTTGCATTCTTTCAGCCTTCCTTTCCTTAGTGTGAAGAACTGCAATTCTAACTGGCTTAGGAGAGAGTCAGAGAAGATCCCTTTCTGGCTGTTTCCCTCAGCCCAAAAATAGACACATGAAATGAGAAACCTATTTTCCTGAAATTCAATACGAGAAATTAATGGCAAGTGTTCCAAAACATATGAATATTGGTTCTAGGTAATTCATGAAATTAGTATTTAGGAGGTTCAAAATATTGTCTTACTGTGAGCTTCAGCAAATTAGTTTCACTTCCTATTTGGTAAATGAGAATATTGGTAAACTTTAATTTAAGTTTCAACTTAAGTTTTCTTTTGTTCCCCTTCTTCTTCACTTTTCCTGCTCCTTTTCCTGCTTCCTCTTCCAGATAATTATATTGTTTTATTCTTTTCAGGCAGTATGATGTTGTACAGATTTTATTAAAGGAATAGACATTCACTGGCCTGTCATAGACTTAGATGTTCCATAATATGACTAATATTAATCTTGTTCATAAAAAGCACATTTCTGTCTCACTGGGTGGCAGCCTGGAAGATTTTCCTACATTTAATAACTCTGACTCTTTCTTTTATGTCTTTTACTTTATGATCTAGTTGTTAATTGCAGTAATTAATCTTTTAAGTGTTTTGTAATATTCTCTATTTTCTGTCATTTCAAAACATGTATAAAACACAGTTTTCCCTAAAACAGTGCTAATGGTGTCTTCAAAGCTTTGCAGACCTTTGATTAAGCCTGACTTGTCTTAGTAACTAATTTGGTTTTGTTCCAAACCAAAAAATTCAGTATGATTTGTTTTGTTAATTCACTATGCATTTAGTCACTACAACAACAATAAAAATTGCAGTTAGACTATTGTTATATTCTTACATTACCCACTGATGAGCTCTTTAATAATGGTATAAAATGATAGTTTTTAATGTTAGAGGTCAACATTTTAAAAAAATGCACTCTGAACGTACCTGCAAAATGTGTAAATATAGTTTGGACATAAGTACATTAAAATAGCATCCAGATTTATTTTTTTTTTTTCCAGCACTCATTTTAAATTAACATCTTTATGTCTGATTCACAGAAATCAGGAAGATGCAATTGTACTTCCTTCTAACAGCTGCTCAATTACTGCCTTGAGCTTCTTTAACTTCTCCACATGAGAGCCTGGTAGAGCTGTGTAGTTCTTCCTGGGGGCTTCCAGGGGCTCAGAAGACATTTCTGTACTCGCCTGGGCTCCTCACATTGTGACCTCCCACAGCCAGCTCCTGCACTGCAGAACCAGATGGGTTTCTTTCAAGCAAGGACTTGCTTGCCGGAGGAAAATGGAGATGGAAAAACAGAGGTATTTCAGCTTACAAGAAAGTCAAGGTATGTTGAAAAATTGGACTACATTTGGCTTGGGCTGAGTTGCTACAATCTCATCGTGATCTGACCAGTGTCAGTGAGAGCTGTGTCTGTTGAAAAAGACAGCTCTCCCCTTCTGCAGACAATATTGTGTGTTCAGAAACATACTGCTGTTAGCAACAACAGATAAAAAAAAAAAAGTTGAAAGAAAAAATAATGGAAAAAAACCCCAACACAACAATTGCTAACATGCAGTGTGCAAAAGTAATAAAAACTTTATGTGGAAAAGCAACGGAAAATGTGAAGTATTTAACAAAAGGAGTGTGTTGTGTAATCATGAAGATGCTTAAAATTAGGTGTTCCGACTTAAAGTTAGATGCAAAACTTCTCTCATCTCTTCTATACTATAAGTCCCTTGAATTGTGCCTGACCTATGCAACAAAATAGATCAGAGTGAACACATTAAGGTTAACCAGATCTATTCCTTATCCTAGAAAAGTTTAATTAATGTTGATTAATTAACGAATCAGTGTCTGTCCCTGAGTTGTTAAACACTGAAAACTACATCAAACTATAGTCTGATCTTGTATGTACCTGCTTTGTGTTTTCAAGATATTTTTTTTTTCTCAAATGTCTTATTTGTTACATCAAATTGAAGAGTTGAAAATGTTTGGTACAACAGGTTTAATGAGAAGTCATTAATACAGGTGATTAAATTAAACCAATATTAATATGTCAGACACCCAACAAAAAATATTTTTAAAGTCCTGAATGATATACTGATTACCACGTATATTGAAACCTTACTGAGACTATTTATAGCTTGTTTTTTTCCTTCCAGTTTTCTAGATTTTTTTTTTTTTTTTAATTGCAGTGATATGGAAAAATGTCAATCATTATTATGTGCCCACAAAGTCACTGAAAACAGTAACTGTAAATCCAGACTGGTACCTTTTTTTCTTGACAGTTATTAAAATTTTTATAAAATGACATTGATTTAACATTACTGTTTGGAGATGAAAAAAGACCCACAATTTGGGCCAAGGCAATGATATTAATATTATTTAATTGTAAAGAATTTGTTATAAATTTGGTATAGCTCCTGAACCTTCCATCTTCAGGAGGAGGAAAAATCAGCAAAGAGGACTGTAGTGGATTTATAACTCCCATGCCCCTTCACTGCTCATGTTCTTGTTTTAAACTTGATGCATGACATTTTTTATTTTATTTTCTCCCCCTTTCCCATTTAGGAGGGATACTGAGAGAACAGCCCGGTGGCTGTTCAAGTCAACCCACCACAGAGATCATGGATCATACTATACCAAGACTACTAAAAACATTAAATCGCTGTACCATTTTTAACTGTTGATTATGCAGTTTTGAAAGAATGTTAGCTTTCTAATTTCTTGTTTTCTTTCTAAGAAAAACAAGTAGCTTTGATTCATTACCAAGATGTATTTAAATTACTGTAAAGCAGAACTGACAGGTTAAAAAGCAATTTTTCTAATTTAGTAGCAAGTAGGTTACATAGAACTGATAAGAAATTCTTGAACCAAGACTCCAGATAGTTATTCGTTTTCCATAAAGTAATAAAATATTTGAGAATAGAGATAAGTCTTAAAATGCCTGATGTGGTAATTTCTTGTTCTTTCACATATTTTGCTATGTAGTAGAATACATACATACTCTGTTTTCAGTGTCTGAACTCCTTCCATGGTGCTTGAGGAGAGTTACAGACCTAAACCAATCCATAAAGCCAGGCTGCTGAATTAAGCAGAGTAAATTTGCTAGCAGAAAATGCTGAGGAGTGCTGCAGGTCTCACGCCTCATTTCTTAAAGAGAGACACTTTATTGTGGTCTGGAAAAAAGCTTCTGTCTCCATTGAGGATTCATGATCCATGAAGGACATTAAGGACCTTTAGCACACACACACAGATATCTCTAAAAAGTTGTGATGCTTTTGGTCTCCTTGTCCAATACGTTCTAATTTAATGGTTGGAACTCATTTTGACACAATAAAATTTCTGCTAAAATCCTTCTTTTTCCTAAGAGGGTCTATCCTGTAAAATCTATTAAGTTATAAATAGGATATTTTCTGTCTTTGCTGTAATTATTTAGTTTGCATAAAGTTTTCGTTACTATTGACAGAGATTAACTTTGAGTGTGAGTACAAAATACTATGTGTGACTAAATAGTATGAGTGACTAAATAGTATGAGTGACCATCTCTTGGCTCAGAAGTCAGGAACAGACTTCAGTTTCTGTTGGTATACTGCTACAATCACCTTAAAATAGGTATACATTTTATTTTTGTAAAGAATGCATGCAAGAGTAACTTTTTAATGAAAGTGTGTTAAACAGTAAGAAATTCTAAATTTATTACGACATATATTCTTGAAGGGTATATTTTGAAGCTGTTAAGTATTTTTGAGATTTTACATGTGATATATGCCAAGTCCATTGTATTTAATGATGACTATTTGAAGATGGTGATATTATGGACATATGTAAGTGCTTTTTTGGAGTTCAATTTGCCAAATGAGGACCTTTTGCCCATGTACTGGAGGTTACTCAAAGCCCCAGCCAATATGGCCTTACACACTCCCAGGGAGAGGGCACCCACAGCCTCCCTGGTTATATAGTTATAGCTTATAGTTATGAAATGTTTCAATGATTCCTAAAGGGAATGGAAGAAATTCATCATGACTGTCACATGGAAATTATATCTCTTATGAAAAGCACCTGTCTGGGGAATCCATACTAAAGAAGGGTTAAGAGCAGAAGCCAATATGGACCAATGAAAGAAAGGTAATCATTAATTTCCAGCCTTTATTTTATTTTAGTAAAAAGAAAAAGTATTTCTATGGAAAGGTAATTTTTCCAAATAATTTTGAATCGAAAGGCAAAAATATATTTCCAAAATGTTGTTTGACAAATATATCTTCTTTCAACATTCTCCTGTCTTAATGGCTAGAAATAACAATGTGCTGATTTTATATACAATAAAAAAGTAGCTGTCTTTCATCTTTAATGTGTTAGGGCTGATCCCAGGATCAGTTTTAATAATCTTGAAGATTAGCTTCCAGATGAAATATGATACAGAAAAAAACCACAAAACATTGCAGATACATAGTTTTCACTGAGGAAAATATTCATACACCTAAGTTTAGAAATAACGTACTTTGCATCTGCAGATGTGATTGCATGTGTTTAGTTGTGCCTTTAGATCAAATTTTTCTTATTTTAAATTTAAACTCTGGAAGTCATCAGAATATAGCTCATCTAAAATACTATCTTGTAATGTCCTACAAAATAAAATAAAGCTATTGTCTCTTAAATGTCTGTAATCTGGTGTTACTGAAAAATAGCTTTTTGTAACTTTAACTTCATCTGTTGCAATTTGCATAACACTTGTTCTGGAAAATGAGATTTGATCATACTAGTGGGTTACTCTTACAGAATGCTACATTTGTCTGCCTGCATCTAACACTCAAAGTATAACAATTTTCTATTCAGATGACAAAGAATAGTTTCTGGGTTTAGGTAGCATTTATGCTCAGCCCCTGTGCACAAAGGTATCTAATTGCTGACAAAATGTCTACTTAGAAGTAAGTAATATATGTATAAAAACACAAATGCAAAGTATACTGTAGAACACTGCATCTTAGAGGGTGTGTCTATAGCTCTAATTTTCTTCATGAATTTTTTCCCAAATAAGAACTTAGGTATTTTTTTATTCTTTCACAGGGAGTTGAATCTTTTTTTATGCAGCACTTTTATCTTTCATTTGTAAAGAAAGGTTACATGTGTAACCCTGTAGTGTACTTTCAGAATTCCAGAAAAAAAGACCCTTCTGTTCTTAAAAGAAAGCCATGGAAAGTTTGTCCTCATTCTTCACGTTGACACACATGTCAGCTTGTAGCCACCTCTATTTAATTTTAACAAGTTTTGCTTCTTATTTGTGAGAGGAAGTGTTGGAAGAGACCATAAGCTGAATCACTGCCATTAAAAAAATAAATCTAACACACAAGAGAAAGCAGTTATAAAAGGAGATCTCACTGAGGAAAAAAGATTTATTTTTTTTTTTCCATGAAGAAAAGGTGATGCAAAGCTTTAATCTTTGCAAGGGCTTTCTATGGATATGAAAGTGTGTTACATTTTGTGTTGGGTTTTGTACTGAGACTAGCAGGTGGCTGGAAGAGGACTCAGGAGAGGTTAACATCTGTCTTTCATGCCTGGAAGAATTCAAGTTTCATCTTTAACTGACTTTAACTCTTAGAATGCTGAAAGGATTAGAATTTTCTCAGTCCATTTCTGTGTTAAAGCACTATGAAGTATTTATGTGAACTGTGGTATCTATCTCAGACCAGTTTCTAATGAGATTTTTTGCATACACATACATATAGATACATATGTGTAATTTCTTCTTCCATTTAACTGTTCTCTATTCAAGTTAATTCATAATTTAAATGATTTAAAGGTACACTATAATTATCAGTTGTTATGGTACAATTCCCTAAAATAAGATCTGTCTAGTTCTGTAGATATACCTTTTTTTTTTTTTTTTTTTTTTTTTTTTTTTTTTTTTTAGAAGTATAAAAGTATAAATGAAACTGAACTGAAGGCTCATTAGGAAGTATTTCTTTACCAAGATAGTGGTCAAACACTGAATCAGGCTTCCTCAAGAGGTGGTTGATGCAATTTGGGCAATGTCTTTAACAATATGCTTTATCTTTTTGGTCAACCTTGTACAAGTCTGGACTGGGTCATTATAGGTCCCTTTCTACTGAAGTAGTTCTATTCTGTTCTTTTCTACTCTGCTTTGTTCTATTCTATTCCATTCCATTTAATTTCATTCTATATAGATGCTATATGCATAGTACACTTACTATATATTATTATACATATGCATTTACATGAAAGTATACCATATGTATTGTATTTGTATTTTTTAGAAGATGTTAAACTGTGTAGCAAAAGATGGCAGAATGCTGTTCTTAGATGTATGGTCTTACACTGTGATACAAAAAAAACCCAAAACCTTTCTAACTTCCAATTTGCTGTAATTTGCATGTTATTTAAATCTTAATTATAAAGGGGATTACATAGGCAATAAAAAAAAATGCTTCAGGGAATGGGCAACAGTGTATGTTTTACTTCCTCAGTCCAAAACTCCAGAAGACTAGAAGAGAAAAGGTCTGAGAAAATGATGCTCTTTACTGTAGCCTCTTGTACCACAGTAATATAAAACACCATGCTGAGCTGGATGGACCACTGATTTAGGCACGTAGCAGTCATTCCTTGTATTCATTTGCACTTGTACTTCCTGTGAAGATGACGAAGCAATAAGTTATGAAATTAGACTCTTTGGATCATATTTTCAAGACAACATATTGTCATGTAGTTTCTACTTTTTTTTTTCACATAAGGTAAAAATATGTCCAAATTCTATGATACTGTGTCATGACCATGCAAAATCACATTAGTGGTCAGATCCTAATTAGGCTATGTATTTAAAATCCTTTGAAATGAAGGGATGATATGTTAATCCTAAAGTTAATCCTGCTTCACTATAAATTTTAAGGGCATGGCATGTGAAATAAAATTACACACAGCAATAATCACTTACAACTATAAAAACAGACAAATTGCACAAATTAATGATGAATACCGTTAATATCCTGCTTTTCACCTGGACCCTGACTTTTTCAAAAAAATTAATTCTACAATGTGTACAAAGCTTCAGATCTCTCTAGTCTGCTACCTAAAAATCTGTAACAAACCTATCTGTGTTCAAATATCTCACATCTATATTGTTTAGAGATAGAATAATCAGTGTATCTTGCTGACGTATGACTTGTAGGAAGACGGAGGAGCCTGGAATATAGGCAGCAAATATATAAGGCAAAGATTATCAGACATGGAGAGCTTTAGCTTGTTTCATGGCTATGCTTTATTTACTACTCCAGATGTAGACCAAGGAATTTGTTGTTTTACAGTCCTTCTAGGATAAAGAGAAGAAAGGCATTGCTAAAAAGACTTAATTCTAGGCAAGAGGTAGTGAGGTATTTGGGTGTAGTCACTAAAGGAGTGAAGCCTACATCCCTATCTTAGCACCTGAATATACATCAGCCTTCTTGTTTAAAAATTACAAAATTATGTGTCCCTTGTCTTATTTTGTTTTTCTCAACCTCTGTCTAGCACCCTTGCCTTTGTTTTGATTCCCTGCTTTGTGCCACATCCTATGCAAAAATATATAAAGAAACCTTGATACCTATAGAGATTTTGCAAGAAAAAGGAATTATCAGTGGGTTTTAAGAAGCAGTCATTTCTTATCTTCACCTTATTTAAGGTGGAAACTACAACACACTACAACTCACATTGCTAATTGTGCTAGAAATGGGTGGCACAGACAGAAGATGGAGTTCAACTGCTAAACATAAATTCTAATCGGTGAAAACTCCATGGAGGATTTTCTGGGAACAGGCAGCGAATGCAAAGACTACTTCTTCTCAGTAGTGGTGGGAATTTTGATTCCAGAGGAGGGCCACAAGGATGATCAAAGACCTGGAGCACTCTTCCTATGAAGGCAGGCTGACAAAGCTGTGGTTGCTCAGCCTGGAGAAGAAAAGGTCCTGGGGACACCTTCTAGCAGCCTTCTAGGACCTGGGGAGGGTCATTTTACAAGAAGTGATAGGATGAGAGGGGAAAATTTTCAAGCTGAAAGAGGGTAAATTTAGGTTGGACATTAGAAATAATTTCTTCACTGTGAGGGTGGTGAGACCTGGAACAGGCTGCTGAGAGAAACTGTGGATGCCCCATCCTTGGAAGTGTTCAAGGATAAATTGGATGGGGCTTTAAACAACCTGCTCTACTTGGAGGTGTCCCTGTCCATGGCAGGGTCACTGGAACTAAATGATCTTAAAGATCCTTTCCAAAACAAATTATTTTATGATTCTATAATTTCAATACTTATGAATGCTCCTGCCCTTCAGATACAGTGAACGTTGTCTTCATAAGTACATGACAGAAAAATAAATATTCAGTGTGAGTATTTCACCCTTCCAGGAGCTACAGTTTACACTCAAAGAAGCATTGGACTTTTAAAGCTGTGCAGTAAATTAAATACAGTATTTCTTAAAGCTTTTTCACATTTCAGTTGAGTACTTGACAAGTATGAACTATCTGTAAAAATCTATAAAACATAAAGCAGTTCTCTTGTCACAAGTGGAAATGCTAATGAAAACCTCTAAACTGGGAATGTAAGGTTGTCTGAAACTTTACGAAGAAGAGACATGGCTATTGTGTCTGTTCTATATCTCTCTCCTCTACATAAACATTCACTCTCTGTGTATACACAGAAGTCAGTAAAGGGGAAAAAAAACCAAAAAAACAAATCCCACCTGTATTTTCAACTGCTACTAATAAGTGCATTTCATGTGAGCACTCTGGACTAAGCTTTTCTCAACTGCTAGCAATATTACTGGACTGTAACCAAGTTTGTAGAGAAAATTTTGCTTCCTTACAAAGGCAGGAGAAGTTTAAGGGTGAATTAGTTATAAAGAGTATACTAGAGAAGAGTCATCTGAAGCAATTCAGTGGAAAACCATCTCACAAGATACACCTCAGAAGTTACTAGCTACTAGCTAAGATGAAAACTTATATTTGAAGGATTTTGCTTTTAACTATACTTTTCATGACCTATGTTTTTTTAACTTTAAAGCTTAATTTTTTTCTGCTTTCACTTCTCTTCCATTAATTATTTTCTTGCAGTAAAAAATGCTACATGCTTTCAGTATACAATATCAAGGTTAAAGGACTTGTAATATATAACATAGGGGCAGTTCAGGTAATCCCTTTATTATTCATCTACAGTTTGAAGAAATATTCATCCTTTTTTGGGAAAAACACAGTAAAACATACTTAAGTTGGCAAAGATATAGATCTTTCTATACAAAAGGTATGTTTCATCAATAAATCCTTTCAGGTATCTTGTACTTGTTCAGTCACTGTTTTCCAACATCAGAAAACTGCAGTGGGAATAATTTCTGATAGTCAGCAATTAATTTCCAAACTGTACTTATATTTACTCAACTGTATCTTTGAAAATATCCATCAATACTTTTTCAATTACAGTCCAATAGAAAAACTGACTCTGTGATAACTAAAGGAAGTATCAATCACTTTGACAATATATTAAAAGATAATCGATAAAGAAAGTATCAGAAAAAAGGCAGAACCATCAAATGCTTATGTTAGGAAAGGAATATATTAGTGAGATGGCATAAGAAGAGGGAATATGCAGGTGAATTGCATCTCCTGTTATGTAGTCAGTGGGTGTCATGGTATAACTGCTATAGACAGCTAAGAACCATGTGGCCGGTTCTTCCTTGCCAGCCCTGGGATGGGAGAGAAAATAGGAGGGGCAAAAATGCAAAAATCTCATGCACTGACATAAAGACTGTTTAACAGGTAAAGAAAAGCTGCAAATGGAATAAAAGCAAAATTAGGAATTAATTCAGTACTTCCATTGACAGGCTTCAACCATTCCCAGGAAAGGAGGTTTTCATCACACATAACTTACATGGGAAGACAAACACCATTACTCTGATTGTCCCTCCCTTGTCTCTTTCTTCCCTGTTTTTATTCCTGAAGACAGTGTCATATCATAGAATCATAGAATTGGCTGGGTTGGAAGGGACCTCAGAGATCATCAAGTCCAACCCTTGATCCACTACCGCTGCGGTTACCAGACCACTGAGTGCCACATCCAGTCTCTTTTGAAATATCTCCAGGGATGGAGAATCCACTACTTCCTGGGGCAGCCCATTCCAATGCCTGATCAACCTCTCCGTAAAGAAATTCTTTCTAATATCCAACCTAAACCTCCCCTGACAGGGCTTAAGTCCATGCCCTCTTGTCTTACTGGGAGCTGCCTGGGAGAAGAGACTGACCCCCCTCCCAGCTATAACCTCCTTTCAGGCAATTGTAGAGATGTGATGAGGTCTCCCCTGAGCCTCCTCTTCTCCAGGCTGAACAGCCCCAGCTCCCTCAGCCCTTCCTCACAGGACTTGTGCTGGAGTCCTCCTTGCTCTTCTCTGGACCTGCTCCAGCACCTCAATCTCCTTCCTGAACTGAGGGGCCCAGAACTGGACACAGTACTCGAGGTGTGGCCTCACCAGCGCTGAGTACAGGGGCAGAATCACTTCCTTGGACCTGCTGGCCACGCTGTTCCTGATACAGGCCAGGATGCCATTGGCCTTCTTGGCCACCTGGGCACACTGCTGGCTCATGTTCAGCTTTCTGTCAATCCAAACCCCCAGGTCCCTCTCTGTCTGGCTGCTCTCCAGCCACTCTGTGCCCAGCCTGTAGCGCTGCATGGGGTTGTTGTGGCCAAAGTGCAGGACCCGGCACTTGGTATGGGATATTCCTTTTGTCAGTTTGGGTCAGCTGTCCTAGCTGTGTCCCCTTCCAGCTTCTTCTGCACACTCAGCCTACTCACTGGTGGGGCAGAAAAGCAGAAAAGACTTTGACTCTGTGTAAGGACTGTTTAGCAAAACTAAACCATTGGCATGTTAGCAGCACTGTTTTCATTACAAATCTAATTCATAACCCCATACTAGATACTACGAACAACAAAATTAATGTGATATCATCCAGAACCAGTGCAGTGGAATTTAAAGCCTCTTTGTGAAGAGGGGGGAAGGGACATTTTCTACATTTCCAATCCTGTTCTTCTCTGTTCTGTCCTCCAAGTATAATTTTGATTAGCATCAGATATATTTGCCACAAAAAAATTGTCCTAAGGAGTAAGAGAATTAAGAAAATGATAAATTTTGAAGCTCTATGTGTTGCTGTTACTGATGGCACTCAGTGACAAGTTAAGAGTGAACAACGAAATAGTTATGATCATTCCACTGCAATCGGTTTCACAAGGAAGATGTGAACATCAGAAGACAAGTCTTCTGAGAAGAAGCTGAGGCAATTTGGGTTGTTTAGACTAGAGAAAAGGAGACTGATGTGAGACCTTCTTGCTCTCTATAACTACCTGAAAGGAAGTTGTAGAGAGGTAGGGGTACATCTCCCTCGTAACAAGGAATAGAACAAGAGCAAATGGTGCCATGTTGCACCAACTGTAGTTTAGATTGTATATTAGAAGAAACTTATTCACTGAAAGACTAGAAGAGGATGTCCAGGGAGGTGGCTGAATCACCATCCTTGATGGTGTTTAGAAGACATGTAGATTGCCTTTGATGCTGAGGAATATGGTTTAGCCCTGGACTCAGTAGAGTTAGGTTAATGACTGGACTTGATCTCAGAGATCTTTTCAAACCAGAATGAATCTGTGATTCTCTGATCTTTGCAGGGAATGATCATATAATCATAGAATGGCTAGGCTTGGAAGAAACCTTAAAGATCATCTAGTTCCAGCCCCTTGAAGGGAAAGGGAAAACTTCCACTAGACCATGTTGCTCAAGGCTCTATCCAATTTGGCCTTCAACACTTCCAGGGTGTGGGCAGCCAGAACTTCCTTGGGCAACATCTTCCAGTGTCTCACCACCCTCAAATTAAAGAATTTCTTCCTCATGTCTAACCTAAACCTCCCCTCTCAAGTTTCAAAACATTTCCCCATTTCCCCCTGTCCACTCACTTCATACCCATGTAAAAAGCCCTTGCTTTTTAAAGTAAGTAGACTTACTTGGTTTAAGTAAACCACAGGTTACTTGTAGGCATGATAGAACTATAGTCTCTTCTGGAGGTCACTATCTCTTTTTTCAGAATGAAAATATTATTTCCTTCTGTCCGACTTCTGAGTGTTGGAATTTTCATTTTTCTCTTCCTTTTAAAAAAGACAGGCATATATATGAAAGCATCTCAGAAGGAAGCAGAGAGCAGGAAAAATGTCTGAGACATACATCAGTACTGAACTGATTAAGTCAAATTCCATCTAAACTGGATAACCAACAGTACACCTTTACTGGATACCCTTTCTCCTGTTTTCTTTACATGCCCTTAATACAGGATAATGCTATTCATGGCACTATTGATATTCACATCAGTGTGATGTGTATTAGGGTAAAATAAGATTAATGTTTAGAGGGTTTATCAAAATCTACATACATCATAAAGCTTTCTCCGGTTATCTTAAGATTTTCTCCAGCCAGACAATCTGATTTTACTTTAATTTTTCCCTCATCTCATTTAAAAAAATGTGCATTGGTTCCCAGAAAGCTGGACATATATCTTCCTGCTCCAGAATTATTTGCTTCGTTATTTTACTACATGATTAGACATGATTTAGATATTATAGATGCCAACAGTTAAGAGAAACTTTTAGTGACTCATAAGGAGGTCATTAATAGACTATGAAGCTAAAAGTTTCACTTAACTGCTGTACAAAAGATTCTGATTCCTGTATAGGTTGTTGCTCATTTATGTAAATGGGGAACATGAGAAGAACATTTTAAAAACAAAACAATTCATGTCTTGTCCAGAAGAAACTGAAGTCACGTTTTTCCTATATATGTTAAACTTTCATGGTTTAGAATAATAGAATCATAAATCACAGAATGATGGAGTCATAGACTGGTTTGTGTTGGAAGAGACCATAAAGATCATCATATATATACTACCTCTGAATTAGTAAATAATTAATGAACTTCTCCCAGCAGTGAGCACCAATGTCCAAAAGATCTAAACTACAAAACATAAACTGTCAGGAATCCATGTTTCTCTTTATAGGAAGACTTCAAGAGTTTTCTTCCTCTGAGATGAATCTTATCTTCTTGTTTATTGTTCACTTCTTAGCAGATGTTGCAAATGCATTCTTTGGAGACAGACTGCTGCAATCACAGCTTTTCTTTTTTTTTTTTTTTTTTTTTAATCTTGGTTCCAGCAGAAACAGAGTTCATGGCATTTATCCATTTTTCTGCATGCCTTTGTGATCGCTTCCCTCACCAGCAAACTTTTCAACTGTCCATGAAATTTTAGTCACATTTTTGAAAGCAGTAAAGATCTCAAAGACAATAAAGATGTTGCAAGTTTCCTAATAGTTGATGGAAATGTGCAAATTTTTAATACCTGCCCTAGCCACCATAGGGTTTTTTTGAAGCGTGTCTTTATAACATATACTAATAAGCTGTAGATTGTTTCTTAGAATTTACAGATTTGATCAGAGATGCAAAACTGACATTCTGTCCTGAAAAGTATCAAGGCTCCTCTAGTCTCTCTTTCTAGTTGTTGAAACCACTCCTGTTAAGAATTCTTTTTTTTTGTTTTTTCCAGTTCAATTTTTCCTTGATACTTTGATGAAAATCTAGGATTTCTCAGAAGATTTAGTCTTATTATTACAAAGATACTCTGGGCCATCTGATACCCAATGAACATTATCATTTTTTACTTTGCCTCTTAAGATGGGACAGGATGAACATAGTATTATATCTTGAGGTATGTGTAACAGAGCATTAACTAAAAGTATTGATTGTACTGCTAAGTGTATTTTAAGAAAATGATAAATGTGTACTTAAAACACAAAGATTCATATGGAACCGTTATTACTATTTCTGACAAAAGTTAATTCTGCAGATAAGTGACAGAAAGCAGACTTTCAGCTTGGATTCTTTCCTCTTCTGTAACACCCAGCCATCACAAATATGCTTATGTTTTAGAGTGAGAAAATCTCAATAGTTAATGTTTTTACTTAATATTACATTGTTGAAGAAAACTGGAATTTTTCAGTTGATTTTAATGGGCACAGAGCAGAAGTGTCACCTTCCTAATTCTGCCACCACAACAGCTGTCCACTTGGTACACATCAGAGGTAGAAACTTGTTTTTCAAAAATGTTTTGGCAAAGTTATTTTTATATGCAGTATGATTTGGGGGATATACTCCAAGCAAGCAAAAGTATGAAGAAAATAATACCAATAATAATTTGTCAATGGGTGCATATATTCCTATGTAACTGAAAAATCATTACATGCAAGTGGTCATAAACCAGATAAAAGTTAGCCTTGCAAGTCCTCTAAAGCATAAATTAATAAAATATCACTTCACTTTTTCTTCATTATAGGCTCTATTCTGATCCTCTGGGATGGTGTTTTCTACTGTGTTATTCATTCAATCATATGAACATGTTCAACAGAGAAATTTCTGTTTCAAAGGGGACAATGAATTTATAGTTAAACATGACCTTGTTGTTCCATATCTGAGAGAAAAAAATATTTAATTTTGAAGCAAGTATATAAGAATAGCATAATTGTGCTCATTTATAAGCCATTAAAATTTGCTTCTTTTTTTTTCTTCTTGCATACCTGTACTATCTTTTCTCTTCTTGGTATATTTTGCATAAAATATATTTTCATTAAAGTAATTGCAAAATCTCATGATTACTGACTGATTTATGAGTTGTACATGAAAAAGAAAGTCAATCTCTATACTGGTAGAGTAGCAAACAACATGCAATTTGATTGTCATTTTAGGTCTTGACTTCAGTCTGTTCTCTTATAGCCATTTTACTGCTCAATATCCATTCTGTTTTCACTGCTGACATCCAGTCACAGGCTGTCCTCTCACTTCTGTCTCCTAATTAGATTAGTTAAATCTCCCTGAAAAACTGGAAATATGCTATCATGCCCTGTGATTTTAATATGAATTCAATGTTGAGTATCCTGCTTTATCTTCAGCCCCACTGATGTGTGCATCTCATCTCTTCGTTACACCTTGAGTGATCACTGGATTTCGCTGCTGAAATTTCTTTAAGACTCTCCATCATACCAATGTCATTCTTGCTTGCCATTTATTTGCAAAACACTGAACAATTTGATGCCTGAATGCTTCTCTAACTGTGAAGTCTTAAAATGCTGATATAACTACCTTTCTATATATCTCTTGGAAAGTTCTGCTTTCTGAAAGTATCTGTTTTTAAAAAAAAACAGTCCCAATCTTAAGGGGTGACCCTTCCATGACAGCCAAAACTAGGTATTTATTATTGTGCAATCTTATATTTTGTTGCTTTCTGTAAAATGTGGGGACTTCTGTAAGTTTTGTAAAAAATATTTCCCTTTAGTTAAGTGAAACATTACTGGAAATATTGCTGTATTACTTGTAGGAAGACTCAGAAATTTGACCTTCCAGGGAACATAAGTGACCAGAATGGTTGTTCCATTTTTCTTTAATGTGAAGATTATTATAAGATGTGTTAGATACACATCTATGTTGGGTTTACATGGTACAGTGGGATGATGGGGACAATGAGGGAAGGAGTGGAGTTATGGGGATGGCTTCTTTGGAAAGAGGCCAGGGGATATCCCTGAAACAGACCAATTGCAGTATGCAGTTGAGCCCCTCAGCCAAGACAGTGGCACCTTGGGAACACTGTATTTAATAAAGGACAGAAAAAGACATACAGGCAGAGGAGGAGAGAAAGCAAGAATAAGAAAATAATGTTAGATAAGAAAGAAGCAGGGGGGAGTTCAAAGCACAGGAGCAGACATTGGCATTCCTCTTCAGCCCATGGAGAGACACTGCAATGGCACTGATAGTTCCCTGCAGTTTGTGGAGAGGAACATGGTGGAGGACATAATTCCCTGCACTCTGTGAAAAAACCTATAATAAAGCAGGTATTCACTTGGAAGAGCCCACAGTGGAGAAGATAATCACTGCAGCCTGTAAAGGACTCCACAGAGGAGCAGCTGGATATGTTCTGAATGAAATGTGACCCTTGGAAAGTCCACACTGGAGCAGATTTTTCTCCTGAAGAAAGATTTCCCCCATCCCATCGTGAGAGCCCACCAGAGCAGGGGAGAAGAAGAAGAAAGGAACTGCTACTTACTGACCATACTATCTCCATCTCTGCTTCTCAGGATGCAGAGAGGTTTTTGGCCATTACAGAGTGAAGTTTACCCTGGAAGAGGGTTTGTTTCTGATCCTCACTACCTAAATCTGTCTTAAATGGTAACAAATACAACTTCACCAAGTTGAGACTGTTAAGAGATCTAGCTGCATTTATCCCATCACATAATCTTTCTCATCCAATTTCCTTTCCCTCTCCCACCAAAGAGAGGGAGGAAGTGTGTAGCTAGATGGAGTTTGGCCCTTAGTCATGGTTAAACAGCAACAACAGCTTTTTGGTAACCGTGTAATTATTTAAGTCAATTACTACCATAGTTAAAGATCAAATCCTTGACATGTGGTTGTCTTGGGTTAGTGTGGTTGTGTTTAGGAAGTGGAGAGGCCACAGGGGTGGCTCCTGTAGGAAGCTTCTGGAATCTCCCCTGGTTCCAATCCTGACCCCACCTCTGCCCAAGGCTGGGCATATATGAGAAGCTGGATGCACCTCTTTGAGTAATATATTCAAGAAAGAGGACACGAAACTGCAAAAAAATATTAAAAATGAGAACTGCAGAGCAGAAGAGAGGAGGAGGTGAGGGAGTAATGCCAGAGAAAAGACACCAAGGTCAGTAAGGAAGGAAGGGGGGAGGGAGGGAAGGTGCACCAGCAAAGATTTCTCTGCATCCCATGGTGAATTGGCAGCTGTCCCTCTGCAATCTGTAGAGGATCGTGATAGAGCAGTTCCTGAAGAAAACACAGTGGAGCAGTCCTTGAAGCACCAAGGTGAGGAAAACGTGGATATTTATAGCCTCTGAATTGTCATAGGTGAGCAGACGTGAAGTGGCAGCCTGTGCAGGATTGCAGAGGGTGACAGATCTGGATATGAAACCGTGAAGGATCCCGTGCCAGAGGAGGTGACAATTTCTGAAGCATCCATGACTCTGTGTGCAGCCCAGGCCGGAGCAGTCTGTGCCTGAGGGACTGCACCTGTGGGAAGGACTCATGTCCCAGGGGTTCCTGAAGGACTCTCTGCCATGGGGGGGACCCCACGTTGGAGGAGGGGAAGAATGTGAGGAGTCCTCCCCCTGAGGAGGACAGAGTGGCAGAAACACTGTGTGGGGAACTGACCCTAAGCCCTCACTCCTTGTCCCCTGTGCCACTGAGGAGGAGGCAGAAGTGAAGTAATACAGGACCGGGAAGAAGGAAGGGGTGGTGGTGGGAAAGGTAAAATCTGATCATGTTTTCTCTTTCTCCTTGTAGATTAAATTAGTTTTTTTTCCTTCCCAAGCTGAACCTGTGTGTTTTTTGTCTGTTACCATAATTGGAGAATGAAAACCTCCCTACCCTTGTCTTGGTTAAGAAGGTAAATTTCCTCCTCCCTGTCCCATGGTGAGGGTGGGAGGTGAGCAAGAGGAGGCCTGGCTGATACTGACTGGGCCTAAACTGTGACAGTGGTCTATGTCTACTAGCTAATTCCAAATATTTATAATATAGAAGTCTACATTTGAGTAGGTAATCCCAGATCTCCTTCAAAATACATGAAGAAAAATCACCATATGAGGATGTACTTGCTATGATTTATTATACCCATCCATCTTATGGCAAGATAAATCACATAATTCTTTCCATTGATCAGAAAGAAAATTTGCAAGCTCTAATTGAGATGATAGATAATACTGGACATCACTACTTCCCTCAAAATGCTGTCCTGCTTTGTGCTAGGATAGAACTCTTTTTTTTTTTTTTTTGTAATTTTACTTTCAGCTAATTCTCTTTTAAGTAGCTGCACTTTAACAGCAAGTTTCTCAGTCAGTGTCTGCTTCTAGGACTGGTAATGCTTGATGTTTATAGTTACAGATAGGGAATGGTCTGTAGAACCAAGGCCACTGCTCAGTTCTGAGAAACAGCTTATGTTCTGGAAAGAGAAAGGAAGTAAAGGGGTGACACCTGCACAGCCAGTTTATGATAAACATCACTAATATGAGGAGCTGAAATTGAAGTATTTATATCTGATATGCTGTCAGGCTACAATTGCTGTATAGGCTTTTGTCAGTGTGAAGTTCTACATCAGCATGAAAACAGTGGGAAAAAAATTGTAAAATTAGGATAAATAATATTTTAGGCTTGTTCTGGTCTGTTTAACCACAGTAAACTTCAGGAGTCTCTTACATTTTTCCTCTCCTATTTCAGAACTTCTCATTTGCTGATTTGTACAAGAAGGAAAAACACATATGCTTACAGAATTAAGTTCCAGTTTCCATAGATCTCTATATCCTTGTGACCTTACTGATGTAGGCGATACTAGAAAAAGCACAGCTAGGCAAAGTCCTTTTGCTACATATTGAAAGTCTCAGACAAAGGTAAAATAGGTCTTTTCATTACCACACCCACATTGTGCAACCCACTTTGTATTATTCCAAAGCACTATTTGAAATAGCAGGCAGGTCATGTATTCAATTCGGTTAAGGAGTGCAGCTGAGTGGATTCCATTAGAAAGCTAATTAGCTGACTAGTATACTTAATGTACAATTCCTCTTCTGTAATGTATTTCAAAAAAGTATCTGTTATTATGACTACTGGTATTACCTAACTTTTGCCTGTAGTGAAATATTTAGTCATTCAAAAAGTTGAGGAAATTAAGCAACTAGTCTTTATAGCATGCCACGATGGGTACCAGCCAGCAACTAAGCCTCCTATAGTCACTTGTTCACTCTCCTCCAAAGGTATGGGGTAGAAAATTGTAAGCATAGAAGTGAGAAAATTCATGGGTGGACATAAAGATGGTTTTAAAAGTAAACAAAAAAACCTGTGCCTGCAAGCAAATCAAATCAAGGAATTAACTACTTTCCATCAGCAGGCACGTATTTAGCCATCCCCAGGAAATCAAGACTGTAACCCATAACAGTCACTTGGGAAGAAAAATGTCAGCATTCTGAACATCCCCCTTCCTTCTTCTTCTTCCTCCTAAGCTTTTATTTATGAGAATGCTGTCAATGACATCCATCTGGTCAGATGGGGTCAGCTTTCCTAGCTGTGCCCTCTCCCAACTTTTTGTGCGCCTGTAGCCTACTTGCTCATGGGATGGTGTGAGAAACAGAAAAGGCCTTGACTGTACTTATTGCACTGCTCAGCAATAATTAAAACATCTCTGTATTATCAGCCCTGCTTCCAGAACAAATCCAAACCATAGGCACATACCAGGCTCTATGAAGATAATTAACTCTTTCCTAGCCACAAACAGTACACTCTCCACCCCCATCTGCCCAAATGTTTTTTTCCATTTTACTTTTCCCTTATCCCACCAGGGGAGCAATGAATGAACAGCTGTGTGGTGCTTTAGTTGCTTAGCACTAAGCTACATCACACTATTTGTGCTCTTGGTAGTGAAAACTAAAATATATTTGGGTAAAAAAGTCATTATTTATTTATATTAAGGATACAGGACTGAATGGATAAGGACTGAATGTGTACATAGTAAGTATCAGTTAGCTGAGTTTTTGTTCTACAAACCAAAGACAGAAAACAGATGAGAAAATGAATACTACATTAATACAAATAACTAGAGACCACAACAGTGGCATGTTTCTTACCAAAACACATTTTTTGCCTTTTGGTTCTTTCTTTTGTGGAAATTTCAATATTCGAATGGGCAAGATCAAAGCTTGTAGTGGGAATCTGTTGCTATGTGTAAATGCATTCTAATGATTTGATATTGAGCAATGATGCAAAAAAAAGGGACTTACAAAGAGTTTTGTTTTAAGAAATTAAAGTGCTAAAGTTTACTCTCAGAAGATAAATCTTAATGCAGAAGGACATACCTTCTAATAACCTTATTTCAAAGGGAAACAGTTTAGATCAGCAGCAATGCTAAAATGGTGGGCTTTAGACTTTAATGTAGGCACCTTAAAAATTATTTTCTAAACATAAAGATTGTTATTTCTTTAAGAAAAAGTTAGAAATTCTAACAGAACTTCTCCTGACATTATAAAGAATGTCCTGTGCTATAAAAAATACATTTGTTGTCTCATATTTTTCAAGACGTACAGCTCTTAGCAAGTTGTAATCACAGCAGAAAACAACATTTTAACTGTGGGAAAATAATGCCCTGCCTTTTGTCCAATACTACAATAGATAAGGAAATATAAAAATGCTTTGTCATCGCTCCCTTTCCATAACAGAGGTTTTACCTCATACTGTCACAGTTCCAGGTTCACACAGGACTTTCACAATTGTATTGTGTCAGTGATTCTCTGAGAAAGACTCCAACACTTTAAAATCCCTCTCACTATTCATTCCACTTCTTAAATCATATAGTTCACACTAAACTCCAGTTACATTAGAATACAAGGGTATCAACAGTGCAGATGTAGCCTTTAACAACTCTATTTTTCCCTTCTAAATGATACTTATGATAATCTTATTCCATGCCTTAACCTGTTCTATACTAAGACCTTCTCTTAACTGATGTAAGCTGAAGTTTCAAACACAAACAAATAATAGGACAAAAGTACATGAAAAGCCAAAGCCAGAAACTCATCGCAGTCTCTTTCTTCTGTCTCCTGTATGTACTCTCTGCTCATGAAATATGTAAAACAGATGCTTTTGTATTGATGAGCACACTTCACTGTCAGATCAAAAGTTTTGTCTTTAATGTTTCTCTGGGCTTGAGTGCTCTAGTCCCTGTAAGAATTGATGATTTTGCAGGGATGTAAATATTTAGGCACCTGGCTGAATCAAAGGAGTAACTGAATATGAGATAGATTGTTAAGTGGAGCCTGGGTGTAAGCAAGGTAAACACTCAGACACTTAGATTACTCCTGGATAAAGGCATTATATGAATCTTAATATAGATTTTTTTTAAGAGGAGTAAGGAAGAAGCTGCTAAGCAAGAAAGCAAACAATCCTATTTGCAGTTCTGAATGTCTCGCTTCGAGTAGGTACATTCCACTGAAAATGTATCTATTCATTATCAGGAAAACATGAGAATTAAACTCTTAATAAAGGTATTGTTAAGAGAACAAAAGCTTCAAGGAAGTAAATTAATGAACTGCTAACCTAGACGTCCTTTATTTTCATTCCTGAACTGAAGTACTTAGGAAATCTTTTTCCAACTTTGTAATCAAATGACTCTCCAAACTTGGAAAATACAACTTATTATGTGGTAAATATTAAATGGCTTTCCATCTTGTGACTGGGTAACCTCTTAAGGAGCCTATAAATACTAGAATGAAAGAAGGAACAGAGTTTAAACCACAACCTGAATGCTATGCTGAATGTCTTCCTGAGAAACTGAGTTTGAGTTTCTAAAGAGTAGAGATATGTGACTATTGGAAATATGTCTCATGTCTTCATGGGGATTGATTAAAGTGGGATTGATTTTTGATTCATTCACCTTGACACAGAAAAAAAGGTCAAATGAAAAAAACTAGAATAAAAACAAATAAAAAAAAGAAACAAACTAACTCCCAAAAAGAATCAAGCTCCACCCTCCCTCAAAAGAAGAAAAAAATCTCTGTTGTTTTGAGACTTTTCCAAGTCTAATGCCTTAATAAATTTAACACAGTTTAGGAATATTTCAAAATATTTGGAAGTTCACTCTTTATGAAAATGAAAATTTCTTGAATATAAAATTGAAATTTGTTTTAAAAACCTATTTGTTGTAAAAAAAACCTTATTTATTTATTTATATTTGAATCTAAAAGTGACTACTTACAAGATTGAAATTGAACTGTAGTAGTGCTATAGTGCAAATCTGGCTGTTGTCCATAGAAGTAACTGACATTTCTTGAAGTCATTCATGTTATAAAATAGTAGAATGTGACAACTTATGCTGAGATCCATCCTAGTTAATATATATTTGGACACAGATACACCTTTGTGATTTTGTCTCCCATTAGTTTGTAATGGAATAAATCAACTTACACTTATATAGCTTCTATTTAAGGGCAAAAATACCCAGACTTATCCTAAGAAGAGGAAATTCCTCAAAGATTTTAAACTCCTAAACAGCATCTTAAAATGACAGACCCTATAAGGACTGATGATAAATTTTGCTTAGAAAGTTCTGGGATAAGATGTCATTCCATTCTAAATATCAAAAAGACAGTATAGAACTGAGTCATCACATTGTAAAAAGGTACTGATGATAGAATTTTCTCCATCAAATTAGGAAACTCAGCTCTGTTGGTAGCTGTTGCTAATAGAAGAGCTCTATCTCTTTGTGGAAAAAATGAATATTGAACATTTCAAAGACTGTTGATCTACTGAAGAATAGGATGCTATTTACATAGGATCAGCTTTAAAAAGGAATAACATGAGTTGTGGCTGTACATGACAATTTATATAGTGTTGCTATGTAGAGATGCTATATTGTGAAGTGTAACTCACTTTTTCATGTGCTCAACTCCACCCGATGCCCATTCTCTCAAATCTCATGGCTAAACTTTTGGACCTGGAGGTTAAAAGTGTGGATATTGCTGGCTCACTAGAGCCTCCTGGATGATTCCTTCACGAATTAGGTATTAATGACAAATTAGTTTCATTAATGCTTCCTTTCTTATATTACAATTAAGTTGTTTGCAACTGAAGAAAGTAGAATTGGGCCATATCCTTTTGAATCAATATTTCTAGAAATCAGCCTAGGAAGAAGGAAAGAATAGATTACTGATTGAGTCCCAAAACCTGATATTTAAATTTCCAGTGACTGCATTTTTAAATCTGGATTGAGTTCCAATGTTAAAGCAAGTCTAATGTAGAAAAAGGAAAAGGAAAAGTGAAACAAGGAAGGAAAAAAACTCACGGTCATTATAATACAGCTGAGTGAATACTACAGAATATTTAACTAGGGAGGTGATATAAAAAATTAGCCTAAAATTTAGCCTTGATTAGCCTAAAATGCTGAAAATCATTAAGGAACAGAAAACTGCATAGTTTTTATATTTGTATACATACTGTTGGTTTTTTTGGGGGGTATTTTTTGGTTCATTGGGTTTTATGTTTTTTGTGGGTTTGGGGTTTTTTTTTGTTTGTTTGTGTTTTTTTTTATAACATGACCAGAATTTCAGGTAGCAAACTGGAAACCTGAAAATATTGTAAATGTTTAGTGATACGACTGACAGGGAGTGTATTACAAAGGGCATTATTAACAACAGGAAATACCAGCTGCTGGAGAAGAGGCAATTCCAGAAAGTGGAGCTCTTCTGACACATGATGATTTCCAGAGCAATTTTCATGTCGTATGGAAAATGTTCTTCAAAGAGTTGGAGCTGAAATCAGGCTTAGGAGATTGCATGTCATAAAGAAACTTAGGAACGGAATATAGTCTTTGTTACAGCAAGAGAATATTTTTCCTCATTCTCTGTCTTTCATAATATATTATGTGTATGGGGTCCTAAGTTAGTGTATGAGTCTTAGTCCAATGTTGTGGATATGTTATGGATCTAAGGAGAACTATTTTGTCAAGGTACAAAATTTAGTTTCTCAGTAAACATTATTGATTCCCAGATCCATAAAATAAAGATCTAGTAATAAAATACCTTTTGTATCTCATCTAGTATTATAGAAATTAGACAAAAGCATAATATTGTGTTATTCTCCTGTTAAGTAGTTTTGCTTTGTGCTTATTGGAATAAAATTGTCTTGCAAGGCTATCTTATTAATACAGTTTAAGCAGATATTTTTTGAAGCAAGAAAAAATTAAAGATAATTTTATTAACAAAGAGAAAAGAGAAAAGTTACCTAACTTTTGCCTGTAGTGAAATATTTAGTCATTCAAGAAGTTGAGGAAATTAAGCAACTAGTCTTTATAGCATGCTACAATGGGTACCAGCCAGCAACTAAGCCTCCTATAGTCACTTTCTCTTTTCTCTTTGGGAAGATGAAAAATAACACTGTAAGTGTAATTCTAGAAGTTCTCAAAAAAAAAAAAAAACAAACCTCAAAAGGCAAACTCAAACACAAAAACAGTAGTGTACAATTTCAGAAAGCTCTTTCTTTTAGAAAATAATCTTATTATTAAATACAGAATACAGAATCTCTTTTTTGTATAGATAGAAAATTCATAATGTATTTTTCCTGTACTTAGTGAAACTGAATTAAAACCGCATAACAACACCCACCATCCATGCATATGAGTGATGAACTAAAGCCAGCTGTACGAGTTTCAACAAGGCCAAATGTCAGGTCCTGCACTTTGGCCACAACACACCCCACCTACCCCAGGACTACAGGCTTGGGAAGGAGTGGCTGGAGAGCTGCCCAGCAGAGAGGGCCCTGGGGGTGTTGATTGACAGGAAGCTGAACATGAGCTGGCAATGTGCCCAGGTGGCCAAGAAGGCCAATGGCATCCTGGCCTGTACCAGGAACAACATGGCCAGCAGGACCTGGGAGGTGATATTACCCTTGTACTCAGCCTTGGTGGGGCTGCAACTCAAATACTGTGTACAGTTCTGGGTGCCACAGTATAAGAAGGACATGAAGGTGCTGGAGAGGGTGCAGAGAAGGGCAGCCAGGCTGATTAGAGGTCTGGAGAATAGGTTTTACAAGGACAGGCTGAAGGAGCTGGGGCTGTTCAGCCTGGAGAAGAGGGGAGACCTTATTCGTCTCTACAACTACCTGAAAGGAGGTTGTAGTGAGGGGGGTGTTGGCTTGTTCTCCCTAGTGACTAGCTATTGGACAAGAGGTAATGGGTTCAAGTTGCACTAGGGGAGGTTCAGATTGGATATTAGAAAAAAATTCTTCACTGAATGAGTGGTGAAGCATAGAAACAGATTTTGCAGGGAGGTGGTGGAGTTGCCATCCCTGGGAATATTAAAAAAATAGGTAGAGATTGTTCTCTGGGAGATGATTTAGTGATTGAAGTGGTGTAGGACTAGTGGTTGGACTTGATAATCTTGAAGGTCCTTTCCGAACATGATGACTCATTGAATCTGTGATTGTTCTCAGATGGCATAAACACTTGATTCTTGTTTTATATATTTCCAAATAAGTTTTTAGAGCCACATCTGTCACTGGAATAAAGCAGAAATATTTTATATTTGCCCGGTGGAAATAAAATACAAAATACATGTGATTCTGATTGTAGGTAAATGTGTTTGAACATCTTCACCTTGATCAACCCTTTTACCCAGAGTTGTAATACACTGCAGAATTCAGAGTAGTGAATAGCAATATATTTTTTTCAATTGGGAGCAAATTATTATGGTATGCACACTTGTTTCACAGGAAATTTAACCCGTTCAAACTGAAAAACTTCAAAGTGCAAGAAAAAAACCTTAAAAATACAGCAGTAACAACTTTAAATAAAAACATACTGGTAAGATGAGTTAAATTTCTTGTTATTTTTAAGGCTTTAACTGCAATACAGTTGATCTTAATAGCCAGACATCCTGTTCCTTCTGCTGCTGCTGCCAGCAGTAGGAAGTGACCAGGGATTGTTTCTCCATGGAAATAAAACATCCAGACTTCCAAGTTGTGTATGTCTATTTTTATTCTGAAAGCTGTCTGAAACAGAAAGGGAAGTCTATTAAAATCAGAGAAACAAATAGACTTTCCAATTTCATATTTATATAAGCACTAGGGTGGTTTGACTGGATTATATTGAGACCATATTTTCTGAGGTACTGTCACCATTTAATGCTGGGCTGGCAATTAAATGAATGACAGATGCTCTCTATTAAACTTGTTTGCTTTCCCAGATAGGGAATGGAGAGAGAATAAGGGAGAGAGACTTTCAGGTTGGAAACTAAGCTACAGAACTTTAATGGAACAGTAGTGATGAGAAGGAAAATAATGAAATATGTACATATATATACCAAAGGGGTATCACATTCTCCCCCTGCTTGCCCATCCTCTCTCTCTCCCTCCCTCCCCAATAACATGCACAGTCATCACTGATGCTACAGGGCAGCCCTGGAAAAGTCCCAGACTGGGCTCCTGGAGTCAGGGGAAGACAGGAGCTGGGTGCAGTAACAGATGGTTTCAGGAATAAAGGGACTGGGATCAAAGGCAGATGAATGGACAGAATATTCTCAGGATACTGGCCATGGGTGATGGGAGCTTGACCCTCTTTATCCCTCAAATTCATATTGTGACTCATATGGGTTGGAATACTTTGTTTGGTTACTTTTTGTCCCTTGTCTTGTCTGTTCCTCCCCAGATGAGGGTCTCAGGTGCTACCTTTTTACTCCCTTTTTTTTCTAGAACATAATGTCCTTTCTGGATCACAACAGGAAAGGTACAAGAGGAAAAAGCACAGTAAAATGGTTTTAATAAGAAGATAAAAATTGAAATAAAAATATAGATAGTAAATAAATTTTACCTCCCTTCAGATACAGGGACGTTGCTTTTGCTTAACTTCACACAGAGCCCAGATCTGTTCTCCCACCACAGGCTGTGCATATCACATATGGGGAGAGTTTCACCCTGACTCCTGTACCATAGCGCCTCACATCTGATAAGGTGAACAAAACTATACATCCTGTCTTGATAGGTACGAATGCTCTCTCTTTCATAATGACCATCCAAAAGTATCTAGTTTTTTTACTTTTTCAGGGTATTCCAGTACATTCCCTCACATTGTAATATACACAGGGTTGCACTGTGGTTACTCACAATTCCGCAGGCTTTTCAAGCTCTGAGGACAAGCTCTAATACAACAGACATGGCTTGCTCAAGATCACTTAACTCCTCAAATACAATATCTTCCTCAAGACTTTTGATACAGTATCATAGCTCAGCTTGATTGTTTTGAAATGAGATCAGGATTAGTAGGTTGATCATCAAAATGTTAACTGTATTTTGAGGTTTGTATCTTTTTTCGCCAAGTAAAAGAAAAGATTGGATATCTTAATTCTAGATTTTGAGAATGAATGAGTAGCTTAACGTAAATTTTTGTTTAGTAAAGTCATCAATGGACATGGGCTTATTTATCACCTCAGTCTCTTTGTAGAGATATGTGCTGTGGCACAGATATAACCACAATTCTGAACCATTCAAGTTTTACTTGCTCTGGCACTCGTTTACCCATGGCCACAGGTGCTTCAGGCTGGCCTCCTCCCATGTGGACTTATCTGCAGGTCAGTAATTCCTTCATTTCCAGTCTGTCCAATTCACCAGCACAGGAGAAACAGAAACAGCTGTCTGCCAGTTCAGGTGTCTGGCCATGACTGTTACCAAAATGTCTTCAGGCAAAGCAAGCCAGCGGGTGATACAGCAAGCAAGCAGGAAAATGTAGCCACTAAAAAGTGTTAGACTAGACTAGCCCCATAGAAAGCACAGGATTCTGCCAATTAATAACTAAATAGCTGTAACAGCTATAAATTCATCTAATTCACTCCAGTCAAATATGCCATTTTCTTGAACTCTTCAAAGGCTACTGGGGCATTCTGAAAGGACTGTTGTGCAATTAATGTTGGCAGCCAGTTAAGCACCACACAGCTGCTTACTCACTCTCCCACAGAAAGATATGAAAGAGAATTAGAAGGGTGAAAGGAAAAAAAAAAAAAAAGAAAAACCAAACAAAAACCAAACACACAAGCTGAGATAAATATAGTTTAACAGGTAAATCCAAGTTGTACATGCAAGCAAAGCAAAATAAGGAATTCATTCACCACTCCCCATCGGCAGGCAGGTGTTCAGTCATCTTCAAGAAAGCAGGGGTCTGTCAAGCATAACAGTTAAGTGAGAAGACAAGTGACTTAACTCCCCTTCCCCTTCCTTTTTTCCCCAGTTTTTATTTCTGAGCATGATGTCATATCATATGGAACAAACCTTTGGTCAGCTGAGGTCAGCTGTCCCACATGTGTCCCCTCCCAACTTTTTGGGTTCCCAGCCTACTCGCTGGCAGGCCAGCAAGAGAAACAGAGAAGGCCTTGAAGCTGTTCAGCAATAAATGAATCATGGGTGTGTTACCAACACTATTTTCAACAAAATCCAAAATGAAGCACCAAACAAGTTACTGCAAAGAAAATTAGCTCTTTAATTCAAGCAATAAAAAATAATTTTCCCCATTCGAGACTTTATTTACTATATTGTGAAACTTCCCAAAGTTTTATTTCAACTGCTTCTATAGCCAGATTATTATTATCTGGTTGATTTTGGTGTATCAGCGTACCTAAATGTCCATCAATTTTAGCTCATGCTTTCTCAGTTTAAATGACAATACGGTGGAAGCTTTGATACACAATGTAGATTGAATCCGTCAGTCTCCCCACATCTGTATAGTCATCATTTGTTAGTTTGGCTAAGCATGGCTTGCCTTTGTTAAGTCCCACTTACCTTATTTTTTTTTTTTGGAAATAGATTTCAAGACCACATACGTACTTTCTCGGTGAATCTGACTGTCTGATAGTTCTCTTACAGTTCATCTCTATGTTATAGATAAGCATAGAGGATCAAGTAGTTCCTAAAATAAGATCTTATTAAATGAAATGCTATGACTTTTGCAATTACAATTCTCTGTTCTGTGCCATTTGTTTGATTATCAGCAGCTTATAACTGTTGCCCTTGAATTTTTTTAGGAGAATATCAAGTGACTCGGAACACACATTGAAGACTCTACTCCAGCACTGTCCCTGCTGTATCTGTTCTATTGCTAGAGAGATTAATTTTACAGTATTGTGATTCTAAGAGTTTTCACAAGTATTAAATAGGTTTTTAAGAAACAATCAGTCATTTAATACAGAGCTATAACTGTCACAGAAATCTTAGAGCGCAGTAGGGCTTTAGTATGTGTGCTTGATTGTCAGGAACCTAAAACAGACTTTTTGTTTTAATTACAATCATTTATGTATGTTATTACTTTTTAAAAAGTTTTTTGAAACTTAATCATCTTTTTGGTCCTTTGGTTTCCTAGAAAAACAGGAAGAAACATCCAAGAAAGTAATCAATGTTATTTAATTTATTTAGAAAGTTGAAATTAAAAATACACTTACCAAAAGTGTTTATGAAGAGCAGTGTGTTGTAGTTTAAATGAGATGTTGAAATTAAGCATAGCTGCCCCAGAAATCTTTCTTTTAGCACAGACTGCACTTTTAAAACTTTGATTTCTGCCTGCTTGTTAGCAGATAGAAGATAGGTATTTCAAATTTAAACATCTAGCTTCTAGGTGGCTAAAGATAGCTGAGGTTAATATTTCCCAATATAGGTGTCAATATCAGTAATTTCTGACAAAGGAGCATCATGATACAAACCTCAGACAAACAAACCCTAATTTTCAGCATACTTCATCTATTGTCAAAAGCATAAAAAACCAGTAAACCAGTAGTATGTAAAATAATAAAATCATAGAACATGTTGGAAGGTACCTCAGAAGATCACCTGGTCCAAGCACTTCAGGTGCTTTTCTTTGAAGAATATTAAATTATATATCTACAAATCCTAAATTCCTTAGCACCTTCACTTTTTACTAATGGATTATCAGCATTCTTCTAAGCAGAAGAAATTTGTGCAAATAGAATTGTTTTCTTTGTGCAAACAAACCCAAACCAACTAATTCAAAAGGATGTTTGCAATTTTTTTTAATTTTTATTATTTTTAAATCTTCCAGATTATTTCAAAGCAGAACATTGAGAATTTTAGATAGCATTGATATTTCCTAACCTAGTAGGAGTCTCCTCACTATTTTTCAGAAGATGTGGTTCTAAGAACTGGAAAATCTTTCCTTAAATAGTAAGGTAATAAGGTAATTTCCAGCTATGCAAACTGCAGCAACAATTAATAAAAAAAATTCCACCAGGGTAACAAGGTTATTTTTCACAGGAATAATCAGAAAGCTCTGAAAAAAAGTGCAGTCTTTGCACTCCAGTGGGTTTTGTTATCTCAAGCATTTGTTCTGTACTATAGTAAAAACATTTTTTCTGACTGTCAAAAAATCCATTTTGTCTGTATGGGTTGAAAATGACAAGTCAATTTGGCAGCAGCTACAATGTGGTCTTTTTCCTATGACATTATTCTCCCATTGCTAGTATTAATTAATAATTTTCAAAATATTATATTATGTGTTAACAATATGCAAATTCATGGAGCGCATACACACTTTTCTATAATATTACTGGAGTCTTATAACCTTTCCTACTCTTCCTCATTTATTAATAATAATAAGAACCAGATCAGTTCTACCTCATGTTTCAGCTGCATGTGAGAACTGAAAGCATTAGGAATATTCACAATGGGAATGTGCTATAAACCATCTGCCACAAGCTTATGCTGTCAGTGCTAGATGAGAGGTGTGTGACACAATATATTAGCTTCCAGCATTTTCCCAGTGGATTGCATTACATGTTCTAGATACATTCACCATCTCAAAAATGCAACATCAAGAATAAATTCATTTTATATTATTCTACTTTAAGAGCTGAAAAATAACTAGATTTTTAAAAAATTTAGAATTTTGGCAATTTGGGAGGGTGATGTTTACAGTAAGCAAATGAACAGTATTGCTCTTCTGATTGTTCATGATTCCAGTTGCTTGGTGTGCTTCAGTATTTGAAATGACAGAGTTGAAAACTTATGCTTCTCTGAATCACCTTAACTAATATTTATTATGAATGCAGTGTCATATTTTATTATTTATTCCAATGAAGCTGTCTGAAGCTTTTGTTACTATACATTTTGGAAATTCATGCAGTACACTTTAAAAAACACTAAGTACAGGAAAAAAATAGCATGGCTATACTTTATTTGTGGACATATATAAATATCTAGAGGAAAAGTATGCTTAATTTTTACCTTTTGGGGAAAAGATGATAGATTACCTAACAAGAGTACAATTTTGGTATAAGAGGAAATATTTAACGGGCAAATGTAAGATTTTTTATTTTGTTTTCTCTTTTTCCTCTTTCCTTTTTTTCAAGAGTTATTATATACCCAGTTACTCAGATTTCACTCTCTTTTTTGAATTCCCTCTTCACACTACAGAATCCTCCTTCAATTTTTGTTTGGATTCATTACTCTTTTTTTCCATTTAGGGAAGTGAGTAGATTGATTCTCTTTCAAAAGAAAAGCTGGTTAAAATTTTCCGAACTTTCAGCAGTTTGTCAGTCTAGAAGTATGAAGCCTTACCAGCTTTAAAAGTAAAGA
Organism: Florisuga fusca; assembly: GCA_038090715.1. Taxonomy (NCBI): domain Eukaryota; kingdom Metazoa; phylum Chordata; class Aves; order Apodiformes; family Trochilidae; genus Florisuga; species Florisuga fusca. The sequence continues at coordinate 35,163,673 of JAAWXA010000003.1, forward strand.
TGTAATTCCTAGTGACATTTGACTTTTTAATTCATATTTTACTAAGTCATACTCTTTCATACTGTGTGAAAAATATTCATGTCAAAAATCTAAATAGGATTGAAGTTGATATTTGTTGTCTATTATTTTTTTACCACTTCAAAACACATTTGGAAAGTTTGATGACAATGTTTGTGATGTGACATATCCTAGTAGAAAAGTTAGATAATAATAGTTCCCAGCCTCCTTTCAATCATGATCCTGGCTTTATGTATTTTTCCATGTGAAATTGTCTAGCAATTGTGAATAGTAATTTAATGAATCTGTTTTAATCAATAACATATTCCGTATTTCACACTTTAGCTATTTCACCTGTATTTATGTTTTAACACTTGCAAATTTCTATTGTTTAGTACAAAAAAAAAGCCATGTAAAACTAAACCAATCCATTTCTAAGTGCCTATGCATATAAAAAGATAGAGCTATCATATAGTAACAAGCAAAAATCAAACAAACTGCATCTTTCTTGGCACACTCACATGCACCAATATGATTGTGTCATTTGTACAGTACCTGACCAGTCTGGTATTTTTAGACATCATATTAATAAAATTAATGTTTTTATAGAAATATTTTTACATTATTTGAGACAAAATTTCATCACATTTCTTTTGGTATGAATTATTTCAATAGTAATTTTAGATTTAAAGGGGGTTTGAAGGTCTCTGTTTGGCCCTAGTCCCTACAGAATGACTTCTTGTTTTGAAAAGCTCCAAATCAGTGAGTCAGCCACATTCATTGGTTTATATTCAATTTTTTCTGCACTTCTAAGTAAATACGGTACAACAGGGCCTTTGTGACCTGTGCTTAAATAACTGAAATAATTACCCTTTTACTTATCTTCCCCACTCCTATAAATGTCTGAAAAGCAGCATCATTATCTTGTGGTTTTGCTCTTAACATTTATATTTCTAAGTGTTAAACCCAGCATCATGACCAACACCGTCTCACTGGTTCTTTGTATTCTAAACGAAACTTCTTGCATCAGTCTGTAGTATCTTCTTTTATACTTAGCTTGTGAAACGTCTCAGAAAAGTTCATCTTTTTGTTCAGTATTTGTACTGCTCAAGGGAGACTTTGTCTGTAACAAGGGGCCCCCAGGCAGTACAGTTATATAAAAGGTAACTCAGGAAAGGGAGTATATTTCATTGTGACACATCTAAGAAAATGAAAATTCTACAAAATAATAGAGAAGACATCACTATATATAAAGTCATAGTTTTTCCAGAGACTAATGAAATTCAGTTCAGGTGAAATATGAGTACTGCAAGTAAGGATGTGGACAAAATCTGGTGTTAGCTTAAATAAGTCTCACATCTTTCTATTAAAAGAATATATATATGAATATTGGTGAAATTTTCATTTTGCTTAAATAATTATTGTGGTGACTTGGCCCCAGTTTGCAGATAAGTCCTCACTTAGTTGCTTAATTATTCCCCCAGTTTATCTCTTGGGGCCAGCTGTGCCAGCTGTGTCTCCTCTCAGACTCTTGCCAGTCCCATCCAGCTTATTTGGAAGCGGACATTGTGCAAGCACTAGGCAGCGTTATCTAGAATTTTTGTGTGCTTGCAACACTCTTTTTATCATAAATATAAAACAGCCATATGGACTGCTGTGAAGAAAATTAACTCCAGCATAGCCATATCCAGAGCAATCATGAAGAACTTGACTTTATTTTTTCTTCATTTTTCAAACCATAATCAATAATGCATTATATTTAGTGACTTTCCTAAAGATGTTATTGCTTCTTGAGAAAGTAAAGTACACCAGCATCTCCTGTTTCTCTTCTAATTACTCTGAAGAGTCTAAAAATGAAGTATATGTTTTGTGGTCACAATAACTTTCTTATACTTCATCAAATATATTCTCTTGTTGTTGAGAAATCCCATGGATGAAGTTAAAATATGGGGGGAAATTACCTTTATATAAGAATATTGAAAAACTGTGAAAGATAACAATTTGGGGGGATTTTTTAATGCATGCAAAAATGTGATCTTTTTTCATAGATATTTAGTAAACAGATCTACTCTTCTGTGAATAATATTATTTATTCTGATTGTAATGTAGATTTCTAATAATTTTTTTGAGAAAACTCTTGCAGATAAACAGCAAGCTCTGATACCATTTTATGTTCTACTACTGGGAAAATTTAAGGAAACATTGCAAAGGAACACAAAACAAACTATATCCACTTACATATACAATACCACATACATTTGTTTATATTTCTCTCCGAATATTTCTGTATATTTTATTTCAGATGATGCCAAATTTATGTTGCCACTCACATATATGTAATGCCACCTTTGTATGAGAAATCAGTAGATGTGATGAGAGATGTTTTGGAATATCAACGTGATGAATATGTCAAAACATCCAGCAAGCAGAGAAATATTTAATACACCACCTTAAAACTAAAAATCCAGGTTTAATCTCTTACAGACGTACTTAATACCAGGCCAACAAGCCATCTGGGTGTTAGAAATGCCTCAATTAAGACTACAAAATAGTAAATAATACAGGGAATGATAGGTAGAGAACATGTGGTGAGAGATCTTTAAAGAGAGGCTTTAGTTACACTTCACTTGAGCCTAACAATTATACAGAGAATGATTCCTGGTCTTTGTTAAAGAAAATAGGATAGACCCTTTTACTTATCTAAGAGTAAATAGAGAAGTCCTTTAGACAGATGGAAATCCTGCAGCATTTGAAAGGCTGGAAAACTCTATAGGGCTTCTAGTGATATCCTTGATAATATTAATAGGGCTGGCAGTAGGATACAAAATAGCCTGAATGAAAGAAATTCTAACTGCTCTAGGTACCTTAGACAACAAGAAATTTGAAAGTGTTTGTAGATATGCTCAATACTAAGAACACCGTAATTCAAAAAGAAATCCATATGCCAGGCTTGTGTCCGTATGACATATCCAGTGCAGCAGATACATAAGAGCAGAATGGGTCAGTTTACTCACTGTTTGTAAAGCAGCACTTTTAGCATATCACAACTATAAGGTGTCAGAGAATATCCAACAGTATCACTTAATACGTTATTGGAGATGTTCCCTTTTCTTCCTTTTCACTTCATGAATTTTCAGAAGTATGCTTTTTACTCATCAGATAATTACCAGTTGAAAAACTCACAGTTAAAGTATAGTAAAAAGATATATACTTTGATTTGAGGAGTACCATGATCTCTCCAGTTTATTTGGAGACTACACACTGATGCAAGCTTGCCCTGATTTCACATTTAGAAGGTTTAGAAACTCTAGAAAGCCTTGCATTTTATAGTTACCTTGTTTATTACATATGCCTACTTTTAAAAACAGACAACCCTTTTATATTTCCTCAAAGAATTTTCATTTAGTCCTAAAGTAAACTAAGCCTCTGGTTTTAATTACATAGTACTAAACACTAATTAGAGCAAATATCACATTTTCTTCTTACTCTTGTCTTACTGTAGCTATTTATTTTCTCCTCTCTTCATCAATATTATCTGTTTTCAATATTATGGTAGATTAGGATCTTGAATCTGCAGACTGTCGGTTATCTTCCTGTTCCACACAGTATCAAACTTCTGAGACTTGCAATGCAAATGGAAAATGAACTAATACTTTTTATTTAAAAAAAAAATAAATTAAAAAGTAAAAAGAAATAACAATGACATTTAATATTGGATTTGAACTATGTTTCAAAGGAAAACTTTGAAATGTTTCTTCCATACATTTGTCAGATAACTGACATAAAATTAGAAAATATTTAGTTTTTCAAAGCACTCCTTTTTAAAAAAAAAAACCTGAACTACCACATTTTTCACAATTTAAATCAGATTCTTCTACAACCAGTGTATGCTAGTTATTACACTGACAATTAATTACTCTAATAATCTCCAGTAATGTTAGAGATGTAATGCTTGGAAGGGTGTGTAGCCTGACATTGTGCAGCTACATGGTGATCATTACCTAGATGGGTAACTTGGACAGTAAAGTTAATCTCGGAAACTAAAATTATGTTGGAAGAATTACATCATTAAATATATAATTTGCAAAAGGGAAAGAGAAAATACAAAGTGGGGTTTTTATTTTTCATTCACAGGACCAAAGTGGAATCTTGATTGAAATTTATCTGAAGGTGGAACTAAAATTAGTGTTCCAGAGAATTGGTTCTGATTTAGATTTATTTCTTAGTCTTTAGAAAAACACATTGCCTAATACAAGACAATGTGAGTAGGTAAAAAAATCCAGGAAAATCATACTCTTTGGGTGATTTCACTGTAAAATGGAATGAATCACATGACATTTCCTATTTCTGTCATAGTCCAAAATGCTAGGAATAAGTAACATTAATGTTATTGGAAGCTGTAATGGTAGAGCATATAGTTTCCACTTGAGAGTTTCAATTTTGTTGTGCAAAAGCAGTGCCATAAAGTATGCAATTTTAACTGTATTAATTAAACTGAGATGATAATTCTAATCATTCTGAGCTATCAAAAAAATAAGGAAACATGATAGGCACTTGCATCAATCAAATCATCTTATCTACGACCTCCATCTTACTCTGGAGGTACATATGTCTTCCCATTTTCTCAATATGGAGAGTTAAAGGAAATTTCTTCAGTAAAATTGACTGAAGAGCTAGCTTCAGTTTCATCACAATGAACTTGAGGCATTTTAATTATGCTAACACTTATGCTATTCCAACACAATTATAAGATGTGACCATGTAATGGTAACTCTTGTCTGTTTCTCATGCAGTGTGCATTTGGGCATGTACATTTGAGACTGGTGTCCTTTTGCCCCAAACTTGAGTTCCACAGTCTTCTGTATTGCTTGAGGTCACTATAAAAATGTCATTGGTGCCTAATCAGAGGAGAAACAAGAAGGTTTAGTCCAAGAGCTGGACCAGTGTCAGCAGTGTTTCTGCAGCATTCCTGATCCAAGACCTTGGCAGGCAGCAATGCATCCCCAGGCAGTAAGTCAGATTGGCAGATGGGGACTTCCATTTCTCACAGCCAGGAATCTCCCAGAACTACCACCCACAGCTTCCTCCTTATGCAGATGCGTAATTTAGGCTTGGCCCACTACAATGCTTACCCAGGAAAAACTTTATCATCCATGTGTGATAGCAAGACATTAAACCTATTCTGCAGTGGCAGGTTTGTGTGGAAAGTATCTGTTCTCCTGCTGGCAGGAGTCATATGCTCTTAGCATTCACCATCACAAGAATCTCCATTTGCTACCTGAATGAGCACATTCTCTGGCTGTTCCTCCTTCTCTGCAGCTGGGAACTTGGGCTTTTCTCTCTGCAGGGTCTCTATAATGATTCTGTTAATCTCTTTCATTTTTTCGTGATGCTGTGCAGTCTGCTCACCTCCCTCAGCTTCTTACTTGGTGACATAGCTTCTCAACCAGAACACAGACACAGGGATGGGCACAATCTTCACTTGCTTCTGCCACAGTCAGAAACCCCTCGACTCTCTACAGCCCAAGCTTTGTCTGAGATAAATATTTGTGTGATGTGCTGGGATAGTTTGTTGAGGCTTGAGTTTCACGCCCTGTGGTACATTGTCACATTTTGAGTAGTCCCATGCTGTCTTCAATAGTTGCTGGCCCACTTCCACATGCCCTTCTGCACAAACTGCTGTGCAATATATTGCATCAATGAGCTGCTTCTCTTTGTTGTGCTCATGTTTGATGGACACGCTCACTTAAGCATGCAGGGATAAAGGCCAAGAGTGTGCTGGGGGTGAAAATTTTGCTTTGGTTATGTTAATCATAATACCAGCAACAAAACAACATTGGAGGGGGAAAAAATAGCACTCAAAAATTACTGCAGAGAGAGAGAGGTATGTTTTTGGTTTGTTGTTTTTTTTTTTTTTTTAATTAAAAATTACATGCATTTTAACTAGAGATCACTGTCAGCACGCTGGCATATCTCAGCATATTTTTTATGTCTGTACTGACTCTGTGTCCATCATTGCTTATCACCTGGGGTTGCAGATTTCAGATTTCCCCTTTGAGACCATCACAGGCTTGCCAAGCCTCAGAGAGATCTGGATGAGGCACCAGGGTGTGCTCTGCATTGTTATTTCTGTCTTTGGAATAAACTCAGAATCAGCCTAGGTGCAAAGGGACTTGTGCAAACCATCCAGTCAGACCTCCTCTGTTCACAGCAGTGTCAGCTACTTCAAGTTTAGTCAGTGCCCTGTCCTATTGATATTTTAAAGGACAGAGACTCCACAATCTCTCAGGGCAACTTACTCTGCTCTTTGACCACCCTCACATAAAAAATATTTTTCTGTTTAAATGCAATTTTTGTGTCCTGCCACCTGTCAGAAGGGTCTGGCTACAATCTCTTTGCTGCCCCTCATCAAATGTTTTTACAGACTGATAGTATGGCCCTGACTCTCTAGAATGAATACTAACAGCTCTCTCAACCTCTCCTCATTCATCTATTGCTCCAAGCCCTCAATCATCTCAGTGGACCTGCTCCAACACATCCATGTATCTCTTGTACTGGGGAGCCTGGATCTGGACCCTGCATTCCAGATGTGGCCACACCAGGAGGAAAGATCACCTAACTACCTCCCAGGAGCAGGGGAATTTCCTCCCTCAGCTTGCTGGTAATATTTTCCCAAATTCATGCCAGGAGGCTCTTGGCTTTCTTTGTGACAAGAGAGAGCACTTCTCCGTGATTCCAACACAATCGGATTGGATAGAGAAATCAGTCCCTGAAAGAGCTCAGGTGGGCATTAAGCTTATTTTCTGTATTTGCTAACAAAGGATATGTACGACAATGAGACAAAGGGAAGGAGATGGAGAAGGAAAGAGCACCAATAATGTGACGTCTGGTGTTCCTGCATGACAGAAGCAGGGTGAGGGACCATTCGACAGAAACTCCTGACTAGAGAATGTGGGCCTAGGGCCCCTTTAAATCCCCTAGGTGTGCCATATGTGAATCAGAGAGGAGGGGTGTGTTGCATAACATGCTGCCGAGATATCTGGGTGGATGCTTAAAAATGCCTGTAGGATATGTTCAGTGTTGGGGCCTGTGCCACGCAGTTGCAGTGGGGATGTGAAAATGGCCTGTTAAAGCAGAGTGAATTGCTAGCCTAGGCACAAGCTGCACCATGCCAGCTGGTCTCAGTGCCAGGCATCTAGTGTACTCATAGAGATGTGGCTATAGAAACAAAATTCAACCCACCAAACATTTTATCTTTATTGCCTCCAAGTTAGTTGTATCTTTCTTGAAAGAGCGAACAGTGCCTGACATAATTTCAAGGTCTGGTTCACAGAAACTGATTTTTCTAAAAACATGCCACATACACAATTTGAAATGGCAAGAAGAGTTTCATATTTGAAAGGCAGAAATATTTATAATAGATAAGTTTAATACAATATTGAATTAGGTGATCTATTTTATCCTATCACATCAAAGGACACATCTTTTAAGTAAAGAACTTTTCTTTAAATGGAAGAAATTAACAATGGATTTTAAGAAATATTACTCTGCAGAGAGTGTCTCATGAGTGGGAAATCTAAGAGCCAAAGAGAATAAATGTTTTGAAGTAATCAATGAATAGATCCATTTTTACTGTAGGGTACTGAAGGGTATTGGTAAACTGGATAATCTTGTGTATAGTCAGCTAGGCTTACTCAGTGCCAGAAGGGAACTTAACCAGAGGACATTGAATCATACTTTAATAATCCCTAAATAACACTTTATATTTAATTATAGTACAAAAAACTATGCATAGATAGAGAGTCAGTAGCACAGAGATTTAAATTTCCTTTTTGTTTAAAGTTTTTTCTTTTGTAACTGTCAAACACATAACACTGTTACTACATAAGCAGGTGACAGTTTCAGTTCATGTTTTATGGACATTCAACACTTTCTATTAGCAAATATATATATATGTTTATATATATAGGCTGCATAACCTGCTGACAAATGTAGACACATGTTCAAACACAAAATTTAAAAACGTCAGTTAGTATTTTGGTTGATTAGATATATACAGACATTCTTTAATTAGATTACAAAGATAATTAGAGAATAATTTTCTTTTCAACTGTAGTTAGATTCTATTTCAAGTTAATTGTAATACATCTTGCAGAATGTTTACATTGCCAGAAACATACATTTCATACCTAGAAACATAGCTAATAACCCTATGCAAAAGATGTGAACTGTTTCTGCGTTGTTTTTAATGATATTTTTTGCTAACTTTTTTTTTTCTCTCTCCATGAATAAGGGTTGATACATTCCCCTTAAAGTAAATGAGTAGCTAAAATGCTTTGAACTCAGTATTTCCAAGGCTTTTAATAGGATTTTCCAAATATTCAAATTTAATATGTACAAAGCAGGCTTACCATGCAAATTCTCTGCTGCCCCTGGCAAGAACTCCTTGGGGTTTTTGCAAAAATTTTGTAAACCAGTTGCAGACTCACAAAAGGTCAACCACTAGATATTCTTTGACCATATAGCAAATTATTCTGCAAGGATCTTGTTATCCCAGTATGTCACTCAACATAAAATTGTTATTAATTCCATAAATTTTCTCCAGTTTCTGTGGATGCTCTTGAAATAAATAAATAAATAATAAAAGTAATAATTATAAAAATAAAAAGATTTTGCATCTCCAACAAGAGGTTTCTAATGAACGCTTATGTTTCCGAAACCCTCAGCCCATTCCCTCAATGCAAAATTTTTTCTTCTCTCAAGTGATTATTTCACCTAGATGGAGTGTACAAAAAGAGGAAAAGGAAATTGTCAGGTTTATATATTTCCCATAGGAAGCACATTGGCACAGCTCAGAAAAAGAAACAAAACAACAAAAAAATCCCACAAACAAACAAACAAACAAACAATACAGGACCATAATTAGAGCTGACTTCTTTTCTAAACAAAAGGTTAAGTTGACTTTTACCTGATTCAAACTGTGAGTCATAGAAGGGACTCAGCCTTTTAGGTGTCTCTTGCCAGTATCATGGGATCACTTGGACTGGATGCATATCACCCAATGTGTTATCAGCAGGAAAAGATGCTACACATCTCCTCCTCTTCCTTCTCTCATTATGCATGAGGTCTATGGCAGAACCCTGGAGGAAATCGTGTCTTCAAGAAATAAAGTTACTCTTCCAGAGCCTGTGATTCTGTAACCCCTATTTTAATGGAATAGAGACATGAGTTTTTCAACAAATTTGGCTAAGATTATATAGACAATAAGATCTTGTCTTCAGCAGAGTAGGGAAGGACCAGTTGCCCAGCCAAGAGATCTAAGCAGAATCTTCTGATAAAGTTTGCAGTCTTGCTCTTCATCTGTCTGTTTATTGTGGGTTTTGGTTTGTTTTTTTTTGTTTTTATTTGACTTTATTAAATAGTGAAAGCCTTTGACTTCTTAAGGGATGAATAGCAAGGGACACAGACAATACTTAGAGTGCTATTCTCCCACATTGAACAGCTTTTAATACGTGCTAGACTTGACAGATTCATTACTAATGTACTTCTACCTGTATTACCACTGAAAAAAGTAAACTAGAGATGAGGAAAAAACTGTTGCTGGCTTGAAATTTTTTCTACACATGGATAATACTACCATTCCACTTTTCAACTATGATTCCCATTAGAGGTCTTAGAATTCCAGTAATATTTTTCTTACTCATATTTTTATCCCTCTTTTAGAGATTAAAAAAAAAAAAAAAAAAAAAGGAAGCATTACAGGTATAAAATTGCTCAAATCAGGTCATCAGAGAGGTCAGTAGCAGATCTGAGCTTGTTGTCTTCTGTGCTCTACAAGTGTCTTCACTAGTTTTACTTCAGATGAAATATGGTCCAGTCTATGTGACAAGATTAGGGCACACCATAAGTCAGCCTTCAAAACCTGAATAGTGCTGACACTAGTTCTATGGCCTAGGGTTCTCTAGAGAGAACCATTCCTCTCTGCAGATTCATTTCTATTGCACTGAACAACATGGTGATATATATGTTGTATCTCTGTACTGAGTCACATCAAACAAAATTACTAAGCCTCCCATATAAACAAATATATATATACATACATTGCTATATACCAGTTTTTTTTTTTATATATGCAGCTAGTCTTTTGGAATGCATAATGAAGAATAATCTTACCTTTTTAATCAGAATTGCTCTGGAAAACTTGTCTAGGAAACTTGACTCTAATTACTGGTAGTGATTTCACTGATCTCTGTGGTGAGGGAAAAGTTGTTCTCTGGGTTCCCTCTGTAACCAGAGAAACAGACACTTTCCCAGAATAATTTTCAAAATGTTAAGAGCTATCTGATTAATTGGATTCCATCTTCTCATATCCATAATACATTCATAGACCTTTCCAGTTATCAACATTTATCTATGAGAGAAGAGATAAAAATGTTAAAATTAAGCATGATGACCACACTGGTTTTATTTTTTTATTATCATTATGTTTCTTCTGTGACTTCCAAAGCTTTGAGCCATTTGCATAAGGATATTTCAGGCTCTGCATTATTGTACCATAAGCAACTATTACTCAAACTATGCAAACTGAAATTTGCAAGCAGTCTGTACTATTAATATTCAGTCTGTACTGTATAGAAGTTGGAGTCTAACTCCAAGATTGACTTTGACAAAAGATTGTGTAGACATTCATAATTAGTTTGTAGAAGATTTATCAACGAAAAAGAAATAAGGATAACTTATTTTAAAAGCACTAAAGCATCCAGAGTAAATTTTGAAATTATTTTTAGGGTGAAAAAAAAATCCTTCTAAGTTGAATTTTGTTAAATTTGAAAGATATATGAGATCCTAAATTAACTTTTGAAAAAATCAATTTTTAGAAAAAAAGGAAATTTCATAAAATTGAAATGTTTTATTTTATATCTTATATAAATTATATTCCCTGAGAATTTATTATGATTTTCATTTGAAAGTTTCAAATATTTGTAAATGAACACTGCAAGATACAGCAAAAAATATGCAAGATAAAAAAATCTCATCAAAACAAGTGATGAGGCTTATCATCACCACTGAAAAAAACTCAAACATATTATGAAACTAAGATTTCATGAAAACAATAGTTACTGAAATCCATACACAGTTACAAAGATGTCAATACCAGCAGTGAGGAGGACACATTCAACTGCAAAAATTCAGTGCTAATGGTGTTACTACTATTTACAGACCATAAATTATCCATAAATTCCATCTTATACAAAAAGATTTGTCAAGAATCTGACTAATTCGCTAAAAGATACAAATGAGTGCTATGAGAAGAGAGCTATGTCATTTTCTCTTCATTTACCAGTTCATCCTTCTGAGAAGGTTATTCTCATCAAGAGACTGTACCAAGACTAAATGGCATCCCTCTTAAGTGTTTGAGGCATATGTAATACATTTTCTATTTAGAAAGAAAGCAGGCAGATCATTTAAGTGAGATAGAGATTTCCTGAGGAAGATAATCTATTAAAATAATAGACAATATAAAATATTTGATCTCCAAAAGCAAAGGGAGCAATACACAGTGCATGTAATATGTACTTTTTTTCTTCTGCACAGAATAACGTTAACAGTGGGCAGTGGCAGCCCAGCCTTATCGATATGGTTATGTTATAGACAAAAGGAAGGTTATGAGTCTGGGCAAAGTGAACACAGCTGAATTCCATGGTTTGGGGCTACTCTTGTTCCTTGTAGTGGAGCTAAATCAAGCACTGCAGTATGAAATTTCTTGTCTGGCAAGGTGAATGTACATTTTGTCAGAAATGTATTTTTATTAATAATGACTAAAAGTTTATTTCTAAATAATTTGTGATTATGAGATTAAATTCTTAAAGTAAAATACTTAAGTACTTTTGATTGCCTGCTTTTTGTGCTTACCAGGATAAATACATATTTCTTGTTATATCTGGGACAAGAATACAGTGGATTTGGAAAGTTCCTAAATTTAAACATATATTAAGCAGAAGAGTAGCTGGAGATCTGCATTCAGGCATGGAAATTTTATAAAGAAGTATAGATCCACAGCCTACAGATCCTGGAGCTGTTTACACTTTTAAAGATTTCTGTGCTGCTGTAAACCTGACCCCTGCCCTCGGGTGTTTTTACCAGTTATTCAATTTCATCCCTGCATCCTCTGCTAAGGGGTTTAAAGAGTGAAGTGTTACATTGCCATCCAAAATGACTTCTAACCCTCTAATTTAGCCTTTTAAATGGATACCTACAGAGGTAAGATGAAGCAGGGCATAGTAGGTTGAAAAATATTTTATGAGAGCAGGTGCCTAAGCTCTTATATTGCCAACAGTGAGCATTTTGGCCATTAAGAAAGACAAAAAATCTTCCCATATTATTTTCACAGAGTGGACCATAATTAAAAGATACAGTGTTGCACCTACCAAGATCAGTGAAATGACTACCAGTAATTACAGAGACCAGTTAATCAGGACCTAAATTATCTCCTGCTCCCTTGGGAAGAAGTGCCATATGGCAAGCTGACTGCTCTTGCTCACAGTGCTACCTCAGAGAAAGAAAAAAAGAAAGGCTATGAGATCAGACATGAGACATGGGTACCCTACACCTGCTCCTTTCCATTTCAGCATCATTTCAGAGTTGTAGCTGCTTTCACACTTGCTGAGTATACAAAGTGTGAGAGAGAAAGGAAAATAAAAGCTAGTTGTGTCCCTGTAGGATCATCACAGTAACAAGTGTTTTGTTCAGTGATACAGAAATAAAAATGTATTCACAGCTAGAATTTCCTGAAAAAATCTAGTTAATTTGGCTTTGCCTTGCTATTGTACCTGATGTATTTTTTTATATCTTTCTATTGGCTTAATGGAATAGTTCAGAATTTGTGCTATTTCTAATGCTTAATAGTTATTTTTAATTCTGTAGTTATTAGCGTTTTCTTGCTTTGAGAAATAAAAGAATATATCATGATTGATAGGACAGTTCTTTTGATTACTATGCGTCCACTAAAAATATTTCATTCTTTATTATACTAAATTACGCCATAACTTCTTTATATACAAGGCAACCATATTGATTAATCTTAATTTAATGAAAATTCCAGAGTTATAACACTTCAATGAAATAGATCTATAGGATTTATTTTGTGTAGAACAGTGCAAATCACTCCTGTAGTATTGTTTGCTGAAATCACAGAACCACAGAATGTCAGGGGTTGGAACAGACCTCTGAAGACTGTTGAATCCAAACCACCCTGCTAGAGAAGGACCAAAACTAGGACAGGTCACTCAGAAATGCATTCAGATGGGTCTTGAAAGTCTCCAGAGAAGAAGACTCCACAACCTTCCTGGGGAACCTGTTACAGGGCTCTGTAACCCTTACAGTAAAGAAATTCTTCCTTATGTTGAGGTGAAACTTCTTGTGCTTTATCTTGAATCCAGTGCCCCTCATCCTATCACAGGGCATAAATGAGAAGAGGTTGTCCCTTCCTTGTCAACACCCAGCTGTCATATATTTATACACATTATTTAGATCCCCTCTCAGCCTTCTCCTTTCCAGACTTAAAAGCCTCAGGTCTCCCAGACTTTCTTCATAAAGATATTCCAGTTCCTTATTCATCCTCATAGTCGTCCGTTGTACACTCTCAAGTGAATCTTTGTCCCTCTTGAACAGGGGAGCCCAGAAATGGATGCAATACTCTAGGTGAGGTCTCATTAAGGCAGAATAGAGGTAGAGGAGAACCTCCCTTGATCTGCTGGACATACTCTTAATGGACCCCAGGATACCATTGGCTTCTTGTCCACAAGGGCACATTGCTGTTGCCTGGAAAACTTGTTGTCCACCAGGAGCCCAAAGTCCTTCTTCATGGGACTACTCTCTAGCTAATTGACTCCTACCTCATCGTGCTGCCTTTTGTTATTCCTTCCCAGGGGAAGGACTCTGCACTTGTTCTTGTTGAACCTCATTGGATTCCTCTTGGCCCAGTTTACCAGTCTGTCCAAATCTTGCTGAAGGGTGTCAGAGCCTTCAGGTGAATCTGTGAAATGGCCTGCTTGAGTAATTTGGTGATGTCTTTCTCTTGCCCAGTTTACCAGTCTGTCCAAATCTTGCTGAAGGGTGTCAGAGCCTTCAGGTGAATCAGCCAGTCCTCCCAGTTTTGTGTCTTCAGAAACTTCCTGAGAAGACACTGTCCCATCATCAATGTCATAATTGAACAGGACTGGACCCAGCACTGATCCCTGAGGGCCTCTGCTAGTTACAGTTTTCCATCTGTATTCTGCACCACTGATCATGACTCTCTGTCATCTATTGCGTAGTCAGTTCTTAGTCCATCTCATTGTCCACTGTTCTATCCCACATTTCCTGAGCTTGCTCATGAGGATGTTACGGGAGACTGTGTCAAAAGCCTTGCTAAGGTCAAGGTAAACTGTATATCCACTGGTCTTCCTGCATCTACCCATTCAGTCACAATGTCATAGAAGGCTATCAGATTAGTCAAGCATGATTTTCCCTCAGTAAATCATGCTCACTACTCCTGATAACCTTCTTGTCTTCCATGTGCTTAGAGATGACCTCCAGAATGAGCAGCTCCATCATTTTTCCAGGGATGGAGGTGAGGCTGACTGGTCTGTAATTGCATGGGTGTTTATTGTTGCCCTTTTTGAAGACTGCCAGCTCTCCTGTTTGTCATGCTCTTTCAAAAATGATGGAGAGTGTTAGGATGATAACATCAGCCAGATCTCTCAACAGTCTTGCATCCCATCAGGCCCCATTTACTTGTATATATTCTATTTACATAACTGATCTCTAACCCAGTCTTCATTGACTAGTGGAGTCTTCCATCCTCCACACTTTCTCTCTTATGTGTTGCTTAAATGTCACAAATTAATCATTTTTGTGAAAGATATTGTTGCCTTTTTTATTGATGTTGAACATGACTGACAAAGCATAATAAAAACAGTAATACAAAAAATCTTGGCCAGATTCCATATGTAGCTCAAAGAACACCAAATATTGTAGGTTCTGAGATAACTTCAGTGTTGAACTACTTTTTATTCTGATAGGCTGCTATCCCACCCTTTACCATAGAATCATAGAATCATTAAGGTTGGAAGAAACTCCAAGATCATCAGGTCCAATTATCAACCCAACACCACCATGTCCACTAAACCATGTCCTGAAGTACCACATCTACACACTTTTAACATCTCCCAGGGATGCTCACTCCACCCCTTCCCTGAGCAGTCTGTTCCAGTGTTTGACCACTTTTTCAATAAAGAAATCTTTCCTAATATCCTATCTAAACCTCCCCTGGCTCAAAGTGAAGCCATTTCATGACACCCTTATGGTACTCATCTCTTCCGTTCTATTATGAAAGAATGAATTGTATTTCCAGTGGTATAACACACTTTCTTTAAAGATTCAGTAACAGAATTGTTGTTAGGAGATAATGCCCCAATTATTTCACCATTACACCATTAGTTTTAGCTTTAAATCTCTTGTCTTTTCGGATTGCCTTCATAATGCTCATGCTTTATGGCCTTGTTGATAAATACAGAACTGACATTCAGGAGACAGAGTTTATTTCTAGACATCAACACATTTTTCTGGAAATTTTTCCAGTGATTTAGTCTAAGATTCAACTCCCTAAATGATAACTAATGATTTTTTTTTTCTTTCATTATTTCTTCTTTCATTTTTCATAGGTTTTTATTTAGACTGCAAGATATCAAATGTAGAAATTTCTGACCACAAATTTATGCTATAATAACACTATACAATCAATCTACAGGAATTAACTTCCAGGAATTCTATGCTAATGAAACAATATTCCATCCTCAATGACAGTGATATATCCATGTAGGAATTCTGTTCTATTCATAAGTCTATTCATGGACTCGGGAATTTTTTTGTTAAGTTTTTGGTGGGTTTTTGGTTTGGTTTTCTTTGGCTTGGGGGTGTTGTTGTTTTTTGCTTGTTTTTGTTTCCCATTTTATCTCTTAAAGGCTCATGGTTTTTTTGTTTTGTTTTGTTTTGTTTTTGTTGTTGTTGTTGTTGTTAAAAAATCTTTAGTAAGCTAATGTTGAAATCCTGGGCTCTGCAAAGTTTGGATACGTGTTTTTCATTCAGAAAACTATCACATTACCTAAGTAAAAACTAAAACCCAAAGAAGTTTAAGATTAAAATACCAAACCAAACCAAACTGAACCAACCAGAGAAAACATCATCTTTATAAAATCTTAATCTTGACGATATGCACCAGTATCAGTTTAAGAAAATGTCACAAAACTCCAAGGTCAAGAAAATTCAGTGCAATTACTAAAGGATAAACACTTCCATTTAAGGATATCCTCAGTTATGGAAGATACAGAACCCGCCTGTAGCTGCTTTCAAAAGGGATTCTGTTTCAGACAAGTACAATCGTGCTTTAGCTTTGAGCTGAGAACAGGAACATGCAAGGACTGCTACCTTGCTCCTGCCTTCATCTTGTTTTTTCTTGAGATCCTCCACCCAAAGCAATTAAAAGACTGAATTGTACTTTCCATCTGAGAAACAAAATTCCTTGGAATTTGTCAAAGAAAATGCATAACAAAATATGTTCTTAGTGTCTCTAATTCAAAATTTCATCAGAAAAAAAAAAAAGGTAAATTTGTTTATCTAACGTATAACTATCGTTTAATTATTCTCCCATAACTTTGGATCAGAATCATAAACCCTTTCCTGTCTGAAGAATTCTTAGAAATATTTATAAGTGGATATATATATTTTATAATTTTCCCAGCTAAAGTTGATAGAAATCCCTCATCAGTTTTAATTTTGAGCAACACTCTGCAGATATTAACATCTCAGAAACATCAGAAATGTCAAAGTCAAATAAATTTTCAACATATTTTATTCCTGTATTAATAGATATTTTCAAATGTCAACCCATTTTTTATATTTATTTTTCAATAATTTACTTATATTTTTTCTGATAAAATGTTGAAAAAAATAAATATTTATAATTTATAACTTATGATTAGGCCATTCACAATAGAACTTAGCACCTGAAGCACCTTATGTGTCTTTGGTCCAACTGACATATCAATATGACTATAATGTATTTTTTTCTGTGTCATCTGCAATGAAATTTAGGTCAGCTGTAAGAATAAGTTTCTTCTTTCTTTAGCCATAGGATCTGATCCTCCTATAAAGTCATGTTTCTATAAGCTGGAGAAAGAAAACCTGCAGGTTTTTTCTGTTTTTTTTTTTTTAAATTTTGGATTTCAGTTTAACATGCTCCTTCGTATAATCTTGGGCTAAGTACACTATCAGGCAACACTGTGGTATGGGAAGCATAGTATGGGCCAATGATTCTTCTTGACTGTTGGTGTGGATAAGTCCATACTGTGTTTTGATATGAAGAGAAGGAACTTGATTGATATGAGCTGCACTGTGCCAGTTAGTCCTAGTTTCTTGTATTTTATACTTAAAATATAAACTGGTATGTTCTGGTCACAGACTTGTAGTGGTTCTTCAATGAGGATACTTTTTAAATCACCTGGATGTTTCTATGCACTACAGAAGTACAGAAATTGGAACTGAACTTTAGATTCCATTTTCCACTTTCAATTTTTAAAAGTTCCTCCTAGTCCTTTGTCACATTTGAAAAGGAATAAATTAGCAAATGCAAACTCAGTAAAAGTATATTTTGTAATGTCCTTTTATTGCCAGGAGAACTGATATGAATGTTATTCATATGCACTTAGCAAATATTTACCTAACAAAAATTACTTGGATTCCTCTAGTGGCTAATACTTCGCAAAACCAGGTGCACTGAACAAAAGGTGTTTGTAATATGAAGAGAGGAGGAAGAATCTATTGAATTGTTCTACTTAAATAACATCACAATTTCTTCCAAACTTCCGTGTGAACATGATACTATAATGCTTTAAGTTCAGCGAGATAAGCACAAAGAAAAGGTACAAGTGTCTAAAAGAGCTTCCCTCTCATTAAAGATTTGTGTCCATCTTATTCATGACTTGTTTATGATTTAAGATTGACATAATTCCAGTGTTTCTATCTCACAGTATATAGTGTTATTGAGAAGGGTAATTAAAGGAGAAAAAATGACAACAGGAGTGTTTTCAATTGGTGAGTGATTTTAGGTGACCCATTCAAGGCTAGTGGGTGTGTGTAGTGTTTTTAAAGTCTTAAGTTGAACACTGTTAGAATATCTATGTGGAACTCAGTACAGTTTAACATTTATCTTTCAGTCAGTGGAGAGGAATGAGATGTAACTAATACAAGAAAAGTTAAAGCATGTGGCCCACAAGAGATGCACATTGCTCACAAATATTGAGCTGTTCTGGTTTAATGCCAATAAAATTGGCATTAATTAATTAATTTAATAAAATTGGCATTAAACAATTGTACTTGTTTGAGCTGTCTTAAACCATGTCACTTCTCCAAGAAAACAGGCCTCCATCACACGTAACAGTTATTTGTGAAGATGGACACCATCACTCTGAGCATCTCCCCAGTTTTTATTGCTAAGCAATATTGTCATGTGGCATGGAATATCCCTTTGGTCAGTTGGGGTCAGCTCTTAGAACTGTGTCCCCTCACAGCTTCATGTGCATACCACATCAGTGGTATGAGTTAGCAGTGAGAGTGATCTTTCCATTAAGCATGAACTTGGGGTCTTCAGTGCCTAATCATGGTGCAGCTGACTGATTTCAGTTCTCTATTCTATATGACTTTGATGCCCACTCAGATTATTTCAGGCTGCTGCATTTTTCTGCCACGGTATTTCTGAATTGTGTAAATGTTTTAATTTTTTTTTTCAGAACTATTTTTTTTACTATTAAAGGAACATTCAAATATTTAGCTTTGCAATGTAATCTGATCAGGAAAACCTAAGTCATTTTAGCATTCCCATTGTTTATGTTTTGGTTATGTTTTTGAATCATTGTTTCTGAATTAGAGCTTTGGCTGCGTGCGTACTCAAAAAATTTGTTGTGCTGCAACTTGTCTAATTTATGTGGACTGAAGAAATATACCTTATACTCAAGGCCGAGAAGTAACGGTTAATCTAACTGAAATATCAACAGCTTGTCTTTTATTTAGATACAATTAAAAAAAAAAAAAAAGAAGAGAGGAGAGGAGAGGAG